>OY728130.1:1539252918-1540502918 GCA_963277665.1 Viscum album
CCCAGTTATCGGGGCAAGCAACAACCTCCACAGGCCGAGCCACAATGATGAAATCCAGTATGAAGGTCCTCTCTATACTAGTATCATATAGAGTGAAGGTCCTCCCCACTATTTCATTAAGTATGGAGGTCCACCCCATGCCACCATCATCAACTCTAGGGAAGGCCCTCCCCACATTATAGACATTCAGTACGAAGGTCCTCCCCATGCTCCTGACCTCAAGTATGAAAATTTACCTCACATACCAGGTTATCAACGTGATGGTCTTCCTTTCCCAGTCACCCAACAACATGGAGGCCCTCCCCATGTGCTCATCAGTCTTAGTAGAGGTCCGCCCAGTGCCAGAAATCAATAAATTAGAGTCCCTCCCCACTTCATCAATGATGAACACACATACCCTTCTCATGTATGGTATAATAAATACAAATGCCCACTTCATACTGCTATTACCGGGAAATACTGATTTGAAGGTCCTCCCCACACAATGGACAACCCCATGGAGGTCCTCCCCATGTGTTTACCAGCCCCAACTGAGGCCCTCCCCACTCCAGTACTATCAAACACATAGTTTATCCTCATGTTCCCTTCAATATTTTTCCAGGTTCCCCTCACACCCGAGATCCTTAGAGTGGAGGTCCTCCCCGCATCAACAACAACCTATATAAAGGCTCTCCTTATATCCCTTATAGTGTAGGCAGAGGTCCTCCCCACTCTAGTAACGATATGCATAGAGGACCTTTCTGGGTCAAAAACCTACCTTGTTAGGAAGAACCATCCAGAGAGGAGGAAGAGTCACCACCGACAAAGGAAGAATCATGAGAAGATTCAAAACACAATCAGACCCGTCTTCTTTTCATATTATAAGGTGGAGTGGGATTCGGTGATGGAACCCTCACCCCAATATCTTATGTTGGGTGTTGGGACATAAAAAAGTCATATAAGCCCAATCCTTTTTGAAATTGAAGTCCACCAGATCCCTACATCCCTCTAAAGATACATATAGGAGGAGGAAGATTTTCCCCATTTCTTGGGTATGACCATTAAATATTCCTTATTGTCAGTAGGATCATTCTACACCTCAACAAGAGATCATGGATAGTAGTTATGGGGACCAATAGAGGATGAGCAATAATGTGACCCACAACCAATGAACGCAGCCCCTGTATGGGAAGCAATGGTCACTATTCCATCTTATATGGATGTGGTGGCATAATGATAACATTTTTTGGAAGATATCTCTAGGTGCGGTGGCTTTTCAGCTCGCACACCATACTCTCCACCAGCTAGTCTACCATCACAACGGTCTATTTCAGTGTCGTTACCAGTCCCTCAACCACCCCCATTTGATGAATTGGGAAACCAAGGTCTGGATCCTGAGTGTGAGTTTAGGAGTTTGTGGAACATTCTCATAGTCAACCATTTCCTAGAGGTGTTCTGGAAAACTAGAATTGCAAACTTCAGTACTCAGGAATCTATCACCCAAGAGGAGGTCATGTGCTTCCGCCAAACTCTCTGGGCAATGCACTTCTGTATTCTTCATTTATGGGTGGCTTAACCCAAGAGCCAGAAACACTTTGATGAAATCGACCATCAATGTTTCATGGTCGACTTAGTTGTGCTCTCTGTGGCTCATCTCCATGAGTCGCCTGGTCATCATTGGACCCTCTAGAAACGATGCATTCAAAGCTTTACGTTTCTTCAAATAATTATTCAAGAGGCTTCCCTCATGTTTAGATCCATGGTTGGGGGAAGTATTCTTCCCTTCATTTTTGTCCTATCTATCACCAACCTGACTTACCAGGTGATATTAAGGATATACCTCTAGGAATAGTTGTAGTTAACATGGCCGACCCATCATAGGAAGAAACTGAGCTAGGACTAATTGATGAGAAATTAACCCTGGGGGTGGTGCCACACTTGTTGGATCCTATGGGTAGGGATAATCACCAGAAAATAAATTTACTGGGACTTCCTACACATTCCATGTAATTGTCCTTCCTTTGGGACCCTAATAAGGGTAAAGAGCATGTTGGGACCACCAAAACCTCTGATCTGTCTGGCTCAATGAAAAAGATAGAAGATGACCCCAAAAAGGATGTGTTACGTCAATAAATCATGGAACATAAAAAGATGGTCGATGATATTATTGCTGAATGTGTTGTGTAATGGAGGCTAGATTACAGTAATCCTCGACTGGGGTAGTAGGGACAAGTACATCCTCCCCCTGGTGAGTTTCCTCCTATTGAACTTGACTCCCATATAGAAAGAGTAGAGGCCAGAGTTTATGGAAAGTGGGCATGATATGCATCACCAAATCCACCAGAGTTTCATGATAACCCTCCAAAGAACCCATCTCAAGTTCCCATAGTCACTCTATAGGTCATTGCCCCGATAGTCCCACAAGTCATCCCTCCAACCGATCCATGATCCGTTGGGCCTACTTAACATGTTGAAGAACCCGCCAATGCACCAGTGGTCAGAGATCATTGTCAAGATAAGAATCCCCTCCAAGATGATCTGATTATTCCTCTCATAACCTGCATTGAGGCCTTGGAAACCCAAAAAGTGGTGATACCACCTGATGGAAAGCCGTATCTGGCATGGGTTGATGATATGACAATACCCTCGAGTTTTAGGATTTCTACCTTCTCCCCCTTTAATGGGACAAGAGATCCAGTGCAGCATCTGGACCACTTTATTTCAAGGTGTAGACCCATGCTGGGAACTCTAGTACAACAAGAGGCTTCCAAGATCCATTGTTTCGTACAGACACTAGACGGGTACATATTTTTTTGGTACAACCAGTTATCCACTGGATCCATAGCTAGTTGGGAAGATCTGTGCAGATAGTTTCTTTACCAATTCAGTTCCACTACCCAGAAGAAAAGAATTTTTTACCTCTTAAAATTCAATAAGAGGCCTGAAAATCCTGTCAAAGACTTTTTTTCTTGGTGGAAGGGCCTCACATATTCCCTTGATATGCCACTAACCCTGGAGCAGCTGCTGAAGATGTGCATGGGGAATGTAACAACCTAACCTGTCCCTTCTCTCATCACTCAAAACTACCTAGGGGGATTTTATGATTTCTTTGACAAAGAGCAGTGTCTAGAGGAAGCCTTACAACAAGCCAAGTAGGCACGTCCATTGCCTCCTATAGTTTCCACAGGAAAATTCCCTAAGTACGAGCCCACCACAGTAGCACAAATAAAGGCCCCCAAGCAGCTGAAATTTTTACTAGCAGATCCACCTCCATAGCTTTGTCAAGACCCACCACCTCATGCATAGCCTCATACCCAACAACGCCTACCTCAGAATCGGTAGGCACCCCAACGTAACACGTTACCACCGCCCAGGTGAGACAATCAGGTCCCTCCTACTCGTCAGGCTCCTCCAGCCCCTCCTTAGGGCCATGATCCTAGAGACCCCTTCCCAGATAAAAGGAATTGGACTTACACATTTAATGAGGCTCAAGTCCCTGACTATTTATAGGGTTCCTTGGATTAGGTAAACTATGGTTTCCAGAATGAAAGAGGCCTAAAGAGTTGGAACTCATCGATCATCCCAATTACTGGCCCTATAACCAGTTCCTGAGGCACACCCTCAAGAAATGCTATGTGATTAAAGATTGGATCTAAGACCAGGTCAAAACAAACATAGTCAGGCTAGGTACAGCCCTGACATAGGTGCAATGTGTGTTTATAAATCTCGATAGTGACAACGAGGGTGAATTAAATTAGGTGTCTAACTGCAGGTCTCCAAAATACAATGATCAGATGGCTCGAAGGGCAGTTGATCATGCCCATTGTATTATTCATGCACGTTTCAATTGACCAGAGCCTTCAGAAGTCTCTACGTTACCTGTAGCCACTACTTTCGTATCAACATTTAAGTATTCCTCTTCCTAGAAGGGAAAGCATCGATGATGAAAGGTAAAAAAACTCCCCCACCGATGCCATCTTCATCTAATACTGTCAACGATTTCATGTCCCTAGAGATGGTGATTTCTCCTAGAATCTACCCAGAAATAGAGGATTCCTTAAGTAATGATCAGGGTTACAATTTGGTCAATACCGTGGAGTTGGTAAACACCTACATGGTTCTCGATGATGAAGAGAACTGGGTGGACCCTCCCAATGTTCCTAGATAATGCCAGCGTTTATAGAGACATGGGTATGTGAATCACCAAAATGCATTGGTTAGTGCTTCCAGCCAAGTTGTGCACACCATCAATACTAGACAGTAGCCCTAGTGTAGAGTTCAGCACATGCGGCCTTCTCATATCTTTTCATCAGATCCTCCTCTACCGATGTTTGTGCTACTTGATCAGGAAGAGACACCACGATCATGCTATGATTAGTCATGTTATATCATAGATAGAACTCAGTCATCTATACCTCAACCGTTAGTCACTCTACGCAGGTTGACTAGTGAACAACAATACATTCCCAACAATATCTAGAATCTTCCAGTTCAACCAGAAATGCCCATTAAAGATCCTGCCACAAAGAGACCTCCTGTCAACAGAAACATGCTCCTAGAACAGAAGTATGATATGATCAAGAAGCTCACCAGCATTACTATGAATCTCTATATACTCCATGATCCCCACCTTTCAGTGGATATGCGCGAAGCCCTTACAGAGGCCTTGAGAATCACCCTCCGGTTTGAGATAGAGGTTGCAGTCGTATATTCCTTCCTTATTGAGGTAGTCAAGCATGCATAATGTCAATACATTATCTCTTTCTCTAGAGAAGATGAAGGTTCCCCTATACAGGGGAACATCTGCCCACTATAAATCATTGTCCATTTCAACAACGTGGAGGTCCGCCGCTATCTTGTTGACATGGGCTCTGGTATCAACCTTATCCTAACCCATACAAACAAAAATATCAGACTATCTGAGGTGGATCTGAGTCCTTTTAACCTAAAAATTTAAGGATATGACAGGATGGAGTAGACCCCAATTGGCAAGATTCATTTGAAGACCCAGTCCGGTGGACTAGTTGCTAGCACCGGGTTCATGTTTTTCTCACAAGCCACCACTTACAACACATTGATGGGTAGACCATGTATCCACCTACATGCGGCTATTCCTTCCTCATATCACTAATTCCTTAAGTACTCCCTTAATGGTTAGGTAGATGTACTCCAAAGTGATGTGTCTCCCATTGCATCTTGTGAAGTCTTCTACTTGGATTCTGACTTTTTCAAGAGAAAGGAAAAGCTTATTTAGGCTAACAAGGTTGAGTACTCTATAGCTGTGATTGACCCATGGATAAACCTAGATGGAGCCTAAATTTTCTCGATTCATGGATTGGAGGCCATGACCTTGGACTTGGGTAAATGATTTGTTATCTCTAGAATAAGGGGAAGCATGTTCCCATATTTAAGGAATTTTTGAAGATCACCTCATATTCCTACACAAATCAGTCTTGAGTGATCCCAGAGACCCCTAATCTTATATGGTATTGGGATTTACACCACATGGAAATGATAATACGTCATAATTGTTTGTTTTTTAGGGATAATATAAACTAGCTCAAGCCGAAACACCACTATTGATTTGATATCATCAAACATGGTCCCTTGGGTTGGAGACCAGATGGGATCAGGTCAACATCTTTCGTCGCTATGGTTTCAGTAGCACATGTGCCTCCTAATGAAGTTTCCACTTTCGCTCAGGCTAGAACTAGTATCCCGTTAGGATCTATCAACTCATAAGAGTTTCCCCTACCTATGATCCTCTCACCATGGATAAAGAATAGGGTTTGGAATATTCTCATCCCGCATTCGAAGAGGGTGTATCCACCATTATCGATGAGTTGGTACAGGTGAACCTTAGTACTGAGACAAATCCAAAAACAACATTGATCAGCACTACTATGCCTGCAGAAGAGAAACATAAATACATGCATTTCTTATGGAAGTATCATGATGTATTCTCCTGGAGTTATGATGGGATGACAGGGCTAGATCCTCATGTCCCCTTCCACCATCTTGGTCTCCCAATGAATCATTGCGAGTTCAAATAGCCTCCCAGAAAGATGAACCATTATAATGGTGTAATGGTCTAGGACAAGGTTGAGAAGTTCATAAAAGAAAACTTCATCAATGATGTCCAATACCCCAAATGGTTACGCAACATTATGCCCTTCATAAATAAAAATAGATAGATCAGAGTCGACATCGACTTCCGGGATCTCAACCGTCACTATCTGAAGGATGAATTTCAACTTCCTATGACATAACTATTGATTGATGCCACCACAAGGTTCTACGATCTCTCCTTTAGGTATGGATATTCTAGATATAATAAAATATGAATGGACCCTGAGGATGAATATTCTACCACCTTCAGGGAACCACAAGTCACTTTCTACTACCAGGTAATTCCTTTCCTTATGAAGGATGTATGTGCCACCTATTAGCGTTCCATGAACCACATATTTAAATAGATCCTAGGTACATTGGTGTAATGATACATGGATGAACTGTTGGTTAAATCTCGCCCGTGTTAGAACGAACTCAGAGATCTTGAGAAAGTGTTCGACTTCCTCTGTTCCCACCATCTAAAGATGAACACCTTAAGTGTGCCTTCCGGGTTACCTCTAAAAAGTTTCTTAGCTTCTTTGTTAGATACATAGGCATTGATATTGATTCAGAAAAGATCAAGGCATTATCCAGATATCTCCTCTGAGAAATATTTAGGATCTCTGAGACTTTCAAGGCCACTTAGCCTACATACATCGATTCATCACAAATATAGATGAAAAGTGTAATCTATTTTCCCAACTCATGAAGAAAGGTTCCGATTACCAGTGGGATGAGGAGTGTCAGACTGCTTCTGAAGAAATAAATAAGTACCTACTACAACCTCGCATTCTGATTCCACCTATTTTTGAAAATCCACTGGTCCACTATGTGATCGCTCTAGAATAGTCCATCGACACCCTTCTTGACCAGAAGAAAAACAACGGAACAAAGAACAATTTATACTGTCTCAGCCGCATACTCCTCTATCTAGAGACAAGATATTATTATATTGAGAAGAGCTACCTTGTGTTGGTATTCATAGTGTAGAAATTGCATCATTACTTGCAGCATCATGAGATAAAGCTAGTGTCCTGAGTGGATTCGCTAAAGTACATCCTGAACCACCCCATGTTGATAGGCCATTAAGCCTGGTGGCAATGATCCTTCAATAGTTTGACATTATGTTTTCCCCTCAAAAGGATATCAAGGGATATTCATTGGAATAATTTATTTCCATGCATCTTTCCTCATAGAGTGGTCTCTAGATCTTGATTTTCTATATGAGACAATCCTCTTAGTGGATCAAGTCATTCCGTGTTGGAAAATAAACTTTTATAGTGCTTAGTAAAGCCCTACTGGTAGAAGACTCAATGATCTTAGACTCAACAGAGTGTGTCTGGTTATCATCTTCCTCACGCCTACACAATCTGTCCTTCCATATTCGTTCTTGCTGTGAGAAGGATGTACCAAAAATGAGGAAGAGTAACAGGCTCTCATCACTGGTCTCGAGCTATCCTGCAAGATTGACATTGTAAAGACCCATAAAATTCAAGGGAATTTTTTTCTTAATTTTCTTTGGAATTTTACAAGAACACAGTTTCAGACGGAACTTGATTCCAAGGCCCGGTGTGCCCGGAATTTCTATCTGAAGTTTAGCTCGGGTACGTTCAGTGAACGAACGAGCGGGAATTCCTATCTTTTGAACCGGTGCCCGGAATCGAATTCTGAGGGTACCGATGGAACTGCAGCGCCGGTAATTTCTTAGTAACTCCTGTTCCGGAGTTGCGTTATCACGGGTGTGGATGATAAAAATTGTGGAAGTTAATTTATTATTATTCTACAATTTTTATTTTCCTTTTGTGTTTTAAGGCTATGGGTGGAAGTTGGGTAACTACCCAACCTCCCTTGGGAGGTTATGAGGGTGGTGGGGCCCACACGAACCCCACCCCTTCATATTCCTCAACTCTTCAACTCTCCATTAATTCCCCTTCATTTAATTTGACAACTTGTGTAATTTTAATGAGGTGAGTTAAGTGTGGTTAATTGAATTTCAAACTCTTGAAATTCAAAAGGGTAAGTTGTGTTAATAAATTAAGACTTGGGATTATTTTAATAATGTTAGAGTTTATGCCACGTTGAGAGGTTTTGGGAAGCGTAAAGATCTCCTTCATCTCTAACGAAGAACATCTTCGACGAAGAACGTGAAGAACACCTCGGACTCTGACGAAGAACACCGTTCTTCAACGAAGAACATCTCCGCCGAAGAACGCAGAGAACTTCTCCAACGACGTTTCCTCTTTGGACGCACCTCAACGACAACGGAATCGACGTTCGTTTTCCACGATGCCCGACCTCCGCGACGCCTGACCTCCGCGACGCTCATCTTCTGTGGCTCGTTGACGTGCACCGTTCTTGAAACCGAGGTAGGGGATTGTATTTAACTAATTTGTTCGTGACTACTTCCCTGAATTTCTTCGTGAAATTTAACCAACTTCTATCGATTGACGTGAGGGGGGGGGGGGACCGCACAAACACGGCCGACCCACCTCCTTATTTTTCTTGTTGGATTCTTTTGGATTGAAATGGAAGTGGCGCGGTGTCGTCGCACCGCGCAGAATTATTATGGCAAGAAATACGCGACCTTGACGCGTCGCGCCGCGAATTAATACAAGGACGCGACGCCATTGCGCCATGTCCGAGACATCCGAAAATACCGCGGCCGGTACTGGGGCCGCGGCGGAGGGGCGCGGCGCCGTCGCGCCACACCGGATGACAAGGGACGCAGACGGTTCCGGGCCGCAGAGGAGCAGGGTGACCGGCGGCTGGTACCGGGCCGCCGGCGTCGGAGCTGGAAGGGGACTGGCCATCGCCGGTCCTGTTAAGCAGGAACCGGCCGACCAGGTCGGGCCTGCCGGATGAGGAGAAGCCGGGGGAATTAATTCCCCCGGACGGCCATCAATACGGCCCCCAATTAAGGGGCCGCGGTTACAAGAAAACGGGAGGGGCAGCGCCCCCCCCCCCCCCCCCCGCGAGCCAAAAACGGCTTGGCCGTTTTGGCCAAGCAACCGACCAGCGTGCCCAGAGCGCGGGTCGCCGGTCCAGGCCGCCGGGCCGAGCCGCGCCCAGGCCGGGCCGGGTCGACCCAGGGGGTCTCGGGCCGGGTCGGTCCGGGCCCGAAACCCCTGTTTTCGGACCGTTTGGGTTCAATTGACCATAACTCGGGCTAAGGACCTCCGATCGACACACCGTCAGCGGAGACACGATCCTTGGAACGAGGCGGTCGTTTCGGTATATTGCACTCAAGGTTTCAGAATACTTTGGGTATGGCCGGGTTGGTTCGTACACAAAACCAACCAGGCCCTCGGAGCGGAAACACTCATATCTTGAGCTTCGGACGTTCGATTGACGTGCCGTCGACTTTGTTGAATTCCTCTAAGTGAGACAGATCTTTTGGATTAATCCACCTGAGTTTTGGACGTAGGTGGAGTACGGTCGGGTTGGTTTTGTCTTAAAAACCAACCGGGCCCCTGGGATGAAAAAGCCAATAACTCTCAGACCGGGCGTCCGATTGACGCGCCGTCTGCGACGTTGAGTTCCTGCTGACGATGCAGAACTTTTGGATACATCAACTATGGACTATGTGTTAGTTTATGTATCAGCCTCTCGGCTCGTGGAGCGGACCCTCCCGAATGAGCTTGCTGTGTGCGGGAACCCTAGAGCTGGCTGCGACTGCTACTGTGACTGCAGCGACGACCGTGCAGAGATCCTCAATGGATTCGACGACGATGACTTCAACACTCAGCGATCCTGTGTGGATCAGTGCTATCGATCCTGTGTGGGTCCGATCCTGTGTGGGTCAGCACTCAGTGGTTCTGTGTGATCCAACGCCTACAGATCCTGTGTGGGTCCGATCATGTGTGGGTCATTGCGGGGGTTAGTACCTATCGATCCTTTGTGGGTCCGACGACTAAGATGAATCAGTGATCATCTCTATCGTCTTTTGAAGAAGTATACCTGTGTGAGCTGAATCCTGTTTTACTTTCCTGTGTGGATTGTGTTGTGCTATCCTATGTGGATTTACATTTTTCTTTCCTGTGTGGATTGGGTTGTACTTGGGCTCGGATGTTGGAGCCGAACGAGAATTGATGACTTAGGTATATGTATGGGCATATACCTAAGCAGTGTCGGATGTTACTTCGTGATTGAATCTTTCCTTTGTGGATTATCGTTTTTGGATTCTGGGAGACCTTCGGGGGTCTTGGGGTCCCTACTGAGTAGCTTATACTCACCCCTGCACGGGCTATGCCCGCACTACATTGTGTTGGTTGCAGACGACGGACAACGTTGATTGTGGTGGAGGCTTGCAGAGCAGGATGGTACCTGGAGGTGGAGCACTGGGCAGGACGTACTCAGAGCGGTCGGCTGGACCCGAGGAGCAGTGGGGGATTTCTGTACCCACCCTTCAGGTGGGATTTCCAGTGGATTGCTCGTCGTTGCGACTTTACCTTTCAGTTGCTGTTTTCCCTTTCGAGTTGTACTTTACTTTCAGTTGGGGTTTGTATACTAGCCCACTTACTTTTCCGCACTTCACTCTTGTACCAGCTTTTACTTAGTGTTTACTTTTTCCACATGCTTACTCTGTGGTGCTTGTTTACTTTACAAAGGCAATGCCTTCCCTTTACCGGGATTTACGCCTTGGTGCTAGTTGCCAGCCCCTGGCCTATGGAAGGCGGGCTTGGGGTAGTCACGGCACGGGCCCCGAGGATGGGTCATGACAAATTGGTATCAGAGGAGTTCGGTTCTACCGTAGAACTTGAGACTCTGATCTTTTTCTATGTGAAGCAATAGTGTTTAGCGTATTGGGTGTGGTTATCAGTCCAGGGAGTCCAGTGTTGGTGCGGCGGCCGACGTATCCGTACACCAAGACCCTGACTTCTGATTTCCGACTTAATGCACGAAAACATTGATTACATGTATGTTTAAAATTTTCTTTGTGATTACTTTGTATTAGCTCTCCAGGTATACTGTTCTGACCGTGGAACACCTGTTTCCTTTTCAGGATGACCCCACGACAACAGCCATCTAGGGTTCCGAGAGTTGAGCGTGACGATAGCCCACCGAGCAACGAGGCCTCGGTGCAGGGCCCTTTGTCAGTAGTGGCACCGGCAGTAGCTCTACCCGCCGAGCCACCGATGCTTCCAGCACAAGCCGTTGACGATGCACGTCGCCTTAGTGCACTGCATGAGTTCCAGCGCTAGCGAGCGCCCAGGTTCTGCAGGGAGATGGAGCCCCAGGCAGCCGAGGACTGGCTGGAGGCAGTGGTGAGAGTTTTCAGGTTAGTGAGGACACCATCAGATGTCATGGTGATCCTCGCAGCGAGCCTACTGCACGCAGCAGCAGGCAGATGGTGGAGCTTGATTCTCCAGGTGCACGATGAGGCATCTCTCCTCTGGACAGACTTTGAGGGCCTCTTCTGCTCAGAGTTCGTCCCGGCCAACCTCCATGCGGTGCGCATCTAGGAGCTTCTTCAGCTGTGGCAGGGCAGCTTGACGGTCGCCCAGTACTCGGTGAGATTTTCCGATCTCTTGCGCTACTCGACCGACATGGTACGAGACCCATTCTTCTGGGCCCAGACCTTTGAGCAGGGATTGAGACACGAGATCAGGGCATCACTGATCTCCCTCAGCATTCCGACTCAGGCAGGAGTACTGGAGCGAGCCCTTTTGATCGAGATCTTTCTTGCTGAGTCTACATCAGCAGCGAGACCTACCACAGGGCGGCAGGTAGAAGAGTCTTCCGCAGTAGGCAGCCAACGGATGACTCAGGGGTCCAGGAAGACCAGACCCTCAGGAATACGATCTCAGGACACCGGCTCAGTAGTGTGGGGCACACAGCGCGGAGCCAGTCTTTCAAGAGGCAGGCAGTGCTACTCATGCGGCGGGTAGAGACACATGGATCATGATTGCCTGACCCGCCGTGCTGAGGATCAGCACACGGTTAAGGGACCACCGAGGCAGAGGCAGAGGGTCGACCGTGGCGGTCCGCAAGGAGCAGGCAGACGAGGCAGAGGAGCTGGCCGAACGACAGGTGGTGGGCGACGCTTTGAGGCTCTACCACCACCACCACCAGGAGGTCCACCCTGACCACAGGGAGCTGGCGGGCAGAGACAGGCACAACTCCAGGCAGCGGAGGCCTACGACCACGGCGTGCCCGAGATGATTCGAGGTACTATCTGTGTCTATTCCACCCTTGCTGTAGTTCTTATAGACACAGGAGCGAGTCACTATTTCATAGCCGCTTCCCTTTTTTGGAGCTCGGAGATTCCGACAGAGCCGTTGGCTTGATCCTTACGTCTAGAGACTCCTACGGGAGCAGACTCGACAATTACGCACTGGTGCCGGCAGTGTGAGATTACTCTAGGAGGTGAGAGCTTTGGATGTGATCTTCTTGTAGCAGCGTCGAGGCCTTACGACGTCATCTTGGGCATGGATTGGTTGTCTACATTCCATGCACATATTGACTGTATTAGGTGCAAGGTGCGATGTGTATGCACCGACGGGAGAAGGTTCACCTTCACCGGTGAGAAGGGAGCCTTCGCAGCACAAGATGGACTTCCGCAGAGGAGAGGACAACCCATCACTCATCAGTTGGCTAGCCTCATCCTAGGAGCAGATGACATACAATGTCCTAGTTTTCCTGCAGTGGTGGATCAATATGTGGACGTTTTTCCCGACAACGTTCCAGGGCTACCTCCTCGCAGAGAGGTAGACTTTTATATTTAACAGTACTCCAGGACAGCCCCGATATCGACTCCAGCATATTGGATGGCCCCCCGCCGAGGTTCGAGAGCTACAGGTACAGTTGGAGGACTTGTAGGGAAAGGGGTTTATCTGACCCAGTGTTTCACCCTGGGCTTCCCCGATTTTATTCGCCAAGAAGGTGGACAGGAGCTTGAGACTTTGTGTCGACTATCGTCGCCTGAACCAGGTGACAGTGAGGAACAAGTATCTGCTATCGAGGATTGATGACCTCTTTGATCAGCTCAAGGGAGCACGGTGGTTCTCGATGATAGACCTCAGATCAGGCTATCATCAGCTCAGAGTTCGGGACGAGGACGTGCAGAAGACGGCCTTCAGATGTCAGTATGACCACTATGAGTTCTTGGTTATGCCTTTTGGCGTAACCAATGCTCCAGCAGTGTTCATGGACCTCATGAACTAGATCTTTCAGCCATACCTCGATCGATTTGTCGTGGTCTTCATCGAAGACATTTTGATTTACTCGACGACTGAGGAGGAGCACGCCTACCACTTATGGGTTGTACTAGACACACTCCGAGAGCACCATCTTTATGGTAAACTCTCGAAGTGTCAGTTCTGGATATGTGAGGTCCACTTCTTGGGACACGTCATCTCGGAGGCGGGAGTTGTAGTGGATCCTGCGAAGATCGAGGCAGTGCTAGCTTGGGAGCCACCCAGGAGCGTGACAGAGGTGCAAAGTTTCTTGGATCTAGCTGGATACTATCAGAGATTTGTGCTAGATTTCTCCAGAGTTGCGGTGCCACTCTTAGCTTTGACGAAGAAGGGGAAACCCTTCGTGTGGTCAGATAGATGTCAGCAGAGCTTCCAGGAGCTGAGACCGAGATTGACCAGCGCACCTATCTTGAGGTTTCCTGAGGAGGGAGTAGGGTACGTATTCTACTGCAATGCATCAGGGACTGGACTCGGATGTGTTTTGATGCAGGAGCAGACAATGATCACCTATGGATCACGTCAGTTGGGGCCGCATGAGCAGAACTACGCTACCCATGACCTGGAGTTAGCAGCAGTGGTCTTCGCTCTGAAGACATGGTGACACTATCTGATGGGCGAGCACTTTACGGTCTTTTCTGAACATCAGAGTCTCAGATACATATTCTCTCAGAAGGATCTAAATCTGAGATAGTGGCGATGGCTCGAGTTCCTCCAGGACTATGACTTTGACATAGTATATACTCCTGGGAAGGGGAACGTGGTAGATGATTCACTCAGCAGGAGGATGGGCATTCAGCTACTTGAGGAGGTGACAGAGAAGCTAGCCTCTTTGTAGATATACTTCGTGGATAGAGATGGAGCAGTCTTCCTTCAGTCTCTCACAGTCACTCCTCCACTGCTGTAGCGGGTTAGAGAGGCACAACATGGGGATGCTGACTGTGAGACGCGGCGTGCATCAATATCCTCAGGACAGGCACCTGATGGTTTCTCCTTTGGAGCAGAGCACAACATCCTTTTCAGAGGATGTACCTTAGTTCCAGTCACCTTACGATAGGAGGTGATGAGAGAGTTTCACACTTCTCCTTTGGCGGTTCATCCTGGAGTGGCGAAGATGTACCAGGATCTCAGACGACAGCACTGGTGGTCGGGCATGATGAAGGCTGTGGCTGAGTTCGTTTCTCGATGCCTCACCTGCCAGCAGGTGAAGGCAGAGCACCAGGTACCAGCAGGCTTGGTACAACCCTTGGAGGTTCCGAAGTGGAAGTGGGACGACATATCTATGGACTTCATGACTAGACTTCCACGCACTTCCATAGGTCACGACTCCATTTGGGTGATTGTCGACTGACTCACCAAGTTGGCTCACTTCTTACCCATCAGAGAGAAGGGATCAGTGTAGAGCTTGGGATGTCTTTACATTCAATAGATTGTGCGGCTTCATGGAGTTCCATAATCTATCGTCTCCGATCGAGATGCTCGATTTACTTCCCGGCTATGGAAGGGATTGCAGGAGGCATTCGGGACGCAGCTACGTCTGAGCACGACCTTTCACCCTCAGATGGATGGTCAGACGGAGAGGACCATTCAGACTCTCGAGGACATGCTCCGTGCATGTGTCCTCGACTTTGGTCGCAGCTGGGAGGACCACCTACCCTTGGTGGAGTTCGCGTACAACAACAGCTACCACTCCACCATTGGGATGGCACCATACGAGGCGTTGTATGGCAGACCTTGCAGATCTCCTTTGTGCTGGACAGACCCTGGGGAGTCAGCACTTGTGGGACCAGAGATGGTCCAGGCCATGACAGAGAAGGTGTAGGTCATCCAGGAGTGGATGAGGACAGATCAGAGCCGGCAGAAGTCTTATGCTGACAGGAGGCGGAGGCCACTAGAGTTCGAGGATGGTGACCACGTCTTTTTTGCGTGTCTCACCTCGACATGGATTACAGAGATTTGGACGAGGAGGCAAGTTGTCTCCACGCTTCATCGGACCCTTCCAGGTCCTTAGCAGGATTGGTGGGGTGGCTTATCGTCTGGCTCTACCACCTCAGTTGCACCGGGTGCACGACGTCTTCCACGTATCTCAGCTGAGGAGATACGTGCACGACCCGACGCATATCATTGACCATGGGGAGATTGACATCGATGATGGGGAGACTTTAACGGAGGTCCCGGTGGAGATCGAGGATCGACAGGAGTGGGTCCTACGTGGACGGTCGATTCCTCTAGCGCGCATCAAATGGCAGCACGGGAACCTCCAGGAGAGCACTTGGGAGCGGGAGGCTCAGATGCGTTCTCAGTACCCTCATTTGTTTCCCTAGTTATGATGTATCTTTACGAGGACGTAAAGCCCTGAGATGGGATTAATGTAAAGACTTGTAAAATTCAAGGGAAATTTTTTTGTAATTTTCTTTGGAATTTTAAAAGAACGCAGTTTCTGACGGCACTTGATTCCGAGGCCCGGTGTGCCCGGAATTTCTATCTGAAGTTTAGCTCGGGTACGTTCAGTGAACGAACGAGCGAGAATTCCTATCTTTTGATCAGTTTCCCGGAATCAAATTCCGAGGGAACCGATGGAACCGAAGCGCCGGTAATTGCTTAGAAACTCCTGTTCCGGAGTTTCGTTATCACGGGTGTGGATGATAAAAATTGTGGAAGTTAATTTATTATTATTCTACAATTTTTATTTTCCTTTTGTGTTTTAAGGCTATGGGTGGAATTTGGGTAACTACCCAACCACCCTTGGGAGGTTATAAGGGTGGTGGGGCCCACACGAACCCCACCCCTTCATATTCTTCAACTCTTCAACCCCCCATTAACTCCCCTTCATTTAATTTGACAACTTGTGTAATTTTAATGAGGTGAGTTTAGTGTGGTTAATTGAATTTCAAACTCTTGAAATTCAAAAGGGTAAGTTGTGTTAATAAATTAAGACTTGGGCTTATTTTATTAATGTTAGAGTTTATGCCACGTTGAGAGGTTTTGGGAAGAGTGAAGATCTCCTTCATCTCCAACGAAGAACATCTTCGACGAAGAACGTGAAGAACACCTCGGACTCCGACGAAGAACACCGTTCTTCAATGAAGAAAATCTCCACCGAAGAACGCATAGAACTTCTCCAACGACGTTTCCTCTTCGGACGCACCTCGACAACAACGGAATCGATGTTCGTTTTCCGCGACGCCCGACCTCCACGACGCTCATCTTCCGCTGCTCGTTGACGTGCACCGTTCTTGAAACCGAGGTAGGGGATTGTATTTAATTAATTTGTTCGTGACTACTTCCCTGAATTTCTTCGTGATATTTAACCAACTGTTATCGATTGACGTGAGGGGGGGGGGGGGGGGACCGCACAAACACGGCCGACCCACGTCCTTATTTTTCTTGTTGTATTCTTTTGGATTGAAATGGAAGTGGCGCGGTGCCATCGCACCGCGCGGAATTATTGCGGAAATAAATACGCAGTGCCGACACGTCGCGCCGCGAATTAATACAAGGACACGATGCCATTGCACCGCGTCGGAGACATCCGAAAATACCATGGACGGTATCAGGGCCGCGGCGGAGGGGGCAAGCGCCGTCGCGCCGCGCAGGACGACAAGGGCCGTGGCCGGTTCTGGGCCGCGGTGGAGCAGGGTGACCGACAGTCGGTACCAGGCCACCGGCGTCGGAACTGGAAGGGGATCGGCCATCGTCGATCTCATTAAGCAGGAACCGGACGGCCATGTCGGGCCGGCCGGACGAGGAGAAGCCGGGAGAATTAATTCCCCTGGCCGGCCATCAATGAAACCCCCAATTAAGGGGCCGCGGTTATAAGAAAACGGGAGGGGCAGCCCCCCCCACCCCCCCCCACCACCCCCCCCCCCCCCCCCCGCGCGAGCCAAAAACAGCTCGACCGTTTTGGCCGAGCAACCGACCAGCGCGCCCAGCAAGCGGGTCGCTGGTCCGGGCCGCCGGGCCAGGCCGCGCCTGCCGGGCCGCGCCGCACCCAGCCGGGCCGGGTCGACCCGGACCCAGGTCGGGTCGACCCGGTTCGGGCCGACCCAGGGGGTCACGAGCCGGGTCGGTCCGGGCCCGAAACCCCCGTTTTCAGACCGTTTGGGTTCAATTTCCCATAACTCGGGCTACGGACCTCTGATCGACACACCGTCAGCGGAAACACAATCGTTGGAAGGAGACGGTCGTTTCGGTATATCTCACTCAAGGTTTCGGAATACTTTGGGTATGGCCGAGTTGGTTCGTACACGAAACCAACTGGGCCCTCGGTGCGGAAACGCTCATATCTTGAGCTTCGGACGTCTGATTGACGTGATGTCAACTTTGTTGAATTCCTATAAGTGAGACAGATCTTTTGGCTTACTACACATGAGGTTTGGATGCAGGTGGAGTATGGTCGGGTTGGTTTTTCCTTAAAAACCAACAGGACCCATGGGACGAAAAAGCCAATAACTCTCAGACCGGGCGTCCGATTAATGTGCCGTCTATGACGTTGAGTTCCTGCTGACGATATGGAACTTTTGGATACATCAACTCTGGACTACGTGTCAGTTGATGTATCAGCCTCTCGGCTCGTGGAGCAGACCCTCCCGAACGAGCTTGCTGTGTGCGGGAACCCTAGAGCTAGTTTGGACAGCTACTGTGACTGCAACGAAGACCATGCAGAGATCCTCAGTGGATTCAACAACGACGACTTCAGAACTCAGCGATCCTGTGTGGATCAGTGCTATCGATCCTGTGTGGGTCCGATCCTGTGTGGGTCAGCGCTCAGCGGTTCTGTGTGAGCCAGCGCCTACAGATCCTGTGTGGGTCCGATCTTATGTGGGTCATTGCGGGGGTTAGAACCTATCGATCCTTTGTGGGTCCGACGACTAAGATGGATCAGTGATCATCTCTATCATCTTTCAAATAAGTATACCTGTGTGAGCTAAATCCTGTTTTACTTTCCTGTGTGGATTGTGTTGTGCTATCCTATGTGGATTTAAGTTTTGCTTTCCTGTGTGGATTGGGTTGTACTTGGGCTCGGATGTTGGAGCCGAACGAGAATTGATGACTTAGGTATATGTATGGGCATATACCTAAGCAGTGTCGGATGTTACTTTGTGATTGAATCTTTCCTTTTTGGATTATCCTTTGTGGATTCTGGGAGACCTTCGGGGGTCTCGGGGTCCCTACTGAGTAGCTTATACTCACCCCAGCACGGGCTATGCCCGCACTATGTTGTGTTGGTTGCAGATGACGGAGAGCGTTGATCGTGGTGGAGGCTTGCAGAGCAGGACGGTACCTTGAGGTGGACCACTGGGCAAGATGTACTCGGAGTAGTCGGCTGGACCCGAGGAGCAGTGGAGGCTTTTTGTACCCACCCTTCAGGTGGGATTTCCAGTGGATAGCTCGTCATTGTGGATTTCCCTTTCAGTTTCTGTTTTCCCTTTCGAGTTGTACTTTACTTTCAGTTGAGGTTTGTATACTGGCCCACTTACTTTTCCGCACTTCACTCTTGTACCAGCTTTTACTTAGTGTTTACTTTTTCCGCATACTTACTTTGTGGTTCTTGTTTACTTTACAAAGGCAATGCCTTCCATTTACCGGGATTTACGCCTTGGTGCTAGTCGCCAGCCCCTGGCCTATGGAAGGCGGGCTTGGGGTAGTCACGGCACGGGCCCTGAGGACGGGTCATGATAGACATTCCCGACTTACATGTGAAATGGGACACCTAAATGGTCATCAATAAGATCAATGGTGACTATGTCATCAAGAATCCATATTTTGTACTGCTGTTAGAGTGTACTTTCCAGCTGATGGCACAGTTCCATTCTCAACCAGAAGTTACTCATGTCCCCCGATCACAGAACAGTCGAGCCGATTCCTTCGATGGACTTTCTGAATCTCTTGCAGAGTCTCACTAGGATAATGTGATTATCCATGCGATGCATCGAAGTGTCATCACTCCCGTCACTCCAGACGATGATGATAATCCGTAGGTATGCTACCATACCGCTGATGCCTCCACATAGGGACCTCAATGTCCCCTGTCACAGTGTTGGAAGAGACTCCTTGCTGGAGGACCCCATTTATCAAGTATCTATTGCATGGTAATCTCCCTTCAGACTACGCCCATGACTATAGAGGATCTTCTCAAGACTAGGACCACTTTGGAGGGTGAACTGCACCGCGCGCCATCAGATCCACCCACACTTGGCTCGGTCTGCTGGGAGATTACCGTGCAGAGGTAGTTCTACTGAAGGAATTCAAGTCCTATTATATCATTGAGTTCATGGACTCCAATATCATCTACCAATTCGGAGTCCCTCATGCCTTCCTCACCGATAATGGCACCAACTTTCGAGAAACCGAGCAGAATAAATTGTATTCCAAGTACAATATCTGTTCTAATCATACTTCTCACTATCATTCTCAAGAAAATGGATAGATCAAGGCATTAAAAAAAACCTCTATAACATCTTGTCAAAGTTTCTTGGGCATAACAAGAAGAGTTGGCCGAACAAACTCCCCAATGCACTCTGGTCTTACCAGACGATGACTCATAATTCCAATCAGATGGATCCATATTCCATTGTGTACAGAATATTGGAAATCCTTCTCATCAATATTTTGTTACCATAATTATGCATAGTCATATATGATCAGAAGACACTAGAAAAAGTATCAAAAATCCATCTGGATGAACTGGAAGCGCTTGATGAGAACATGATTTGTACCATACACAATCTAGAGAGGCATCATAACAAGTTATCTAGAGATTTCAATTAGAAAGTTCACCTCCACTCCTTCTTACAAGGTGACATAGTATTGTCCCTAAGAATTCCAATGACACCCAACAAGAAGCCACAAAATCTAGAGCCCAAATAAGAGTTACCTTATATCATTCACAAGGTTTACCCAGTGGAACATACTCTCTAGTCACCTTGGATGGGGAGCGCATTACTCCTCCCACCAATGATAAATTACTCAAGTAGTATTTTGATTAAGAATAACTCTTTTCCATCCTCACCGTATGATGTTAAACTTTGTGATTCATTCGGGCTGAAGGATGTAAAACTACCCAACACTCATCCCGCATGATGATAAACTGAAAAATGGTCCAAAATCTATGACCATAAACTAATACCCCTTATGCCCCACATAATGTTAAACTTTATTATCATACTACATGAAGTTAAACTATATTACCATTTTGGTGGACATTAAACCAATAATCCTCATCCCGCATGATGATAAACTGCAAAATGGTCTAAGTTCTACAACCTTAAACTAATATCTTCTACATCCTTACTGCATAACATTAAACTTCATGGTAGTTTTTAGAACTATGTATGTCTTGATTCCCATACTTATAGGATACATAGAAACCCCAAGATCTTTCATCTATGGCCCATCCCTGAGTCCCTCGACCATTCTATCCTTTTGATCTAAGTTCTCACTTAGGATTGTGTGGTGTTGTATGAACTATATCTCCTCATTCACATCAGGATTTTTTTCCACACCACACACATCCCCTTGAGACACTCTTCCTTTCTATGTCTTTGTTGCACGATGTTAAACGACACAAAATTTTCAAGATCTACATGTGGCTTGATTCCCATCCTCATGGGATATGTAGAAACACGCGAACATTTTGTCTTAGGGTCCAGACCAACAAATATCTTCTCCCCCCTTCAGGTTTCTGCTCTTCAAGGGTTTCATATGGTGTGATGTGGACTTCGTTTGTCCCCATCCACATCGGGTTTACAACGGTCGCACCATGTTCCCCTCCTTCCAAAACATCCTTAATTCCATCTTCATCCTTACTATATGATGTTAAACTACACGACATTCCAAGAACCGCGTTTTGCATGATTCCCATCTTCATGGGATATGTAGAAATGCTAAAAAAATTCATCTTCAGGTCTACCCCCAGTTTTTAGAAACCTCCCTTTTCTTCTGGCCCCTTGGCCTAGGTTCTCTCAAGGGCATTTCGTGTAGTGTGGGATTATGTCCTCCTTAACGTTAGGTTTATAACAACCACACCATGTACCTCTCTTGAGAGCTTTCCACCCCCTTTCCTCCATTCATATCCTCGAGTCATCTTCTCTTAATTGGGCCCCTCAACCCTTTTTGGGAGATTCACCAACGTGCTCATATGTGATGTGGTTTATGACCTAGAGAGTTATATTCTGCATGGACATGATTTCATTCATTTCAATGCTTCACGTATCCCTTTATTTAGGTTTTCATCATCTTTCACATCTGAAATGACCCCCCGACGGTATAGATGCTCTCCCTTATGGCTTTCCTGACACCTTGGGAAAAAAGCCCAGAAGATTTTGAATGACATTATGTGATATGTTCCTCATTTCGAATATGGTCAGTAGTCAACCCTCATTTATTGGTTCCCATTTCAGGTCACACGATATGGATTCTTTGTTTTGAACATGGTCAACAATTATCCTCCATCGTTATGCCACCCCCATCAAAACCTAAATACTGGTTGTGTGATTTACACCCCTTTCCACTCCGTCATGTTAAAGTGGGATTTCAACACCCTTGGTTCTATCCCTCCATGCACATTTACACGTTAATACGATGAATCAACATTGTGGTTTCATCCTTGACTCCTCACCATTTTTCTTTTTGTGTATTCAATGTGTTGAAAATATATTCTCCGCCCTTGTTTCCTACATCGAGAATAACTCACTTGGGCTTAGGGATATGGGTAAGGATTCTACATACATGGAAGAACTACACTTCTTTCAGTTTGAGATCTATGAAATTAAATGAAGATTCCCCATCCTTACCACATGATGTTAAATTGTATGAATTTCAAGAACTACGTATGATTTGATTCGCATCCTCATGTGATGCATTGAAATGCCCGAATATTTCGTCTTTAGGTCCAGGTCATTCCCTAGTAAGTATCTCTTCTGTTCGGCCTTTTTACCTAATTATAATGGGATTTCATGGTGTGGCGTATGTGGATTTATTTCCTTATTAATGTTAGGTATATAATAGCCTCACCTCTTATTTCCCATTATGGGCTAGTACCTCCCATATTTGTCCTTACCGTATGATGTTAAAAAACAAAAATTTCAAGAATTATGTACAACTTGAATCCCATACTAACAGGATATGTAGAAACACCTGGAAATTTCATCTTCAGGTCCAGACTGAAGTAATTTGATCTTTTCTAGCTTCTTGGCCAAAGGTCCCCTCATTCTAGGGTTTCACATGGTGTGGTGTGGATTGATGTCCTCATTCATGTCGGGTATGCTTTATCACACCATGCACATTCCATTTGGTACCTTGTTCTTCTGTGTGCATCCAAGCCATATGATGTTAAACTATGCTACTTAATCCCACATGTCTTTAAACTGTTTCGTATTTTCCACATGATGTTAAAGTGAATATAGTCATTTCATATGACCTTAAACTGTGACAATATCTTCTTAGACGCACGATGAAAAATGGAACCACATTGTGGTGTCCTTTCTTGAGGGGACATCATGTTTGGTATTGGTCATCCACTATGCCATTTTTCAAGGCCTACATATGGATTTATTCCTATGGTGATTCCCCGATTCTCTATCTTGGGTTTGTTGCTTAAAAAAACATACCCACACTGAATAACAAACAAGATCCATCATATGTCGCTTCTTTTGGTGCATGGTCTAGACCTGCGTGACATTATTTCCCCCAGCATTATTACCCTACAATTCTGTTTTCTAAAGAAATATGCGTGTCTTCATTAACATCCTCATGGAATATGTAAGAATTCCCAAACAATTCATCTTTGGGTCCATCCCCAGGTACCCCAAATCCTGTACTCTTTCCACCCCCTTGGTCGGAACTCTATCAGAAGTACATGGTGTGGTGTGGACCTCTTTGATCCCCATTCACATCATGTTTATAATAGCCATTCCATGTACCTCCTTTTGGAGATCTTCCTTCCATTCTCCTTACATCCTTGTCACACGATGATAAACCGCACGACACTTTCAAGAACTATGTATGACTTGATTCCCATCCTCACGGGATACATAGGAATTCCCAGACATACCTTCCTTAGGTTCATCCCTATATTCATCAAACCATTTTTCTCCTTCTCGTCTGGGATTCTCTAACTCTATTACACCTCACCAATGTGCTCAAATGCACTATAGTTTAGGACTTGGAGTGTTAGATTCCTCATGAACATTACTTCATCCATTTCCATGCTTCACATATCCCTTTATTTGGGTTTCCATCATCTTTATCATCCTAAAGGACCCCTAAAAGGCATGGATTCTAGGCCTCAATGATCTAAAACTATTTTGGGACAATGTACTTGAGGACTTTAAATGATAATTTGATACAAGTCTCACGTTGAGAATATGGTTAGTGGTTAATAATAATTTTTTTGTTCCCATTCTAGGCCAATGCGATGTGGATTCTATTTTTTATTCACGATCAATAGTTATTCCCCATCATTGTACCACCCCCATTGAACCCTAAATATTGGTTGTGTGATTCACATCCCTTTCCAAAAAAATACATTTCCCTTCTGGTATTGGACACCTGCCATACCACTTTCAATTACTATGTATGGCTTGATTCCCATCTTTATGGGATACTTAGTGACACCCAATCTTCTTTTCTATGGTCTATCCGCGTCACCGTGAACCCTATTGAACCATTGAATCCTAATTTTCATTAGAATTATGTGGTGTGGTGCGTACTTCTATGTCCTTATTCACGTTGGGTTTGAAGTAGCCTCCCCACGTACCTTTCTATAGATTTTTCCATTTTCAGTCTTAACCGAATCATAATAAACTTCATAGACATGAACCACACACATGAATTTAAACTGGGCCCCTAATGATCTAAGCTATATGAACTTAAACTAAGATTCTTACCATATAGGATCACACGATGTTAAACCAAATAACAAGTGAGATATTCCTCTTTGAAGGAGGGTATCTACCCCTTTCGGTATTGGTTGTCTATTGTACCACCTCCAATAACTATGTGTGGCTTGATTCCCGTTTTTATGGGATACGTAGTGATGCCCAAACTTCATTTTTGTGATCCAATCCCAACCAATTTCCCCCAAACTCTTTTTTCCTGAGTTCTCCCAAAATTACATGGTGTGACGCGGACTTCTTCGGTCCTCAGTCATGTCAGGTTCATAATAACCACACTATGTACTCCCTTCTAGATTACTATTCTTTATGTTCGTGCACCATGATGCTTAAACTATATGGGTAATGTTCACACTTTTCACATTCATTCATTTAGGGGTTTCATTATCTTTCACCTTCAAAGGGACCCACTAACGGTATGGATGCTAGGCCTCAGTGCTCTCCTACCATCTTGGACCAACATCCTAGAGGATTTTGAACGCCATTATGTGATAGGTTTTGCATTTCAAATATGGTAAGTGATCAAAAATCATTTTTTTGTTCCCATTCTAGGCTAACATGAAATAGATGTTGTGTTTCAAACATGGTCAACAGTAATCCTTCATCATCAAGCCACTCCTATTGCATCCCAAATATAGAATGTTGTGAATATCATGCTTAATGCCCCTTTACATTTTACAGAACCTCGACACGTCTGGTGTTATAACTCATCACATTCACATGTGTTGAGTAGGAATGTTGGATTTTCTTGGATTTTACCCTCCCGAAATTTCTTTTCCACCATTTCACACTCTCATTAGACAGGGAAGGACCAAAAATGCGCTGTGTTTCCTACACCGATCATGGATCATGAAGGCTTAGGGGTTGTGATAGGGTAATATCCATATATGAGATGGTGTGACCCATAGGTCCTACCACACGACCTTAAACTGTGGCACTTTCATCCTCACCACAAGGCATTAAACTATTCTGAATATAAAGAACTATGTAAGGTTTGGTTACTACCCTTACAGAATATGTAGAGACATTCAGGAATCTGATTCCTAGGTCCAGCCAATTGAATGGTAAAATCCATGTCTTGGCCTTCTTGATGTAAAATTCCCTTTCAGGAAAATACAATGTGGTGTGGAATTATGTCATTATTCACGCCGGGTTATGAGCCACAACACACATTTATCATTTAGGGTACCCATGTCCTCGATGCATGAATATAAACTATAGCCCTACCTCGAATGAGTTTAGGATGTCCCATGATAATTATGGGATGCGTCAGCTTTTTTTCCAGAGAGGATTGTCCCCAACAACATTGGATCTGACCACACTGTGCTCAAGAACTACATTTGGATTGATTCCCATCCTCATGGAATACATAACGATGCTCAGATATTTCTCCTTGGGCCCATCCATATGGTCATTATCCATTCTTCCCCCTCAGCCTCGATCATGGTTTAAACTATATGAACATAAACTGGGAGACTATAGTCTGTGAAACGTGACTTTAAACTATTCGCTTTGGTCCAAGCAGTATGACCTTAAAACTATGTGCAATATACTGGCCATATGAAGTTAAACTATTCCATACACCATCCTCACCATAAGACGCTAGACTACATATGTATCGTCCTCATTTTCATGACATAAAACTGCAATCTATTATAAGCCCTAACCAGAGATGTCTTTTTTGGGGTAGGTTTGATATTTTTTCAGGTTGATATGCTCACCCAATGTGCTTTTATCACGGTGGCATATTTTCAAGAGTTCTGGACTTTACTCGAACAACCATCATTCCGTCACCACACTTTGCATACCCTCTATTTTGGATCCACATTCCCTTTCACGTATGAAGGAACCCCCTAACAGTTAGGATACTTGGCCTTGAGGCTCGCTTACCATCCTGGGCCAACATTCCAGAAGACATCGGACGACACTTTGATTTTGGCCCCATGTTTTCGAATACGTTTAGTGGTTGGCCCTCGTATGTTTATTCACATTTCAGGCTAACGCGATGCAGATGTTGTGTTTTGAATTTTTCCAACAACTATCCTTCATCATATTTTCACCCTCAATGTGTTCCGAGTTTTGGGCATCGTGATTCACACTTCTCATTCCCCCTTTATTCAGATTAATCCCAACACCCCTCACATTATCCCATTCGTGCACTAGAGCATGTTGGGAGAGGGAAATTTTTCTATTTTGAGAATTCTACTACCTAACTGTGATGCCATTTTCTTCCCGAAAACTCTAGGTGTTCATTCAAACCCCAAATATCTAGCGATTTGTTGGCACTCACATAATCTAAGGGAATAATTATGTATCCATCCCTTGTTTCTCACATTGGGCATGACCCAAATGAGCTTAAGAATTGATCGCTTGATATTTCAAAGATATGATTGAGATGTAGTAGTCAAATCTAATAATGGGATTCATGCACACAACTAAAATAAATGGGAAAACATGAAGGTACATTTGTGAATTCAGGAAAGTTACAACTCCCATGGATTGACCCCTCCAATGGATGGATTGACATCCTCAATAGAGAATTTTTGCTCCACCACTTTGTGGTGTGTGACCTCTAGAATTTACTATCACATGTTGAGATCTCTCTCCTATTCACTAGCTGTAGGGCACAATTCATTGGCCTTGAAGCACGCCCAGTCTTCATCAGCTTGGACGTTAGCCATCTCTTGGGATGCTCGCCTCATCTAATCCTTGGATTCTATCAATTGTGACTTTAATCGAGATATGATTTACAATTGGGCCTTAATGAAGGCATATTGTTCAACCAACCACACCCTAAAACATTAAACTTCTTGCTCATCCTATCGAAGTCTTTGAATATTGATGGCCTTCCTCCACTTCCAACAAACACTGAAGTTGTGCGCATATTTCCACACCTTCTTGGAAAGTTAATCTTGAATGAGTGTGTGAGGGAATTGGGAATATACTCCTCCAATGCATAGTTCTCATAGCTGAGGTTGATGTTTTCTCATATGACTTATCCTTTTTTATTGTGGGGTGTTATCAATAAAGTGCTTGATCAGCTTCCATGACTAAAAACGGACAACCTTGCTATCCTATTCATCGGAAGCAGTCTCATCCTGGTCCTTTGGTCAGTGGGTTGATATTCTAGAAATTCCTTTAGGAGCTTGGCAGTAGGATATTACTCAGGTTGGTCTTCATCCCTGGATTCTAATTCAATGATGTCCACCCTATCAACTTTGGACTCTACACCTCTAGTAGTATCTCTCATCGCCACTGGACTCTCATAAGGAACCATGGCCTAGTCATCCTGGACAATCAGTTCTATAGGGATCAACACCCCTATCTAGAGCAGATCCCCAGGTCTTCCATCCATTTGCATCATCAACATGTGTATCATCCTAGAAACTATGTAGGCATGGGTCACATTAGCCAATTTGACGGACCAAAAAATAGGTACAACTCTAAAGCATGAGACATACCTTGGCCAGCTGCTTGATCTCTCCTCAGGTCAATCATCACCAGGAGTCTAGGATGTGGACCTCTATATATGACTGTGGGATCTGAAGATTCTGAAGAGGCTACCCTACTTCCAAAGCATTGTTGGATCCTGCAACCACTACCTCTCTGACTACAGGTCCTGGTGCTTAGACCTATATGCATATCACTCCTTTATCCCTATTAGTGGGAGTGGTTGATTGGAGGTTCTCCTGCCCAGATAAGTGTCATTTGAGAAACCAAGATAAGGTAATAAGGGCACTATCACAACGAAGGGGAGTTGAAACTCACTTCTAGAGTTGCAGTGAACTCGCCCAAGGAGATTCCCCCCGAGGACACTATATCACCTTCTTTAGGAGAGGATCCCTTGGAATCCCCCTATGTTTCTTGGTAGAGATCTCCCTCATTGACTTCTTACCCTCATGATATTTCTGCAAGACCAGGAAGGGAAAAAGCTCCACCAGTTGAGCTGCTGTCAATTTTGTGGGAGTGGTCATTTTCAACAGCACCCTTACCTAGTGCGTCATTGGACACATGTCACCATAGGAATGTATTACATACTCTATCTCCACCACAAAATTTCTTCCCAAGACATGGGTAGGATTGAATCCACCCTTCACAAATCCAAGTTCTCCCAGTTCTATCCCGTGCATGTTCAAGTTTGTCCATAGGCCGTTAATACCAGGGTATTGTTTTATCTTTTCCAAATCATTCCAAGAATCTAGAAGGATGACATTAGATGGAATTATTTTGATACATAGTTTCTTCCTTGGATCTTGAGGGGGGAACCTTCAAAAGCCCCTAGATGATCCACCTCTCTCATGGGCCCTCCCAGGTGGAGCCACCAGGCCCGACACTGCCACCCCTCTCTCTCCACTTCCAGCCAACACTGTTCCAGGGTCTGCTGATTCGTGGCCTACCACCCCTACTATTACAACCTCGCAACCTTGATGCAGGTTCACACCACCTTCTTGACATCCCCTGATTGTCATCATTCAATGTCGAGGTGTAGGGACCACCTTGCTATCCCAGATAGTTAGTTGCTTTAATATCTCACCAGGGTAGGAAGCCTCCTAGCTCTGTGAATACTCGTGAACTAGTCTTAATGCAACATTAGATAGAGGCAACTCATTCCACATCCTCCCATACTCCCCTTTAAATGTCAACCAAAGTTTTCGCATCACACACGGGTGGTTCTCATGGTGCACATTTGTATACACCTGGGGATTCATCCTCTGCATGCACCAGAATTGTTGGGAGAACCAATATAGAGTATATGGTTCACATATTGGTTCAAAATCTACTCATACCACTAGTACACCATCGTGGAAGGATAGAAGATATGGTCACTTCTCTATGGTATCTGTTCCATCATCAATATAGGCTCTAGTTGGCGAAGGGAATGGGTGAAAGATGAATTGTTCTGCTCACCCCAACTTACCCAACAAGGTCACTACATCCAACTTTAATGGGGATCTCCCCACAATGTTCAAAATTACTAGCCGAGAATGTATCCTAGGTGGATCAATGAGGTTAAGATATTTATAGCCCCCATGTGTGCTATAATCTTGCTATAAAAAAAGTGGAATGACCCACACACCCATAACAACTTCTTTTCCTCACTGATATGCCGGAGTAAATGGTATAGATTTTCTAGCACCGATATTCCCAGGTTGATGTAGTCTCTGCCAACTAATTGAGTTACAATGATAAATTTACTTGGTCTCACCCCCATGTGGGCATCTCTGACCAGTAATATTGACCCACAGATCATTGTTGAGATGAATCCGGCCAGCCTGACTATCGGCCGCTGCTCAGCCTTGATGATGTACCCCCACAATTTCCGCTAGAATTCCTCCATCATCTGCCATTATGAACCTTATTTTCCCCACTAAGATCCTTATGAACAGATGGGGGGCCTTACCAGTAGTGTTACCTCCTTCAGTGGTAAATTCATAAAATAGTCGAACCATTGCTTAAAGTAGATGTCTTGGGTGTTTAGCTTATCCTCATCTATACCTGGTGTTGGCCCCAGAATTTCCATCTCCAAAGGAGGCATATTCCCTTTATCCTCCCAGAAATTCATGGTGGGGAGGAACTCATAATAAATACCTCCAAGGATTTGGATGTTGGAAATATGATGAGGGTCCCAAAGGCTGATGAAAACCTCTTCATGATGTAGATAGAAAGTGTTGGTATCTAGAAACCACATGATTAGTAATTATAGTATAAACTCCATCAGTTTAGAGACACTGAATTGGGAAGCCTGGGCTGCTTCATACAAGCCTACCCGCCTCGGCACATTCTAAAACTCTTCATAGGATGCACACACCCAGTAGGCCCAGTCCTAATCATTGGGGAAGTTTACACCCTAGAATAATTCACAGCTTGTGATCCACCCCTTTTCTAGATTCACAATCCTGACCTTGATGATCTTCTTATACAGAGGTGGAAATTTATCCTGTGCCAATTCCTTGTCGTTGATATTATTGACATGGTTGTAAAGGAAATGTTTGGTGATTGGGGTATGATCTTTTCTAATGTGGACATCCACATCCTTGTACCAATGGTATTTCTCAGTGGTACTCCTAAACTAGTAGGTCGACTTGTCCTTGGTGGTTCCTGGAATGGAGACTTCATCCCGCAAACCAAATCCGTACAATGGAAGGTGCTTGAACAATGGGTATTCCTTCTGCATCTCCTTTAACCACTCCATCAATGATTGGTGATCGGATTTACTCCAGATGTACTATCCTATTTTGATGTTATTTTACTTGGACTCCCTCCGAGCAGTGTCAACATGGGCTTCTCACACAACCTCATGAGCATCCATTTAGTCTGACGACTTGGATAATTTCTCTGTTTGGGGCACGAAGGTTGAATGAAAAATCATTCGCAGAGGCTCTTCACAAAGACGTTTTGTGAAGACAGTCGTAAACCACTTCTTCTTCATGAAGCATCTTTGACTTGTCCTACATCACAAAGGAAGAAATGAATCATGATGCCCTAGTTCACTAAAGGCATTTTCAATGCACTGGACCAAAGAACTCTAGTTCACTAAAGGTGTTTGCTGATAGGATCATTTCGTGAAGAGAAAGCATTGGAACAATCGTTCGTGAAGATCCAGATATTGAAAAATGACTTTGGGCCCCTCTTTATTGGTGTGGTCGGCGCCGAATTCATGGTGACCCATATATGGTCAATGTGGAGATCTTCATAGCCTCTTCATGGTGCCTTACGCAGGTTTTTAGTGGTACCTCTCTGTGAGGACCTCTGCGCGATGGCCTGTGCAATCGGGCTTCGTGCTCACCTCTGAAGCCCAACTGCACAATCCACCATATGTTTGATCCTCCTAGTATCTTTGGCGTCTTACCCTTAGAATCTTCCCCACTTTTCTATCAGCTCTAATTCTAAGGAGGGGGGGCATTTGTTGACACATAAATTTACCCCGATTAGAGAGAGAACTACTGGATACTATAGAGTTAATCATCACTACAAAGGGACCAAAATACCACAAAACCATCCCAAAGGGATCCCTCGTGAAACCCTCCATAGGGATGGCCCACCTTCGTGAGGACCACCTCCACGATCATCTCCACGGTGTCATGGACCTGCATGAGTCGGACACATCCTGACAAACCGTAACCTATTTGCACCATCCTCGATATCTATGCCCTACTCCACAGAGGCCACTTCGGCTATCCTCTTAGTGGAATCCCACACACATTGTGAGGATAATGAATTATGATGGAGTTCCTCATCTCCACGGTGTCACTCCTATCCAAGGTGAGTTCTGTGATTATTTCCAACCTTAATTTCTTATGAATAGAAGGATCACCCCTTTTGAAACAACTATTACTTTGACCTTTTGACTTTCGAGCTTCTGTTTCGTACAGACCTTCAGAAAACACATAGATTGATCACCAAAGGTACTTGGACTTTGCAAGCCATACCTATTTGTGTTTTTTCCAGCCTCTACCTATGGTGGGTATGTCCTTCGCAAAGGCATATGACCTTCGTGAAGGAGGGGGCCCCTTCGGTGTGCTTAAGGTTTCAGGAAGTGTAGATCCTTCATGAAGCACTCTCCAAAGAAAGAGTTGTTTGCTGAGGTGAATCTCTTCTCTATTAAATTATTTCCTTTGCGAAGACCATTTACTTTAAAAAGACCCTTCTCTTCACAAATACCCTTTACTTTGTGAAGCCTATCCTCTTCTCGAACCACCTAGGCTTTATGAAGCCCATCCTTTTCGTGAAGCAACTCCTTCCAAGATATTTTGCTTTGAAAAATCTCCTTCCATACAGCCCTCTAGGCTCATTCGAAGTGATTTCAAGGTCCCTCAAATAGTGCCTCACGTTATGCTTATTTACATCATGCTTCTTTTTATAGGCACACTAATGGCTATATCTTCTTCTGATATCCATGCTAACATGATCCCTTCAATGGATCACTCCACAACACCACTCTCCTATGACACTGCTGGTGCCTTCCCTTCAGTAAGGGTTGAAGTGAGCTTGTGATGTAATTCCTAGGGGTGATAATTGAATCCTCATCGTCCAAGTTATAGGATGTTAAACTACCAAGCACCCTCATCCACGATAGACAATGTTAAACTGTGATCACCACATGCGTGGTAGGTCCAAAAGGATCAGAGAGGGGATGGAAATGAGTTCCATCCCAGATCTCTATCCCTATAAGCTTTGTCTGCATGTGCACCTCAGGAATTCTCTACGTAAGCCCCGAAACCCTTTGATGGGGTGTTTCAGGTACGATAGCCATATCCTCTTCATACATCTGGACACCCTACTTTCTCATCTGGCTGCTAATTAATCATAAGACACTATTTACTCTTTGTAATGATAATCATGCATAAACCCCACTCAATTCATTATAGATGAAACTTTCATGATGTGATCATTAGTCTTTGTTGCCTCTTTTTTCTCGCACTGAGCACAACTCATGTGGTCTTAGAGTAAGAATCGACCATAAAACCCAACTCTGGGCCACCTTAGTGTGTAATCCTCATCCCCCATCCAACCTAACTACATAGACTTTGATCCTTTCCCTTTTTAGTCAAGGTACGTAGGAATCCTCCCCAGGGATTAAGACCATCAATCATCAGTCTCGACCATTTCATGTTGGTTCACTCTCATCCCACATGATGTCAAAAATATATTCCCCTTCCACCCCACATGATGTTAAACTATACACTATAGAACTACATGGGTTTTGATCCCTATATCAAAAATAAGGTACATAGGAAGACTCCTTATGGTTAAACCCCTAACACTGGTAAACTTTGGTGTCCCTATTGTGGGGAACCAAATCCTTTTTCCATCACTCAGTGGCATCAGACTAGCTCTTGGCCAACCAACCAGGCATAAGCCCCACACTCAATCCATGTTCCTCCAACCAAGAGTGTTCCTATTGTGATGAGATTCTAACCAAGTGTAATCCCCATCATGTTTTCGGGTCACTGTCCTTTCTGTACACACCAATTTTATGCCCCATCCTAAACTATGTGGACTTTGATTCCTTTCCATTGGGATATGTAGGAATCCTCTCTAAGGTTCAAGACCAACATCACCATCGTCTTCACGTCAGTTCCATATCATTCCTCCCATCCACATCATTAAACCATCCATCATACATCCTGATTCTTACCCAGGCTGCTACATCCCAGTGGGATCACACAATTTTCTTGGGAAGCTAACCATGCATAAGCCCGAAACAATCCATAACCATTCAACCAAGAGTGTCCCTCTTGTGATGGGCCGCTATCCATGTGTAATACCTAACATTTCTCTAAGTCGTTTTACTTTGTGTACACCCTGATTCTGTGTCTCACTCTCGAACTACGTGGGTTTTTATCCCTATCTTTCATACAGGGCATATAGGAGGCCTCCACTAGGCCTAATCCTTGCCAATGGTAAAACTTGATGTCCCCTTTATTAGGAACCAATCATCCTGGGATCCATCCTCATTGGAGGTTTTTATCCACCCATATATTACACCTCCAAGGTGCTCCCTATTAGGGATGTACCCATCTGATCCACTCTCATCAGTGTTTTGATAAGTCCTATCCATCTCTACTAGATGTTAAGCTCACAACTTACCCCATGTTAAACATGGAAAGATGAGGAAAACCTCAGGGAAATTCCTATGGTATATGATTCTACACACTTGACATGGGATGACTCATGATTTTTTACCCTCGAGAAGCCCTATCACAAGGACAAGAAAATCCAGGTGCACCATTGTTTCAGCATCCCAACACACCAGTTATTTCGGAAGTGACTACTCCCCCGAACAAAGGTTTCTTCCCTGACTTGACCCCTTGGAATTTCCAGACATAAGCAATGTAATTAACCATCTTCCACCATGATATGGAACTAGTAATGAGATTAATGAACAACGTCTTAAATCTATGAAGGAGACCTGGAATAGGTGACGAATTCCTAGGAGGAATCCATAGAAGGAGTGACTGACATCCCATCATCCTATTTTGATCAAGCAGCAAACGTCTTTGAATAAGCGATGGATGCCACATGCCTTTGGAAAGTAGGAATGCAGGGAAACAACCAGCATGCCTTCGACAGATGATGCACACCCTGGAGAAAGTGTTAGAAACAAACATATTTGAACAATTTGAAATGTCTTTTCTTTCAAATATTTTTTCCAGCATCAAGGAACACTTCCATTTGTAAAGAAATCTCAAGGATCAATCAAGCATAAGCAGAGTGGGAGTGATTCAAGAAGTTGTGCGCAAGATATCCACATCACCAAATTAGTAAAAAAATCGTCATCCAGTAATTCTATGAATGAATCATACCTATGGAGAGGATCATGATGGATTCTGTAGTTGGAGGAGAATTAGTGGACAAAAAACCAATAGCCACACATGTATTGATCAATACGATGGCACAAAACTCCAAACAATTTGGTGATCTAGGTACACCACATGACAGGGGAGTACATCAGGTAATTACATACTCTCTCCAAATTAATTAAATTGATACCAAGTTGGAATAATTGACTATTAAGGTGAGGAATATTTCCTTGGATCAAAAGACATCCCAACCCACTCCTATAAGACCTTGTGGAATTTTTAATGAAAAATACCACCCAACTGACTATTTACCCAAATTATTAGAGACAAAGGATTGTGCTTCCATATTTCCTAGGAGACCATATCCGTAGAAACAATAGCCACATCCTATGAAGAAGTAGGATTCATTTTCACTAACATATAGCTAAGGGTTAATGGATCAATCTGACATGAGGTATGGATATGGAAAACCACAAAGGCCCTATTTTCAACAAAATTTATAGTAGCCTCTTCCTTACCAATAGGGTATCCAACAACCCCAAATGGTATTTGAATCCCAAGAATCAACAATTCAACAAAAATGGAATTATCAACAAAATGTAGATTCTAATACTGATGATCTTTTGAAAAAAAAAATGTTCTTAATCAATAGAATGAGATGAAGACTCAATGTTCAGAGTTGAGAGTGTTGAAGATGCAAATGATCCAGATTACCACCACCCTCCATGAACTAGTATGTAAGGAATCTAAAAATCTTCCTTCCCAACATACTCTAAATCCCAAGGGGAATGTCATTGCCATCACATTGAGAAGTGGGAGGAAAAAAACTAATACATCTACACCTACCATTCCACCAAGATTCACCTCAACCCTAGAGAATCCCAACTGATGAGAAACCTAAGGATAATGATGAAGATAAGAAAATGATTTATGGTGTTCCTCCTAAACCCATTCCTTTCCAAAATAGAGTTGTTCAAACCAAAACTATTGCTTAAGAGGTGATGAAAAAAGTGGTTTTTCACACATCTAAGTGTGTGGAGATAAACATCCCCCTTATTGAAGAAACTTATAAAATCTCAAGGAATGAAAAATTCTTAAAAGAACATTATACCATTTGAAGAGGGATTAAGAGAAATGAGATGATAAATCTTGGAAGGAATCTGTCAGCACTTATTAGAACAACTCTAGAAATAACAACAATGTCAAGGATCTGGGTTCATTCACCATACCATGCACCATAGGGGAGTTAAACTTTTTTGATGCTTTATGTGATTTATGTGCTTTCATAAATGTGATCTATAACTTTGTATTATCTTCTTTATAGGTTGGTGAGTTGAAGTTGATGAGAGTAGTGGTCCAGTTGGAGAACATAGCTATAACATATCTAGTAGGATTTCTTGAGGATATACTTGTTCGTGTAACAAACATGATTATTCCAATAGATTTCTATGTGCTTGACATAGAGGATGATCATGTAAGTTCTCATGATCCCATTATCTTAGGTAGTACATTCCTCAAAACTAAAAAAACTATTATAAATGTCAAAGAGGGTACACCTTCCATGGAGTTTGGAGATGAAGTTTTAATATTTAATGTTATGGACTCTATGAAGTACCCCTCAGAGGACCATTATAATTTTTTTAGCTCCCATTTTGAACCACCAAATAAAAACCCCATAGAATTTTATGGTCCTATACTTAGAGAGATTATGATAATTAGTTCTATTTTAATGCCTAAGAGCACTTACACACCTATTTATAATGCACAAACCTCTCTTAGATTTGATTTTAAAATGGATTCATATTCTGATTTTGATCATGTTCACTCTGATTATGACCTAGATGTTGAGTATTCTGATTGTTCTGATGCATTATTATCTGATTTTGATGATGTTTATTCTAGTACTAAAGTTCATTGTGCACATATTTGAGTTCCTTAAATGTCTCCCTATAATTCCCTAGCCCCAGATACCCAGAGTTGATGCATTATTACATAACATTGTCATGATATAAGGAATCATGTCCCGAAAGACCAATCAGTTTAGTAGCCTTGGAATTACTAGATACATTCATAAGTTTTACATTACATCATGAAATAAAAACATCAACAACATTTTGTCCCATTTTGAACACACTTATATCCTTAGACTACCCCTGCAGATCAACCATAATATACTTATTCCCATCATGGGAAAAATAAAACATAGAAAGGGGTGAGATTGATGCTTAGTAAGGATAAAAATATAGCGAAAACTTTCATAAATAAGCATAAAAATTTAAGGCAATGTATAAGACTAAAAAAAGCCTTTTAAACTTAAACTACAACATAATATGGAAAATATAAAATCAAATAATTCCATTTACTTATTCACATGGATATTCTACTATTCAAACAATCACATGCAATACCAATAGCCACTTTTATAATGATGGAATGCATAATACCAGACTTCATAACCACATAGTCAAGGCCTTGTGCCAAGACTAAAAATAAGATTTTGTCAAGGCCTTGTGCCAAGACACTAGTTTACGTCATGAGACCTACTGATGCATCAAGGAGATATATCGGGCTTCACCCATCACTTACTAAGTCCAATGTATTCCTCATATGAAAAGGTTTAAACAAAACATAAACATTTGTATTAAAACTAGCATACGAAATTTCAATACTTTATCCATAAAACATGAATGGTTTTAAAATAACACATTCACAATAAAACATATAAAAAAACCTTCAATACAATATGGAATATTTGTATCATAATAAATCAACTTCAAACAAGTTTAAAATCCATCAAAGGATGTTAATATAGATGAAATCAATTTTTTTTGAGAAATAACTCTTTATATTTTGAAATAATTTAAAAGTAATATAATTATAAAAGAAAAAATTTATTTTTAAAATATTCTTATAATCTTGTAAGGTAAGCTTCGATGATATTATAATGGTAGAAAATATCTTCACTCGCTGTGTAAGTTAAAAAAACATTCTTACCTTAATTATATCGAAAAGGTCATAAATTAATTTGTTAGTAAAATGATGGAAAGGTTTCTTTAAAACCATTTAATAAAAAGTAAAACAAGGGTATAAATGAATTTAACCCATATTCTAGTAAATAGTAAAAATGTTTTAAAATACATTTTTAAGAAACATGGATGTGGATGATAAAGAGGTCCCAATAGATATTTACATAAAAACAACCTCGGGTAATAAAGAGATTGTGAAATTAACCATTACCTTGTACTTTTCCTTGGTCGAGGGTACATTAACTTACTATATAATAGTTAAATAATTGTTATTAAATTATAAAAAAACTATATACATAAATATGATATCATATATGATCCTCTAATATTGCTTTGTTAATAATATTTTAGTAATATCATCGTTTCAGGTGTTAACAGATCTGTTTTCCTTTATATGCTCAGTTACGTAAGCCATGTTTATTATGGATAGGATGTATTTTATTCATATACATAGTGATAATAAGTTCTTAATTATTATTTTTAATCATAAAATGAAAATTATTCTTGAATGATTATGATGGGGAATGATTCTCATCGCGTTCGTGGAGACAGTAATCCGTATGTAAGCACGAGCGAGAATATCATTATATTGATGGTGAAATCGTATGTAATTGGATGGTATATCAAATATAAAGAATCAATAACATGTTATATTTTCTATTTACATCAGTTATACTCATTATTATACCCATCCAAATAATGAATTTTTCGAATAACAAACTACACCATGACGTGGAGATGGTAAGACGTACGTACGCACATATGGTGACTTTGTCATTCATATGATGGATAGAATAATGAATATGGTTGTAAAATTTTTATAATAACATCATAGTATGTAGAAGATAATGGAGTTATTATTTTAGAATGGAAACAACAAAGAAAGAGGAAGTGGAAGAAGAAAAGAACCTGAAAGAGGTGATGAAATATTTACCTCTTCTTTAGGTTCTTCCTTTGGATTTGATCAAAAGGGATCATTAGGTTGGCTTTATGACCAAAGGAAGGCCTATAGTATTAAAGGAGGAATCTTGGGAGGATATTTGGGCCAGGGTTTTCCAAGACAAATTGTAACACCCCGAGATTTTATGAGAAATATTTTTAATTTCATTAATGTCTTGTACTCTACACCAAGATTAACTTGCGCTATACGCAACACCGTAATATCTTGCAGTATACGCAAACACTATTCTAGGATTTTGTTGCACGCCAAAGAAACCTTCCTCGATAGCATGTGTTATACGCAATACTGAGTTTCACTAAACAAGATATTACTATAATATTATTATGAACTAGCTGTTATGAATAGTAATACCCACTTTTTGAAATTTAATAAATTTTATCTTTCAAAATGGACTTCATTTTTGGATTTTGAATATCGAAATTATCCTCGGGTGAATTTTTGGTATTTTTCTGAAAACTTTCAATTTTTGATGAATAGTGAAAACACTGAGTTACTATTTAAAAACTGAATTTTTATTTAAATAATTATTTATTTTATTTAAATTTATTTTTGGTCAAAATTGATACATAATACCTATATAAGTTCAATTAATTTACTGGAGTCATTTTATAATAATTTTAGATATATAAAAATTTTATTGAACTTTTCACTGTCTTTTACTCACCTCCTAAGAGAATTTGAAAATGTACATAAAACTTAATTTTACCGCTTCTGTGAGTATAATTTCGAAAATTCGAGAGACACGGTTAATATCAAGGAGTAAAATGTGGTTCTATAAGATCAAAATAATTTTTGGTGAATAGTAATTTTTTACTTTTATTTACCACGGTTAAAAGTAAATAGGGTAATTAAGGGTAAAAATGATATTATTATTACCCTAACACGTGTCATAATTCTATTGGATAAGTTTAATTCGACCAAAAACAACCTTAGGAATAAAATATTTCCCTTTAGGTTCACTTGGATTAGATTAGGACACTTATTATTATTTTATTTAAAGAAGAGTTAAGAGAGTTAAAATCAATGTTTAATAACTAAAACATTTTTAATATAGGGTTATACAGAAGATAAATTCAACTATAAATATTCATTATAAATATAAAAAGATTTAATACATAATGGTATTTTATTTGTAATTTTTAGACATTAAATAATTTAATATATTTATGACACAATGACGATGCAATAATTACCTTATTAATGAAATATTAACATAATTGATGTTATAAATACCCAAATAAATGTAATATGAGACTTTTTATGAATTAAAATAATTTTATAGGTTAATATGAAATGTTAGTGTTGATTCAATTAACTTTGTTCAAACCAATCATGCTTTTATGATTTTCACAAAAAATCAATTACCAAATAGTGTCAAAATTGACATAAAATAGTTTTTAAAACAAATATTATATTATTAATTGTTATTCTATTCCTAAAAATCTAAGGTTCATCCAAATGACTTAGATAAGGTTATATATATTAATAATGAACCACTTGGGGTTTGTTTGTGTAAGAAACCGGTTCTTAGTTTTGAAATACGAGTTTCTTATTTTGTCTTTTCCTTAAGTGTTTTTGAGAAAATAAGGGAAATTGGGAAAAATACTAAATTTTGAGACTACACGCCATGTACTATTCCACACGCTATGTACTTTGGCCATTTGGGATGAGTACACAGGGTGTGTAGACATGTCGGTGGCGAAGGGTGTAAAAACCGACTACACGCCGTGTAGTTAGTCGGCAGGCAAATAGTAAGGCGGTGGAAGCAGCCGCCAGATGAGCGGCAGTACACGCCATGTACTCAGGTTTTACACGCCGTGTACTCATGTCGATGGATGAACAATTCCATGATGGAAGGAAGCCGCCGAAGGAACAATTAAAAAATGAAAAGTATACGTCGTGTACTTGAGAAGTACATGCAATGTAGTTTGTTTTTTTTTCTTAAAATGGGTAGTAGCCAACCTTGTTCACAGGATTGGCTTAGAACCAGAGGAAGGAGTCAGGAGAGGAGGCCGGACATTCGAGGATCTTCAGATCGAGTGTTGGGAATCCGTTTTCACCTATGATGATCTCGTTGGAACCGCACAAGTAATACCTTCACTCTCCTTAAGCCGTTCTTGCCAATTCTTCTTCTAAGGGAAGTTATTTGAGTTTGAACAAAGATTTATTTCTCCTCAGATCTATGTCGTTCTTGGACGATTCAAGGATCTTCATTCCCGAATACCTTTCAGGGGCATTTAAGGTAGGTGGATGAGTGTTTAAATTCCAACTGTTGTGCGTTTGTGTGTACCATTGTGCTACGAACCCATGTTGGAGTGTCGTGTGGATGAGCCTTGGCTGTTTTAAATACCTATAATTGTATAGGTATTTAAATGTGATAATAAACTGTTGTTTGGGATCACTACTTGGATCCAGGACCACCCCGGGGGTGTGTTCCTCTGTTTAGCCGTTTGGCCGGATACCTGAGGGTATGCCATTGTAATGATAATCATTTAATTAACTTGAGAGGAATTGTATGTGAATTGCTTATTTACATGTTGGGCATGGCCCAATCACTTGAGCCTAAGGGAAGTGTTCTTTTCAACTTGAGGGTATTGTTGTTTAGCCTGAGGGCAAGGTACTGCTTAGCTTGAGGGAAACGTTCTATTTCTCCTGAGGGAAACATTCCGTGTCAAAGGGCTACAGATTCTATGCCTGAGGGAGACACTTCATATGCCTGAGGGAAATATCTGTTATGCCTGTGGGCAATTACCTGCAGGTGACGTTTCTAATTACCTGAGGGTAAGGGTTTGCACGTCTGAGGACACTGACTGTTTACATAGAAATTCACTGTGGTGGTTTCCTTATAATGAACTATTAAATGAATAATAAAATGGCAATAACTGGTAATGTTATTTAATTTTGAGTATTGCTTAGTTTATTGCATTTTACTACTGCACACTATTGTTGCATGTTTACACACAGTTGAGCACGGGCGTTTGGTGGGTGCCTACTGGGATTTATTTCTCACACCCTATTTGGGTCATGTCTTCAGCCCAAACATATTACGTTTATGCAGGCGTGGATAAGGGAATGAGTCCCTATATGGGTACATTATTGTTGCTGAGGAGTAGGGGAGCATGGGACCGATCTTAGGCTCGCGATGCTGTCGGCTGTTTTATTTTGCTTTGTTGTACTCTGTATTGTATTGTACTGCTGTGTAACATGTTCTTGCTGTTTTCTTAGAACTTGAGACATGTGGAATTATATCTATATAACTGGTTGGTTATCTTTTACTGTAGTTGTTTATATTAAATATGTATGGTTTATGGCTTCCGTTGTTGTTGAATGTTTTTATTATTCCACTGCGCTACACTTTGACAAATGAGGGCATAGTTTCCCCACTATCAGACCTGGGCCCTCACTGCTAGTCGGAAGCCTCTGGTGTTTGAGGAAATGCGCTTGAGGTCATGTGACCAACCAGGTTTGGGGCACCCAGAACCTGGACGTTACAAAGTGGTATCAGAGGAGGTTATTTTCTTTGACTTACTATTTGGAGCCTTAGTCAGGGATAGGACGGAAAGGTAGTTGGTAATAAGCTATGCCCAGGTGTAGCTAACCCATGTGCAGGGAAAAGACAGTCTACCTCGTATTTTTGCAATTTTTCTGATTTTGCAAAATATACAGTTTATTTAATTTCACCATTGAGTGATGCACTTGTGATTATGCTGTTTATATTTTATCCATGAGTTCTATTTAGTTGCAACCCGATGAGATGAGGGTATTCCATCTCAGGCATTATTTAGTCACATTCTAGGAATCACATGCTAGGTGTAGTTCCATGTCATGTAGGCACATTAGAACTTTCATGTTGTTGTGATAATTGTTGTTCTAGAAAAGAATGTGGTTGTGATAGATGCTTTGATAAATACCTGCTATGTGATAGGGTATTTTCGTGTGAGTCTGTTGATATAATGGACGCCAATCTTTGGTTTTTGGGGAGTATGGGCCCTCATTGACCAGAATTTGGTGGATCATTTACTGTTTATCTTTGTATGACAAAGATAAGATGTCAAATTTTGATTCGTGGAGAGTATGGGCCCTCACGGGTCAGAATTTGGCACTTAGGTGTTGTTTTTCAGTATTTTCTGGGTTCCGGAGTAGTTTCAGAGGCTTACTGTCCGAAAAGCCCAGGATACACACTGTGTAGTTCCTTGGACACACGCCATGTGTTCTTCTGTTCGGGAAGAAAAGAAAACTTTTTGAGTACACGCCGTGTACCCTCGGTACATGCCGTGTAGTCTCTTCCCATGTCATAGACAGTGTGGGTAGGGACATGGGAAAGAGAAATGCTTAGGGAAAACATTCCATGTACCAGATGTACACACTGTGTAGTGTTAACCCGAAGTCCACCCGTGTAACTAACAAACACGAATGAAGGAGACCTTAAGACATACACGTCGTGTCCATTATGGAACATGTCGTGTAGTCTGACCTGGGATCTGACCGTGTAACTAACAACACGGGTCGGTGTAATCCTTTCGTTTACACGCTGTGTCCATCTGGAACACTCCGGGTAGTGTGAGCCGTGTATCCGGCTGTGTAACTAACAACACGGGTCGGTGAAGCTCGTCTTGGACACACCGTGTAGTCTTTCCCGAGGACAGACTGTGTGGACTTAGCCATGTGGCTGGGAAGACATTGTGGCGTACACACCGTGTGCAGGTGTAACACACCGTGTAGTATCAAGCTGAGTGGTCGTCCGTGTCATAGACGACACAGGTAGTTGGAAAATTAAACCATACACACCGTGTAGATTATATACACATCGTGTAGTTTTGTTCAATGGGAGCCGTGTGGCTTAACTATGTAGAAGGACTTGGGCAGGGGAAGAGAAGTCAGGTACATGCTGTGTAGTCAGTATACACGCCATGTAGTCTTGTTGTGTAATCTTGAATGCCTTCTTCCTCCTATTCCCCTTTTGGTCCCTTCATTTCAGACTGTGATAATCTTGATATAAGGTGTGCGTTTGACCTTGTAGAGTCATGACGCCGAGACGACCACGCGTTTTTCTCCAGGAGAGAGGCAACGATTAAACTCCAGAGATGGTGGGCCATGGGCTACCAGTGGATCCTCCAGCAGATCCAGATGAGGCGCCAACCGTTATACCAGACACAGGCGTGAAGGTGAAGTTCCTTGAAGGCTTTATGCGGTTCATGCAGACCTTTCAAGGATCACCGCCAGCTGCCACATCTATGGATGATATGACTCGTATATTCCAGCAGCAGCATCCACCTACGTTTTCAGGGGATGGAGGACCATAGGCTGCTGAGTCTTGGCTAGGGTCTATTCAGACTATCTTCTAGCATCTTGAGACGCCTGTAGGGCGGAGGGTCAAGCTCGCAACTTATATACTTCGTGATTCCGCCAAGAGGTGGTGGGATGTTACCACCCAGTCGGAGCATCACAGAGACATGGTGTGGGAAGATTTTCATACATAATTCAATGACTTCTTCTTCCTAGAGACACTGAGGGCAGATAGATCTCGAGATTTCATGAATCTGCAGTAGGGCACCATGTCGGTGATGGACTATTCTGCTCGCTTCACCGAGCTTCATCTTTTTTCATCCATTCTGGTGGGTGATGAGACGTTGAGAGACAGAAACTTTGAGGATGTTCTTTGATATGACATCTGAGCACTGGTGAATGTTTTCAGGTTGCCTTCAGTATATGCTATTATGAACCAGGTGCTGATTACCGAAAGGAACCTTTGGGAGGCTAGTGGTGCAGGCCAGGGCGGTTTGGCACTAGTTTCTGGTACTATTTCTATCAGGAAGAGGAAGTGATAGATGAGTTTCTCTCACGGTGGCAGTACTAGCCATGTAGTTTCTTTAGGTGGCCCAGTATTTTGCTACCAGTATGGTAGAGAGGGGAACAAGAGACCGTAGTGTCCACGTGACCCAGTGGAGTGCCGAGCTGGCGGCAAGATGGGTCATCTGCAGTGCTTTTGAAAGGCGTTTCCACCAGTGGCTAGTGAGTGGGGTTCTGGACAGACTCCACGTACGGGAGCAGGACCGACAGTTTCTTACTAGTCGAGAAACTGGAATACGTCAGGGCGTGAAGGCAAAGATGGTGGTCGTGGCCATGGTAGCCAGACACCAAGATCTTAGAGGCAGTAGGGTGGGATAGCTCAAGGTAGCCAGGCTGTGTCGCAGGGCCATGACACGGGGTAGGCATATGCAGTGCAACAAACCCAACATGAGTAGGATCCCGGACCTTCTATTGTCAGAGGTACTATTCTAGTAGCTTTTATCTTATCTTCAGTACTTTTCGATACGGGTGCTACACATAGCTGTGTATCTGTGCCTATTGTGGAGAGCCTTGGGATCTGTGTTTATTCTTCTTCTTCTAATGTTATGATGCTAGACACTCCGTTGGGGACTATAATGGATGGTGTGTGTCAGTGCAAGGAGTGCCCCCTTGAGGTTGGTGGGTGTCACTTTCTTTGGGACCTGTATGTCTTAGAGATGACGAGCTATGATTTCATTCTTGGGATGGACTGGTTGGTTCCCTTTCAAGCCTTTGTAGATTGCTATCGTCGCAGGGTGAGTTTCATGTCACCAGAGGGAAAAGAGTTTCTATACAAGGGAAAATGGGATGTTCAGGCGAGTCGAGCTGGACCAGAGCATCGTGGGCAAGGTGGAGTCACAACCCAGATTGCGTGTTTATATCTGGATGATCAGGGGACTTGTCAGCAGGATTTCCCTCCAGTGGTTGATTGTTTCAGGGATGTCTTCCTGGATGACTTTTCGGGTCTACCTCTAGAGTGTGAGGTGGATTTCTCTATTGATCTTATTCTAGGGGCAACACTAGTGTCCATTCCTCCTTATAGGATGGCTACACCAGAGTTACAGGAGCTCAAGAGGCAGTTAGAGGAGTTACAGGAAAAGGGTTTTATCCAACCCAGTACTTCTCCTTGGGGTTCTCCTGTCCTGTTTCTAAGAAGGCAGATGGTACCCTCAGGCTCTGTGTGGATTATTGGAATCTGAACCAGTTGATGATTAATAACTGATATCCCTTACCGAGGATTGATGATATTTTTGATAAAATTCGTGGAGCATGAGTGTTATCGAAGATTGACTTGAGATCAGGATATCATCAGTTTCACGTTAGACCATCTGATATACCTCTCATAGCCTTCAGGAGCAGGTATGGTCTATACGAGTACTTAGTTATGTCTTTTGGACTCACGAACGCGCCAACAGTTTTCATGGATCTGATGAATCGTGTGTTCCATCCTTATCTGGATTATTTTGTGGTAGTATTTATGGATGATATCTTGGTGTACTCTCACACTCGACACGACCATGCCACCCATCTTGAGATCATACCGAGTACGCTGAGATAGCATCAGCAATATGCTAATATCTCAAAGTTCCACTTTTGGATGCACCAGATTCACTTCCTGGGTCATATCATCTTAGAGGCAGGAGTTGTCGTGGACCCAGATAAGGTGAGAGCAGTAGTTTCCTGGGAGCATCCTAAGAACATGTTTGAGATACAGAGTTTCTTGGGGCTGGCTGGTTACTAAAGACGCTTCATACAATACTTCTCCCACTTAGCAGCGCCGTTGACGGGTTTGACTAAGAAGGGTGTGAAGTTTGTTTGGTAGGAAGCTTGCGAGATAACCTTTCAGGACCTGAAAGGAAGGTTTACATCAACACCAGTCCTAATACTTCTAGATCAAGGTAAGATCTATACAGTTTACTATGATGCATTAGGTGTTAGACTGGGAGCTGTGTTGATGTAGGGCGATCGAGTTGTTGCATACAGGTCTTGACAGTTGAGGCCACATGGGAGGAATTACCCAAAACATGATCTTGAGTTAGCTTCAGTTGTTCATGCGTTACGCTGTTGGAGACATTACCTCTTGGGAGATCATTTTGTGGTTTTCATAGACCAAAAAAGCCTCAAGTATATCTTTACTCAGCGTGACTTGAATCTGAGACTACGAAGGTTGGTCTAATACATTCAGTCCTTCGACTTTGATCTTGCCTATACACCTGGTAAAGGTAATGCAGTGGCTGATGCACTGAGCAGGAGGACTCAGATACAGGCAGTGCAGGAAGCCAGTGGTGAGTGGCATCTCATGGCTTTGTTCTCTGAGATGCATTTGGAGGTGCACAACAGTATGGGGAAAACCTATCTTTCATCTTTAGCTGTGACTTATACCCTCCTAGATAGAGTAAGGATGAGACAGCTATCTGATTCAGAAGGCCTAGTTCTACGGGAGTCGATGGAAAGTGAGGACCCTCCTCCTGGGTGGATGATAGGCGATAATGAGGTACTGAGTTTCCATGGACGAGTATGGGTTCCAGGGGATATACACGAGGAGATAATGCGGGAGTTTCATGCTTTAGATTGGGTAGCTCATCCTGGAGTTACCAAGATGTACCGTTGCTTGAGACGTCAGTACTGGTGGCCGGGTATGAAGAGAGAAGTAGCTGGTTTTGTTATGAGGTGTTCCACCTATCAGTAGGTGAAGGAAGAGCATTAGAGGCCAACCAGACTATTATATCAGTTACCCATCCCGGAGTGGAAATGGGATGATGTTGCGATGGATTTCATGACTGGGTTGCCGAGGCCACCTTGAGGAAATAATGCCATGTGGGTTGTTGTGGATAGACTCCCGAAGGTAGCTCACTTTTTACCGATCAAGGATACCTTCGGTGTTGACGAGCTCAGAAAATTGTATATTCGAGAGATCGTACGTCTTCATGGGTTTCCTCGTTCTATCTTTTCAGATAGGGATGCCCATTTTACATCTCGTTTCTGGAAGAGTTTTCAGTGGGCACTCGGTACATAGGTGATTCTGAGCACAACTTAACACCCTCAGATCGATGGTTAGTCAGAGCGTATGATACAGGTGCTAGAGGACATGCTGCATGCATGCGTCCTAGACTTTTGGGGCTCCTGGGAGAAGCATATACCCTTAGTCGAGTTTGCCTATAATAATAGTTTTCAGGAAAATATTGAGATGGCACCATACGAGGATTTATATGGTAGTCCATGCCGATCACCTTTGTGCTGGGTAGAGGCAGGTGAGACGGCTTTAATGCGACCACATCTCATGCAGGAGACTTCTGAGCAGGTCCAGTTGATTCAGAAGCGGATGGCTACCGCACAGTCTCGTCAGAAATCATATGTTGATCGTCGCAGATGACCCTTAGAGTTCGTGGTCAGGGATGAAGTTTTCTTGCGTGTTTCGCTGATGTTGGGACACAGGCGGATAAGGAGAGAAGGTAAACTTTTACCGAGGTATGTGGGTCCATTTTATATTCTGGAGAGATTCGGGCTGGTTGCCTATCAGTTGCAGTTACCACAGAGGTACCGATCCATGCACGACAGCTTCCATGTATCTCAGTCGTGTCGCTATCATTCAGACCCATCTCACATGTTTCAGCCCGAGGAGGCTGAGCTTGAGGTAGATGTGTCCTTTGAGGAGCATCTAATTTGTATTGTTGATAGGATCATGAAGGTTCTCTAAGTCCGGTCAGTTATTCTTGTACAGGTGCTATTGCAACATGGCCGAGTGCAGGACGAAACCTGGGAGTGGGAAATGGACGTACATACTCAGTGGCCAGAGCTATTCTAAGCTTTATCTTCGCCACCCTTGGAAGGGCAATTCAGGTATTATTTTTTTAAGGGGGGAATTTTATAAGAACCCAGTTCTTAGTTTTGAGGTACTGGTTTCTTCTTTTCTCTTTTCCTTAAGTGTTTTTGAGAAAATAAGGGAAATGGGAAAAATCCTAAATTTTGGGACTACACACCATGTACTAGTCCACATGTTGTGTACTTTGGCCTTCTGGGATGAGTACATAGGGTGTGTAGCCATGTTGGTGGAGAAGGGTGTAAAAACCGACTACACGCCGTGTAGTGTAAATTTACACGCCATGTAGTCAGTCGGCAGGAAAATAGTAAGGCAGTGGAAGCAGCCACCAACTGAATGGCAGTACACGCCATGTACTTAGGTTTTATATGCCGTGTAATCATGTTGACAAAGTACACGCCGTGTACTTGAGAAGTACATTCCATGTAGTTTGTTTTTTTTGCTTAAAATGGGCAGTAGCCAACCCTATTCACAGGATTGGCTTAGAACTAGAGGAAGGAGTTGGGAGAGGAGGCAGACCTTCGAGGATTTCTAGACAGAGCGTAGAGAATCCATTTTTGCCTCTAACGATCTCGTTGGAACCGCACGGGTAAGCCCTCCACTCTCCTCAATACATTCTTGTCAATTCTTACTCTAAGGGAAGTTATTTGAGTTTTAACGAGGATTTCTTTCACCTCAGATCTATGTCGTTCTTGGACGATTTGAGGATCGTCGTTCGCATATATCATTCATGGGCGTTTAAGGTAGGTGGCTTAGTGTTTAAATTCTAACTGAAGTGCGTTTGTGTGCACCGTTGTACTAAGAATCCATGTTGGGGTGTCGTATGGCTGAGTCCTTGGTTGTTTTAAATACCTAGAATTGTATAGATATTTAAATGCGACAATAAACTTTTTTTTGGGATCGCTGCTTGGATCCAGGACCACCCCGGGGGTGTGTTCCTCTATTTAGCTGTTTGGTTGGATACCTGAGGGTATGCCCTTGTAATGATAATCAGTGAATTTCCTTGAGATGAATTGTATGTGAATTTCTTATTTACATGTTGGGCATGGCCTGGTTACTTGCACCTGAGGGAAGTGTTCTTTTCAGACTGAGGGCATTGTTGTTTAGCCTAAGGGCAATGTTCTATTTTGCCTAAGGGAAAATTTCCATGCCTGAGGGCTGTAGATTCTGTTCCTGAGGGAGACACTTCATATGCTTGAGGGAAATATCTGTTATGCCTATGGCAATTACCTGTGGGTGACATTTCTTATTACCTGAGGGTAAAGGTTTGCATGTCTGAGGACACTGACTGTTTACATAGAAATTCACTATGGTGGTTTCCTTATAATGAATGATTAAATGAATAATAAAATGGAAATAAATGGTAAAGTTAGTTACTTTTGAGTACTGCTTAGTTTATTTCATTTTACTGCTGCACACTATTGTTGCATGTTTACACACAGTTGAGCACGAGCCTTTGGTGGGTGCCTACTGGGATTTATTTCTCACACCCTGTTTGGGTCATGTATTCGGCCCAAACAGATTACGTTTCTCTAGGAGTGGATAAGGGAAAGGGTCACTATACATGTACATGATTGTTTCTGAGGAGTAGGGGAGCATGGGACCGAGTTTAGGCTCACGATGCTGCCAGCTGTTTTATTTTTCTTTGTTGTACTTTGTATTGTATTGTACTGTTGTGTAACATGTTCTATATGTTTTCCTAGAACTTGAGACATGTGGCATCATATATATATAACTGGTTGGCTATATTTTACTATAGTTGTTTATATTAAATATGTATGGTTTATGGATTCCGCTGTTGTTGAAAGTTTTTATTATTCCGCTGAGCTACACTTTGACAAATGAGGGCATAGTTCCCCTACTATCAGACCTGGTCCCTCGCTGCTAGTCGATAGCCTCTGGAGTTTGGGGAAATGCGCTTGAGGTCATGTGACCAACCAAGTTTGGGGAACCTGTTGAGTGGAACCCAGAACTGGGATGTTACAGCTTGGCTTGTTATAGTAAGCTTATTAACCATATAGTGTAAGAAAACACGAAGACACGGTAAAAGTTAAATTATTTAACTTAGAGTTAAATATAAATGATAAGGTTAAAATAGTAACCTAAACTTTTCTAAAACCTATTGGTTGAGAGGATTTTGACCCATCCCCTCTTTATCTTCGAAAAAAAATCAATTTGGAGCTATTATAAACTGAATATGACTTTATTATAAAATAATATTTTATGTTTTTCCTAAGGTGATCCTCTCCTCCCTTATAAAAGGGCACCTCCTCCCTCTTATCATTACACAATTTTGAGCCTTAAATCTTGGACAAACCCTGCCCATTTCCCTTATCAACTTCCCTAGAATCATTATAGAAGTTTTGGTCTCCTTAAAAGACCAACTCTAGTGCCTTAAGAGGAAGCTTAATAGAGGTGCATCGAAGAAGATGTAATCTCTTCTACCGATTATTTCAAGATTCGTTCTTCTTCAACTTATTCTTATTTAGTTGTTTCATTATAAAGTAATAAAATAAGTATCACCAATATACTAAAATGTTATTATAAATATAAAACAACCCCATTTCACCTTTTATCCATCCTATGGAAAATGAAATCACCGCACGTGCGTACGTACAGAATACCGTCTCCACACTGTGGTGTAATCTGTTTTTCCACCACCACCTTACTTGGATGGGTATAATGGTGTAAATAATAACTATATATAGTTATTATAACATCATACTGATTCTGAGATATTATATCATCCACTCTAATTCAATTCAATAATTATGAGAACGATATCATCGCTCGTGCGTACGTACGAAGTGCCGTCTCCATGACGCGATGAGATTCATTCTCTATGTTAACCATTAAAGAATGATTATAAAGTATATATAATGAATAATAATTAATTATATGAAATGATAAATCTACTAGATTTATGTATATATATATGTCATCTACTTACTTCCACTCAAGTCAATAAGGAAAGGAAAACAGCGTTCATGCGTACGTACGACCTACCGTCTCCATGAACGGTGTATTTCATTTAATTTATCTATCTATTATATATATATATACTGAATATATATGATATATAAATCATTATTTACATTCTGGAAGTAAGTAAATCATAATATACGTAATAATAATATCAAGAACAACAAGTCCAAACACGTACGATAAATAAAATGATTTTACCCAAAACGTTGCTTTAACATGGAATTTACAAAAGAACAGGTAATATAAAGTCATAAGTGAACCATATATGATATCATAACAATGAATATGATTCTGTAATAAGTCGATGAAATTATTTAAATCATTATACAGGAGGTTCGGATACATACGAAGGATATCAGACCTAAGGTAATGGATAACTATTCCAATCTCGATCTTATATGAGATTTTTTATTCGTAAGTATTTACTGGGGTTATATTTTTCATCCATGTTCATAAAAAATGTTTTTCATAAAGAGATTAATATTATTACACGTATTTTTAAATTCATGTTTACCCCTTTTTGACTTTTACTTTGTGTTATGGAAGGAATCTTTATTTTGTTTACCATATGTGGTATTTTTTGACCTTTCCGTTAAAAGTATGAGGACAATGTTTTTCTAACATATAAGGCATGAACAAATTTTTATAGTTTCATAACGCCTTATTTTCATGAATTTTACTCTACAATATTTCATGGTTATTTTCAATAAAATCATTTTCTTTTAAAATTGTGTGGCATTTTGTGAAAAGAAAATAATTTTTAAGAAGAAAGAATATTTTCCTCAATAATTCTTTTCAAGTGTTTTATCAAAACAATTTTCCATATAAGATGAAATTATTTCATATGTGTATGTTTAAAGTATAATTTCTCTCTGACTTACATGGTTTCACTTTTCTTATGATGAAATGATATCCATTTATTTTATATGGATTATGTTATGATGGGATGATGTTTATGAAACCCATTTTTATTCTTTGGGTTATGATGACTGATTTATGTTTATGTTGTGGCACAAGTAAGAATGATTTCATTATGAGATGGGTAGGACCTATATCTCCCTCCAATGCATTGGGTAAAGATTTATATCTCATGATATAGACATGGCTAAAATGGTAAGTTAATCCGGTTCAGTGATACAGGACTAGAATGAGTAGTGAACTCGATTCAGAAAGGGACTTTGTCCACTAAGATGGTCTTGGAAGCAATGCCTTGGCTACTATGGAAATCATATCATGTGATTAATGGTTTTACACAATTAAATGTTTTATTCCCATGATATTTTATCATTATTGATGTTCTATTATGATCTATTCCTTATGTATTTCCATGTTTCATTTTATTGCTCAAGATTTTGATGTTTAAACATTATGTTCATGTTTTTAAGTTCAAATGTATATGGTTTGTTTTATTTTCTCCATGCTTACCCTTACTGAGCATTTGAGATCACCATTTATATGTTTTCTTTTCCCCAGGATATAAAGAAACGTTCTAGGTAAGAAAACAAAAGGGGAAGATATCTATGGGAGATGTTGGAGATCTTTCACCATGATTTGAAGATTATGTTCCGAGTTTCCAAAGACACTAAACTATTACGGTCCTTCTGTGTTGGTTTTTTTATGTATTAATTATTCCGAAAAAGTAATGTAATGTCCATGTATGTCAAGCTATGGGTATCTACAGTTGGTATTAGAGGAAAGGTTTAGTTAATCTTTGGAAAATAGGATGCGAAAACTTTAGTGAGATCCCTAGAGATATTTCTGAGGTATGTATAGGGATGTCCCTAAGGTTAAGTATAAGTAAAGTTTATAGTCCTAGAATTATGGTAACGATATTATAATTAAACCTAGGATGTTAGATATTGAAGTTAATCCCCCTTAATTATGATTTTTTCCTCTCACAATATTCTTTTTGGGTTTTAGAAAATGGATGGAAATAGGAAGATTCACGAAAAAGGAGGATATGATGGACAATGGAATGATATTATTCATGAGAAACCAAATGAAACAAGATTTGGAAGTCCAAACATCGTTATTATGCCTAATCAGCAATCTCATAATATGATCAATAATCTCAACTTTGGTAAGTATCCCTACTTAGCTAATAAGAGAAAGATGGAGTTTCATGATGATCATAGAGGAAAGAAAGTTCAATTTCACTCATGTAATTGATGTGGGAAGAGGAATCAAGGAGAATGTTTCAAAGGAACTGGATGATTCTTTGAGTGTGGAAAAGAAGGACACAAAGCCATTAATTGTAAATTAAATGGTGTAGTTAACACCATGGGAAAGGATAATGGTATTTATAAGACATCTACAATAGTTAAATGTTTTAAATGTGGAATGTATGGGCATTATACAAACCAATGCCCTAAGGGAAAATCTCATGAAGAGAATCATCATAGTCGTATGGGTAGTATTTATATTGATGATGGCGATGAGACTACTAATGATATGTGAGATGAAAGAAATGATGAAGCTCAGTCAGTGGTTTAAGAAGGTAGTGTAATGATTGTATAGTTATCAAGAATAATGTATGGTACTATGGAATAAAGAAAAATCTAAGGATTGTTACACTTTTGTCTTTCCTTGAGTTTTTGCAAGTATATGATGAATTGTACCGGTAACAATGAAAGGTTATTCAAATATTTTTTTGAAGGTAGATGATATGTGCATAATGAAAGGATAAGGAGATAATGAGATGTTTGATAGTATTAATGAGCTCATGACAGATATAAGGACAAAGTGATATCATGGTTTGAGTATATAGAAATTTTAGGATTTTGGTATGTGGAAAGAGTTAACTTTTGACAATATTCATGTTTTCACTAAGGTTCAATGGGTATTCATTTTTCAAGAGAATACATGATTAAGGTATTCACATGTTTGGAATGTGACCAACAAGATATATCTTATGATATATGGGGAATAAATGATGGTATTCACGTGCTTGTTATGTGAAATTTCAAGTAATCGTTTTCTTTATACTATGAGATTGGACATATGTATTTTGGATAAGCATAAAGATTGGAATGGATTAAGTTGGAAATAAGATAGTATTATTTAAGGCTAGAACCTTTTTTTCGATATTATTTCTATAATGTTATAAAATTTTAATTTTATAAAAAGGACAACCTGCAAGATGGGCAAGAACCCATCGCAGTGGACAAGGTTGCGGGAATTGAACCCACAACTGAAGTCATACAGACCTTTATGACCTACCACTGGCCTACAGAAAGTACCTGGTTAGTAAAAATTAGTTTTAATTTATTAAGTGGCATGATATATGAATTATATGTCCATTTTTGGAATCACATATGATTAATCTCACCATATATGGACTTATGTATATTTAATAACTTATGCTAACCTTTTTCTAATAGAAATAGATGGGATGACTTATCATTCTATCACATGATCTGCTAACACTTCATGAATGAAAAATTCAACTTCATTTCATTAAATAGAGATGAAGTGGAAATTGTTCGTGGAATGACCAACAATTATATTACACTGAAATCAAGTAATTATTTCTCCTTATGTAAAAAGTAATCAATGTTAGGGAAATGATTTTGAAAACGAAAAATGTTGTCCTAGTACTCTCATATCTGATGAATCAGATGGTACCTTAGATCATCACAAATCTATGGATTTGTGATTGTTGGATTTTTCATAGCCATGTTATCCACCACTCTCCATCAGAACTTGATGGTTATATTTCTCTTCCATATCCATATTTTCACCTATGTTGTCCTCTGTGGAAACCTAGTGCTGAGTTACTTTGGGTGACCGTTATGATTCTAACTTTAAATTTTAAAATGAAGTTTTAGTATTCCTTTTTACGATGTGGGTTTCTATGAAAGAATATTTTAAGTAGTAAATGATTTATAACCCCGACAAATTTCGAGGGAGAAATTCTTTTTAAGGGGGGTAGAATGTAACACCCCGAGATTTTATGAGAAATATTTTTAATTTCATTGATGTCTTGTACTCTACACCAAGATTAACATGCGCTATACGCAACACTATATTAGCTTGTAGTATACGAAAACACTATTCTAGGCTTGTGTTGCATGTCAGAGCAACCTTCCTCAATAGCGTGTGTTATACGCAATACCGAGTTTCACAAAATGAGATATTACTATAATATTATTATGAACTAGCCGTTATGAATAGTAATACCCACTTTTTGAAATTTTATAAATATTATCTTTCAAAATGGACTACATTTTTGAATTAGGAATATCGAAATTAGCCTTGGGTGAATTTTTTGTATTTTTATGAAAACTTTCAATTTTTGATGAATAGTGAAAATACTGAGTTACTATTTAAAAATGACTTTTTATTTAAATAATTATTTATTTTATTTAAATATATTTCAGGTCAAAATTGATACATAATACCTATATAAGTTCAATGTAATTCATTGAAGTCATTTTATAATAATTTTAGATATATAAAAATTTTATTGAACTTTTCACCGTCTTTTACCCACCTCCTAGGAGAATTTGAAAATTTACATAAAACATAATTTTACCGCTTCTGTGAGTGGAATTTTGAAAATCCGAGAGACATAGTTAATATCAAGGAGTAAAATGTGGTTCTATAAGATAAAAATAATTTTTGGTGAATAGTAACTTTTTACTTTTATTTACCACAGTTAAAAGTAAATAGGGTAATTAAGGGTAAAAATGATATTACTATTACCCTAAAACATGTCCTAATTCTTTTGGATAAGTGTAATTCGACCAAAAACAACCTTAGGAATAAAATATTACCCTTTATGTCTACTTGGATTAGATTAGGACACTTATTATTATTTATTTAAAGAAGAGTTAAAAGAGTTAAAATCAAAGTTTAAAAACTAAAATTTTTTTAATATAGGGTTATACATAAGATAAATTTGACTAAAAATATTAATTAGAAAGATAAAATTTTTTACTACATAATGGTATTTTATTTATAATTTTTAGAAATTAAATAATTTAATATATTTATGACACAATGATGATGCAGTAATTACCTTATTAATGAAATATTAACATAATTGATGTTATAAATACCCAAATAAATGCAATTTGAGACTTTTTATGAATTAAAATAATTTTATATTTTAATATGACATGTTAGTATTGATTAAATTAACTTTTTTCGAACTAATCATGCTGTTATGATTTTCACAAAAATCAATTACCAAATAGTGTCAAAATTAACATAAAATAGTTTTTAAAAAAAATATTATATTATTAATTCTTATTATATTCCTAAAAATATAAGTTTCGACCAAATGAATTAGATAAGGTTATATAGATTAATAATTAACCACTTGGGGTTCGTTTTTCTTGTTATAGGAAGTTTATTAACCATATAGTGTAAGAAAAAAAGAAGACACGGTAAAAGATAAATTATTTAACTTATAGTTAAATCTAAATGATAAGGTTAAAATAGTAACAAAAACTTGTCCAAAACCTATTGGTTTAGAGTATTTCGACTCATCCACACTTTATCCTCTAAATAAATCAATTTTGAGCTATTATAAACCGAATATGACTTTATTATAAAATAATATTTTATGTTTTTCCTAAGGTGCCCCTCTCCTCCCTTATAAATGGGCACCTCCCTCTTCTCTTTACACAATTTTGAGCCTTCAAGCTCGGACAAACCCTGACCATTTCCCTTATCAACTTCCCTAGAAACATTATATAGGTTCTGGTCTCCTCAAAATACCAACTCTAGTGCCTTAAAAGGAATCTTAAAAGAGGTGCGTCGAAGAAGAGGTAATCTCTTCTACTGATTCTTTCAAGTTTCATTCTTTTTCAACTTCTTCTTCTTTGGTTGTTTCATTATAAAGTAATAACATAAGTATCAATAATATACTGATATGTTATTATAAATATAAAACAACCCCATTTCACCTTCTATCCATCCTACGGAAAATGAAATAACCGCGCGTGCGTACGTACGGAATACCGTCTCCACGCCGTGGTGTAATCTGTTTCTCCATAACCACCTTACTTGGATGGGTATAATGGTGTAAAGAATGACTATATATATTTATTCTAACATCATACTGATTATAAGATATTATATCATCCACTCCAATTCAATTCAATAATTATGGGAATGATATCATCGCTCGTGCGTACGTACGGATTACCATCTCCACGACGTGATGAGATTCATTCTCCATGTTAACCATTAAAGAATGATTATAATGTATATATAATGAATAATAATTAAATATATTACATGATAACGCTACTAGATTTATGTATATATATATGTCATCTACTTACTTCCACTCAAGTCAATAAGGAAAGGAAAACAACGTTCATGCGTACGTACAGCCTACCGTCTCCATAAACGGTGTATTTCATTTCATTTATCTATCTATTATATATATATATACTGAATATATATGATATATAAATCATTATTTACATTCTAGAAGTAAGTAAATCATTATATATGTAATAATAATATCAAGAACAACAAGTCCAAACACGTATGATAAATAAAATAATTTTACCCAAAACGCTACTTTAACATGGAATTTACAAAAGAGCTGGTAATATAAAGTCATAAGTGAACCATATATGATATCATAACAATGAATATGATTCTGTAATAAGTCAATGACATTATTTAAATCATTATACAGGAGGTTCAGATACGTATGAAGCATATCAGACCTAAGGTAAGGGATAACTATTCCAATCTTGTTCTTATACGAGATTGTTTATTCGTAAGTATTTACTGGGGTTATATTTTTCATCCATGTCCATAAATAACTTGGAATTTACCATGTCTCTTTGTATTTTTATATTATATGGTTAATAAAATTACAATAACAAGCCAAGAGAACCCCAAGTGGTTCATTATTAATATATATAACCTTATCTAAGTCCTTTGGCCAAACCTTATATTTTTAAGAATATTATATCAATTAATAATATAGTAATAGTTTTAAAAACTCAATTATGTCAATTTTGACACTATTTAGTATTTGGTTTTTGTGAAAATCATAACATCATGATTACTTCGAAAAAAAATTATTTAATCACCCTAACATGACATATTAACCTAGAAAATTAGTCTAATTCATAAAAAGTCTCAAATTACATTTATTTAGATATTTATAATATCAATTATTTTAATCTTTCATTAATAAGGTGATTACTGCATCATCATTGTGTCATAAATAAATTAAATTATTTAATATTTAAAAATTATAAATAAAATACCATTATGTAGGAAATATTTTTAGATTTCTAATGAATATTTATAGTCTAATTTAACTTATTTAAAAACCTATATTAAAAATAGTTTAGTTATTAAACTTTGAATTTAACTCTTTTAATTCTTCTTTAAATAAAATAATAATAAATTTCCTAATATAATCCAAGTGAACCAAAGAGGATCATATTTTACTCCTAAGGCTATTTTTAGTCGAATTACACTTATCCAATAGAATCAAGACTTGTGTTAGGGAAATTATGATATCATTCTTACCCTTAATTACCCTATTTAATTTTAACCCTTGTAAATAAAAGTCAAAAGTTACTATTCACCAAAAATTATTTTCATCTTATTGAACCATATTTTACTTATTGATATTAACTGCTCCTCTCATATTTTTGAAATTCAATTGACAGAATCGGTAAAATTAAGTTTTATGTAAATTTGCAAATGCTCCTAGGAGGTGGGTAAAAGACTGTAAAAAGTTAAATAAAATTTTTATATATCTAAAATTATTATAAAATGACTCCAATTAATTACATCTAACTTATATTGGTATTATGTATCTATTTTGAACTAAAATAAATTTAAATAAAATAAATAATTATTTAAATAAAAAGTCAGTTTTAACCAATAACGCAGTGTTTTTCACTATTCATCAAAAATTTAAAGTTTTCAGAAAAATAAAAAAAATTCACCCTAAGATAATTTTGATATTCAGATTAAGAAATAAATTCCATTTTGAAAAATAAAATTTATAAAATTTTAAAAATTGGGTATTACTATTCATAACGACTAGTTTGATTGGTCGCGGTGTGTTAGAATCTCGAAGTTACGTATAATGCAAGCTATTGCATTATTCAAAGGGAAACATATTGTGGAAGCTTGGGGTGTTAAATTATTCCCTCCTTCAAATAATTTCATTATCAAAATTTCAATAATACTACCGCACAAAAAGATTTGGGTGGTTCTTCATCATAAGTTTCTCTGGTTCTCACGTTACCTCTTCCATCTTATGGTTTCTCCACAGAACTTTTACCAGACGAGTCATCCAGTTTCTCAACACTTGTTCTCTTGTATCTAGAATTTTGACAGGCTCTTCACAATATGACATATCAGGTTCCATTTTAATTTCCTCATAGGTGAGTACATGCGTTGGGTCAGACATGTATGTTTTCAACAGTGATACGTGAAACACATCCTGAACTTTGGAGAGACTTGGAGGCATTACCAAACGATAAGCTACAACTCCAATTTTTTCTAGAATTTAGAAAGGTACTATGTACCTAGGAATTAATTTACCATTTTTACCGAATTGTATAACACCCTTCCATGTAGATACCTTCAAGAAAATATGGTCTCCTACTTGAAATTACAAATCCTTCCTTCGGTTATCAGCATAGCTCTTTTTACTACATTGGGCTGCTTTGATGTGGGTTTGGATAACCTTCACTTTTTCCATTGTTTCCTCAACAAGTTATGGGCCTATGAGTTTTCTTTCACCAACATTATCTCAATAGGTTGATGTGCGACATCTCTTTCCATATAACGCTTCATATGGTGCCATCTGAATTCTTTAATGGAAGATATTGTTATAGGAAAATTAGACCATAGGTAAATATTGATCCCACATACCTTGAAATTCAAGTGAGAAAGATCTTAACATGTCTTCTAAGGTCTGAATAGTCTATTCTGATTTTCCATTGATTTGAGGGTGGTAGGTAGTGGTCAAACGAAGTTCAGTATCCAGGGCCTTCTGAAGACTTTTCCTAAATCTTGATGTAAGACAGGGATCATGATAGGAAACAATCGATAGGGGTACACCGTGGAGTCTGAAAACTTCATTAATATATAGTCTCTCCATACGTTCAAGTGTTAAATCTTATATTATAGAAAGAAAATGTGTTGACTTGGTAAGACGATTAATAATGACCCATATTACATCATTCCTTCTAAGAGTCTTTGGTAGCCCCATGAAAAATTCCATTATAATATTATCCCATTTCCACTCAGGTATGAGAAGAGGTTTCATGACTCATCCAAGATGTTGCCTTCTAGATTTCACTTGTTGACAAACCATACATCTTGACACAAAATCTGCAATCTGTCTCTTCATGTTGTCCCACCAGAAATGTTCTTTCAAGTCTCTATACATCTTGGTTCTCCTGGGGTGTATAGAGAAATTGGAGCTATGAGAATCATCTAACAATTCACTTTTTAGATTAGGTATATTAGGAACACAAAGTCTCTTCCAAAATTTCAAAATTCCCTCTTCATATATGAAGTCACTCAATCTCCCATCATTCACAACTATAATTTTCTTTTAAAATTCCTCATTATCAGTCTGAGAACTTTTTATCCTTTCCAGTAAAGATGGTTTGGCAACCATTTAAAAAATTATTGATGTTTCACCTTTCATGGTTATTCCCATATCCATCTTTACTAGATCCATGTATATAGGATCCTTTTCAACTCTCATCTTGTTCAAAACTCCATGATACTTTCGGCTCAAAGCATATGCCACCTTATTTGCCTTCCCTAGGTGGTAGTGTATAGTACAATCATAATCCTTGAGTAGTTCAAGCCATCGTCTTTGCTTCATGTTGAGTTCTTTCCATGAGAAAATATATTTCAAAATCTTGTGATCAATATAAATCTCACATTTTTCATAATATAGATAGTGTATCCATATTTTCTAAACAAATATTACAGCTACTAACTCAATATCATGAGTAGGATAGTTTTTCTCATGAATTTTTAGCTGTCGTGATGTATAGACAATAAATCTATCATTCTGCATATGGACAGAACCAAGTCCTTTCTTTGAAGCATCACTATAAATAACAAACTCATCATTACCTGATGGTAGAGTCAATATAGGATCATTAACTAATATTCTCTTCAGTTCTTCAAAATATTCTTCACACTCTTTTGTCCAAACACATTTAATCCCTTTACGAGTGAGCTTGGTTAATGGGTTATCCAATCGGGAAAAATTCTTTATAAAACGCCAATAATAACCTGCTAAACCAATAAAATAGCATACCTCAGTTATACTCTTCGGTGCTGGCCATTCTTGGATTGCCTTGGTCTTTGAAGGATCAATAGAGATTTCATCCTTAGAGACAATATGGCCAAGAAAAAAAATATTCTGAAGCCAAAATTCACAGTTTCTAACCTTCCCATATAATTCATTTCTTCTAAGATTCTTTAGAATAACGTGCAAGTGATTTTTGTGATCTTCATAGATTTTGGATTATACTAAGATATTATCAATAAATACCACTAAAAAGTCATCAATATATTCCTTGAAAACTCTATTAATTAGATCCATGAAGATAGAGGGTGCATTAGTCAATCCAAAAGGCATTACTGTAAACTCGTAATGCTCGTACTTGGTTCGAAATGCTGTTTTTGGAATGTCTTCCTTCTTCACACACAACTGATGATATCCAGATCAAGGTCAATCTTTGAAAAATATTTATCTCCATGAAGTTGGTCGAATAAATCATCAATGCGAGGTAGGGGATACTTGTTCTTTATTGTTATATCATCGATCTTCCTATAGTCAATGCACAACCTCATAGATCTATATTTCTTCTTAACAAAAAGGACAAGGGCTCCCCATGGAGAAACAATAGGGTGAATAAATACCTTATTAATCAATTCCACTAGTTTTTTCTTTTGTTCCACTAATTCCACAATGGTTATTCTATAAGGAGTCTTTGATACAAGCCTTGAATTTGGAATTAAATTAGTGGAAAACTCAATTTCTCATTCTGGAGGATGTCCAGGTAAATCCTCTGGAAACACATCAACATATTCTTTCACAATTGGTACGTCCTCTATTCGAACATTATTTTCCTCACCCATAATTATTTCATTCTCATCCTCCCCAATAATTGAATTTAGTTGAGCTACTAGGTGTGGATCTAGATAAGAATCAGATGGTGACGTTTCTTCTCTAAAGATAAGGTACTCCTTATCATCATTGATAATTGTAACCTCCTTCTTCTTAAAATAAATTTTTTCATCATGGTCCAAAAGAAAATCCATACCAAGAATTATATCAAATTCAATCATGGGTATGAGGATAAGATCAGCAGATAAAGAACATTTATATGCTCTAATGGGAACTGATTCACAAAACTTTGTGGCAGTGATACTTCCCTTAGGAGTTTTAACAAAAAACTCCATTGTTAAATCAAATTGAAAATATCTAATTTTATTAGAAAAATAGGAAGATATGAAACAATGTGATGATCTAGAATCAAATAAAGCATTGACTAAACTTGAGGAAACCATTAAATTACCTTCCACCATGTCTTTCGGAGCTTCAACCTCAGCAGTAGTGATCACATAAACTTGACCTTTCTCCCTTGGCCTTTTTTGAGGTAAGTTCCCTTGGCTCTTACGACATTCATTTGCATAATTCCCCTTTTCTCTATAATTGTAGCATTCAACATTAACAAACTCTTTCTTTCCCTTGAAATCATGAGTTTGGTGGCCTTTTCACCACACTTGTAATAGAGTCCCATTCCCTTAAGGAAACTATCGGGGTGTTTCTTCCCACAATTACCACATGATAGATATTAAAATTTTCCCTTATTCCCCTTATTTCCATTTCCATAGTGTTCAGCAGGTCTCTTCTTCTCCTGATTTTCTTAAGTCGTAAGACTTAGATAATTCTTTTTCTGTCTTGATAGAAAATGAGACAATATCTTCGTATGATAAGAGGGATTGTGGGACTAATGCTCATCGAAGAAATGGTTTTAACCCATCAAAGAATCGATCAATATTACTCCTTGGGTTATGTATATAATATTCAACATGCCTTTCTAACCATGTAAAGTTAGCCTCATACTTTGCGACATCCTCATCCTCCTTTTGCCTCAAACTCAGAAATTGTGTTCTTGTATCCAATTGATGGTCACAAGGAAATTATTTGTATAAGAAAATATCTTTAAACTCTCTACATTCCATGTTTTATACTTCTTCATCTTCCTTTGTGTTTTGAATCAATGACCACCATTGATCTGCATCTCCCGTGAGCTGATAAACTACCATGAATTTTTTTCCCTTTTGCTACTCCCCAAAGCATGAAATATTTTCTCTAAGGAACTTATCCATTGATCAGATACTATCAGATTAGTACTACCATTGAATGTTGGTGGTTGTTTCTTGATTAAGTGGTCTAACATTTATCCTCCGCATTTTGGATTAGGGTTCTCTATACGGGTAAAGTTATTATTCATAACCTGAGTGAGTTGTCCCAGTATGGTAATAATATGATCAGCACCAATTGCATCACCATATCCACTATAATTATCTTGAGTAGGAGGGAAATCCCCATATGGATTATGTGCATTGATACAATTTCAATTCCTTCCACTTGGCACCATTTATAAACAATGGCATACAACAGATTAGTTTATGAATCACAATACACAATTCCGAACTTGTAAAACACTTAACATAAATTGAAAAGTTTATGTATATAATCTATAATATTAAAAATGTTTTCTTTTAGGAAGTATACAATCACAAACCCTTCATAATGTTTTATAAAGAAAATGAGAATTATCCAAAGCATATCCCCTGGGAGTGTCGTAACCCAAAGTGTAGCGAAGCCTGTTGTCGTGCACCAGTTCCTGTTCGAGTCTAGATCAAAGCGATGTTTTCAGGTTTTCCCCATAGATACATCGGTTCTAGAGCCACCTCTACCTGATCGTATCCAGTAGGGGATGTATTTATTGGAAAACTCACAAAATATCTACAGTACCAAAATTCTAGGAAGTTCTTTTATACTAATCCTCAAATTCTATCTTAGGGTTGTGTTTTCTAATCAGATTTTTTCTAAATATATTTTCCATGGTTTGTAATAAACATAATCTAATACCAACTGTAATTACCCAACCCCAGTTACCTATATTTGGTGCATTATTACATAACATTGACATGATACAAGGAATCATTTCCCAAAAGACCGGTCAGTTTAGTACCCTTGGAAGTACTAGATACATTCATAAGTTTTACATTACATCATGAAATAAAAACATCAATAACATTTTTTGACCTTTTGAACACACTTATATCCTTAGCCTATCCCTAAAGGTCAAACATAATATATTTCTTCACATCCTGGGAAAAATAAAACATAGAAAGGGGTGAGCTTAGATGATCAGTAAGGATAAGAATATAGTGGAAACTTTCATAAATAAGTATAAAAATTTAAGGAAATTTATAAGACTAAAAAAAAGCTTTTTAAACTTAAAATTAAGCATAATATGGAAAATATAAAATCAAATAATTACATTTACCTATTCACATGGATATTCTACTGGTCTAATAATCACATGCAATATCAATAGCTACTTTCATAATGATGGAATGCATAATTCCAGACTTCATAACCACGTTGTCAAGGACATATGCCAAGAATACAAATAATATTTTGTCAAGGCCCTATTACAAGACACTAGTTTGTCTCATGATACATACTAATGCATCGAGGAGCTATAGTGGTCTCTACCCTTCACTTACTAAGTCCAATGCATTCCTCATATGAAAAGGTTTAAATATAACATAAACATTCGTATTAAAACTAGCATACAAAATGTCAATACTTTATCCATAAACCATGAATGGTGTAAAAATAAAACATCCATAGTCAAACATATCATAAAACCTTAAATACAATATGGAATATTTGTATCATAATAAATCAACTTCAAACAAGTTTAAAATCCATTAAAGAAGGTTTACATAGATGAAATCATTTTTTTGAGAAATATCTTTTTCTATTTTGAAATCATTTAAAAGTAATATAATTATAAAAGAAAATAATTATTTTGAAAATATTCTTATAAGCTTTTAAGGGAATATTTGATGATGTTATAATGGAAAAAAATAGCTTCACTAACCTTATAAGTTAAAAAACATTATTACCTTAATTCTGTTGAAAAGGTCATAAAGTACCTTGTTTGGAAAATGATGGAAAGATTCCATTCAAACCATTTTATAAAAAGTCAACCAAGGGTATAGATGAATTTAACCCATAATCTAGTAAATAGTAATTTTTTTTGAAATACATTTTTAAGAGACATGGATGTGGATGATGAATAGATCTAGTAGATACTTACGTAAAAACAACCACGGATAATAAAGAGATTATGAAATTAACACTTACCTTGTACTTTTCCTTGGTCGAGGTTACGTTAAAATACTGTATAATAGTTAAATAATTGTTATTAAATTATAAAAAAACTATATACATAAATATGATATCATATACTATCATCTAATATTTCTTTGTTAATAATATTTTAGTAATATCATTGTTTCAGGTGTTAACTGATCCGTTTTCCTTTACATGCTCGGTTATGTAAGCCATGTTTTTTATGGATAAGAGGTATTTTATTCATATACATAATTATATTAAGTTCTTAAACACTATTTTCAATCATAAAATGAAAATTATTCTTGAATGATTACAAAGGGGAATAAATCTCATCGCGTTCGTGGAGACGGTAATTCGTACGTTCGCACGAGCGACAATATCATTATATTGATGGTGAAATTTTATGTAATTGGATGGTATATAATATATAAAGAATCAATAAAATGTTATATTTATTATTTACATCATTTATACTCATTATTATACCCATCAAAATAATTAAGTGTTTGAATAAAAAACTACACCATGACGTGGAGACGGTAAGCCGTACATACACACGTATGGTGACTTTGTCATTCATATGATGGATAGAATAACAAATATGGTTGTACCAATATTATAATAACATCAAATTATATAGAAGATACTGTATTTTTTACTTTATAATGGAAACAACAAAGAAAGAGGAATTGGAAGAAGAAAAGAACATGAAAGAGGTGATGAAATATTTACCTCTTCTTCTAGTTCTTCCTTTTGACTTGATAAAAAGGTCTCCGTAGGTTGTCTTTCTGACCAAAGGAAGGCCTCTATAATTAAGGGAGTAAAGTTGGGAGGTTATTTGGGTAGGGTTTGGCCAATAAAAATGGCTTTGGAGGTGTGAAATTAAGAGAAGGGTCAATACCATTTTATAAGAGAGGTGAGGGTTACTTTAAGAAAAACTTGAAATATTGCTTTATAATAAAATAATTTTCGGTTTTTAATGGATCCAAAATAATTTATTTAGAGGCTATTGTGGGTATGGGTTTAAAAAATCTCATCCAATAGGTTTTAGACAAGTTTAGGTCACCATATTAACCTTATCTTATACATTTAACTCTAAGTTAAATAGTTTGACATTTACCATGTCTCATTGTATTTTTATATTACATGGTTAATAAACTTAGTATAACAATCCAAGAGAACCCAAAGTGGTTAATTATTAATATATATAACCTTATCTTAGTACTTTTTTCTATCCTTAGATTTTTATGAATATTATATCAATTAATAATATAGTATTTTTTTAAAAACTCAATTATGTCAATTTTGACACTATTTGGTATTTGGTTTTTGTGAAAATCATAACAGGATGATTACATCAAAAAAAAAATATTTAACCAACCCTAAAATTTCATATTAACCTATAAAATTATTTTAATTCATCAAAAGTCTCAAATTACATTTATTTGGATATTTATAATATCAATTATTTTAATCATTCATTAATAAGGTAATTTCTGCATCATCATTGCGTCATAAATAAATTAAATTATTTAATGTCTAATTTTTTTTAATAAAATAATATTATGTAGAAAATATTTTTATATTTCTAATGAATATTTATAGTCGAATTTATCTTATGTATAACCCTATATTAAAAATGGTTTAGTTATTAAACTTTGAATTTAACTCTTTTAACTCTTCTTTAAATAAAATAATAATAAATGTCCTAATCTAATCAAAGTGGACCAAATAGGATCATATTTTATTTCTAAGGTTGTTTTTGGTCGAATTATACTTATCCAAAAGAATTAGTACATGTGTTAGGGTAATTATGATATCATTTTTACCCTTAATTACCCTATTTACTTATAATCGTGGTAAATAAAAGTCAACAGTTACTATTCACCAAAAATTATTTTCATCTTATTGAACCCGATTTTACTTACTGATATTAATCATTCTCTCAGATTTATGAAATTCAACTCATAGAAGTGGTAAAATTAAATTTTATGCAAATTTGCAAATGCTGCTAGGAGGTGGGTAAAAGATGGTAAAAAATTAAATAAATTTTTTAAATATCTAAACTTATTATAAAATGACTCAAATGAATTAAATTGAACTTATATAGGTATTATGTGTCAATTTTTACCTAAAAAAATTATATAAAATAAATAATTATTTAAATAAATAGTCGGTTTTAACAAATAATGCAGTGTTTTTCACTATTCATCAAAATTTGGAATTTTCAAAAAAATACCAAAAAATCACCCTAAGATAATTTTGATATTCCAAATTAAAAATTGAATTCCATTTTGAAAAATAAAATTGATAAAATTTTTAAAAAATGGGTATTACTATTCATAACGACTAGTTTGATTGGTCGCGGTGTGTTAGAATCTCGAAGTTGCGTACAATGCAAGCTATTACATTGTTCAAAGGGAAATGTACTGTAGAAGCATGGGGTGTTACACTCCATCCATACGAAACCCTCCTCATTTAAAGTCAATCCATTTCCACTAAATCTAAAATAATCATACTTGTTGAGTGGTGAGATATTACCTATTATAATTGCTAACTATCTCCCTTTTGAACATGAATAAAAACTTTTGAATCTTTTGAGGGAGAACTTCAGGGGAATTGCATTGACCTTGGCTGACATATCAGGTATTATCCCTTCCATTTTCATGCATAGTATTATTTTAGTGGGTGTGGCTAAACTGGTGAGGTAGTCACGAAGGAGACTAAATCCAACTATTTTGGAAGTTGTTAAAAAAGAAGTTGAAAAATTGCTTGAGGCCGGTATAATTTATCCCATTTCAGATTCCCAGTGGGTGATTTTTATTCAGGTTGTTCCTAAGAAAAGTGGTGTTACTGTATTTATAAATGTGAGAGAGGAGTTAGTTACAATTAGGGTACAATTCAGTTGGCATGCATGTGTTGATTATAGGAAACTAAGTCAATCCACATGCAAGGACCATTTCCCCTCCCATTTGTTGATCAAATGCTTAAGAGACTAGCTGGAAAAACACACTATTGTTTCTTGGATGGATTTTTTAGATATTTATAGTTTTTTATAGCTCCAGAGGATAAAGAGAAGACAATATTTACTTGTCCATTCGGTACATTTTCTTTCCGAAGGATGGCATTTAGACTATGAAATGACCTAGGTGACTTCTAGAAGTGTATGGTGATTTTTTTTTCATATTTCATTGAGACCTTAATGAAGGTATTTATGGATGATTTTAACATGTATGGATCTTTATTTTATGAATGCATCTTTATTTTGGGAAAGGTGTTGAATTGCTGTATTGACAAGAATCTGGTATTGAACTTTGAAAAGTTCCATTTCATGGTAGAGTATGGCATTGCCTTAGGGGATATAGTGTCAAAACATGGGATAGAGGTTGATAAATATGAGTTAGATATTATATCATCCTTAACCTATCCTTAATTTGTACATGATATTAAATATTTCCTAGGGAATGACGGATTTTATCGGCGTTTCATCAAATTTTTCATTAATATTTCTCTTCCCATGTCGCGATTACTTCAAAAGGATTATGACTTTGTGTTTAATGATTCTTGCAGGACTTCCTTTGATGAGTTAAATAAGCATCTAACAACTCCACAAATCATACAACCCCCTCGATGGGAGCTTCCTTTTGAGGTTATGTGTGACTCATCCAACTTCACAGTTGGGGCTATCTTATCAAAAAGGGTGGATGGACGTTCACATGTGATTTACTATTAACCAAGGACATTGGATTAAGCCCAATAAAAATACACAACCACATAAAATGAGTTTCTTTCTATCATATTTTCTTTAGATAAATTCTGTTCATATTTATTGGGCTCTAAATTTATTGTTTTTTCTGACTATGCAGCTCTGAGGTACCTATTGAAGAATCCAGATGCAAAGCCTACCCGAATGGCCCAGAGGCCTTCTTTATTTATTTATTTTGATAACCCCCATTTTCAAGGGATAAGGGGGAACCCTTACAAGGACCATAGGCTTAGAGATTATATGAACCATAGGCCTTATGAATTATACATACTATACTTGGAACTACTCCACCCGGCTTCTTTATTATGATATCATCTCTCCACCTTCGTAAGGCTATTTGTCTAGGCTTCCCATGTAAGCACAGGCTAGTCCCGATTACAATTCCATACACTCTCTTTCTAGCAAATACTTTTAACCTCTGATATGGTGAATGCACCCACTCTAATCCCCATCTAGAGTCTACTCCTTTTAGACTCTATATTATAGTGTCATATCTTATTCTATGATGATAGTCTATTTTCTAAGTCATTATATCCTTTCCAACACAATGAGAACATTTCTAGAAGACACAAGATGCATTAACAACCCATACTATTCTGTGAGATATTTGATGTATGGGGAATTTATTTTATGGGTCCCTTTCCAAGTTCATTTGTTTTTTTTACATTTTGGTTGCTGATAATTATGTGAGTAAATGGGTGGAGGATAAGGCCACCTAGAATGATGATTCTCATGTTTTAGTGGAATTTTTCAAGGCACATATTTTTTACAGGTTTGGAGTACCAAAGGATATTATCAGTGATCAGGGGGCACAATTTTGCAATCAGAATTTGGATTCCCTTTTTATTAAGTATGGGGTGACACACAAAACATCAACACCATACCACCCCCAAAAAAATGGTTGGGATGAGGTTTCAAATCAGGAGTTGAAACATGTTTTTGAGAGAACTGTGCAGTTGAAGAGGAAAGATTGGAGAAAGCTCATGGATGATGCACTTTGGGCTTATAGGGAAGCATACAAGACACCCATCAGTATGTCCCCATTTCAGATTGTTTTTGGGAAATCATGTCATCTCCCAGTGTAAGTCAAGAATTGGGCATATTGGGTTATAAATAAAGGCAACATAGATTTGGCTCAAGTTGGAATTCAAAGAAAGATACAAATTTATGATGTTGAAGAGATTTGATTGTCATCAAATGAAAACTCAAGGATCATTAAGGAAAGATAAAAATAAGCTCATGAAAGAATGATCCAACAAAGGGAGTTTCATGTTGTAGATAAAATCATAATCTACAGTTCACGACTAAAGCTGAGGCCTGGTAAGTTGCATTCCATATGGTTAGGTACTTATATTTTATCTAATGTTTTTCCTTATAGTTTAGTGGAGATAGAACAATAGGACACTAGAAGAAGCTTTACAGTCAATGGTAAATGTTTTTATACAATACATTGAGGGAATTTCTACTGATGTACTTGATTTCATCACACTGTATGACCCTATCATCACTAGAGAATATCAGTATGTTCCTGACCCTTTAAATTTTATATTATTTTTCCTATTTACAATTCTATATTTAATGTGCACATATCATCTCATGGGTTCAAATTGAGGAAAATGCAATATTTTAAGTGTGGGGGAGGGGAAAAATTTTTTGGGTTAGTTATTTAGTATTTTCATTTGTTTGTAATTTTTTTGTGTTTTCTATACTGTTTTTGGTTAAAATTTTCAAAAATAATGAAAAGAAAAAAACTTATCATGTAACACACTCATTTAGATATGGAATATATGGAAAATGTAGGTTTTAAAAATTCATTAGTGTCATGATATTAATGAGAAATATTTCGTTATAAAAGGTTATTTTTCATAAAAATTTAAGTTATCGATGATATGATTTATTGTGTAATTATAAACCTTTTATATTTTCACACCATCATTTGTGATATTTTTTCATGGTAAATTATGTCATTGATTTCTCCACACAACTTTTCACTCATCCATGACTTGAGAAATTTTTCCTACTCAATTGAAGGTATATTAAAGTTAGGTAAAAAAAATTCATCTTATATAAATGGTTGATCCATACATTCATTTCTCTTCTGATCAGTTTCATTACTTTACTGAATTGACCTATGCATGTGTACCTGTTATCCGAATATTATACACCCTTAAATAAAAAAAATAAAATCAAAAAATAAATCATAATAAAATCAAAAATATTGGTTGTTTCTTTGGTAGGTCAATACCCACTCTTCCTCAAACTATTATCTTGTTATAACTATTACAATTTTTGTTGTGAGGAGATCAAAAAAGGGTTGAGAGATGGATGTGAGATTTGTTCCAAGTGAAACTTATGAAAAAAAGTTACAAAAATAATAAATTAGAGGAGTGATGAAATAAAAAACATGTGGGTATATCTAGGTTGTGATCTAATGGTTTGACTTTTGGGAAAGTAGAAGTGAGTGTGTCTTGAAGTTTTATTTCAAAGGAATATAGAATAGGTTTGGTTGATTAAACCAGGTAAGAAGAATTATTTTACTTAACATGAATATACTAAATAAATGGTGTAGATATGGACTTGGAATGGTTTTAACACACACATGTGGGGAATTAGTGTAACATCCCAAGTAAGTAATGAATAATAGATATTTTATCTATGTCTATTAATTAATTAGATAGTGTTTTAGAGGATTAAAATGAGAATAAATCCAATCTTAAGCATCGAATACAATAATATTTTTAAAAGATTGTTTTACTGCCTTTTGATGGAAAACCATTTTTAAACCAAACTTTTGAAAATTTTATAATCTCTATTTGTCAAAATAAACATATTATTTATGATTGGGACATTGAAATTTACATTGGCTAATTTTTTGGTATTTTTCTGACAATGTTCATTTTTTAATGAATAGTGAAAAATACTGCATTTTACATCAAAACGGTTTTTTCATCTAATTTAATTATATGGTTAGATTATCTTTTTAATTGGTTATAAAGTGTAAATAGAATAGTTTTTTACCATTTAATCCAATAGTGGTCGTTTGAATTAATTTCACTTTGAAATTGGACTTAAACTGGTGTCAATCTTTTGATACTTATTATTTCATAAAAACACGGTATTTGCTCTGACAGCGGGAATTAATTATTAAATTAATCAATGCAACTTATATGATTTGAATTTTTTAAAATAGACGTCATTTTTGAATTCAGAATATCAAATATATCTTCGGGTGAATTTTTGGTATTTTTCTGGAAAACTTAATTTTTGATGAATAGTGAAACCACTAAGTGGTACTTAAAAAAACTAATTTTTCGTTTAAATGAAAATTTACCACCTCTGTGTTTTGAATTTCAAAAATAATACATAAATGGTTGTCATTAAGAAGTAAAATGTGGTTCAATGGGATTAAAATAATTATTTGGTGAATAGTAACTTTTAAATTTTTAAATGCGATTAGAGGTAATTAGTGTAGTTTAAGGTAAAAATAATGTTTTAATAATATGAAATGACCTATAAAAATGTCCTACCCTTATTGGATGTGTCATGGCCGACCAAGAAAACCCATGGGTCTATTTTTGGGACCCCATGGAGCCACTTGGGTAAGATAATGACATTAATGCCTTTTATTTAAAGTAAAAGTAAAAATGTCACAAACATGAGTTGTTTTACTAAAAAAATTTTTAAATGGGGTTATAAAAGTCATATTTTTGACTATAAATATTCATTAGAAATATAAAAATATTTCCTGCATCATGATATTTTTTTTATAATTTTTAGACATTAAATAAATTAAATTATTTATGACACCAGGATGTTGCAGCGATTAACTCATTATTTAACGATTTAAATAAAATGAAAAGATAATGTAAAATCTAAGACCTACACTTATCAAAAACCTATTTTATGTGTGTATTTAGAACTATTATCACCTTACCCTAGAAATATATAATTTTGGGACCTTTTAAATCCAAAAATCAATTTATAATAAAGTATCCTTTTATACCTTTCCAAGAGTGCCCCTCCTCTCCTCTTATAAAAGGACCCCACCTCTACCACCTTACCCACACTTCCAAAGCCTTTGGCTCGGCCAAACCCTGGCCATTTTGTCTCTACACATCCCTCTCTAACTCCTAGAAGCCTCACTTTAGGCATAAGTCTTCCCAAGTAAGCCTTTGAGCTCAAATCAAAAAGAGTTACCCGTTTTAAAGGTAGTGTTTTCTCTTCCGTTCTTATGTTTTATTTTGCTTATCCAACCCTCTAAACACTTTTTATTCCTTTCTTTTGTAAAAAAAACAGTATCTTTAATATACTATAATTTTTTTATAAGAAGGATTCGAGCTACACCTACACACACCTACATCTAATGGTTAAAGAACATACTGTTTCTGTGGATGGCGAATTTCTGCCTCACGAAACGATGATTGTTCAACACTCATATAACACCTTCAAATGTGGCCATTAAGATGTAACTATATTTATATATGATATATAATATGTTTATGTTTTACTTAAGCTTCTTTATTTTTCATTTATGGCATACCTTTAGGGTTTCCATTATGGGTAAACGCGATATCTTCATTTTAGGAAGTGAGGACTACCGCCCCCTCAAAGTGATTTGATTCGTTAATACCATATGTGGTACGTATAAATGATATATTGAATGATATTATATATGATAAAATACTATAATTATAATAATATTATGTATCATTATGTTTTAATTCCATTAAATATGAAATATAAATGGAAGTAGCGTTCATGCGTACGTACAGCTTACCGTCTCCATGAACGGTGCATTTCATTTCTTACCTATGAATGATTATGTAATATTACAACTGTATGTATATACTGGATATATATGATATATATGATATATACATCACGAGTATAACTCTGGATATAATGGACACATGAACAACTTGTAATTATAAAGAGCATATTTTTTACTCAAGTACCAATGATCGTTAAAACGACCGTTATTAACTTAAATAATTACATAGTGTTCATGAAATGGAAATAAGTGATATAAAAGGAATAATGAACTTTAAAAAGGTTCTTCAACAAGTAGAAATTAACTCAAGTTTATTATTCAGGATATTAAAGAATGATCAAGTCAAGTCGGATACGAGGTACGAGACTTCGTCTCAATCTCCTTTCATTGAGGCATATTTTGTTTTATACACAACCATCTTTTATACGGTGTATAAATCCCTTTGAATTTTAAATTTATCCAAAAGGAATATTTTTATTCGAAGCATTTTACTAAATGAAAAAAGGGAATGTTTTTGTCGTACGTATGCGGCGACAATGACTTCTCTGCCGCCGTGACCATTATTTGAGTTTCGACTTCCTCTATAAGCCATACCTTTTTTTTAAAATGAAAAATAAATACCATGTTTTACTTTTCTTTTATTTTGGTATTGAAAATGGTTTTCATAATTTTTTTATTATATCAATGTGTTGTATTGATATCTTGTGATTAAAATGTGGAAATGTTATGTTTCCTTTATGCATGTTTTATGTGATAAGATTATGTTATGGTTCTTGGGAATTATTATGAAGATGGGTGGTTCCGTGATAAACTAAGGGCGGGTGAGCCCGATATAGCTCTCCAATGCATTGTGTAACGCGAAGGAGTTAAACGTTAAGGTTTATCCGAAGGGATTTAGTGAATATACTGTGATGGGTATTCCAAACGTAACCAAGAGGGTTACTCCCTATGTAAGAATGTTATGAATGTCTCAAGTTACCTTTATGTCTTATGATTTATATGATTTATTCATGATTTGATGAGGTATGTTAAAGTGATTATCTTTTATGGGTAGAGTACGATTTCATTGATTCTTATGTATACATGTACTCATGTTTCCTTTCCAGATTTTTATATCCCTTACTGAGCTTTTTATGCTCATCCCAAGTTTTTGAAATGTTTTTCACAGGTCAAGGGAAGGGTACATGATATGATGATAGTTTCAAGGAAGTGTCAAGAAAGAATCCATGTTTTATTTTAAATATGTTTCCGTTGATGGGAAAAAATGAATACTATCTTTTATTGTAACCACTTTGTTTAAATGTGGGATGTAATGCATGTTTTATAATCTAATTCGCTAAAAATCTAAACCTGAAAATATTCTCAATGTGTAATCTTGTAATAACTCAAGATTAAGTAAGGTTTAAGGATGGGGCCTTATAGTTGGTATTAGAGGTCGGTTTAGATAACTTTAGGAGTTATAATTCTATTAAATTATTATCCAAAAATATTTTTTTATGGTCAAATTGAAATGAAATAGAATTTGAAGATTACCATGTTGCTTCATCTAAGACATGTTTGTTCAGAATGGTTTTCCGTAGAGGAAACAGGGAAGTAGTGCTAGGAAGGCATACAGAAGGAAATAACCTTCCGAATTAGCATCCTGTGATGGTCAGAATTGGAACTGAATAGTTTTTTGCAGTAATGGAGCAGTTGAATCAAGCGATAAATAGTGGGGGTATCCATGCACGAGATCATCCAGATCAACCGCAGAGGAACATGTCAGTGGTGGAACATTTCATGAGGCAACATCCCCCATCATTCATAGGATCATCTGACCCTGTGCTAGCTGAAGGGTGGATTAAAGAACTTGAGAAGATTTTCAATGTCATGGGATGTTCAGAAAATCAAAAGGTTAGTCTTTCTATTTACCATTTGGAGGGTGAGGCAGATCAGTGGTGGTCGATGGTGAAAAATATCAGGGACGCTGATGAGATTGATGCTCTCGACTGGGGTGAATTCAAAGGTATGTTTCTTGAGAAGTATTTTCCTAAGGCTGTTCAACTTAGGATAGAAAAACAATTTCCTAGAATTGAGGCAAGAGGAAGTCTCAGTGGCTGCCTATGAAGAAAGGTTCACTCGATTGGCAAGGTATGATCCAAATTTTATCCAAGACCTTGATAGTAAAATCAATCGTTTTTACTCAGGAGTAAATCCAAAAAATAGAAGGGAATTAGCTTCTTGTGAGTTTAAAAGTTATGAAAATATTCTTCGATGTGCTGAGAAGGTGGAATTGGAGTTTTCTGATGATAAAGTGTTCTATAACAACCAACATAAGAAGAGACCGAGGTGGCAGGAGAAAGGGAAGAATTCTTCAAAAAGGTCTGATGGTAAGAAAAATAAGTTTTCAGTTTGTGATAAATGTGGGCAAAGGCATCCTGGGGAATGTCTTTTGAATTATGGAAAGTGCTACCGATGTGGTAAGATGGGACATAAGGCTCATGATTGCACTGAAAAAGATCAAGGTGATGGTAAGTCCAAATTTGGTTTGCAGTTAGTGAAATGTTTTAAGTGTATTGAGATGGGTCACTATGAATATGAGTGTCCGAAAAAGAGCTCGAGTTATGGGAAGTAGTTAGACTACAAGCAAAAAGGGGTGGTAAAATCCTTTGCAACTACTTTAGCAGATGTCGGGACATCAAATGAAGTTGTATCAGGTACTTTGTTTGTTTTTTCAGATTATGCGAGTGTGTTGTTTGATTCGGGGTCTACACATTCTTTCATCTCTAAAACCTTTTCTAGTAAAATGGAAATACCATCTCAAGAAATGACTCCTGAACTTGTGGTAAAAACACCTGGGGGAAATGTTGAGGCAAAAATAATTTATAAGAATCTTCCTATCCTTATCCGTGGAAAGAACCTACTTGAAAACCTTATTGTTTTACCTCTAGTAGAGTTTGATGTTATCCTGGGTATGGATTAGCTCTCTATTTACCATGCTAAGATTGACTATAGAGATAAAGAAGTTTATTTTCAGAAATACTTTCATTTTGTGTACAAGAATGAACCCTTACTGTTGATAACATATCAAGAGGCTGAGAAACTTGTAAAAGATGGAAATGAATGTTAGCTTGCACACATCGTTGAAAATAAAGGAACTGTTCAGATTAATGATGTTCCAGTGGTAAATGAGTATCCTGATGTATTTCTTGATGAGTTTCCTGGAATAATACCAGACCGAGAAGTTGAATTTACTGTTGACTTAGTTCTTGATGCTAATCCAATTTCAAAACCCCCTTATCGAATGGCTCAAATTGAACTTTTAGAGTTGAATGAGCAATTGAAAGATTTATTAGAGAAAGGTTTCACTCAACCTAGCACATCACCATGGGGTGATCCTGTTTTATTTGTTAGAAAGAAAGATTGTTCTATGAGACTTTGCATTGATTATAGAGCCTTGAATAACATCACTGTTAAGAACAAATATCCTTTGCCTCATATCGATTATTTGTTTGATCAGCTCCAGGGAGCTCAGTATTTTTCAAAGATTGACCTGAGATCGGGGTACCATCAGTTGAAGGTAAAGGAAGAAGATATTCTGAAGACTGCATTTCGTATAAGATATGGCCATTATGAATTTTTAGTAATGCCTTTTGGGCTAACCAATACACCTGCTGTATTCATGGACATAATGAATAAAATTTTCCATGAGTTCTTGGATAAGCTTGTGGTGGTTTTCATTGATGATATTTTGGTGTTTTCTAAAAGTAAAGAGGATCATGAAAGAAATTTAAGGGTTATTTTTCAAACCTTAAAAGAAAAGAAATTGTATGGGAAATTCATAAAGTGTGAGTTTTTGTTGCAACAAATTTATTTCCTTGGTCACATTGTTTCCAAAGATGGGATAACTGTTGATCCTACAAAAAAAAATGTTGTTGAAGAATGGCCAAGACCCACAAATGTAACTGAGATTCGTAGTTTCCTTGGTTTGGCAGGCTTTTACCGAAGGTTTGTTAGAAATTTTTCCCGGTTATCTAGTCCAATGACTAAGCTAACTCGGAAGGGTGTTAAGTTCATCTGGACAAAAGAATGTGATGATTGTTTTCAGAAGTTGAAAAGAATATTGGTGAATGCTCCAGTTTTGGAACTATCTTCCAGGAATGGGGAGTTTTTTATCTACAACGATGCTTCATTGAAAGGACTTGGTTGTGTCCTAATGTAGAATGATCAGGTAATTTCTTATGCTTCACGTCAGTTGAAAACTCATGAGGTAAATTATCCTACACATGATTTGGAATTAGTTGTTGTTGTTTTCGCTTTAAAAATTTGGAGGCATAATTTGTATGGATTAAAGTGTGAAACATATACCGATCACAAAAGTTTAAAGTATATATTCACTCAGAAAGAATTGAACATGAGATAGAGGAGATGACTAGAATTAATAAAGGATTATGATTGTACAATTCATTACCATCCGGGAAAAGAAAATAAAGTGGCTGATGCTTTGAGTCAAAAAAGTAATGCTTCATTAACAATGTTGCATTTGGAACGTGATCCTTTGGTTAAGGATTTGATGAACTTTGGCATAGAAGTTTTTGGTGCAGGATGATCTTATGTTTTATTTCAGGTATCAGTGAAATCTTCTCTATCAGATAGATTCAAGCAAGCACAGAAGCAAGACAATGAGTTGTAGAAAAAGGTAGAGCTGGTTCAGAAGGGTAAGTTTCCTGAATTCAACATTGATAATGATTGTGTTTTGAGATTTGGGAAGATATTGTGTGTGCCTTGGGATTCATATTTGAAGAGAGAGTTGTTATGTGAAGCTCATAGTTCTCTATTTTCATTTCATCCTGTCAGTACTAAGATGTACAGAGATCTGCGGGAGTATTACTGGTGGGATGGAATGAAAAGAGATATTACTGATTTTACTGTGAAGTGTTTGACATGTCAACAGGTTAAAGTAGAGTGACAGTTACCGAAAGGGATGCTTCAGCCTTTACCAGTGCTAGAGTGGAAATGGGAGAATATATCCACGGACTTTGTTGTGGGATTACCGAAGACATCTCAAGGTAATAATGAAATATGAGTTATTGTTGATCGCTTGACTAAATCTGATCATTTCCTTGCTATACGAGATACTTTTTCCCTAGATCAACTTTCCAGTTTATATCTTCAATAGATAGTCAGGTTACATGGATTTAATCTCTCCATTATATCTGACCGTGATCCCATGTTTACTTCTAACTTTTAGAAAGGCATTCAGAAGTCATTGGGTACTGAATTAAATTTTAGTACAGATTTTCATCCTCAATCAGATGGGCAGTCAGAAAGAAAAATCTAGACATTGGAAGATATGCTACGTGCTTGTTCGATTGATTATCAGGGAAGTTGGGACCAACATCTTTCTTTGGTTGAGTTTTTTTATAATAACAGTTTTCATTCCAGTATACAGATGGAACCATTTGAGGCATTATATGGGAAGCGGTGTCGAACTCCATCTTTCTGGGATGAAGTGGGTGAAAGGAAGATGATGAGACCAGAATTGGTAGAAGAGTTGGTAGAAAAAGTTCAGCTGATACAGAAATACACGAGAACAACTCAGATCCGGTAGAAGAGTTATGCGGACAGTAAGAGGAAGGATCTCTCTTTTGAGGTAGGTGATCATGTTTTTCTCAAAGTACCACCATGGAAAAGTGTGATGCGATTTGGTAAGAAAGGAAAGATGAGTCCAAGGTTCATTGGACCATATGAAATTCTGGAGAGAGTTGGATCAGTTGCATACCGAGTGGATTTACCTTTGATTTTATCTCAGGTACACAATGTTTTTCATGTTTCGATGTTGAGAAAGTATATGCCAGATCCATCTCATGTTTTGAGTCCGGAGGTAGTTCAGCTGGAAGAGAATCTATCTTATGAGGAACAACCAGTCCAGATTCTTGACCACATGGAGCAAGTGTTACAGAATAAGGTGATTCATCAGGTAAAGGTTTTGTGGAAAAACCACATGATTGAAGAGGCAACATGGGAATCTGAAAATGCAATGAGGGAAAAATATCCCCACTTATTCGATAAGTAAATAAATTGTGGGGACACAATTTTATAAAGGGGGGAAGGATGTAACATCTAAAGTAAGTAATGAATAATAGATATTTTTATCTATGTCTATTAATGAATTATATAGTGTTTTAGATGCTTAAAATGAGAATAAATCCAATCTTAAGCATGGAATACACTAATATTTTTAAAAGATTGTTTTACTGCCTTTTGATGACAAACCATTTTTAAATAAAACTTTTGAAAATTTTATAAGCTCTATTTTTCAAAATAAACTTATTATTTATGATTGGGACATTGAAATTTACATTGGCTAATTTTTTGGTTTTTTTCTGACAATGTTCATTTTTTAATGAATAGTGAAAAATACTGCATTTTACATCAAAACTGCTTTTTCATATAATTTAATTATATGGTTAGATTATCTTTTTAATTAGTTTTAAAGTGTAAATAGAATATATTTTTACCATTTAATCCAATAGTGGTAATTGGAATTAATTTCACTTTGAAATTGGACTTAAACTGGTGTCAATCTTTTGATACTTATTGTTTCATAAAAACACGCTATTTGCTCTGACAGCGGGAATTAATTATTAAATTAATTAATGTAATTTATATGTTTTGAATTTTGTAAAATAGACATCATTTTTGAACTCAGAATATCAAATATATCTTAGGGTGAAGTTTTGGTATTTTTCTGAAAAACTTCAATTTTTGATGAATAGTGAAACCACTAAGTGGTACTTAAAAAAACTGATTTTTCGTTTAAATGAAATTTTACCACCTCTGTGTTTTGAATTTAAAAAATCCGACATACATGGTTTTAATTAAGAAGTAAAATGTGGTTTAATGGGATTAAAATAATTTTTTGGTGAATAGTAACTTTTAAGTTTTTAAACTCGATTAGAGGTAATTAGTGTAGTTTAAGGTAAAAATAATGTTTTAATAATATGAAATGACCTAGACACATGTCTTACCCTTATTGGATGTGTCATGGCCGACCAAGACAACCCATGGGTCGATTTTTGGGACCCCATGGAGCCACTTGGGTAAGATAATGACATTAATGCCTTTTATTTAAAGTAGAAGTAAAAATGTCACAAACATTAGTTGTTTTACTATTTTTTTAAATGGGGCTATACAAGTCATATTTTTGACTATAAATATTAATTATAAAGATAAAAAGATTTCATACATCATGATATTTTTTTTATAATTTTTAGACATTAAATAAATTAAATTATTTATGCCACCATGATGATGCAGCGATTACCTTCTTATTTAACAATTTAAATAAAATGAAAAGATAATGTAAAATATAAGACCTAAACATGTCAAAAACCTATTGGATGGGTTGATTTATAACTATTATCACCTTATCCTAGAAATATATAATTTTGGGACCTTTTAAATCCAAAAATCTTTTTATAATAAAGTATCCTTTTATACCTTTCCAAGAGTGCCCCTCCTCTCCTCTTATAAAAGGCCCCCACCTCTACCACCTTACCCACACTTCCAAAGCCTTTGGCTTGGCCAACCCCTACCCATTTTGTCTCTCCAAATCCCTCTCTAACTTCTAGAAGCCTCACTTTGGGCAGAAGTCTTCCCAAGGAATCCTTTGAGCTCAAATCAAAGAGTTACCCATTTTAAAGGTAGTGTTTTCTCTTGTGTTCTTATGTTTTATTTTTCTTCTCCAACCCTCTAAACTCTTTTTACTACTTTATTTTGTAACAAAACCAGTATCTTTAATATACTGGGATGTTTTTATAAGAATTATTCGAGCTACACCTACACACACCTACATCTAATGGTTAAAGAACATACTATTTCTGTGGATGGAGAATTTCTGCCTCACGAAACGATGATTGTTCAACACTCATATAACACCTTCAAAGGTGGGCATTAAGATGTCCCTATATTTATATATGATATATGATATGTTTATGTTTTACTTAATCTTCTGTATTTTTCATTTATGGCATACCTTTAGGGTTTTCATTATGGGTAAACGCGATATCTTCATTTTAGGAAGTGCGGACTACCGCCCCCTCAAAGTGATTTGATTCTTTAATACCATATGTGGTACATATAAAGGATAGATTGAATGATATTATATATGATACAATACTAGAATTATAATACTATTATGTATCATTATGTTTTAATTCCATTAAATATGAAATAGAAATGGAAGCAGCGTTCATGCGTACGTACGACTTACCGTCTCCATTAACGGTGCATTTCATTTCTTACCTCTGAATGATTATGTAATATTATAATTGCATGTATATAATTGATATATATGATATATATGATATATACCATCATGAGTATAAGTCTGGATATAATGGATACATGAACAACTTGTAATTATAAAGAGCATATTTTTGACTCAAGTACCAATGATCGTTAAAACGACCGTTGTTAACTTAAATAATTACATAGTGTTCATGACATGAAAATAAGTGATATAAAAGTAATAATGAACTTGAAAAAGGTTCTTAAACAAGTAGAAATTAACTCAAGTTTATTATTCAGGAGATTAAAGAATGATCAAGTCAAGTCGGATACGAGGTATGGGACTTCGTCTCAATCTCCTTTCATTGAGGCATATTTTGTTTTATACACAACCTTCTTTTATATGGTGTATAAACCCCTTTGACTTTTACATTTATCCAAAAGGAATCTTTTTATAAGAATCGTTTTACTAAACAAAAAAAGGGAATGTTTTTGTCGTACGTATGCGGCGACAACGACTTCTCCACCGCTGTGACCATTATTTGAGTTTCAGCTTCCTCTACAAGCCATACCTTTTTTTTAAAATGAAAAATAAATACCATGTTTTACTTTTATTTTATTTTGGTATTGAAAATGGTTTTCATAATGTTTTTATTATATCAATGTGTTGTATTGATATCTTGTGATTGAAATGTTTAAATGTTATGTTTCCTTTATGCATGTTTTGTGTGATACGATTATGTTATGGTTCTTGGGAATTATTATGAAGACGGGTGGTTCCGTGATAAACTAAGGGCGGGTGAGCCCGATATAGCTCTCCAATGCATTGGGTAGCGTGAAGGAGTTAAACGTTAAGGTTTATCCGAAGGGATTTAGTGAATATACTATGATGGGTATTCCAAACGTAACCAAGAGGGTTACTCCCTATGTAAGAATGCTATGAATGTCTCAAGTTACCTTTATGTATTATGATTTATATGATTTATTCATGATTTGATGAGGTATGTTAAAGTTATTATGTTTTATGAGTAGAGTATGATTTCATTGATTCTTATGTATACATGTACTCATGTTTCCTTTCCAGATTTTTATATCCCTTACTGAGCTTTTTATGCTCATCCCAAGTTTTTGAAATGTTTTTCACAGGTCAAGGGAATGGTACATGATATGATGATAGTTTCAAGGAAGTGTCAAGAAAGAATCCATGTTTTATTTTAAATATGTTTTCGTTTATGGGAAAAAATGAATACTATCTTTTATTGTAACCACTTTGTTTAAATGTGGGATGTAATTCATGTTTTATGATCTAATTCTCTAAAACTCTAAACCTGAAAAGATCCTCAATGTGTATTCTTGTAATAACTCAAGATTAAGTAAGGTTTAAGGCTGGAGACTTATAATTAGTGGCATGGAAGACCCATTACTTATTTTTTATGATTAGTGTTAATCTCACTGGATTTTGTTTTGACACAATTTATGAGAGAATGACATTAAAATTTGTTGGTATTGACCCTTGATGGGATTCTTACTTTGCCTATATTTCCACTATGGGTTTAAGAATATGAAAATTCATATCTTGTTACAATGTTTTGGAATACATTATATGAGGTTTTTCCCAGGAGTGAAAAAGGTAAGTGTGGGGGTGTGATTGTATCATGATTTACTACTTTATTTCACCCTCACATCACTTTTTTAGCATGTTTTGTATTTAAAATTGAAAATATTATAACAAATTGAACATACAATTTGATTAAATTATTAATTTTTTTATCAACTTTAAAAAGTTCAATTTTACTTGTTTTGGTGATTTCATTGTAGGAGGAGGTGATTTGGAGGGTTGGAGATGACCCAGAAGAAAAATGGGCCAAACTGAATGGATGTCCAAGAACATCTGTCCACTATTTTGAAAATTTAGAGAAATAAGTGAATCCAAATGGGATTAAATTTTTTGGTCTGATCTAAAATTAATTGGGCTATAATTCATATCCAGAAACCCAAGCCCAATTCTTCCATATGAGGGCCCATATAGACTGATATGTATAGGGGACCGAATATGAATTAAGTTAAAGATTTGGTTCTCTATTTAAAAAACATCTTGTGATGTAATCCTTCATTGGCCACAAAATTTTACATTGGGATATTAAATATTATATCCTACAACATATCTATTTTTTCCAATTCTAGATAAGGCCATTTAATAACCCCAAACTGAGACACACTTGGTATATCTAAATCTAGGTGCCCAAAACCACTTCCCATTTTGATTATAAATTGGCTCCTTAGGAACCCAATTTGAAAGTTCAAACAAGGAGTGATGTGATGACATTTTAGAGTTATATAGGATTCCTCTGATCACATTTGAGGTTCTTTTACTCCCTATACTCATAGGGGGATCTCTTTAAGCAAGGATCCATTTATCAAAGCCTTCATCTCCTTATCATGTTATAGTATTTGTGTTTTTGTAACAAAATTCTTATTTCCTCTTCTATTTATTCTATATTATTATATTTAATTCTATTTTTTCAATTATCTTATCCTTTACTAATCTTATTTTTTCTGTAAATCAAGAGTAGAAACAATATTGGGTTATACCCTTTCTAAACCTTTTCACATGCAATATGTTTCTGAGATGACTACAATACCCATGGAAGAGTAGTTATTTTTAGTAATCGATCTACCTATTAACTTATTGATTCATTTATTTTAAATCAATGAGATAATTTAATTAAATTAATGTGATATTTTAATTTGTTTTTTATTTTAAATGAAACTAATCAATCAATTTAACAATTAACATAAAACACATGAGGTTGAGTATTATGTGAATTGCGAGAGTGCAATCTTAATCAGCAATATAGAACCACACGAGATCAATTTGTTCTATAAAATCAATTTATCCTTATTTATAGATTATATATGTTTCATAATTCACCACTTATCATAATATATCCTTATAATGACAATCAAAGTAGGGTGCTACGGTTGGATGTTCCGAAGCTAGCCTATGGTTAAATTCATTTCATCGTTGTGGTTAAGTTAATTCCCATAGGTTTTAAGGGTTAAAAAATTAGGGGATAATAATTAAGTGGATATTAATTTAAATTATAATAATTAATAAGTTAATTAATAATTATATTTATATTGATTACACCTTTAAAAAATATTTTTCTAAAAAAATAACTTCTCATTGTGTTTTCTCAATTAAATTTCAAGAAAACAATACAAAAAAAATTCAATCTTCTTCTAGTATACATATTTTAGATTTATAAACATATCCCCAATAATTTTAAGTAGTGTTTATTTATTTTATCATTATTTTCAAAGTACATTTAATATGTTTTTTTAAATTACTTCCTCCTTTGAGAGATGACCTTGATCAGACATTCTATTGCACTTAAATAACCTGACACTGAACATCATTTGAAAGCACCCACTATAGCACCATTCAGATGTACAGATGAAATATTATAGGCATGTATAATATTAATAATCACCTCACATTCATGGTATGTTTATATTCAAAAATAAAGATAATGTTCTGTAAAAAATGAAGTGAAAAATTGGGACACTACGATGACATACATGGGTACTATGTATTAAACCTCTAGCCACTACTCTTAATAAGAGATTAGAAAAATCCTCAACTAAAACGAGAAATAGGTATGGTGAAATCAGGTCCCCCTTACCAAATCCTCTAGTTTGATGAATGAAAATGGTGAAATCACCATTCACCTTGATACATAAAGATACCTTGGTAACACATTTCATAACCCCCTTACCCTCAAATGTCTCATGCTGAATAGAATCCTCAAACTCATCACTAGGATTCCGTTTTAGATCATGATAAAAAGAATGTGGAACCAAAAGGACACAAAAACTTTTGATATGGAGGATCCAACTCCAAATGCTCTAGATAGCCTCTCCCTATCCTTTTTCTTCTCCATTTCTAAAACAGAAAAACACCCCACAAATTTATCCTTAATCCAAGATCCATATTATATATTTAACATAGCATTATAATATAGATTTTTAGATTTAAAATCCTTAAAAAACATGACTCAAAATATCACAGAAGAATCATAATATGGGAAGATTATAGAATTCAAAAGAGACCCAAACATTAGACTCTAATAATTTTTGAAATGTTCCCCACATTTAAGGTTTTGATGTGTCCATTATGTCCCTTAACCACACATTTGATCCCCAATGAATCAGATATAACATATCCCATTCAATAAATTCACCAATAATATTACTATTGTTAAATTATCAAGGGAATTATCATAGGGTGTTAAATTAGGGTAGCACAAATTCTAACCCTTGAATCTCTTGATCATGATCTAGTTCTCTATTTTGAAGTATCATTAATTTTACTTCCCTTACTTCCTATTGAATATTGATAAAAGAAATAAATGAAAAATAATTAAATTTATTTGGTTCACTCTAAATGGTCTAGTCTAAGGAGTATGCGATCGACGATGCATTGATTCACCAAAAACAATATAGCACACTTCTTTACTTGTTTTACAGAATATAACAATATCCCTAAACCTCTAAACTTACTATTCAAACTATATGAGAAAGCTCACTGTGTCTCAAAAAAGGTTTAACTCACCGTTCCCTTTGAAACACTTTTTATCTTCATCATAAGATTAAGTATGGATAATACACCTAACATGGTGTATCTCTTATACAACATTATTTATGTGGTTCTAGAAAGATGATAATCTATAAATTCCTTCTTCTTATTTACCATAAATCTTATAGAAAAACCTTCTCTCTCTTTCCTATGAAGCTCTCTCTAAATTTTTGACTCTCTTTTATTTTTATTTTAATAAAATGGTTGGGATTGAATATAATTTCTCCAAGACTAGAAAAAGTGTCCCATATGATTAATGTGATTATAAAGTACTGCATAATCCAAATAAGACACCCTGGAGATCCATGAAATAACTACCACTTTTAGTTTCTAATAAAAACTGCTAGCTGACTGAAACTGCCTGCCTGTAGCATGGTATAATGTTCTATAGTATAGAAACCCTGTTTTAGAAATCCTATTGAATGATCAAGAACACTGTGTCGAGGGATCCTGTAGTTGACCAAATCCATAAAAACATTTCACCTATAATTCTCCCAGGATCTCTACAAGGTCTCCTTAACTCCTCTCAACTCACTAAACATGTTATAGTGTGGCCACTTATACTATGAAAAAACATTTTGAAAAATTATATATACTGAATTCTTTACTTTTTTAGAATTTATACTCTCCACCATGAAAAGTGAAGCTATGATGTAGACATTTTCTCTTCCAAAAGGGTTACCAATGTAGCCATCTACCCACATCATGGACACCTAAAATATTCCAACAGCACTGAAACTCCTCTAACATACCACCACAATATGGTTAATTTTATTTTAGTGTATCGTGAGAGCATTGAGTCCCACATAAAAATTTACTTTGAAAAAACTACAACATATAAGAAACACCTCCCTTTACTTATTCAATTGAGTCAGAAAAGTGTCGATGCTCACATACCACCGCCTCCCATGACACCCCACACATGAGAGGAAAAGAACCACCTTAATGACCTCACCTGTGATCTAGACTACCTTCACACACACACATCCCTATATTCATGGGTTGCCATATGTAAACCTTCAGTCGAACGGATCTGTTATGAGGCACCTGGGCTTAGCCACCAACTTGCCTAGAGGATTCTTGGGTGCTGGAATTGGGTGGGGTTATCTATATTTTTAAATTATACCCAGAATAATTATAGTGTAATCATAGATACAATGACATATAAATCATAAAAATTTACCCTTTACCATATTTTTTGCACCATAATTGACAATATTTCAATGCACTCTTCTTAAAAACAATATATCTTATGGTGTGGAGAGGGGTCTACAACCTGTGATATTTTTTCCAAACATAAATCTTCTACAAATATTCTAAAAAATATTCTAACCTTTCCAATAATATATAGAGAATTATTCTTCAAATTTTCAATAAAAACAGCTCACAAAAACCACCAAACGGATTTTGACCAATATTCTACCCCTTTGGGTTTGTTGATAATTCTAAAACCAAAACAGCCCAATCCTCCACTTCACTTTTCATAAAGTAAACATAGAATATTTTCTAATCCTTTACCTTCAAAGAGTGCACTAATGACTCATCTATCATAATCTCTAATATTGTGTGTAATAATTCTCGATGTGAAAAAAAAGAGTAGATGAAATAATTCTTATATGATAACCCATCATTGCACCAAGTAGAAACCTTCATCACAAGACTAACAACCTCTAGATTTTCAAACAGATCACTAAGTACTAGCACTATCCCCCTAAAAAAATCATCCCCCATTTGAAACATATATTCTCCCCCATTTTCCTTGAACCCAAAGAGAAATTCCTTAAAGATTTGAAAAATAGAGTTATAAATACCTAAAATCAGAGGAGAGAAGAAATCATACCTTTCTCTAAAATAAATTCATATGGCAGAGAGTGGTTCCCATATCTGAGTCCATCTAAAGAGATGGATTTGGTTATAATCAAAGAGATAACTGATGTCGTTTGAAATCTTGTTTTGTCAAAGATTTGGTCATGACATCCCCAACATGATCTCATGTTAGAACATATTCCATATTGAAAACTTGTTTCTCTACCTTCTCCTTCAATAAATAATACTTTATTTGGATGTGATTAGTCATTGAGTGTTGAATAGGTTTTTTGCTAATGTTTATAGCGCTAGATTTTTTACACATAATCAAAATTTGATACGACACATCGATACCAATGTCTTCAATCCATTGTTGCATCCATATCAACTGATTACATTCTTGAGTTTCTGCCACATATTCTGCCAATGTAGTACTTTAAGATATATAGTATTTTTTTTAATGTATCAAGAAATGCAAGAAGTGCTAATGTAGAACACACCTCCTGGGGTATATTTTCAATCATCCACCAAACCTACGTTATCAACATATGTATAGAAAAAAACATTGGTGTGAATTTTTATAAAAATATAGCACATAATCCACTATTTGGTTGATATAATGAAGTATCTGTCTCAAAAATTTCATGTGAACTTCCTTGGGATCACTTTGATATCTTGCATCTTGAAATGTGAAAAACAAAATTTTTGGATGAGCGACTATCAAGTAGAGTTGGTTTCCTATAAATTTCCTATAAAGTGTCATATCCACTTTCCCACCTTCACCATCTTTAGAAAATTTCATCCTAGTTTCTACTGAAGTTTCCATGTGTTTTGAATCCTCTATTTGAAATAATTTTAATAGTTCCTTGGAATATTTTATTTAGGAGATAAATATACCTTCCTTATTTTGAATCACCTCTAACCCAATGAAGAATGAACATTCACAAATTAAATACATTTCTAATTCACACATCATAAAATCTGAAAACTGCTTACATTGACTGTAATATGAGCCTCAAAAGATAATTTCATCAACATATATAAGGAACTATATTTTATTCCCTTACTTATTTTTGATGTAGAGTTTCTGATTAAGCCCTCATCTATGATGACCAAACTTTCTTATGTACCGATCCAGCCTTGAGTAATAAGCCTATAGTTCTTGTTTCAACCCATATAATTCTTTCCTTAGATGAAACACCTTTATTTAATCATCATCAATGATAAACCCATATGGGTTCTTAATATAGACTTCCTATTCAAGGAATCCATTCAAGAACATAGATTTAACATCCATTTTATACACTTTTAAACCCCTTTTCATGGTCATTTCTAGAAATAATCTAATGGTTTCTAGTTAGGACACCAATTAAAATGGTTCATCAATGTCAATACCATATATTTTGGAATATCCCTTGCTCATGAGACATTCCTTATTCCTCATCATAATTCCATATTTATTGCATTTATTTCAAAATACAGATATGGTTCCAATCACATTTTTTGTTTTTAGGACTTGAGATGATTACCCCACATCTATTTTTTTCTCAATTTAATCAAGATCTTAATTCATGGATTTTCCCCAACTTTCCTCAATAGTAGTATTTTCAAAATATTTTAGTTCCAACTAGTGAAGTTTTCTAATGCACCTTTATTCTTTGAGTTTAAACCAATGTTGTCTGATCACCCATTATATTTCTATCAATGATTCCAGCTCTATTAGACCATTTATTTGTACTACGGTTTCCTTCTATATTCTTATCACAATCAGAGCTATCTTCATAGTTTTTTAGTCCTATAAACTCCTCCTTGAGTAGGGTACATCATTATAATTGTCCACATAACATTCTAGATTTATTATATGAAAAGTTTACATATTTGAAGAAGAATTATGCACTCTATAATTTGAAATATCCTCATTTTCAATCACATTAACATAATAAATTTCAACCATTTTTATTAGTCATTTATTAATTCATTTATATACCATTCTATTTTATGATTATTTAATAAATATCCCATTATCTTCACATTCCTCAAACTTTCTATTCTTCTCTTTACTCAGAATGAAGCATTTAACTCCAAATACTTAGAAGCCTTTCAGAGTGGGATTATTTCAATACCACCTCTAATATGGGGTATTATCTTCATTAATATATAGAAAAACTAAATTGGAGATGTATACCATTGTTAAGAAGTTTTTACTTCCAATACTTGTTTGGTAGGGTTTTTTCAATGAGCATAGTTCACACCATGTTGTTAATGATATGACTTCTTGTTTCAATAGCTCTGTTTTATTAAGGCGTTCACACCACTAAAACTTGATATTTAATTCCATGTTTTTACATATAATTATCTACTCAAAAATTTGTGAATTACATACCATTTTCTATGAAAAACTTTTGAATTTTCATCCTTATAATTCTTTCAGCTTCTCTTTGGTATCAAGTGATTCAGTTGTATACCGTAGTTTTATGAGTAATCTATATAAACCAATCCATAATACTAAGATCATAAAAAACATAACATAACACCTTTTAACATTTGATTCTTTGTAAGTGATTTTCCGACAAACATATAGATGAACAATCTCTAAAACTCTTTATAACTTTCCTATATTTGGCTTGTAAATATTCTAGACTATTTTCCCTTTTTGAATAGAGTCACATGTATGTGTGTTGTCACATGTGAGATTGAGAAAGTCACATGTTCCTTTTATCTTCACCAAGTTTTCTAAATAACTTTGGTTTATTTTCCCAAGACACTTATTCCATAATTGGTTTTCCTCCTCTTCTGAAAACATGAACCATTTTTCTTCACTCATTAAGTACATGTTCTCTTTGTCTTTTGATCCTTGAAGGACAAGTTATACATCCTTAGATTTTCCTGTGTACCCTTTCCTACCAAATTACACAACATATCCTGAGTCAAAAAATTGACTCATACTCAAAAAATTGTGGATAGTTCCTTCTAATAAGAGAATATATCTCTTATAGATATCTTTTCCACCAACTTTTTCCTTATCATAATTGAAAATATTCCATCCTTTATCATTTACAAACTGATCCACCCCACATTTGTCATATTTTATGCATAAGATTTAAATTTCTATTCATATGTGAGGTACAACCACTATCCAATAACCACAAACAAAACATATATATATATATATATATATATATATCTTAATGTAACTTTGGAAAATTTTCCTTATAATTCCATTTATTCTTCTACCATGTACATTTAGGAACCTATTCTTAATATTTAAACTCTTGAAACTCTTTTGGTTCAATAATTTCACTTTCATTTTTCAAGACTAAAAAATGTTTTTAGTTTTCAATGTGTTAGATAAAGTTATCAGATGCTGATTCCCACCCTTATGGGTCACATGAGAAACTTGTTGTTGTGCGATTTAGGAATAATATGCCAAATTATGTCCATAACCTTCACACCAAAAAAACAACTGTTAAAAAAAATAATGTGATAAAACTACTTGCTTATTTTTTTAATTTTTACGCTCTAGTGAATATTTTTGAGATGGATCACACATATTAAATGTTTTACAATATTCTATAACAATGAAACCTAATATATAGTGTCATTATCCTAGTTCTCACTTCTTAACAAGTAGTTTTTTTTGATTCTAACAAGATCAATTTTATCCAGGTAGTTGATGTATTTGGATTAACATAAGGCATAACTATCTTATTTATTTCATTATACTCTATAATATCTTTCCATTTATTTTTAAAGAGTTTCACCTTTGGAATGGTAATATTATCCTCAGTGGTTACTCCCGAGACTTATTTATCCATAAATAAGAGTGGTTCCTTTGAGTAACCTGATACCATGCTAGGTGTAAGGATTTGATCTTGTTCCTCACACTTCCATCACTTCGCTATTAATTATTCTTTGAGTTTTCAGTCCTATTGAACTTTTCTTTCATTGTATTGGTAAATCCTTAAATTATTTTAGCCTATTCCTCTAATTTGAAACTTAATTCCTCTCCTGAGCTACTCAAAATTCTAGATTTAAATTTTTCAATCTCTTCTTTTAATTCTGATATCTCATCCTCATATTGTTGTATATATAATTTTGAGTTACGAATAAATTCATTTTCCTTATTAGTTTTATCCCTCCATTTATTAAGATCTAAAAGGGCCACCTCAAGATTAACTTTATTATGCACACTCCACAAAACATACTAACTTTCAACATCATTATCATAAATTTTTGATCTATAAATATCATCCACTAAATCATATTCAATATTGTTTGTACGATTTTCCAATTCTTCTAATTCAAAATCACATAAAATTTTATCTTCATGAGATAAATGATTTTTATTCTTAAAAAATTTTCTCTATGATTTTATACTCCTTTTATCATCTTTAAAATATTTTTTCATAGATTCCTCATTATCTTCATATTAAATATTCTTAACACACTTAATATCATTATGACCGCCTTCCCACATTTGAATAAAACAAGTGGAATATTTCCTTTGAATTTATCATTTCCTATCTTAAGGTTAGAGGAAAGAAAGGCCAAAACACCATCGACCTTATATTAGTATGGTTCTCCTTTAATACTGAGGGTATTAATTACCATGAAAGAAACTTCATATGATTTATCTTTCACTCTATACCCACTTTTATCGTTTCTTATTTCATATGTAACATGTGTGCTATAAAGGATATCTAGTGGCACTTTCTTAGGATCTTTGTCTTCGAGTACAAACACTTTGGAATTAAAAAGTGGGGAAAGACTCATCAATATTCATTTCAATATCTTGGTATCATAAATATCTTCTATAATACCTCTCATTTATTCAACAAGAGAATTCAAATGATTGAAAAAAAAATCAAAGGTTTCAGTCGAAATCATCATTAGGTCTTCATACTTTTCCATAGAACTTGAAGCTTTTCATATCTAACATTGGAGTCACATTTATAAATGTTGAATAGTTTTTCACATAAGGGGTGATATGTCTTTCATGAAATTACCTTGGTGCATATAAGGTTAGAAATCCCCTTAAGCATTGATTGTATTCACATATGCATCTAGTTCTTTGTGGTCTCTTTCCAATAAGGATCCAACTTCCATGGTCATATTGATCCCATGCATAAACACTATGAATACTTCTATACCCAACGAACTTAAGTATTATTTCATCCCATTCATGCATAACTAGTAATTTTTACCTTTAAAATTTTTAATACCTTTGTTATTTACAACTGTAATAGTTGTCATAATCCTGAAAGAGAAAAAAATCACAACAGAAACCTTCCATTTGATACCACTTATTGGTAAATTATCTAGGGAATTTTCATGGGGGGGGGGGTATGGTGAATCAAAGATTCACACATTCTAACCCTTGAATCCTTTTATGATGATATTATTCTCTCTTTGTGAGGGACACTTATTTTCTATCCCTTAATTCCTCTTAATGAGTGATAAAAGTCATACATTGAATTTTTTTTTACTTGTTTAACCCTAATTGGGATAGTCCAAGGATCATGATATCGATGATGTGTTGATGAACCAAAAACAATAGTGTGTACTGATTTTTTTGGATTACACAATGGAGCAGTAGACCTCTTTAACTTTTTGAGCCTCTCTTCTCTATATTTTTTTCATTGAAATTATTGGGATTAAATATAATTTTTTATAAACTATTATAAGTGTAACCTATGATTAATAGGATCATAAAGTGACATTTAATCCAAATAAGACACCATAGAGATCAAAATAATAAATCCCACTTTTAGTTTTTGACCAAAAATTCCAGCTGACTGAAAGTAACTGGTTTCAGCATGGTCTGAAGATATATAGTGTAAAAGCTCCCTTTTTTGAATTTTTTATGGCGTGATCAAGAAAAATATATTGTGGGAACATATAGGTGACCATATACACAAAAATTGTTCATTTTTAATTCTCCCATGATATTTTCACGTTATTATTAACTTATCTTAACCAATCTAACATGTTATAGCATAGCCACATCTTCAATGACAAGGCCTTCTGAAAAATTAAAGATCCAATATTATTTACTTTTGTATAATTTAGACCCTACATGATGCAAGGCTTAAATGTGACACGAGCATATTACCTTAAAAAGAAGCTGTGATGAAACCATATCTCCACATCGTGGACACCTCAAATATTCCAATGGCCTTGAAACCCCTATGAGATTCTTCTATTCCATGGTTTTTTTATTATGGTGCTTCCCAAGGCCTTCAATTCACACATAAAAAATTACTCCAAAAAAATATAACATGTATGAAACCACCTCTCATGAGTCATTCAATTGAGTTAAACTAGTTCTAGTGCCTGTTTACTACTTCCCAAGCCTCCTCACACATGAGAGGATAAGCACCCACTTCATGACCTCACTCGAAATGTGTCCTTCCTTCATGATCACCTATTTTTACATGCACGAGTGCTCACATGAACACCCCTACTAAACTGCTTGGTTATGAGGCACCTAGACTCGACCACAATCTTGTATAGAGGCTTCTTGGGGATTCCCTTGAGTGGTATTAGCCATATATTTACATGTTCCTAGTCATTATTATGGTTTAATCCTATTTACTATGACATAGAAAACACTGTAAGTTACCCATCACCATATCCTTTATGTCGTAATCAACAATATTACAACGTAGTATTTTTAAAAACATAATATTATATGGTGTAGAGAAGGATCTATGATGCAGGGTATGTCTTCTACACCTAAATATTCTATAACACTTATAAAAAATCCTCAAACCATTCTAAGCATCCCTAGAGAATTCCTCTTCACCTTGTCAACATACACAACTCACACAAACCTCTAAATGTATTTTGGTCAATAATTACTGATTCCGCACATGAAACAATCATTTCTTCCTAGTAATGGAATGCCACTTACACGAATCTATAAAGGATATTGAGGAAATTACACTTTTTTGAGATTATAACCTGGATCAAAATCATTTATTAATATGAGATGGTTATCAAAAGACCATAGCCTTCCATTTATAACTTGACACTTGTAATAATTGTTAAAAAATTCAATTATAATCATCATAGATAAAAATTATCTAATGGAAACTCCATATTCCAATCTAAATATGTGTAACACCACAAGATTTCAAAGTACATTATTTCTTCAAAGTAATTCAATAACTTGCACTACACGCAACACCGAGTTCAAGCGCACCACAACTTACCAAACTAGTCGTTCAAAAGAGTTTATGAATAGTATTAAATAAATTTTGAACATTATATAATCCTTAAAATTTTAGAATCCATATTATGAGTTTCTTAGACATAATGAAAAAAAATTCATTTTTTTTTCAGATAAAAGAAGTATTTAAAAAAAAATGCAATTTTACCGCCTTTTAATGGAGAACCCTTTTTAAATCCATTATTTTAAACTTTTATATATTAAATTTGAAAAAATAAACTTCTTCTTTAGAATCGGGACATAATAATTTAGTTTCAATAAATTTTTTGGTTTTTTCTGATAACTTTCATATTTGGGTGAATAGTGAAAAATACTATATTTTAACTGAAAACAACATTTTTAATCAAAATAATTTATAGTGTTAAATTATACATTTTAATGGTTTGTAAGTATAAATAGAATATATTTTTACCATTTAATCTAAAATTATTCATTGTAAATAATTTTACTTTGAAATTGAACATAAACAAGTATCAATCTTTTCTTAGTTATTATTTATTAAAAACACGCTTTTTGGTTTTGACAACCAGAATTAATTTTAAATTAATAAATGAAAATTATATGTTTTTAATTTTTTAAAATAGACATAATTTTTGAATTCATAATATCAAAATTATCTTAGGCTGAAATTTTGGTATTTTTCTGAAAACTTTCAATTTTTGATGAATAGTGAAAAACACTGAGTTATTGGTTAAAACCGAATTTTAATTTAAATAATTTTTTTATTTTATTTAAATTTATTTTAGGTAAAAATAGATACATAATAACTATATAAGTTCAATATAATTAATTATAGTCATTTTATAATAAGTTTAGATATATAAAAAATTTATTGAACTTTTTACCATCTTTTACCAACCTCCTAGGAGCATTTGCAAATTTTCATAAAACTTAATTTTAATGCTTCTGTGAATTGAATTTAAAAAATCTGAGGGAAAAGGTTGATATAAATAAGTAAAATGTGGTTCAATAAGATAAAAGTAATTTTTGGTGAATAGTAACTTTTGATTTTTATTTACCACAGTTAAAAGTAAATAAGGTAATTAAAGGTAAAAATGATATTATTATTACCCTAACACATGTCCTAATTCTATTGGATAAGTGTAATTAGATCAAAAAAATCCTTAGAAATAAAATATGATCCTTTATATCCACTTGTATTAGATTAGGACATTTATTATTATTTAATTCAAAGAAGAGTTAAGTGTTAAATTCAAAGTTTAATAACTAAAACATTTTTAATATAGGGTTACACATAGGATAAATTCGATTATAAATATTAATTATAAATATAGAAAGATTTCCTACATAATGGTATTTTATTTATAATTTTTAGACATTAAATAATTTAATTTATTTATGATACAATGATGATACAATAATTACATTATTAATGAAATATTAAAATAATTGATATTATAAATACCAAAATAAATGTAATTTGTGACTTTTTATGAATTAAAATAATTTTATAGGTTAATATGACATATTAGGGTTGGTTAAATGAATTTTTTTTGAAGTAATAACTCTGTTATAAATTTAGCAAAAACAAAATACCAAATAGTGTCAAAATTGACATAAAAGAGTTTTTAAAACAAATATTATATTATTAATTGGTATTTTATTCCTAAAAATATAAGGTTTGGAAAAAAGACATATATAATAATATATATGATATTAATGAACCAATTGGGGTTATATTGGAATTTTATAGAATGTTTATTAACCATATAATATAAAAATACAAAGACACATGGTAAATGTCAAACTATTTAACTAAGAGTTAGATATAAAAGTTAAAGTTAATCTGGGGATATAAACCTGTATAAAACTAATTGGTTAAGTCTGTTTAGACCCATACACACCTTAGAATTTAAATAATTCATTTTGGAGCCATTAGAAACTGAAAACAATTTTATTATAAAATAATATTTCTTTGTTTTCCTATGGTGCCCCTTACCCCTCTTATAAAAGGGCACTCATCCTTCTCTCTAATTCACACCTCCAAAGATATTTGTCTCGACCAAAACCTACTCAAATATCTTCCCAACTATCCTACCTTCATCCTAGAGGCATTCCTTTGGTCAGAAAGCCAACCTAGAGAGCCCTTTTGATCAAATCAAAAGGAAGAACCCAAAGAAGAGGTAATGATTTCACCACCCTCTTTCATGTTCTCTTATTCTTCCACTTACAATTTTTTTGTTATTACCATACCAATATAATAACTCCAGTACCTTATATACACTGTGATGTTATTATAAATATGACACAAACATATTCATTATTCTATCCATCCTATGAATGATAATGTCACCATATGTGCGTACGTATGACTTACCGTCTCCACGCCGTGGTATACTTTGTTATTCAACACTATGTTATTTGGATGAATATAATGATGAGTAATATGTATATAAATAATTAAAATAACATGATAATGTCTCTGTAAAATTAATATACCATCCAATTCCACACCTTTAAGTAATTGATATTGTCGCTCGTGCATACGTGCAGATTACCGTCTCCACACCGCAATGAGATTAATTTCCACGTTCACCATTAATCGACGATTATAAAAATATGTATTACTAATAAGCATGTAATATATGAAATAAAAATGATACTGGATATATATATATATATATATATATATTTGTGTGTGTTTATGTACTTACATATATCTTATTCACTTACTTCTGTTCAATATTATATGAAAATAGAAAGAGCGTTTATGCATACGTACGGCCTACCGTCTCCATAAATGGTGTTTTCCATTTCATATATATATCAATTATAAATATTTATATTCTAAATATATATGATATATGAATCAATTTTTATATTCTGGAAGTATTTAAATCATGACCTAAATAATACGGTTAAGAACAACAAGTTAAAATACGTACGATAAAGAAAGCAATTATTACCCGAAATGTTAATTTAACAAGAAAATCATTATTAAATGGGTAGTATAAAGTCATAAATGAATCATGTATGATATAATAAATATGAATATGGTCCTGGTATAATTTAATAACATAAAATGGTCATTATACAGAAGGTTAAATGTACCCTCGACCCAAGGAAAGTGCAAGGTAAGAGGTTTCTTATCTCACTTTTAATTCCGTGATATTTCCATTGTTCACCACTTATTTATTTCATGTGGTGTATTGTGTACTTAAATTTGTATATATATTATCATTATTCTCTTTATATTCATGATATTATGAAATTAATTTGGTGGTTATTGACTATTGTTCATACGACTCGATTTATTACAATGAGGTAAGGGTTAATTTCAAAATCTCTTTATTATCCGAGGTTGCTTTGACGTAAGTATCTACTGGGAAATATTTATTATCCATGTCCATGTTTCATAAAAGAGTTTTCAAAGGGATTATTTTTAAGGTAATTTTTACTAAAACATCATTTTAATTGTTTTAAATATTTATTCTTCTAAATATTTCTCATTAAAGTCCATGTTTTCAAAATGGGTTTAAGGATTTATTTATATGAACATGAATGTTTTAAAAATGTTAATTCCTTTGAAAAGTTTCAAAGTGTTATGGGAAACTTTCATTCAAATATTTCTTTAAATGTCTTCCTTTTTAAATTGTGTGACTTTTAAATGTTTTCATGAAAAATAGATATTTCTCTCAAAGTGTTTTACAAATCATTTTCATCTATGTCAACATCCATTTATGGATTTTAAAATGTTGGAAGTTGATTTATTATGATAAAAATATTTCATATTGTATTAAAGGTTTTGTGATATGTTTGAATATGGATGTGTTATTTTTATACCATTCATGGTTTGTAGATAAAGTATTGACATTTCGTATGCTAGTTTTAATATGAATGTTTATGTTATGTTTAAACCTTTTCATATGAGGAATGCATTGGACTTAGTTAGTGACAGGTGGAACCTGCTATAGCTCCTCGATGCATCGGTAGGTCTCATGAGACAAAATAGTGTCTTGGCATAAGTCCTTGACAAAATCTTATTTTTAGTCTTGGAACAAGGCCTTGACTATGTGGTTATAAAGTGTGGCATTATGCATTCCATCATTATGAAAGTGGCTATTGATATTGCATGTGATTATTCGACTAGTAGAATATCCATATAAATAAGTAAAAGGCATTATTTTATTGAATATTTTCCATACTATGCTGAATTTTAAGTTTAAAAGGATTTTTTTAGTCTTATACATTGACTTAAATGTTTGTGCTTATTTATAAAGGTTTACTCTAAATTTTTATCCTTACCGAACATCTGAGCTCACCCATTTATATGTTTTAATTTTCTCAGGATTACAAGAAGTGTATTATTATTGATAAACAGGGTTATGGTAGGGGATTAATGGTGTTCTAAAAAGATCATTTATATTGTGTTTTATTTTCTAATGTGTAATGTAACATTCATGTATGTAATCTATTTTCCAAGACTGGTAAACTAATCGGTCTTTTGGGATTTGATTCCTTGTAATCATGCAAATGTTATGTAAAAATGCTCTGACTCTAGGTAAGTGGGGTTGGGGCATTACAGTTGGTATGAGAGGAAGTTTATCCATAACCTTGGAAACTAGATTTAGATAAACTCTGATTAGAGCACATTATCCTAAGATAGAATTTGAGGATTAGTATAGAAGAACTTGCTAGAATTTTGGTACTATAGAGATTTTATGAGTTTTCCAAGAAATAAATCCCTATCAGGATTCAAGCAAGTAGAGGCGGCTCTAGAACAAATGTACCTAGGGGTAAAACCTGAAAACACCACTTTGAGCTAGACTCGAATGAGAACTGGTGCACGACAATAGTCCTTACTGCACTTTTGGACACGACACTCTTAGGGCATATTATTAGGATAATTCTCATTTTCTTTACAAACCACTATGAAGGGTTTGTGAGTATATACCTCCTCAAAGAAAACATTTTGGTGATTATGGATTATATCCATAAACTGTTCAATTTACGTTAGGTATTTTACATGTTTGGAATTATGAATTGCGATTCATAAAATGACCTAGCATATGCCACTGTTTAGAAATGGTGCCCAATAAAAGGAATGAGAACTCCAACAATACTTATGATCTAAAGAGTAAGAATGGTCTTTTCATTCATGGTTTTAAGCCAACATTTAGAAAGGAAATAGTCTCCCATGTATTCTCAACATATGAAGAAATAATATCATGTGTTAGTAAGATAAGTAAATAATTATCTGAGTCCTATGGCTTTGAAGGGAAGCAAGAGAAGAAAAGGGTTGTATAGAGAAAGAGGGATAAAGGGAAGAGGGGAAATAAGGATTTTCCCATATTTGATAAATTTGGAAATAATCACCTTGGTAAATTATTGAATAGAATGAGAGTTTTTTATAAGTGTGGAGAAAAAGGAAACCAAGTACGTGATTGAAAGGGTAAGAAAAAATTTTCAAATGTAAAATACTTCATCTGCAAGGCCTTGAGACACTATGCAAATCAATGTCCCAGTCCTGAGAGTATACCACAAATGATATTATTGGATAATAATCAAGTAATGATACTACCTCAAATGAAGAGGAATGACTAGTGTTCTTATGTTTTTATTATAGAATTATTTTATTTGAGTGTTGTATCAATAGTATTCTGGTTCTATAAATTATGAAGATAAATAAGGATTATACAGCAGTACTATTTTATTGAGGATTTGAGATTATATGGTTGTAAGAAATGTGACTTAATAGTAAGCTACACTTTTTGAAAAATACATGGTGGTAATCCTTAATATGGTCTTGATAATGAGGTAGTGATTTTGGAATAAGATATGGTTGATTTGGATAAATTATATTGGATATTATAGACTACCTTGAAACTGATTAATGATTTGTATATTCCATCATTGTTGGAGTTTACAACATTTTTGGATAGAAGGAGTATATCCAGTATTCTATAAGGAATACAGAAGGATGAATGTAATCAATAGGGTTTTATGGTAATTTAGGATGTTGGAGTGTTTTAAAAGAATACATGATGAAGGTGTTACCATGTTATTACCTGAAAAAAAGGATCTTCATTGTGTTTAACTTCCTTATAAATTTTGGATAGAGAGTTTGGATAGAAGTATTTTGGATAATTTTAAAGGTTGGAATGGATTAAGTTTGATATCAGATACTATATTTAAGGTTATTTTCGGATTGTTATAAAAATGGTAACCTAGAGGTCGGGCGAGAACTAGTTGCGTCCGAAAAGGCTGCGAGACTTGAACTCGCAACTGAAGAGCGATAAGGGTGCATCACCTACGACTAGACTACGTGATGTACTGGTTTGTATAATTTAGTTTTTTTAAATAGTCTAACAAGTGAATTATAAATTTAATATTTTTGAAACCCTATACGATTAGATTAAACAAAATATTTTTTTGAAATATTTTTGAGTGAAAGATGAGTTTGTGGTAGGAATTAGTTGAAGGATGAAACTCTACTTTTTAGGTATATATATATATGTATAATTTTTCACCTCTTATTAATACTAAATTTTATTAACCCAATTTCCGATATGGGTTTTCCCACAAAGGTATTTTTTATTTTCAACCTTTTATTTTCGAAGAACAATTTCAAATTATGAGGACACAATTTATTGAAGTAGGGAATAATGTAACACCCCAATATTTCATAGTATGTAATTTCTTCAAAGTAATTCAATAACTTACACTACACGCAACACCGAGTTCAAGCGCACCCCGACTTACCAAACTAGTCGTTCAAAAGAGGTTATGAATAGTAGTAACTAAATTTTAAACTTTATATAATCCTTATAATTTTAGAATCCATATTATGAGTTTCTTAGACATGATGAAAAAAAAAATTCATTTTTTCAGATAAAAGAATTATTTTTTTAAAAAATGCAATTTTACCGCCTTTTAATGGAGAACCATTTTTAAATCAAATATTTGAAACTTTAATATATTAAATTTGACAAAATAAACTTCTTATTTAGAATGGGGACATAAAAATTAATTTCAATAAATTTTTGGTGTTTTTATGATAACTTTCATATGCGGGTGAATAGTGAAAATACTATATTTTAACTGAAAAAAACTTTTTTAATCAAAATAATTTGTAGTGTTAAATTATACATTTTAATGTTTTGGAAGTATAAATAGAATATATTTTTACCATTTAATCCAATGTTTTTCATTGGAAATAATTTCAATTTGAAGTTGAACATAAACAAGTATCAATCTTTTGTTAGTTATTATTTCTTAAAAACACACTTTTTGGTTTTTAAAATGGGAATTAATTTTAAATTAATAAATGAAACTTATATGTTTTGAATATGGTAAAATAGACTTAATTTTTGAATTCAAAATATCCAAATTATCTTAGGGTGAAATTTTAATCACATGAACCTTATCCCGGTTGGTAAGGACTCCGTAAGTGCATCCGGGAGACCCGGGATAAAATCCATGCAGAGACATTATTTCCAGGTTACTGTAGCATTAATATAGAAGGTACTGTAGAAATAATATAGTAGGTACTATAGGAGGAACTATGCATCTCTGTAGCAGGTACTGTAGTAGGTACTGTTTGGTTCTGTAGCAGTCGGGAATATGACCCCGTTTGGGCATTCAGGCCACCGATTTGGTTGCCGAGTCCTTTAAGGCTTTCAGGCCACCCAGGCCTTCAGGTCAGTAAGGCCTTTAGGCTATCTCAAGGCCTTCGGGAAACCTTAAGTGTAGATGAAAACCATAATACCTACAAAGAAAAAGCTCTTCAAGGAGGATGAGAAAGGATCTTTAACCACAGCAGAAGCTAAATGGATTGCAAGAATGATAGGATATGGAACCTTCCATCGGGAGAAGCATGTGCATGCACGGGAATGCCTAGCCGAATAGCCATGTGAAGGTGAAGAGTTTATTTCATGATGAAGATGCTGGGGAGGAGTAGTTCCAAGTAGTTAGTCTGGGTTGTATGTAATGTATGAAGCCTAAGGGTAATTGAATTCCTCTAAGGCCTATGGTCCATGTAATACTTACGGGTTCCACCTCACCCCTTGAAAGGTGGATTATCAAAATCAATAAAAAATGAAGGCCTTCGGGCCATTGGATGATGGATGGTATGCTAGTTTTAATACGAATGTTTATGTTATGTTTAAAACTTTTCTTATGAGGAATGCATTGGACTTAGTAAGTGATGGGTGGAGCCCGCTATAGCTCCTTGATGCATCGGTAGGTCTCATGAGACAAACTAGTGTCTTGGAAAAATGCCTTGACAAAATATTATTTGTAGTCTTGGCATAAGGCCTTGACTATGTGGTTATGAAGTATGACATTATGAATTCCATTATTATGAAAGTCGCTATTAATATTGCATGTGATTATTCGACTAGTAGAATATCCACGTGAATAATTAAAAGGCATTATTTCATTGAATATTTTCGATATTATACTAAAGTTTATGTTTAAAAGGATTTTGTTTTATTCTTATAAATTTCCTTAAATGTTTGTGCTTATTTATGAAAGTTTCCGCTATATTGTTATCCATACTAAGCATCTGAGCTCACCCATTTATATGTTTTAATTTTCTCAGCATTATAAGAAGTGTATTATGATTGATAAGAAGGATTATGCTAGGTTATTAATGGTGGTCTAAAAGGATCATTTATGTTGTGTTTTATTTTCTAATGTGTAATGTAAGTTCATGTATGTAATATATTTTCCAAGACTGATAAACTAATCAGTCTTTCGGGATTTTATTCCTTGTAATCATGACAATGTTATGTAATAATTCGCCGACTCTAGGAAATTGGATTCGGGGCGTTACAATATGTATTTCAACATGTTCCTCAAATATTTGAGATTAAAGGAGCATTTTGAAACAAATTAACCAACCTAAAGAAGAGAAATACACTTTTAATGAGAGACATAATCTGTCATATTATCTTATATCAACATTTTTTCCAGATCATTTAAAGAAAATTTATTCCATTGATCCATAAAATAGTCTTCCATATTCCAAGTCAAAAAAAGGTCCCAAACTTCCAAAGATAAAGCTTCTAAATCACTAAAAACATGAACAAAGAAGGGCACCATAGAAAACCCTTTCTAAGAACTGAAAACCTAATCTCCCAAAAACATCCTTAGCCAAAAGAAAATTTCCATCATAAGACCAAGGAGAAATAAACTCCATTTAAATAGAAGAAAACCAAACCATGAAGCATCCAATTAGTAAAATCTAAGAAAACCAAAATTGATGAAGAGAATAATTAACAAAACCTAGAAAACCCTATTAAACCAACCTAGGAAATGCTAGGAATCAAATCGAATAAATATATTTGATATATACGTTTAATTAAATTATTTGTATAAAAAATATATGTAATATATCATAATTTTTGTATATGTTTATATAATAACATCAATAAATTCTAATATATTACAATTTATATTATATTCTAAATAATATTATCACATACATATATTTAAATAAATAAATAAATACATTATATTATATTTACTATAAGATAATTTATATTATAAAATAAATAACATTTTTATTATTTTTAACATTTTATAATCATATATATACATATATATTACTTTTATGAAAAAATGTTATTTGGGACATATAAAAATCTTTCTCAAATAACCATGTCATTTGGGAGAGATTAAAACCACTCTCAAAATAACTGAGTTACTTGGGATGGATTAAAATCTGTTAAAAAAACCAATTTATTTGAAATGGATTAAAATTTGTTCCAATTAGTCAAATTATTTGGGACATATAATCCATCCCAAATATTTATAATTTATAATTTATATAATTTATATTTATATTTTATATTTATAATACAAATGTATATATGTATATATGTATTATAATTTAACAATATTTTTAATATATATATAAAATTATATATTAATTTATTTAATATATATATATAATATTATAACTTAGAATATTTAAAATTATTTGTATTTATAATTTATCTATATTTAACATTATTTATATTTATAATATATATATATATATTATAATTTAATGTTATTTTTAATATATTTAGAATTATATATGTATTATAACACATTTAATATTATAATTATTATAGATTTTAAAATAAAATTGTAAGATATTTAACATTATTTTGGGATAAATTTTCCAAGATGAATTTCCATCTCAGAAACATTTTTGAGATGAGTTTTGGTTATCTGGTAGGGAAAAATTTCATCCCACATTTCATGTTTTCTTATAGTTCTTATTTCAAAAAGTGAATGGTTGTTCTTATGTTATTGAGGAATAAAGTGATGAGGTACTTTCATAATTCTAGTTGGGTAGTGTATCCAAAAATTACAAAGATGTATTGTGATATCAAATAAATGTTTTGGTGCTCAATCATTTAGTTGGAAATCATGGAGTATATTTTTTGATGTTTATTTTCTCAGAAGGTAAAGGTATAACACAAATAACCAGCTCGGTTGTTGAAACCTTTATGTATACCAACTTGAAAGTGAGAGGACATTGATATAGAATTAGTAACATGTTTTCCAAGATCATTATTTAATTGTGATGTTATTTGGGTTATGGTGGATTGATTCATAATGTCAGAACACTGCATACCCATTCAATGGACTAATTTAGTTGGGCACCTTGACAAGATGTGTTTTAAGAATATTGTTGAATTTCATGAAATCCCCATGACTATCATTTCTGATAAAGATCCTCATTTTATGTTATATATTTTAGAAGGGACTTTATAAGGATTTGGGTAATCAATTTAGAATAAGTATGACATACTTTCCACAAATGGATGTCCAGGCATAGTATATTATATAAATTTTTGTGGATATGCTTTGGGAAAGTGTGATTGATTTTAGAAACTCTTAGGATGATTATTTGTACTTAGTGGGGTTTTCCCCTAATAAAAGTTACTAATCATCAATATTTATAGAACCATTCAAATATTTGAATGGTAGGTCTTGTCGATCACTCATACTCGATTAGAAATGGGTGACATGTCACTTGTTAGAATAATTTTGATATAAGAGAAAACCGATCATATTAAAGTCATTCAGAAGCATATGTTGAAAATTTAAAGTCGACATAAGTTGAAATTTGATCAATGATAATGATCCTTGAAGTTTAGTGTTAGTTATTAATTATTTTTATGAGTGTCTCCACATTTTGGACACTGAAGTCTTTGAAAGAAATAGAATTTAACACCATGATTTTTTAGTCAGATTGAGATCATAGAAAGGAATGGATAAGTGGCATACTATTTGGCATCATTTCTATGATCTAATGTTATTCATAATGTATTTAATTTATCTTCTTTGGTAAAATTTCTTTGACATCCATCACATGTTATTAATTATAAATTAGTGTATTTCGAAACTGATATGATTTTTATTGATCACCTGTGGAAATTTTGGATCGATAAGAAAATGTTTTAAGGGAAAAGTATATTCCTATGTTTTGAGTGTTTTAGAAACAAAAAAATGTCTATTAAGAAACATAGAAGAGGTAATACCATATGTGAAATAAATTGATACTTATATTAAATTAAATTGATTAATTGTATAGGAGAGTAAATTATTTATGATGGGGAAAATTGTAACACCTGTGTTTTGAAATTATTTAATAATGAGAACTATTACTTATTTTTTTTATCAAACTATCTTTTTAAAGGTTTGGGGTAAAGCATAAATTTATTATTAAATAAAATACCTCTTTAGACTAGGTATAGGGATAACCATTACATAGCATGAAGGCCTAAGGAAAAGTGGCCAGAATATTAGGCTTGAAATCCCAGTTTTTGGCCTAAAGGACCCCTCGGTGAACAGTATTGCTACAGTTGTCACACTACTAAAGTACCACCGCCACTAAAGTGCCTGAAACAGTCCCTCCATCGATACAGTTCCTCCACTGCTATAATTCCACCACTTCTACAGTATTGCTACAGCCCCCAACTACAGTACTGCTATAGTACCCCCGAAATCCACCCCTACCTGGATTTGATCCTGGGTCTATTGGTGATATGGAATTTTATTGAAATTTTATTATTTAATTACATGATATGACTTTTATTATCACATAATCATATAGAGTTTATATTATTAAGTGACATTCATAATTAAATCTTGAAAAATAATATATAGATTTGGATTTTGATATGGTTTACATGATGATAAATATAGTTGATTATATTAGAAATTAGAGTAATGATTGGATTTAAATTAGTGTGTCATGAAATTATACTGGTGGTCCACTATATATTTTATTATAAATTAAATGAGGTTTTAAAAAGATAATTTACCATGGGATATGGAGGAGAGAGAAATGTAATTAATTTACAGTAATTATGAAGCTAAGTTTGACAAAGAATTTAAAGGATTGATGGGGGGTTTTGACTTGTTTATGAAATTTCCATGTAAGAGTTATGGTTAAGTTAAAAATATTAGTATATATATATATATATAAATAGAGATATAGGAATGGTTTGATATCTTTATCAATCTGATATATATTTTTGTTTGTCATTAGTGACACTGGAACATTGGATGAATAGTTAGATGTAAGGTGATAGAAGGACAAAGATGTATTGTCCACAAGTAGGTCCACCTCCATCATGACTGAACTGGGTGACACAAACTTCAATCACATATCCCCATATTCTAGAGGCAGACAACCTATGATGATGGTCTATGTATATAGTGAGGTCACTATACCCTGTTTGGCACAATTATCCACAAATCACATTTAGATTAATATATAAATAGTCATCACAAAGTAAAAGTTAAATAAATGGAAGTCACATATAAGTGAAATTCATAGTAATAAAATCTCCCTCCATATAATAAAATGAGTAATTTATATGTTATACAATGTATATTAATATAAAGAAGACCATATTTGGGATGATCGTATATTAAAGGTTACAAAAAATAACCAAAGACCGCAGTCATTGAAAAATTTGGTTCCGATCCCTTACCCAATCCCATCCACTATCTCCAACATTTCTCCACACCTAAAAAATCATCAACAGTATGGCCCTTGATCTTACCTGGGTCATAGAACATGAGGTGTACTCGATATCAGGGTAGTCAAGAAAGGGGTGAGTATAACTCAATATTCCACCACCAACAATGTCCATAACAAGTCTAATAAATACAATTGCTTTCACATTATGACACGATCATAAGTAAGATATTGTGAAATGGAAACACTTATAAATATGTCACCACCACAGGTAGTACAAAACAAACCAAGTTTGATGATACATACTTTGACCAATTCAAGGGTGTCTCTAAACATATCACATATATACTAAATAGACATCACATCATGAATCATAAACAATGGGGAAAACATTATGTCATAACATAACATATAACATATGGGTTGTATGTCCTAATGATCAATTCATAATATTGTGTATAGAATCCCAATATAGATCTATAGAGAGCATAGAGTCTTGGTGAAATCTCACAAAAGATATAGTCACATTAAAACTACAACATCAAAGAGGGAATAATGAACTTATAACAACAAAAATTATATGATCATAATATCCCATATTGTTAACATATAACTTGAAATCACATCCTAATAGAAAAAACCTATAAGTAGGTATAACATCTCAAGGTAACTCGCATCAATGGGAACATTATCCCTTGCCATGATCATAAGAAAAAGAGGACAAATCATACATATTTTTAATCCACATCATAAGAGTGGGTATTACATACCATAAGTAAACATACTCAAATAGGAATCTCATCCCCTCCTTTGGTAACAGAAAATGTTCAGGAATAATGTCCCATATCCATAAACATCAAGACCACATGGGCATTTCATTCTATTTCTTAAAGGTAATTTCATCCTATGGTAATGGGAATATGATATTAGTCATGATAATACCATATATGGGCATAGAGTCCCTCACTATACAAAATAAAACATAAATTATTGTTTCATCCCAACCATAATCCTCAAAAGAATAAAGGGAATAACATCCCACATACATAACCAAAATAAAAAAATGGAATAATAAAAAACTGTAACATCATATTATAGACAATTTACTTTATGTTTGGCATATTTTTCAACACACTTTTGATGATAGCTAGGTTACTCTCTATATATTCAACCCACATTTATAACTACAACCAAGCATAGCCTACCCGATTACAAAAAAGTTAGCAGGGAGGAACACTCAACCTATTTACCAATGAAACTAGCCAAAAGTATATAGAGAAAATAATAAGTTATATATGGTCCAAGACTAAATCAAACCCTCCCAATTCCATAAATCTTCTATGTTCAAAGAGGTTTAATAAAAAAATCTAGGTTCATTATTTTAATGACCTAGAACTTTATCAATGGAATTTACATTATTTTAATTATTACATGTAGTATAAATCACATAAATCACATATAGAACCCAATAAAAACATTAACCTCAAAAACGAATAATTATAATTTAGTCACCAAACAAACCAATAATTATAGTGGGACAATAAATAGAAAATAAGATAATAAAAATAAGAAAATTTTGATATGCATGATCCACTAGAATTACCACCCTCACAAATAAAGCTATATAAATATAAAATACTTCTAATAATAAAATATTCATGAAAGTATAAATAAAATTTAGGTATTTTATAAATGAAATATGATATATTTCTATCATGTTATAAGTAAATTAATGTTTTTAAAATGATAAATTAAGTGTTGGTATTTTTGGGAAATATAAATGTTTATTTAAAATTTTAAAATTAATATCATTATTTAGAAGATAATTTATTTTCATAAAATAGATTCATAAATTTATATTTTATTATATTATAATTATAGGATAATTTTGTGATGCCTTAATTAAATTTTCAAACTATCATAAAATCAGATATAATATTAAAAGTAGCATTTTTAGAATAAATGATGATTTTAATTAAAAATTAATTTTCTCATATTAATAAAATTATTTTCATAAAATGGAGTCCATTTTTTAAATCTAGACATCAAAAAATGGTTACGGTAAATTTTTGGGATTTTTTTAAAATAGTTGATTTTTTTGTGAATAGTGAAATACGATAATTTATGGTATTTAACAAATACATGAATTATTGAGTCATGAATGTTGTATGGATGTGTTATTAACCCATTGGTTAAAAATATAATGAACCATTTACTGTATTTAGTCATAGTAATCAATACTATTGATAGTCTTGAGCCAAAATAAAAAACAGATGAATAAAATAATAAAAACTCTCCTCTCCCCCCTTATAAATACCACCCTCACCACCGTTTCTCCTCACACATTATAAGATTTTAATCTTGATAATATACTTTCCAATTACTCTCTTAATCCTCTTACCCAAATTTTTTTCTTACTGGTATCACTTAAATACCATTTCTAAGTGCCTTAAGGATGTTCTCAAGGAGATGACATTCTAGAGGTAAAATTATTCTTCTTTATCTTTTAATTTATTTTCTTTTCTTATCATCCCCTAAAGTCTGATATCCAATGAGGAATGAAAACTATATTATCATATATAAAATGTAATTTTATTTTGTTAATTTAATATGAATCATAAAATCTCTTCTCTTATCCTTTTATTGTAAAAATGAAAACATCGTCTGTGATGTGTCGATTCACCGCCTTCATGGACGATAATTTTTCATTTTCAAGTACCACCTTCAAGGATAGTAATAAAACTATTATTAAGTTTAAATATGATTATAATATATATTATAACAGTTTACATGTTTTTTAATAAATATATATGCATAATATTAAATAATAACATAAAATAGTTTGTGATGATCGAACAACTACCAAAATAAACTAAACAATTATAATTAACATTTTATCTAATGTATCATTATAATATATGAAAAAATGATACATGGGACCATTTAAATATATTTAAGTTAATTAATATCATATAATTTGACATCTATATAATTATTACAATTATAAGAGAACTTATATAATTATACACAAGAGAACCGACCATGAAACCATAAAATGAAGGCTCTCAAATGACGAAATTAAACTCTATAACCCCTTAAAATGGACATTAATAAACTAAATAAAATTATAATAAATAATATATATATTTAATAGGTTATGAATTAAAGTATAAATAAATATAATATTATTATCCATGATAGTAAGTGCAAGTGCATAACATATTCAAACATAAGTTAAGAGATTCTCTCCAAATCTCCATTTTTCCTTCAAGTTATGCTTTATCTCTCTTTACACAAATGTAATTATTAATTATTATTTTTTAATCCTCCTAAATTATAATTTTATGTTCCAAAAATATGTACATAGATTAATTATTCTTTATTTCATGGGTAACTACATGTTTTATAGGTTTTCTTTCTCAATCCCTCCCGAAAAGCAAGCATACATCCTCCAAATCCATTTTTTTGTTATTTTCAAAAAGAAAAATTATGGTTAAGTGGGAAACTCAAATTCAATTAAACTTAATAATATTTTTTAATTCACATTTTTTTTATAAAATCAGTCATTTCATCATGAAAAAATATCATAGTTCATTACTATTTCTATACAAAAAATTATTCCTTTGTCCTCTTTAAAGCCTCTTTAATATTTTTTCTTAAACCGCACTAAAGTGGATAATTTATAAATTTTATTATACACTATTGTTTACTTTTTTTACTTAATTTATTTCTAATTTATCAATAAATATTACAATTTCACCTTATTAATGTCCATGTATGATTTAATTCCATTCTTTCATGGAAACCTTTTTGATACACCCATTTGTTATGCCCTATGACATGATTACGACACTCATTTGTTTCCAGAGTAACACTTATATTTTTACATTATTTTTGATTATTTATGTGGCACACATATTCATGGACATGTTATGATGGGTTCACCCAGATATCTCTCTAATTCATTAGGTAATGTTTAGTATCATGAGACTTCATGTATGGGATTAAAGATTAATCCAAATCCGTTATTGTCCATTATGTGATATAGTCTTGGAATTTAGACTTGAATCATGTTTATGTCATGTTATATGCTTCTTCAAGATTCCTATGTTTTCATGATTATTTGATCCTGCATCCTATATGTTATTATTCTATATGATTATTCATGTTCCACACCTTTTATGTCACCATGTTATACATTCTAACCCATGTGTTATTGTTTATTTACATGTTTATTCCCTTACTAGGATTTTTAGATCATCCATTTTGTCAATGTATTTTTTCCCAGATTATCCTATGATGTTGTAGAAGATCGAATGGATTTAAGGTATCATTATGGAAAAAACATTTATTTTGGTTTCATGATTTCTAATTATGTACCTAGTCTTCCTAATACTCTTGACTTTACGATCCATGGTTTGTATTTGATGGCTAATTATACTTAAAATAATGTAATAATATGTGTAAAATTATAGGGTCTATATAGTTGGTATCATGGCATGTTCTAACTATTTTTGTTTATTAGGACTAGAGAAATTTAGTAACAACCCTAAGGATAATTCTATCACCATGGATAACCTAGATTAAAGAATTGGGAATCACATGATAGGATATACTTTACATTTTCAAGTTTATCCTTCTATTTTCAAAGTTTCATTTTTACATGCTTACTTGATAAGTATTAAATTCCCACTAATTGTACTTTATTTTTCTTAGTTAATAGTTAGAAATAGGGGAACCCATGCCAACAGTCAATGTGATAATCAATGTGATTATTTCCCTAATGAGATGCAAAATATGATGGAAACATGAGCTCAAAACTTCATGAAAGTATTAAAATAACTAGATCAAGTTATAAAAAATAACATGAATCATATGGAATTTCCTTATTCTCATAAGAAATAGGAATTTGCAACCAAATTATTTTTGTGAAAATGCCTCCCACATTTAGTTTATATTTTTATCCCCTCATTGCAGAACAATGTGTTAACTTTATTAAGAAGATATTTGTTGTCCTCTAATGATCAGAAGAAGTGAAAGTTGTGCTAGAGGTTTATCATTTTTATGGGGAAGCTAATCAGTGGTGGACACTGATCAAGAACACTAAGTCAATGGTGAAATTTGATTCCATGTAATGGTAATGGTTAAAGAAAATAATTTTTAATAAATATTTTCCCCAAAATCTATATTTTAAGATGGAAATGGATCTCCTTATACTAAAAAAATGGAATACAAGTCTATTAGGACATACAAGAAAAACTTTACAAGGATTTAATGACACGAATTTGTCTCTTTCATGAAAACTAATATCAATTTGGATCACTTCTTTAGTGGACTAAAGTCAAGTCTATGAAAAGCATTAGTGATTTGAGACTTTGAATTAATAAGGATATTGTAGGTTTCTCCTTTAAGGTTGAAATAGTGATAAGATACTCTCAATGGTCGCATGGGATTAGTGATAAAAAGAGTAAACTAGAGTCTAATATGGGAGTATTGAAACATAAATTCCATAATGGAAAGAAAACCCAACATCCAAAATTTCAAAAGTTTGTGAAGAAACATCATGGGAACTAACGAAAGGAAACCCAGAGATGTTAAAAATGTGGAAGAGAGGGGAATCAAGATAATTATTGTTGAAGGGATATGATAAAGACCATAAATGAAGAATAATAAAGGAAGGCTCAGATAAATACTCAACAAGTAGTGACATGTTTCAATATCAAGGAACTTGAGAATTATGTGATCCAATTCCATAAGCTAAGGGTATTCATAGGTAATCAACAACTACAACCTACAAGGAAACAAGGAAGGGAATATGCTATCACCACTGCTGAGGTGGAGCTCAATAGTGATGTGGTGATAAGTATGATAATTATTCATTCAAGAATAGTGAACATACTATTTAATTATAGTTCTATGAATTCTTTTATATCTTGAAAGTTTAGTAGAACTATTCAAGTGCCATATCAAAATATGGAGGTTGAGTTTTCGGTGAGAACAAAAAATGTGTGAATTATTGAATCCAAATTATCGAACTAATCCCTAGTTAATTTTTTTGTATTGAACCTCCCAAAAAATCTTTTCATACTTTCTTTGGTGGAATTTGATGCTATATTGGGCATGTATTGACTACCTTTATATAAATCCAACATAAATTATTGAGAAAGGGAGATCAATCTTTACATCCTGAGGAATACCTCAATTCTGTACAAGTATATGGAGGGGATGGATCTCTTTTATAATCATCATTTAAATTTTGAATAATTTTTCCTAATGATAAACAATATCTATCTCAAATGATCGAGAAAAATGATAGAATCATGCTTGAAAACATTCCCATTTCGAGGGACCACACTGATTTGTTCTCTGAAGAACTTTTTGGTTTCCATCCTAACCAAGAGGTTTTGTTCTCGATTAATATTATTTTTAGATATCTACATATATCAAAGACTCCTTATAGATTGGAAGACAATGATATAGAATAATTAAAGAAGTAGTTATAATAGAATTTGGATGAGGGTTTTATATTCCTGAGTGATTCACTATGGGGTGAACTGGTCCTCTTCATTAAGAAGAAGGATGGATCAATGCACCTCTGCATTGATTATCGTGAGCTTGAAAAAATAATGATAAAGAAAAAGTATATACTTCCATGAATAGATTACTTGTTCGATCAAAAATATAGGTAAAAGTGTTTCTCTAAGGAGGAACTTTGGTCACGATGTCCCCAATTAAAGGTGAATAAGGAATATATTCGCAAGACTAAGTTTCAAATGAGGTATGAACACTTTGAGTTCATAGTGATTCTCTTCAGACTCACTAATTCTAACAAATTTATGGTAGTCTTTATCAAAAACATTATGATATAATCCAAAATAAAGGAGGAGCATGATCAGCATTTGAATATTGTGATAAATACTTTACTAAGGGATAATCTATTTGAAAAGTATAGTAAATGTGATTTTTGGATAGAGGAAGTATCATTATTGGGTCATTTTTTCATGAGAAAAGCAATATCTGTGGACCCTTTTAAAAAAGAAAATTGAGGAGTGAACCATACAAGAATCTGTAATGGAGATATATAGTTTTCTTGGTCTATATGTGTATTACTAAGGATTTTAAAGTAACTTATCATGATTTTAAAACCTACAAACCAATCTAACTCAGAAGGGAGTAAAGTTTTTCTAGACTAGTGAATGTGAAGACTACTTTAAAGAAATGACAAAGATTCTTATCACTGTATAAGTACTTACACTATTGATAAGTGGGGAAATATTTGTGGTATATAATGATGATTCAAAGAAAGGATTAGGCTATGTAATGATTCAAAATTATAAAGTGATATCATATTCTTTAAGGAAGTTTAAATTTTATGAGAATAACTCTCCCATATATGATATGAAGTTGAAAACTGTGATCTTCACTTTGAAAATATAACATCATTATCTCTATGGGGAGAAGTGTAACATATATACTAATCATAAGAGCCTAAAATATATATTCACATATAAGTAACTTAATATGAACCAGGGGAGATGGTTAGAGCTCATCAATGATTATGACTTCTCAATCCAATACCATACGGGTAAAGAAAATAAAGTGGCAGATGCTCTAAGTAGAAATGATCCTACAACTTTATCAATGATGAGAATTGAGAAGGATCTAATCTTTTTAGTCCTATAAAGGATGGACAGGGAAATCATTAAGGGTGGAAGATAAAAATTATTTCTTAAATAATTGTTGGACCATACCATATAGAGAAAATAAAGGATGCTCAATGAAATGATGAAGAAATTACGAAAAATGTGGAAGCTATCAAAAATGGGAAATCCTCATATTTCAAAATTGATGAAGAAGAATATATAAGATCTAGGTCACAACTATGTTTATCATCAGATACATAGATAAATAAATATAATATGAATGACACACATAGCTCAACCTTTTCCCTCACCCAGGGATCACAAAGATGCATCAAGATCTGATAGATCACTATTTGTGGGGAAATATGAAGGAGATCATTGAATATACATCAAAGTGTATAGTATATTAGAAAGTGAATGATGAAAGGAAAAAGTACAAGGGGTATATGTAACCATTACCCATACCAACATAGAAATGAGAAAACATCACAATGGAATTTTTCACTGGACATCCAAATACATCCATGGAAAATAATTCTACATAGGTCATTGTGGATTGTCTTACAAAGATAGATAACTTTAGAAAAATTCAAGAGTAATTCTCACTTGATCAATTTTCATAGATTTATATCAAATAGGTGTTAAGGCTTAATGTATTACAACTATCAATTGTATTTGATTGAGATCATAGATTTACATACATGTTTTGGAAAAGTCTCAAACATTCTCTAAACACTGAGTTGATCTTCAATATGACTTATCATACTCAAACTAATGGAAAATATGAGTGGACTATTTATTCACTGTAAGACATGTTCAGAGCATGTTCTATGAACTTAAATGGAGGATGAGACCAATATCTTCTTCTAGTCAAGTTCTCTTGTAACAATAATTTCCACTTGAGCCTCCAAATGGATCCATATGAATCCCTTTATGGGAAAATATGTAGAACACTATAATGGTATTCCTCCTCATATATCCAAGGAATAGGATCATGATATTTGGGAATGAAGGAAATCTAAGTTCCAGGTACATCGGCCCCTTTTAAATTCTTGATCATGTCGGAGATTTGGATCATCAAGTAGAACTTCTAGAAACCATGTCTCAAGTACATGATATATTCCACCTATCCCTCTTGAGGAATTGTACAATAGTTCTCTCACATGTACTAAATTCAGAGGTGGTATGATTGGAAAATGATTTCTTTTATGAGGAGCATCCGAAGAAGATATTGGACAATAGAGATAAAGCTCTATACAATAAGACTTCTCACCTGGTCAAAGTACTATGGAGGAATTATAAGTATAGACTGAAAATTATTTTTTTATTATTATGAAAAAACTTTTGAGGAAAAATTGAGAAACCATACATGAATTCACTATTTTACCACTTTACCACTTCCCCCACTTCCCCACTTAAAACAATACAAGCCTTCACAACAAATGACATTCAATCACAATGGATGGACAATACATTCAAGCATTAAAAATAAAAAACCTCTAAATATGGAGTCAAAATAGTCAAGAGAAGGATGAGGTTCCATGAACCAGGAAACATGAACATCAGAAGATCCAGAAAAACCACAAAACCGATCTCCTCACGCGCCCATCAGTGCGACCGTTGACACTAGCCCAAATCCACAAACCCATTGGCGGACTCTAGTCAGAGTTCACCCAACCCTCCAACGACGTGAGATGACCCAAAGGAAATCCACAAAGGGCGAAGAAGAAAGTAGAATGAGGAAGACCATGCCATCTGAATGAAAAGTAACCTCAACCGTTTTCACCTTGGTATATAAAACAAAAATTTTAGGGTAAAATTTCATAAAGGGGAAGAATATAACAACCCAAACTTTTATCAATGGAAATTAAATTTTTATAATTATGTCATGTAGTATAAAGTACATACATCACATAGAGAACCTAATAAAAAGTTTATCCTCATAAATTAATAATTATAATTTAGTCAGCAAACAAACCAAAAATTATACCAGGACAATTAATAGAAAATAAGATAATAAGAATAGGAAATTTTTGATCTGCCCGATCCAATAAAATGATCACACTCACAAATAAAGATGTATAAATTTAACATAGTTTTAATAATAATATATTTATGAAATTTTAAATACATTTTAGTTATATTATAAATGAAACCATGATATATTTATATCATGTTATAAGTAAATAAATGTTTTAAAAATGAAAAATTAATTGTTTGTATTTTTGTGAAACATAAATGTTTATTTAAAATTTTAAAATTAACATAATGATTGAAATGATAATTTATTTTCATAAAATATATTCATAAATTAATGTTTTGTTATAATTATAATATAATTTTGTGAGACCTTAATTAAATTTTTAGTGTCATAAAATCAGTTATAATATTAAAATCTGTATTTTTTTGAATAAATGATGATTTTAATTAAAAAGTAAAATTCTCATATTTAGAAAATTATTTTCATAAAATAGATCCCATTTTTAAAATCTAAACATAAAAAATAGTTAGGGTAAATTTTTAGGATTTTTCTAAAATAGTTTAGTTTTTTGTGAATAGTGAAATATGATAATTTACGATATTTAACAAATACTTGAATTATTGAGTCATGGATGATGTATGGATGAGGTAATAAAACATTATTTAGAACTCTAATGAACCATTTAGTTTATTTTTTAATAGGAATTATCAATATTGATAGTCTTGTGCCATAATAATAAACAAATAAATAGAATAATAAAAAACTCCCCTCTCCTTCCCTTTTAAGTACCACCCCTCGCCACCCTTTCTCCTCAAACCTTCTAAGATTTGGTGATTTCTAATATTACCCCAAATACCTCTCCCAATACAATTACCCCCATCCTAGTTTCTCTGGTCTCACCAAAAGGCTATTTCGAAGAGCCTTAAGGAGGTTCTCAAGGAGATGAAAATCTAGTGGTAAAATCCTCCTTATTTTTTGTAATGTCCCGGACTCGGGTGCCACGCAATGGGTGCCCCGAGCCTAGTTCGCCACGTGACCTCAAGCACATTTCCCCAAATGCTAGAGGCTTCCGACTAGCAGTGAGGGAACAGGTCTGATAGTGGGGAAACTATGCCCTCATTTGTCAAAGTGTAGCGCAGCGGAATACCAAAATAAACATACAACAATAGCAAAAGAAGTAAACATACACAACTGAGATAACTACAATAATGGATATAACAAACAATATATAAGTGATTATTCTACATGTTTCAAGTTCTAAGAAAACAGCCAGAACATGTTGTACATCAATACAGTACAACAGAAAATAGAGTACAACAAAACAAGAAAAACATCTAGCAGCGGCATCGCGAGCCTAGGCTCGGTCCCATGCCCTCCTACTCTTCATCAATAGTCAAGTACCTCTATAGGGACTCTTTCCCCTATCTACACCTGTAGAAACGTAATCTGTTTGGGCCGAAAAGCATGACCCAAACAGGGTGTGAGAAATATATCTCAGTAGGAACCCACCAAAGGCCCGTGCTCAAATGCGTGTAAGCATGCAACAATAGTGTGCAGTAGTAAAATGAAATTAAGTAAGCAGTACTCAAAAGTAACTAATTACCAGTTATATTTCCATTTCATTATCCATTTAATCCATTTAAATATTAGAAACCACCATAGTGCATTTCTAAGTAAACAGTCCACGTCCTCAGACAAACCAAACCTTACCCTTAGGTAAGCAGAATCCAACCCGCAGGTATAGCCCTCAGGCGTAACAGAAATTTCCCTCAGGTGTAGGAAGTGTCGCCCTCAGGCATATAATTCAAGCCCTCAGGCACGAAAGGTTTCCCTCAGGCGAAATATGACAGCCCTCGGGCTAAAATAGTCACTCCCTCAGGCTAATACAGTACAGTGCCCACAAGCTAATCACAACAACGCCCTCAGGCTAAACAGGTAACCGGACCATGCCCAACAGGTAAACATGCAGTAACAAGAAATTCCTCTCAAGGTAATTCTACAATTACTACTTTAATGGCATACACTCGGGTATCCTAGCCAAACAGCTAAACAGTGAAACACACCTCGGGGGTGGTTTCGGATCCAAGCAACGATCCCAACCAGCATTTTAATGTCATAATTAAATACCAAATCACTTCTAGGTGTTTAATATAGCAATTGCCTCATCCACACGACACCCCAACATGGGTTCATGGCATAAAAACGCACAAAACACATAGCAGTTGGAAAACAAAACACAAAGCCACCTACCTTATATGAAAACGAATGCTATACCCGAACACCGACTCCAGAAACACTCAAGAAATCCGTAGATCTAACAAAGAACAAAAATCTTTCAAATGTAAATAACTTACGTTAGGAGAATAATTGGCAAGAACGGTACCAGGAGAGGAGAGTGCTTACCCGTACGGTTCCAACGAAATCATCCGAAGCCGAATCAGATTCCAGATGAACGCCTGGTGGATCTTCAAAGATATGGCCTCCTCCTTTGGCTCCAAAATGGTTCAAGAGTCTCCTCTGCCAAATGAGGAGGCTACTTCCTGTTTTAAGCTGAAAAAACAAAGTACACGGCGTGTACTTCAAAGTACATGGCGTGTACTCCCTTCATTTAACTGTTCAAATGGCGGCACTGCCACACTGTTCATACGTCGACATGAGTACACGACATGTACTCTCGAGTACACACCGTGTACTGTTGCCCAACTGGCGGCGACACCACCACCTTACTGTTCAAGCCTTCCGACTGACTACACGGCGTGTAAGGTACCACTACACGGTGTGTAGTCAGTTCCTACACCCTTCATCACCAACATGGCTACACGCCCCATGTACTCATCCCAACACAGCCAAAAGTACACGGCTTGTGGATAAAGTACACGGCGTGTAGTTCCAAAATTTAGGATTTTTCCCATTTTCCATATTTTCTCAAAAACACTTAAGGAAAAGGAAAAGAAGAATCTCGTACCTCTAAAATAAGAACCGGGTTCTTACAAACTTCCCCCCTTATAGAAATTCGCCCCCGAATTACCCTTCTAAGGGTGGTGAAGAATAAGCTTAGAACTGCTCTGGCCACTTAGCACGTACATCGGCCTCTCGCTCCCATGTATCGTCCTGCACTTGGCCATGCTGCCATAGCACCCGTACGAGAGGAACTGACCGGCCTTGGAGAACCTTCGTGCTCCTGTCAACGATACGGATCAGATGCTCCTCAAAGGACGCATCATGCTAAAGCTCAACCTCCTCTGGCTGAAAGGTGTGAGACGGGTCTGAATGGTAGCGACACAACTAAGACACGTGGAAGATGTCATGCATGGCTCGGTACCGCTACAGTAACTACAACCGATATGAAACCAGCCAACTCTCTCTAGAATCTCAAATAGTCCCACATACCACGGTGAAAGCTTACCCTGTCTCCTGATCCGTTTCTGTCCCAGCCTCGGCGAAACACGCAAGAAAACCTGATCCCCGACCACGAACTCCAAAGGTCATCTGCAACGATCAGCATAAGACTTATGAGGAGACTGAGCGGTAGCCATCCGCTTCCGAATCAAATGGACCTACTCAGATGTCTCCTGCATGAGCTGTGGCCCCAGTAAAGCTGACTCACCTGCCTCTAACTAGCACAAAGGTGATCGGCATGGCCTAACATATAAAGCCTCATATGGTTCCATCCCAATAGTTGCCTGAAAACTATTGTTATAGGAAAACTCGACTAAGGGTATATGCTTATCCCAAGAGCCCCCAAAGTCTAGGATGCATGTGTGCAACATGTCCTCTAGCACTTGTATCATCCGCTCTGACTGGCCATCTGTCTGAGGGTGGTATGTTGTGCTCAGAATCACCTGTGTACCCAGCTCCCTCTGAAAACTCTGCCAGAAACGAGATGTAAAGCGGGCGTCCCTATCTGAAATGATAGAACTAGGGACCCCATGAAGACGTACGATCTCTCAGATATACAGCCTTCCAAGCTCATCCACACCGAAGGTCTCCTTGATCGGCAAGAAGTGAGCTACCTTTGTGAGTCTGTCCACAACAACCCACACAGCGTCATTGCCTCGTGGTGACCTCAGCAATCCCATCACGAAATCCATTGCGACATCATCCCATTTCCACTCTAGAATGGGAAACTGCTGTAACAGCCCAGCTGGTCTCTGATGCTCTACCTTCACCTGCTGACAGGTGGAACACCTCGTAAAAAAACCAGCTATCTCTCTCTTCATACCCAGCCACCAGTACTGACGTCTCAAGTCACGGTACATCTTGGTAACCCCAGGATGAACTGCCCAAGCTGGAGCATGGAACTCCCACATCAGCTCCTCGTGTATATCCCCTGGAACCCATACACGTCCATGGAAACGCAAAACCTCATCATCGCCTATCGTCCAACCGGAAGGGGGGGTCCTCACTTTCCACCGACTCCCGTAGAACTAGGCCTTCTGAAACCGATAACTGCCTCATCCTCACTCTATCCAGGAGGGTAGAAGTCACAACTAAAAAGGAAAGATAAGTCTTCCCCTGACTATCATGCACCTGCAGATGCATCTCAGAGAACAAAGCCATAAGCTGCTACTCACCACTGGCCTCCTGCACTGCCTGTATCTGAGTCTTCCTGCTCAGTGCATCGACTTCTGCAGTACCTTTACCAGGTGTATAGGCAAGCTCAAAATTGAAGGACTGTAGGTACTCAACCCACCTTATCTGCCTCAGATTCAGGTCATGCTGAGTAAAGATATATTTGAGGCTTTTGTGGTCGGTGAAAACCACAAAATGCTCTCCCAACAGGTAATGTCTCCAATAGCGCAACGCATGAACAACTACAGCTAACTCGAGATCGTGCGTCGGGTAATTCGTCTCATGTGGCCTCAACTGCCGAGACCCATACGCAACAACTCGGTCGCCATGCATCAAAATGGCTCCCAGCCCAATACCTAATGCATCACAGTAAACTGTATAGCTCTTCCCCTGATCTGGGAGTATCAGGATCGGTGCTGATGTCAACCTTCTCTTCAGGTCCTGAAAAGCTGTTTCGTAAGCTTCTGACCTAACGAACTTCACAACCTTCTTAGTCTGACATGTCAACGGTGCTGCTAAGCAGGAGAAGTCCTGTATGAAGTGTCTTTAGTAACCAGCCAACCCTAAGAAACTCCGTATCTCAAACACATTATTAGGCTGCTCCCTGGAAACTACTGTTCTCACCTTCTCTAGGTCTACTGCAACTCCTGCCTCTGAGATGATATGACCCAAGAAGTGAATCTGGTCCATCCAAAAGTGGCACTTTGAGAGCTTATCATATAGAAGATGCTCTCTCAGTGTACTCAATATGATCTCAAGATGGGTGGCATGGTCATGTTGAGTGTGAGAGTACACCAAGATGTCATCCATGAATACTACCACAAATGAATCAAGATACGGATGAAACACACGATATATCAGAGCCATGAAAACTGCTGGCGTTTTCGTGAGTCCGAACGGCATAACCGTATACTCATATAGACCATACCTACTCCTGAAATCCGTGAGAGGTATATCAGATTGTCTCACGCGCAGCTGATGATATCCGGATCTCAAGTCAATCTTCAAGAACACTCATGCTCCACGAAGCTGATCAAATAGATCATCTATCCTCGACAAGGGATATCAGTTCTTAACCGTCAACTGGTTCAGCTTCTGATAATCCACACAAAGTTTGAGGGTACCATTCACCTTCCTCGTAAAAAGGACCGGAGAACCCCAAGGAGAAGTACTGATTTAGATAAAACCCTTTGCCTGTAACTCCTTTAACTGCCTCTTGAGCTCCTGCAACTCAGGCGTGGCCATCCTATAAGGAGGAATGGACACCGATGCTGCTCCTGGCACAAGATCGATAGAGAAATCCACCTCACGCACCAGAGGTAGACCTGAAAAGTTTTCCAGGAAGACATCCTTGAAACGATCGACAACTGGAGGGAAATCTATCTGACAAGTCCCCTGGTCATCCAGATATAAGCTCGCAATCTGGGCTGTGAATCCACCTCGCCCATGATGCTCTGGTCCAGCTCGACTCGCCTGAACATCCCACTCGCCCTTGTATAGAAACTCCCCGCCCTCTGGTGACGTGAAATGAACCCTATGACGATATCAGTCTACAAAGGCTCGAAAGGGGACCAACCAGTCCATCCCGAGAATGACGTCATAGCTCGTCATCTCCAGGACATAGAGGTCCCAAAGGAAGTGACACCCACCAACCTGAAGGGGGCACTCCATACACTGACGCACACCAACCGTCCTAGTCCCCAACAGAGTGTCTAACGTCAAGAAATCAGAATAAGTAGAAACACCAAGCCCAATGCTCTCCACACTGGGTACAGTTACAAAACTATGTGTAGCACCTGTATCAAAAAGTACTGAAGACAAGACAGAAGCTACTAGAATAGTACCTCTGACTGTAGAAGGTCCGGGATCCTGCTTCTACTGGGTTTGTTGCACTACATATGCCTTCCCAGTCACGCAGACCTGTGACACAGCCTGGCTACCCTAAGCTGTCCCGCCCTTCTGCCTCTGCGATCCTGGTGTCTAGCTACCACGGCCATGACCACCATCTCTTCCTGCACACCCTGACGTATTCCAGTTCACTGACTGGTAAGAAGCCACTGGTCCTTCTCCCACACATGGAGTCTGCACAGAACCCCTCTCACAAGCCACTGGTAGAAATGCCCTGCAAAAGCACTGCAGATGACCCATCTTGCCGCAAGCTCGTCACTCCACTGGGTCTCATGGACACTGCAGTCTCTTGTTCCCCTATCTTCCACACTGGTAGCACCTGATCGGGCCACCTGAAGAAGATGCCTGGCTGGTACTGCCACCCTGAGAGAATTCCATCTGTCTCTTCCTCTTGCCAGCAGAAATAGTACCAGTAACTGGTGATGAACCATCCTGTCCAACACCACTTGATTCCCGCAAGTTCCTCTCTGTAATCAGCGCCTGATTCAAAATCGCGTGTACAGTAGGCAACCTGAAAACATTTACCAGCACTCAGATTTCATACCGAAGACCATCCTCAAAACGTCTGGCTCTCAACATCTCATCACCCACCAGCACAGGTGCAAAACGCTGAAGCTCTGTAAAATGAGTAGAGTAGTCCATCACTGACATAGTGCCATGCTGCAGATTCATGAACTCTCGAGCTCTATCTGCCCTCAACGTCTCGGGAAAGAAGAAGTCATAGAAGACTGTCTGAAAATATTCCCACGCCATGTCCCTGTGATGCTCTGACTGGGTGGTAGCATCCCACCATCTCTTGGCGGAATCACGTAGCATGTAAGTCGCGATCTTGACCCTCCACCCTGGAGGCGTCTCAAGATGATCAAAAATAGTCTGCATCGATCCTAGCCAATACTCCATAGCTTGTGGTCTGCCATCCCCTGAAAACATAGGCAGATGTTGCTGCTGAAAGATATGCATCAGCTCAGCCATAGATGTGGCAGCCTGCGGTGCTCTCTGAAAGGTCTGCATGAACCGCAATAAGCCTTCACAGAACTGCACCTCCGCGCCTATGTCCGGTATAGTAGCTGGTGCTGCATCTGGCTCTGCTAGTGGATCAACTGGTAGCCTATGGCCCACTATCTCCACAGTATAATCGTCGACGCTCTCCTAGAGAACAACTCATGGTCGTCTAGGCGGCATGACTCTACAAGGTCAAAATCACTCCTCAGATTAAAGATTATTAAGACTGAAATGAAGGAACCACAAAGGAACAAGAGGAAGAAGGCATTTCAAAATTTGCAAAACAAGACTACACGACATGTACACTGACTACACGGCGTGTACTTGACTTCCTTTCCCCTGCCCGGGTCCTTCTACACGGCTAAGCCACACGGCTTCTGTTCCACAAAACTACATGGCGTGTATAATATCTACACGGTGTGTAAGGTGTTATTTTCCAACTGCTCGTGTCGTCTGTGACATGGCCGACTTCTCAGCTTAACACTCCACGGCGTGTTACACCCGTACACGGCGTGTACAAAACCCCATTTCCCAGCCACATGGATAACTCCACTCGGTCTGTCCTCGGACAAGCCTACACGGCGTGTCCCAACGGTACACGATGAGCTCAGGGAGAGGTGACATCGGCTCGTGTTGTTAGTTACACGGCCGAGTCCCCAGGTCACACTACATGGTGTGTTCATCATTGACACGACATGCTGTACATGAGTTCACCGACCCGTGTTGTTAGTTACACAGCCAGACTCTGGGTCACACTACACGGTGTGTACAAAACTATACGGTGTGTTTTACCCAAGTCCTTCCCTACCCCGTGTCACCGCCTACACAGTTTGTGACACGGGAAGAGACTACACGGCGTGTAATCAGGGTACACGACATGTACTCAAAAAGTTCATTTTTCTTCCCGAACAAAAGAACACAGAAGACATGTATGAGGTCCTATGCGGCGTGCATTCTGGGTTTTATGGACAGTATGCCTCAGAAACTTCTCCGGAACCCATAAAATACTGAAAACAACACCTACGTGTCAAATTCCGACCCGTGGGGGCCCATACACCCCATGAATCAAATTTTGATATCTTATTTGTGTTATAACCAATAACCAGTCAATGATCCACCAAATTCCAGTCAATGGGGGCCCATACTCCCCATGAATCAAAGTTTGGCGTCCATTCTATAAACAAGCTCAAACAAAAATACCATATCACAAGGCAGGTATTTATCAAACAGCTATCACAACAGCATGCTTTACTAACACAACAACTATCACAACAACAAGAAAATTCTAATGCACCTACATTGCATGGAAACTATGCATGGCATGTTATATCTAGCATGTGCCTATATGATTCATGAGACGGCATACCCTCATCTCATCGGGTTCAAACTAAATAGAACCCACAGATAAAATATAAATAGCACAATCCAAGTGCGTCACCCAATGGTGAAAATATATTAACCGTAAAATTGCAAGATCAAAAGAATACAAAGTACAAGGTAGACTGGCTTTTCCCTGTACACGGGTTAGCTATGCCCGGGCACAGCTTATTACCAACTACCGTTCGTCCTAACCCTGACTACGACTCCAAATAGTAAGTCAAAGAAAAGAAACTCCTCTAATACGACTTTGTAATGTCTCGGACCCGGGTGCCACGCAACGGGTGCCCCGAGCCCGGTTCGCCATGTGACCTCAAGAGCATTTCCCCAAACGCCAGAGGCTGCCGACTAACAGTGATCCCATGTCTAATAGTGGGGAAACTATGCCCTCATTTGTCAAAGTGTAGCGCAGCGGATTACCAAAATAAACATACAACAACAGCGGAAGCAGTAAACATACACAAATGAGATAACTGCAATAGTGGATATAACCAACAGTATATAAGTGATGATGCTACATGCTTCAAGTTCTAAGAAAATATCCAGAACATGTTGTACATAAATACAGTATAGCAGAAAACAGAGTACAACAAAACAAGAAAAACAGTTAGCAGCGGCATCGTGAGCCTAGGCTCGGTCCCATTCCCTTCTACTCCTCAGCAGCAGTCAAGTACCTGTATAGGGAATCTTTCCCCTATCTACACCTGCAACAACGTAATCTGTTTGGGCCGAAAAGCATGACCCAAACAGGGTGTGATAAATATATCTCAATAGGCAACCACCAAAGGCCCGTGCTCAACTGCGTGTAAGCATGCAACAACAATGTGTAGTAGTAAAATGCAATAAAGTAAGCAGTACTCAAAAGTAACTAATTACCAGTTATATTTCCATTTCGTTATCCATTTAATCCATTTAGATATTAGAAACCACCACAGTGCATTTCTAAGTAAACAGTCCACGTCCTCAGACAAACAAAACCTTACCCTCAGGTAAGCAGAATCCAACCCGCAGGTATAGCCCTCAAGCGTAACAGAAATTTCCCTCAGGCGTAGGAAGTGTCGCCCTCAGGCACAGAAGTCAATCCCTCAGCACGAAAGGTTGCCCTCAGGTGAAATACGACAGCCCTCAGGCTAAAACAGTCACGGCCTCAGGGTAATACAGTACAGTTCCCACAGTCTAATCACAACAACGCCCTCAGGCTAAACAGGTAACCGGGCCATGCCCAATAGGTAAACAAGCAGTAACAAGAAATTTCTCTCATGGTAATTCTGCAATTACTACTTTAAAGGCATACCCTCAGGTATCCTGGCCAAACGACTAAATAGTGAAACACACCCTGGGGGTGGTTCCAGATCCAAGAAACGATCCCAACCAGCATTTTAATATCATAATTAAATACCTAATCACTTCTATGTGTTTAATATAGCAACGAACTCAGCCACATGACACCCCAACATGGGTTCATGGCACAAAAATGCACAAAACACACAACAGTTGGAAAACTAAACACAAAGCCACCTACCTTATATGCCAACGAATGCTATACCCGAACGCCGAATCCAGAAACGCCTAAGAACGACGTAGATCTGACGAAGAACAAAACTCATTCAAACGTAAATAACTTACATTAGGAGAAGAATTGGAAATAACGGTACCAGGAGAGGAGAGGGCTTACCCGTACAGTTCCAACAAAATCGTCTGAAGCCGAATCAGATTCCAGATGAATGACCAGTGGATCTTCAAAGATCTGGCCTCCTCCTTTGGCTCCAAAACAGTTCAAGAGTCTCCTCTGCCAAATGAGGAGGCTACTACCTATTTTAAGCCGAAAAAAGTACATGACGTGTACTTCAAAGTACACAACGTGTACTCCCTTCATTTAACTGTTCAAATGGCGGAACCGCCACACTATTCATACGTCGACATGAGTACACGACATATACTCTCGAGTACACGGCGTGTACTGTCGCCCAGCTGGCGGTGACACCACCGCCTTACTGTTCAAGCCTGCCGACTGACTACACGGCGTGTAAGGTACCACTACACGGCGTGTAGTCAGTTCCTACACCCTTCATCGCCGGCATGGATACATGCCCTGTGTACTCATCCCAACACGGCCAAAAGTACACGACGTGTTGATAAAGTACACGGCGTGTAGTTCCAAAATATAGGATTTTTCCCATTTTCCATATTTTCTCAAAAACACTTAAGGAAAAGGAAAAGAAGAACCCCGTACCTCTAAAATAAGAACCAGGTACTTACATTTTTCTTTTTATTTATTTTCTTTTCTTACCATCAAATCTCTTCTCTTATCCTTTTATTCAAAAAATAAAAAAAATTTCCGGATATGTTGATTCATCGACTTCGTGGATAATGATTTTTCATTTTCCATTACCAAATTCATGTATGGTCTTAAAACCATTATTATAGTTAAATAAGATTATAATATATAAATTATAACTTTTTCTATGTTATATAAAAAAATATTTATACATAATATTAAATAATAAAACAAGATAGCTCGTGATGATCGAAAAACCACTAAAATAAAAAAACAATTATCATTAACATTTTATCTAATGAATAATTCTCATATATGAAAAAATTATATATAGGAATATTTAAATTTATGGATGTGAATTAACATAATATAATTTGAATTCCTTATAATTATTCTAATTCTACAAAAAACCCTATAATTATTCTCAAGTGAACTGACCCTGAAACCATGAAAGAAATGCTCCCAGAATGACAAAATCAAACACTATAACTCATAAAAAAAATTAATGAACATAATAAAATTATAAAAAATCAAATATATATATTTAATTGGTTCTTAATTAAATATTAATCAATATAAGTTTTTATATAGGATATTAAGTGTGGGTGGAGAAGACATTCAGACATAAGGTAATAGATTCTCTCCAAACCTCCATTTTTCTTTCGAATTATGCTTTCTCTCTCTATACCCTAATGTAATTATTATTTATTATTATTATTTTTATTTAATCATCCTAAATTCTTTTTTTTATGTTAAAATAATCACTTAGTTTAATTCTTATTTCCTTTATGGGGAAATAATGTTTTATAAGGTTCCTTTCTCAAGTCCTCCCGATAAGCAAGCCCGATTAAAAGGAACTTACCAATTTCCTACACCTTTTAAAGTACACCTCATAATATGTTTTAAAGAACTATTATTTTTATAAAATAACTCATTTCAACATGAATATATATCTTAGTTCATTTATGGTTTTATACATAAAAAATTATGCCTTTGTCCTCTTTAAATTCTCTTTAATATTTTCCCTTAAACCGCACTAGCATGGCTCATTTATAAATTTTCTTAAACAATATTTTTACATGTTTTCAATTCATTTGGAAATAATGTATCTTGGAATATTCCAATTTTCCCTTATTAATGTTCATTTATGATTTAAATCCATTATTTCATGAACACCTTTGTGATACACCCTTTTGTTATGCCTTATGACATGATTACATTATCCATTACTTTCCATATGTAACCATGTTTTTATACCTTATGTTTGATTATTAATGTGGAACACATATGTATGAACATGTTATGATGGATGAAACCATATTTAACTCCAATTAATTTGGTAATTTTTTGTCTCATGAGACATAATGTATAGTATTAGGGAGTAAACCTAGCCTTGACTCATATTTATGTCATGTTATATTTTTCTACCATATTCCTATGTTTCCATTATTACATGATCCCATCTTCTACATGTTATACTTCCATATGATTATTTTTATTCCATTCCTTTTTAGGTCATCATGTTATGATTTCTTACCCATGTTCTATGCATTATTCCTATGTTTATTCCCTTACCAAGATTTTTAGATCATCCATTTTGTTTATGTATTTTACCTAGGATATCCTATGAAGTTGTAGGAGCTCAAATGTAGTTAAGATATCATCATATAAAAATGTTTTATTTTTGTTTCATTATTTCTAATTATGTTCTTATTCTTCAAAATAAACTAGACTTTATGATCCTTGATTTGTATTTAATGGTTAATTATGATTAACAACATGTAATAATATGTGTGAGAGGCTAGGGTCACCATAATTATGTTATCATGCTAATAAATGAATATCCATTTGGGTTCCAAGAATATAGTTTAGAACACTTTTATTCAATTTAATTATAACACCCCAACTATAGTAACTTAGAGTTGATTTTTATTTTACTATATTAGCACAAGAAAAAAAAGACCACATGCTGAATGATCAAATAATTTAACAATCATGGGTGAATAGATACATACATGATTCTCACAATCTATTTGAAAACATGAAATACAACTCATAATTCTAGTGAGAGAATTATTATTTATTCTATTGTGTCATTAAAATCATTCATAGACCACTTCTTGGTTTCCCAAGGAAAGGAAAACATAATAAAGTGTGATCTTGGATGCTCAATAAGGGAAAAAGTATAATAAAATATATAATATAATAAATAATTAAAGAATAATATGGAATAGATAAAAAATAATTATCCATGTCATATAATTAATTTCATAAAAGGTGATTATATCCCTGAATGACATAACAACATAAATAATTACATGGATAATAATAACTAGTTTCATAATGATATAATTCCTAATTATGGGTATCATAATCTTATTGTAAAAGCATCATGTGTAGACATCATATAGAAATAGGTATGTCATGCACAAAATACCCAAAATTGTATGTCTCATGAGACCTATTGATTAATTTAGGGACTATAATGGGTCATTTCTATCACTTACTGAGTCAAATTTATTAATCATTTGAAATAAATGAATAACAATTCAATATATAATCAAAATAAACATTCAAATTGAAAACTAGAATAAATAATACTAATAATTTCCCCAGTCAATAAATAAAACAACATAATCACAATCCATGTAAGAAATAAGGTGGATAGTGTCATTACAATATATCCCTAGTAAAGAATATGAATCATTAAAGGATATTTACATAAATGAAAATACATTTAAAATAACATTTACTAAAAAACATGGGAAAATATCCTTTTATTTTTATAAGATTTTAAATTAAAATTTACATAAAATTTATAAAATTTATTTCTTTGAAAATAAACATGTAAAATTGTAATGTTGTCTTCAAATCAAATAATATTTTTGATAGGAGTAAAAAATAAGTCATTCAGTAAACATTAAAAACATGATTCCTTTCACAGTTTTAGTAAATAGTTAAAAGTAACTTATTTGGAAAATGATAATAATATTAATTTTAAAACATTGTAATGAAAGTAAAATTTAGTTGATAATGACTATAAAAAATCACTAGGTCATAGTAAAAACATTTTTGAAAACATTATAGATAACCTGGATTGGGAGGATAAATATTTCTAACCAATGGGATAAATAAGTCGGTTTACCATAAAGACATTTTATTAGTAATTTTAATTTCCAAAGAGATTAAAATGATAGGAAAATATGTAAATTACATATATAATTATTGAAGAATAAAATATATAGATTTTAAAATATAAAGAGATTATAATTTCATTCAATGTAAATTTAAACATAAACAATCCTGAGTAAAACTGAGACTATAGAATAAACTCTTACCTCAAGTAAGAATCTTCATATATATAATTTAAATCCTATATAATAAAATTCTTTTAATTTTAACTTGATCAATATCCCTTTTCAGTTTTATCCCCTTTTCATAATCCCTTTTATTTTATTTATTATAATTTCTGATATAGTTAGTTCATCAATTATGTTCATGTTGGACATTTTGGGTTCCTTCGGTTTATAACCTCAAAATAACATCAGACTGTTTAATTTGGTCAATGTGTTTATAGTAAAATTATAAATAAAATATTAATAATTTAATACTTATAATATTTATAAATTAAATATAATTTTATATTCATCCATGAAAGGAATAAATGAAGAATGAATCACATCATTTCGTGGAGGTGGCAGTCAACATATACGTATGAGTGACATTATTATTTTTAATGGGAGTAAGGGTAAGAAGGTTGATGATATATAAAATTTTTAGAATAATAATTATTTCATAAATATTATATATATTTATTATTTCCGTATTTATAACTATTCGATTAATTTGGTGATGAAAAATGAATTACACTGCTATGTAGAGACAATATGTTTTACGTATGCACGAGCGATGTTTTCCTTTTCAATAGGATGAAACATAGTTAGAAAAATAGTTGTACCATTAACATAAAAACATATTATTATGGTGAATATAATTATGTAATTATGTTGATATGGTTTTTGATTATTTTTAGGAGGTTTAAGAAGAAATGAACTTGAAAAATCTCGGTAAGAACATATAACTATTATTTCGGTAACCTACTTTGGATTACACCTTAAGAATTTTGAAGTGGTATTTTGGTGAAACTAATAGCTCTAGAATGTGGTGATAGATTTTAGGAAGGTATTTGGGTAGATTCTGGTCAAGATAAATGTCTTAAGTGGTGATAATAAGAGAGGACAGGAGGTTCCTTTTTATAAGTGAGGTAAGTTGTACCCTTGTAATTATTCTAAAATATTAAATATTATAAGTGTATTAATCATGTATAATTAGAACTAAAATAATTAAATTTTGAACATAAGGTGAAAATGTTAAAATAAAATCATCCAATCAGAATTAATATGAGATTTTATGATCTTATCACAAGGTTTTAACATTAATTAACTCGTTTTACCCCTTTACTACAATGCCAATTTTTTACCAAAGTTATTCTTCATAATGACCAAAAATAAAATTTACCTCAATAATAATTTTGAAACTATTTATTATAAATATTATATTTCTTTTAAAACATTACATTTTTAAAATTTATAGAAATTAATTTTAATATATGTGTATAAAATTCTACTAAAAATAGTTTTTTAGAAAAATGTGTTTTTAAACATAAAAATAATCTTATATCAAAACCAAATATAAGGTTGATTAACATGTAATTAATTAGAATATTTTTATATAAGGAATATTATGTTACTTCAAAACCAAATACAAAACATAATGTAACTTTTAAATTAATTCATTTGATGAAAATAAATTATAGTTTTACAAAAATTGGTATATTTCACTATTCACCAAAAATCTACTATTTCTGAAAAATTCCAAAAAATCACACTAAGATAAATTAAACCTTCTAAACAAAAAATCATATAATTTTTATATAATTAAAATGATAAATTTTATAAATCTTAATTTTAATTATAACAATGAATTATTTATATTATAATGATAAAATAAGAGGATGTGCATTAGACAATTGTATAGGGATGTAATGTTTACCTATTATAGGATATTATTGAGTATTACATTCATATAAATAGATGAAAATGGAATAAAGGAATAATAATAAAATGGGTCTATTTTGGCCTTAAATTTCCTTACCCAACACATATAGGTCACAGGGGGGGGGGGGTAGTTCTATATAATTTCAAGTCAATCACACATGGGTTGTGAGATCACATATCACAGGTTACATATAACGTGCATAAACCATTGGGAATGGTTAGGGGTCATATACCTTAAATATATGGGATATCTATCTTGAAGTATCATCAGATGAATCTTATATAATCTATAGTTCCCCCAAAATCTATAAAAATCCATAAATTATGGTATAACCTGAAGAAAGTGATGTCCAACAAGGGAAATAATGACAGAAAGGTAAATAAGAGATGTACTTAATCAAAATGATTTTATGGGATATATGACTCATAAATTGGAGCTTAAATGGATGAGAAACAATCTTGAGGGGGAGAGAAACCAAAGTAGGAGGGGAGGAGGCCTAGTGGTCTATTCTAGGTTGAATGAGGGAAACCCACATTTATAAACAAAATTAATTAATTTAAACTAATTAATTTAAATTTTAAAAATGAGAACCAGGATCCACCAGAACTCATATGGACCTCTTGGGTCCCAAAGTAGGCCCAAAAGACCCATTATGATATATTTATTCACCTATAACTCACCCATCAAAACTATATTGTACCCCCACAAGATATCTATTGAGAATCTTCTCATTTGGAATATTTTCCTCCATCAGGACATCTTTCAAAAATGAATCCCTGAGACTCCTCTAACACTTTAAACACCCAAAATAGTTCGAAATACACATTTTTTAACCAAATTTATATCAAATACATACCTTGAAAGTATATATGATGTTACAAACTCCCCATAATAGAGGATCTTGTCCCTAGGATGCATCACCAAGCTTCATCAATTTACAACTCTGACCATTGCACTCATATATTAACCTCTCACTACCATGCCTCCTCTTGGTTATTCTCATGTTTACACTACATGCATACTATAGGTACCACCTCCCATAGAGGATATTATCACTCTAGTACACTATAAAAACATATTTATCCTCAAATGATGCATCTGATTATAGCTCAACATTGTCTATGTTGATCACATGAGAAGGATCAGGATTGAATCTCTTGAGTTTAGATACATGGAATATATCATGCATAACACAAAAAATATAAAGAAGTTATAATTAGTATGTCACTATATTTAACCTCTCAAAACCTCAAATATCCTAACATATCTTGGTTTTAACTTCCCCTACCCTTGAAAATGATGATTTCCCAATCAAGGAGAAACTCACAAGAAACCTGGTCACCCACCTAAAACTCAAGATAGAGGATTTACTAGCTAGTATATAAATGCTTTCTTCTCTTCCCAGTCTCTAAACTATTCTAAATTAACTAGATACAATTCACCATCTTCAAAATGAGACTTTATCTAATATGAGATAACTCTGATGCCTCTAACCAATATATAGGTGAATAACACAACTTACCATATATGTCCTGGAATTCTTCCATTTGAATCAATTATTGATAACTAATATTATATGTGAACTAATATAAGGCAAGATGAATCTCCTATAAAACTCTAAAATCAAGGATACATTCTCAAATTATTTCCTCTATAATTAAGATAGTATTCTCAGAATTTTCATCGATATGATGATGGTATGTTGTGATCAAATGAACTTGAGTACCGAGAACCTTATTTAAGATCTAATATAATTGAGAAGTGAATTAGGTGTCATAATACAATATAATACTTATTGACACACTATGAAGATGTACTATCTCCCATACATAAAAATTTTCAAGCATGTTAATGGAATATATTTACCTAATTGGTAAGAAGTGAATATCCTTAGTCAAATGGTTCACAATAACCCATACCACATCCCAGCATTGGATTATCCTTGATAACCCCATAAAAAAACCCATCATCTCATCATTCCAATTATACACATGAATGAGAAGTGGATGAATAAAACTAGTGGGTCACTAATTCTTGGAATTCACTCAAAAATATGTGAATAATTGCATGAAAAAATTTTCCATGAATTTTTTCATCTTGATCCACTAATACCCCCCATTCATATCATGATACATCTTGGTAAATACTAGGTGAAAATCCTATATCAATTCATTTAAATCCCACATCATCTACTTGTACCTGATCATAAGTACAACCAAACAACCTCACATATAAATAACCTTATCTGCATCGAAGTACCAATTAGATAGAGGATCCCAAAAATATATATTATCGCTCATAACTCTGTAGTATAATTTAGATAACTAAGTCTACTTCACCCTATCAAGGAGTTGAGTTACAATATCCCAAGACACAAGGGTCACTCTAACCTAAAACACTTGACCATTAATATGACTCTCAATGAATAAGCTCATAAACCATCACTTGCTAATAGTCTATTATATTTCTTACACTTAAGTCTTCATACTCAGTGTATCCACCAAAAAATTCCCCCTTATAGGGGTATATTATATCTCATATTTGACAAGATATAGTTACTTTATGCACCTCCTTTTTTAAATGTTTAGGTCATGTTTGGAAAATACTATCCTAAGGCTCTTATGGTGGGTATATACCACATGCCTCTTTCCCAATAGGCATTGATTCTATTATATCAATGCATGAATTAAAATTTCCAACTATAAATTATTAGTAAGATAATTTCTATAATATGACCACAAATTCCTAGATCTATAGGCAACTACACATCCATCCCACACCATCACAACTCCCATACTAACCCTTGATGCATTAAAATAGAGGGTATACTCATTTATGAGATCAACCAAGGTAGAAACTAACATATATATCAACATGAACTTTAGATCGTAAAAGGTTATCTCACAAGGATAAACCCACTCAAACTTAACCCCCTTCTTATTCAAGGTTGTTATCTATTATGATAGATGGGAAAAGTACTAAATTAATCTCATATAATGGCCTATTAATCCTAGTAAGTTGTGTATCTTAAAGAGATTCTTGGGATACATATAAGAAACTATAGCCTCAACCTTCCCAAGGTACACTAATATAAAAACCGAGGACACAAAATTCCCTAATAATAGAGCCTCACTGATCCATAACTAAAAATTAAAGAGCCTCAAATATAGATGATTCTCTCTAAGTGTTCTTAAAATGATCTTCAAATTCCAATCATGGTCCTCCCATGACTGGGGGAACACCAAAATATCAACAACAAATAGAACCACAAATAAATAAAAGTAAGAATAGAATACCCAATTCATCAAGGTTATAAACAACTCCAGTACATTCATCAATCAAAAAAACATCACAAGATACTCATATAGGCCATACCTGATTCTGAAAGTAGTGTGAGGGATACCATATGGACTCACTCGTAGCTAATGACAAACCTAAATCAAGTTGATGATGGAGAACTAAATTGATACCCTAAATTGGTTTAAATGATTATAAATACAAGGAATATGATAATAGTTCTTAACCACAACTTTGTTCAACTACTGATAACTATACATAATTGTAAAGAATTTCCCTCCTTTTTGGTGAACAAGATGGTATGTAAAATTCTTTTACCTTATTTTAGGTATTCCTTGAACCTTTTTTTACCTCCTTTAAGTTGAGTTTTGTTTTGGGGTTGTTTTTGAAGAATTTGAAATTTTTTGGAATCCTATGGGGTTGTGCATGGTTAGCACACTATTAGGGAAAACCATGGAGTTGGGACCAACAAACCATGCACCCTAATGTGAGCCACTGGAAGGGGGTGTAATGTTTTTACAAACTATGTAGCTAGACATTTAAAACCATGCAACCCATGGAAAATGGGTAATACATGGTAGGAATATGGTTAGTTTATCCATACAGCCAAACTATGCACCCCTAAATAGAGGACAGGTAGGGTTGTGTGGTTAGGGTGCACAATTTTTCGAACCCAGAAGCCCTTCCTAGAAAACCATGTAAAAGGGTTTTAATTACATTGAAAATTAATTTAAAAATCATGAACCCCTAGTTAGATTTTCTAATCACCCCCATTCAACCCTAACACATTTTATCCCTCTTAGAGGATCTCAATAGGTGTAATTGAATCCTCCAAAACCTTTTCATAGTGGATAAAATCATCATTTATCTCATTCGATCACCTCTAGCTAAGTATACATCCTTTGATGTGGGTCATTATGACATCTCTTTATATCCTCCTTAGAGCTTGATATATCGTCATGTAATTGATGGATCTAAACTCATTTTTGTTGGATTGTGTTTCTAGTTGATGTTTCTCAATCCCCTTCACATCATTCTTCATTAGTGATCCCATTATAGGTGTTGTACTTGATCATGGGATAAAAGGTAAGTGGTTCTATATTTCTTTGACCTATAATTGAAAACTAAAATTGATTTATGGAATTAAAATGAGTTTTTAATTAATTTAAAAACTTGTATTTGAAGGGATTTTATGAGCGATTTGAAATGGAATACATTTTTTTGCAAAACCCCCAAATTCCAGGGAATGGGAATTGTAGGGGTGATTTAATAAACAATAATGGGTTTATTTGAAAATAGATTTGATAAATTTATTGTTTTTGTTGAAACTTGTTAAAAATGTATTAAAGTGAAATTTTATTTAAAAATTCATGAATTCATGAAAACCTTGGTTTTTGTTTTGAAATGAGAAAGGGATGTTGAAAATTAAAATTGGGAAACTATATTTTGAAATGTTTTTAAATGATTTATCAAAAATTTGATTGATTGGTTGTATGAAGCAAAAATAATCCTTGGTAGTTAGTGGTAATTGGGACAAGAAAGCTATGACCATTCCTCCCTAGAAATGGATTTATAATGAAAATATTTACTAAAACAACCATGGCATGACTACCCATGATGGGTTCCCATATTAGGGTGTATTTGTGTGTGGTCATATAACTAGATCTGAGATCATTATAAGATGTTTGAGGATCCTATTTCCTACAAAAATAACATACAATTTTGATTTTATATGTTTTTATTTACTATTATTTGTGACTTGATTATACATGTCATTGATTATTGAATAGTTTTACTCATGCAAAATGATTTATAAAAAATATTTATAAAAAATATTTATTTTATCCAGTTTTGATATTCCAACACTATTTTATTATGAAATCTTGTTTTGGTTTGTAATATGAAAATTCAATTTCATTCCATGTTTTATTTAAACTGATATCATAAATGGTAAATTGTTTCAATATTGATTTTGAATCACTTGGTAAGGCCATACTTGGATTTATAGATCACACCTGAAATTTTCCTTCTGGAATTTGTACACTTTCTTATTCCAGTTCTGAGTAAAGGGAAAGCACCACTTTTAGGTGGTTGATGTTCTTGATCCTTTGGACCATGGAGTGATGATGGTGATTGGTGGAGATGTTTTCCACTTATTACACTGGGTCCTTGAACCCTTTCTATCTTTTTTATGTTTTTATATTGGGATGATGTTTCCTTTAGGGTGGTTTTCTTACTTTTAGGTTTTGTTTTACTTATTTATTTATGGTAATTTCTCCTATTTGAGTATTGAGTATATTAACTTGTAATATTTTGTCTTCCCCGGTTTTTTGGAAAATTCATTCTCTCTTTGATCATGTTTAATTCCAGGTGCTAGTTTCTAACCTGTGGGGATCGAGAATTCCATTCAGGATATTTAAGTGCCGAATCAGATATTAGGGTTTTAGGGGATCCATGATGGTTCATGATAAATTGGTATCAGTAGATACAAGTTGTGAATCTTTTCTTAATGTCAATATGCAGTTTGGGTTGTATTGGTATACAAGAGGTATAATTTTCAAGAATTGTGAGGTATTTGTGAGTGATTTCTTGATAAATATCATCGTAAATATCCTTAAGTCACTATGGTTGTTTGGAGAAATAAATCTTGAGGAATAATTTGATATGATCATATTATTTTTCTTTCTTTTGATTTGGGTATGTTGAAATCCAAATCTTGAAATCTTATCTAATGAGATTGATATTATCATTTCTCTTGTTTGTGTTATTGATATGAGTAATCATATGATGTTTTAGTTTTGTTTACTGATGTTTTATAGAATCATTTCCCAGAGAAGACATTTGAATTGGTCATATGAGGAAGCTGTTGGTGAACCACATCAAGCAGATCCTGTTATAGACTAGAATCTTGTTGAGATAGTTGTATATGATATCCAAGCTCTGGGACAGACACATTCACCCATTCCCATTCAGGATCTAGTTTTGGAACCTCAAATGGATGAATCTTAGAATCATGATCAAGAGTTTCTTTTCTATATTCTACCTTATTTACAAGTATCTAGTGACCCTCAAGAGGTTGAGAATTGGTTGAACATGATAGAGTAACTTTTTGAGTTTTTGGAGATACATGACCAGATTAAGGCGAAATATGAAACCTTCTAGATGGAAGGGTCTTGAAGGAGATGGTGGGATTTGATGGTAATGGAGATGGATCATGTTTTTTTAGAGTATAATGAATTTAGAGTTCTTTTCACTAATCATTTCTATCCAAAATCTATGGTACTAGCTAAGGTTATTGAGTTTTCACCCTCAACCAGGATGAAAGGACTGTGATGTAATATGTGAACTAATTTACTAGGATTGTGTTGTTTTCAGATGAGATTGTATCAAAAGAGAAAATTAAGGCTAAATGGTTTGATATGAGGCCCTTAACTTATATCTAATCTAAGGTTTTTATGCTAGAGCTAGCTTTTTATATAGTTGTGATGGACTGGGAATTGAAGGTTGAGCTTGAACTTTCCAGTAAGTCAGAGTTGATAGGAGTTCATTTCTATTCTAGTAATATCTCTATGAGTTACTTTAAAATAAAGATGAATCATGATGATGCTCTTGGTGGTTCCAAATAATAAACATCTTCCATACCTCTTACAGTGCCCGGAAGATGCCCTTTTACTTTCTTTTAGTGTAGTAAGGTTGCGTATTCGAGATATTGGTGTACAAAGATGAAAGAGATATAAAGTTCTTGTGGTATCTTTATAAATTTATATAATTTATTAGATTTATTTTTTTCTCCACATAGTATCACATAATCATCATATCTAAAAATTACTATAACATAATCAGATGATTCAAGATCTAAGGGTTTATAGAAACTAGAATCTTGAGCGAAGCTTCTTTACACAGTGGAAGAGTCTCCAGAGGAAGATGATTCAGCTCCAGTGACTATGAGAGGTACCATCACTAAAAATTCATATTTAGTGACTATTTTACTTGATACCAGTTTATATTACTCATTTATATCAAATCATGTTGTGAACCTACTAAATTTTCCTAATTAGATTTTTTATGTGATGGATACTACAATTCCACTCAGAATGAGGGGAGAGTAGGGGATTCATTTTCCTACTTGTTATTTCTCTTTAACATATATTAAGATTTCATATAATTTTCTAGTTCTCAACACGAAACATCTTGACACCATCCTCAGGATATATTTTTTGATTTCTAATAAGGCTCAAATTTATTGTTATCTTCAATAGGTCCCCTTTAATGCACTTGATGGGGTGTTCCATGTATTTTAGGGAGAATGGGACCCAAGTTCATGTAGAACTGTATCATATTTTCAATACCTAGGAAGGGAAATATGGATTATTGATTTTAACTTGGAGTGAGAATGTTTGAGTGGTGATCTCCCTCCCACCACCGTTATTTTTACCAATGTGTTTCCCATTTATTTCTTTGGTCCACCACTGATAAGAGAGGAAAGGTTCTTTATTAATTTAAGACTTGGAAGTTATATAATATCTATTCCTTACCATATGACACTAGTAGAGTCTAAATAGTTAAAGACATAGTTAGATGATCTATTAGAGAAAGGATTTATATATATGAGCATGTCACCATGGCTGGTTCCTATTCCATTTGTAAAGAAAGATGGAAGAACACTTTTCCTATGTGTTTATTACTAGAAACTTAATCAAGTTATAATAAATAAATAGTATCTATTACCATATTTTTTTTATTTTTTTGATCTGTTGAAAGGGGAATTTTGGTTCTCAAAGATTGATCTTCGATTTGGTTACCACTAGTTGAGAATAAAATAATCTAACATTTAAAAAAACACCCTTAGGAGTAGGTATAAACATTATGAGTACCTTATCATTATATTTTTTCTAACCAATGCTCCATTAGTTTCTATATATTTAAAAAATATGATTTTACCTAAGCACCTTAACTCATTTGTATTGGTATTTTTGAATTACATATTGTTTTAATTTTTGTTTGAGGAGGATCATGTTCATCATCTGAGATACATTATGGAAATTTTTATAAATCAATTAATATATTCCATGACTTTGTAATGTGATTTCTGTATTTAGTAAGTGAAGTACTTGGGGCACACAGTCTCATAACATGGTATTTCAGTTGATCTTAAGAAGGTGAAATCTATTATGACATGATATAAACTGAACAATGTTTTTAATATTCATATTTTCATAGGTTTATAGGGTTATTTTCATCATTTTATAAAGTATTTCTCAAAGTTGGATTCTATGATGACCATTCTCACTTGGAAGGGAGTGAAGTTCTTATAGAATGAAAAATTTCAGATTTATTTTATTTATTTGTTTTTTTGAATTTTTCACTAGTGTTTTCTCTTCCAGAGGTTGGGTATGGCTATGTTTTCTTCTATGATACATCGAGTTTGGGTTTGGGTTGTGATCTTATGTAGGGTGATCATGCGGTAGCATATGGGTTTAGAAAACTTAAGATACATGAGAATAATTACCTAACCCATGATATTGAACTTGAAACAGTGATGTGTACTATTAATATTTGATGGAATTACCTTTTCAAAGAAAGGTTTACCATTTATTCATAAAAAAATATCTTTATTTATATCTTCTTTCAAAAAATAATTTAACCTATGACATAGGTGTTGCGTGAAGTTCCTATAGTCATTTTTATTTCAAAATTTTCTATACCTCAGGGAAAATAAACGTTGTTACTGATTCTTTGATTTTGAAAATCTAGACCTAGGTTCTGAAAGAATCATTAGAAGAGTGGAACATGATGGAAGTTTTTTAAATTTTTTTTGGGAGTATGGGAATATGGGGATGAGGTTATCTTGGAACGTTTTTATTTAACCTATTCTTTTTTTGAGGTGAATCTTTAGGAATAATAGCTTGATGATGAGTTCTGTAGCATTAAGGACTATCTTTATGGTGGGGAGAGCATCTATGAGTAGGAATTATCTTATGAGGAAATCCTATGTTTTTGGAATTGGTTAGTTGCATCTTTGTATATAAGTAAGGTTGTAATGGATGATATTCATAATTCACAGTGAGAAGTGAACCCTTGAACCAAAAATATGTTTTATGAAATACAGTGACGACTCTAGTGTTCAAGTATGATATGGGACATCAGTGAATTTGTTTCATGTTGTTATACCTATCAATAGGTTAAAGATGAGAACCAGATACCTTCAAGTTTACTTTATCCACTTCCAATGCTAACTTGTAAGTGGGATGAGATCTCTATAGACTTTTTGGTTGGTTTTTTGTATACCCATCGAAAGAATAATGTGATACGGGTTGTGATCGATCAGATGAAAAAAGTAGTTCACTTAATACGCATTCATTATAAAACCAAAGTTAAGGACTTGGGACGTCTCTATGTGTAGAATATTATCAGATTTTAAAGATTCCCTTTTGTTATAGTCTCTGATAGGGATCCTCATTTAACCTCATGTTTTTTCTTAGTCCTTAAGGAGGAAATGAGATCTCATGTCCATTTGAGCATGTAATATCATCCACATATGGATGTATAGATAGAACTAGTGATAAAATTCTTGAGGATATGATAAGGTCTTGTGTTCTTGACTTTGGGGGAGCTTGGGATGTCCATTTGGGGTTGGTTGAATTTTCTTATAATAACAGTTACCAGTATACAATTTGGATGGATCCTTTTGAGGCCTTTTATTGTCATCCATGTAAATATCCATGGTATTGGTCAGATATTTGTGAAATGTCATTAGTTGGGTCATATTTGTTCCAAGAAATTATGAAAAATATTTAGTTGATTCATAAGATAATGTTTATTTAATAGAGCTGGTGAAAATATTATAAGGATCATCATAGGTGGCCTTTGAAGTTTTTAGTTAGTGACAGGGTGTTTTGAGAGTTTCAACACATTTTGGTCATCAAAGAATTGGTAAATAGGGGAAGCTTCCTTCTCACATTGTGGGTTATTTTGAGATTGTTGAGCTGGTGGGGAAAGTGTATTACTATTTAGAATTTCCACTATAGTTGAAGTTGATAAATAATGTGTTTCATGTATTGTAGCATTGGAAATATCTTTCTGACCCATCTCATGTCTTGATCTAGGATGACCTTGAGGTTGAGCCTAATTTATCCATGACTGAGAATTTTGCCAGGATCGTCGATTCTAGCATAAAGGTACTTCATGGGAGGATGATGTTGTTGGTCTATATGCTATGGAAGTATGATTTTAATTCGCAAGAGATGTGGGAGCTTGAGGCATTGATGAAAGATCAGTGGCCTCATCACATTGACATTGAATCTTCTTAAAAAGTTTTTTTGGAGACAGAAAGTGTTTATGGATGGGAGTTTATAACATCCTGTTACCTTATTTTAGGTATCACATGGACCTTTTATACATCCTTTAAGTTGGATCTTATTTTGGAGTTATTATAGGATAATTTAGAAATTTTTGGATGCCCAAGGGGTTTTGTATGTTTGGTATACAGTTAGGAAAAACTTTTTGGTTTGGACAAGTAAATCATGCACCATGATGTGATCCAGTGGAAGAGGGTGCATGGTTTTTAGAAACATTATGGCCTGCCCTTCCAAACTGTACACGCTATGGACAATGGGGAATGCACAGTTGGCACAAGGTTAGTTTAACCAGATATCCAAACTGTGCACCCCAAATAAAGGACCCGTAAGAGCACATGGTTAGGATGCACAATTTTTCTAACCATGAAGCCTGACCCAACAAACCATGCACACGAGTTTTAATTACTTTGAATATTATTTAAAAAAACATGAACCCATAGTTTAAGTTTCTAATCACCCCTATTCAACCCTAACACATTTTGTTGGATCTTGAAGGTTCTTAAGAGGTAAAATTAACTCCTCCAAACCCATTTCTTGGAAGATCAAAGATTATTTGATCTCTTTTGATCTCTTCTGGGTAAGTGGATCTCCTTTCATGTGGTTTCTTCTGATATCTATTTATCTCCTCCTTAAATTTTGATATATCATCATGTAATTGCTGGATATAATTTTTTTTGGATCATGATTCTAGTATTCGATTCTTAATATCCCATTCCTCATTATTCATTGTAGATCCATTTACTGGTTTTTTTACTTGATCGTGTGATAAAAGGTAAGTAATTCCATAATTTTTTTACCCTATATTGAGACCTTAAATTTTTTGATTGAATTGAAATGAGTTTTTAATTTATTTAAAAACCCAATTTTGAAAGGATTTCATGTGTTATTTTAAATGTCCTAGAAATTTTCTAAACCCCCCAAATTTCATGGAATTGGAATTATGGGGTCGATTTGAGAGAAAATGATGGATTGATTTTGAAATCAATTTGATAAATTTATTGGATAAATTTATTAGGTTTTTTAACCATTAGAAAAAATTTCTTAAATTTAAATATTATTTTAAAAGGAATGAATTGATGAAAACCTTTTTTTGTTTTTAAATTAGAATGAAATATTTAAAACTAAAATTGGGAAATTGTATTTTGATTTTTTTTGAAATGATTGATTTCTAATTTGATTGATTGATTATTTTAAGAATGTGTTAGCTTGGGTAGTTAGTGGTAATGGGAAAAATCTTACTATGACCTTTCCTCTCTATAAATGGATTTATAATGAAAATTGTTACTAAAAAAATTACGACATGACTACTCATGATGGGTTACCCAATTGAGGTGTATTTGTGTGTGCACACCTGGCTAGGTCCAAGATTATTATGAGATGTGCGAGGATCCTGTTACCTAAAAAAATTGACTTACCACATGGATTTCATACATGGTTATTTTCTATGATTTGTGACTTGATTATACATGTCATTGATTAATGAACTATTTTTCTCATTCCAAATGATTTCTATTAATGGTTTATATAAAATGTTTATTTAATCTATTTTTGATATGAATACCATCTTTTGATTATCAAAACATGTTTTGGTTTATAATATGAAAATGTAATTCCATGAATTGTTTTATTTAAACTGATAGATTAAATGGAAAATTGTTTCAGTATTGATTATAGAACACTTCGTGAGACCATAATGGGATTTATAGTTTACACCCTACCTTTGACTTCAAGCACTTTTAGAATTTTATATGACATGCCCCAGAAAAGGTAAAGATCCACTGTGAAGCGGTGGATATTCTTGATCCTTTGGACTGTGGAGTGATGATGGTGACCAGTGGATCTACTGTACACTTTTTACACAAGATCCTCAATACCTTTTCTATCTCGTTTGATGTTGTCATATTGAGATGATGTTTCCATTGGGATAGTAATATTACTATTGTGTTCTATTTTTTTTTTATTTCTAGTACTTTATTCTCTTGGAGTGTTGAGTATACTAAGTTTTAATATTTTATATTCCATTATTTTGTGGAAAATTTCTTCACTATTTGATCATGTATGATGGAAGGTGCTAGTCACCAACCTGTGGGGATCGGGAATGCCTTTCAAGCTATGTCAGAACTAGCTTGGCTTTCAGGGTAATATGGTATCTTGGATAGGTTATTACATGGTATCACCCCAAGGGGATGCAATCCTGGGAATAAATATCTTTACCTAAAGATTATATAGCTAATTTTTTTAACCCACTAACCTTTATATGATCCATACTGTATGAAAAAATGGATATAGGCTCTATTATTGGAATAATATCAATTTAAAAACTAACTTATCTCTCAAGTGGAAACCCCAATAATTCCATAGAAAATACATCCTATAACTAGTCAAGAAGGGTATAACAATCACCCTAAAAATAAATGAAATATACCCATCAGTGATAACATTTAATGTGAATTTGACAATAAATAAACCAATCCAAACATAGGATCATATCAAAACATCAGATCACTAAAAAAAATAATTCTATAGAAACTAATATCGGATGATATTAAGTTAACACTTAGAACATCTATGAATAACCTCCAATCACACCCCTAAGGGTGTATCGATAGAAATCACTCTATACAGGCACTCGATGGTCAATACTAGATCCACTACAAACTAACTAGATGAGCTTCAACTACCACCCTAGGATATAAAACAAAATCTTATTATTGTTCCTCGAGACTGACCATCACCATAACCATGAGTTTGTAGAAAGTAAATTTGATAGCAATACTATAGATACTCATTATACCTATAATAAATACACTCTATATTTTGTTGTTGGCATTGTGATATTTTATTCCCCAGCCTACCACACTAATAATATACTGATAGAGTCCTCCCGTATTGGGAAGAAGAAAATCTGTAACCTTGATTGGACTTCCCATCACCACTCTTATGAGAATCACTAAAACGCTAATTATGGATACTTGAAGATATTATACCAAATACAATATAAGATCTAGAGTAAGTGAGAGGCCTATATTTCTTTAGATTCTACTATATAATAAGTCCATGGTTTATGAAACTTGAGATAAAATCGAATATCTTAGTCCATCCTCAAAATAGTGAACCTTGATGGTCTCATAACATTCCATTAAAGGTAAAAAACGAAGAAACTTGATAAAATGGGTGTTACAGTCCATCAGTGTCATGATTCCCCAAACCAGATACATAAAATCCCAAGATTTATCAGCTCTCATTATCTCATGAAATAAATTTTCAAAGAAATGAGCCTGAAATTCTTTTTAGGACATCCCCACATGTTGATCTTCCTAGACTAGGACAACCCACCAGCGATTTTCTGGTTCTTGAAGTATACATACAGCATGGTTTACACACCTATTAGGCAGGGTATTAAGATGTTTGAGAATATAATTCATAGTCTCGATCCAAAACATTACATCCCATGGTCCACCCTCTCTAGAAAATAGTGGTGAATGATGTAGCTCAAACTACCTGTTCAGGTATGACATAGAGTAATAACCTCTTAGAGATCCACATCCTATAAAATGAATCAAATCCAATAGAATATCATGGAGGGTATAATAAAAGCTAAGGGATCTAACCTAACAACTAGTGGGTCATCCTCATCTCCACCCTCTTATTTCTCAATAAGTGTTCATCACAGTGGCATGTCTCTACAATTCCTAATACATGACATATAATCATATTTATAAGAGGTATTGATATAATAGCTATAATAATTAGTAATATTGAAGGTATCTTTATATGTTATACAAACACCTTGGTATATTAGGGGTCTCATATAACTAATGATCTCTCTTTATCCTCAACTACCCACACTCTGAGGAGTAGAACAAAACATCGTATCAAGTTAATAACATCATAACATAATAAAAATAAAATCATAGTTAATTATAATTACACTATAATATTAGATAATAAAATAAGATATTAGTTTTTGAAAACACTTTAAATACAAAGACCTCATATTAAAACCAAGGTGATCAACCATAGGAAGGTGCGTGAATGGAATCCAAATCTTACATGCCAACAAATGATACATGAATGTAAAACTCTCTCAATTTTAGTCCAATATTAGAAACCATAAATCGATAATTAAAAACATCATATTTAGTAAAAATAACCAAATCGTAACATTAAAAACCAAGAATAACAATACCATCCATAGTAACTTAGACTTCCTAATACATGGGTCAACTACACCCAAACATATAGTCCGTCTTAGATCATGGACACACACTATCTCTTCTTTACTATATCCTAAATAGAATAAATAAAAAATAAAAAAATTATTTGATACCACTTTTTAGTTTCCCTAACTAGATTCACCTCTATCTTGACCAAACTAGGTATCACATACCATAAGCATGCCTCCTCATATGCTAGAGGATACCAACTAGTGAAGAGGGTCTCTATATAATAATGGGAGAATATATTATCTCAAGTATAGGTATCCATAAATAAAAATCAAAACAACATATAAATAGTCATTACAAATTAAAAGTATAGTAATTATAGAAATCACAACTAAGTGTCAGTCATTTTTTAACATCACCCATGACAGTACAAAATGAGTAGATGTAATATCAAACAAGTAATATGAATATAAGAAGGAATATATTTGGGATGTTTGTATATAATAATGTCTAAAATTAACCGAATACTATAGTTATTTATAAATATGGTATTGATTCCCTATCTGGTCCCATCCACTATATCTAATTATGACTTGTAACTCAACCATATCTAAAAAATTGGTCCCTTTCTCTTACTTGAATCACAAAACACGAAGTCTCCTCAGGGACCCTAAAACCCATGTAGGGTGTGAGTAAAAATAAGTAGGAAACCACAAATAGTATCCCTAAAAATGATATTAAATAAAATTTCATGTATAATGTGTTATGATTTTAAATAAAATAACAAAAAATGGGAAAAATAATAAATATGTCACCACCATTGGTACAAAACATCCCTTTGTTGTGATGATACCTACTTCAGTCATTATAGGGGTGTCTTTGAAGATATCATATAAATTGAAACTAGGCATAAGATCCTAAATTATAATCAATAGAAATAACATACTATGATAAAATAACATATAAATCAGTGATAGTTCATCATGATCAGAATGTCATAACTGCAGGAATAGACTCCCATGACATAGATCTATATTGGGAATATTTTCTTTGAAGAATCTCACACACGTGGGCATCATATTCTAATTATATCATGAAAGAGGGAATATTTTCCTCATAGAAATAAATCAGAAGTAGATTTAATTTCCTAGAGCATTTACATATAAATGGGAATCATATCATTGTAGAAACATTCCATAAGTGGGAATAACGTCATAAGGTAACTCACATAAATGGTCATAAAATCCCTAGCCATAGGTTTAAACACAAGAGGAATGATAATTCCTAGTCATGGTAAATATCATAATATTGGGAATCACTTACCATAATCAAACATACTTATACAGGAATATAATCCCCTTCTATGGAAGGATCACACCATGGGAAGTTTGTCCCACTTCCACGGGTAGTAGAAAATGTTCAGTTATAGTGTCCCATTTTAATTAATATCAAGAATAAGTGAAAAATTCATCCCATGACCTGGTGGTAATTGTGACCCATAATAATATGCATAACATACTGATTTTTATCATTCACTATAATGGGTACAATATACCTCACCATAGACAACACAACACAAATGAATATTTCATCTCAACTACAACCATCAATAGGATAAAGGGAATATCATCCCACACACATAACCAAAATAAAAAAGTTTCATAATAAAGTGTTCTAATATCATAACATAGATAATTTAATTTATGGTTGGAATATCATACAATTTTTTATTAAAGAAATGTTTGTCCACACATACTCAATATATGCTCATAACCATAACCAAGGAATAACCTATCTAGTTTTAAACAAGCTAGTGGAAGAGAAACACTCTCTCCAATTACTAATGAAAAAATATGAACTGTTATAGGTAAAATCACAAGTTTCACATGAGATAAGACTGAAGTTGACCACTCCCAATTCCATACCTCCATTTTCAGTAAAACAATTAGTGTTTTTATGAATAATTTGTGATGAAAATTCATCACAAATAACCCATCACTAAAAATTGTGCCACAATTACTATTATTTTCTATGGATTGTTGCTATTAATATAGTGTTTCATATAATTGATGATGGAAATATTTATCCATTCCAAATAGTTTTTGTGATGGGTTTTCAAGGCCACTACAAATAATTTTCTCCCAACTTAAATGCGAAGAATTTAAAAATCTATCACAAAAAATATTTATGAAAAAAATTAAATAAGTCACAAATACTATTTGTGACGTATTTTTGAATCCATATCAATTAAATCTAAATTAATAAAATAAATAACAACTAATTGGAATGTACTAAAAAATAAAAATGATAAAAATCATTCACAATAATATTAAAACATTCACTATAAGAAAATAGGAATTGTTTGTGGTTAATTTTTTTGGTTTCACTACAGTTTTAACCACTGATGAGACTTTTCTCAACAGTTTTGAATAACAACCCCAAAATTGAGTATCCTTGTTTTTTAAGTGACTATAATTTTTTATCAACACTTTTTTTGAAATGTCATGAATTATTATTTGGTGAAATTTTTCCAAACCAATGCTATTTTTTAAAATAAAATGAGACAATCTTAAGTGCCACTAAATATAGACAATAAATATTTTAAAAACAATTAATCAACTGTTTTTATAATTTAATAGAAGTTTTAACCACCTATATTTTAATTATTAGTGATTCATGAAACAATTGGAAAATATGGTGTACTTACATTATTTTTATCATATCTCCAAGTATCTTTAACTGCTAATATTTTTATTAGAAATGATTAAAATCACTGTTAATCTTGTCATTTTAGAAAAATGTCCATAAATTACATTCCGACAAAGAAAAACAAAAACCAATATACAAAAGAATATAAAAATATTATCCAATCAATAGATTATAACAATAATAATAATTTTCATGCATTAATAGACAACATTATACTTGATACAATATAAGTTGATAATATTATAATTAAAAAACTATCAAAAAATTCATCACATATAGAGAAAAAATTATACATGATAAAACATAAGTATATACAATTAAATTTTACAAAAATGTCAACATAAACATCATTCCCCACATATATGCTCTGTAAAATGTTTCCCCTTCACTCCCCACCATTGTGTCATATTGCTTCTCATCACATCCTTCCACACTTCCCACCTTTGGTGCCTAAATTTGATGTAGTTAACCACACATTAATAATGAAAATATTCAATAAATAATAAATGAAGTAAAATTCAAAGGATGGTGCATACACTTTAATTACTTCCAAATACAATCAATATTGAAATTATATATTAGATATTCTATTTTGAAGTAACATTTTAGAACCCAAAGAACCAATATCACCTTAAAATGGTTTACATAATTCTTTCCTTCGATGAATAATTATATAAACCACTCTTAAAATATGGGAACATATTAAAATATCCCTAAAATAATGTTTTTTATTGTTAATTTTTATAATTATCTCTTGTAACTACCCAATAAATATTCACACAATTAAAACCCACAATGAATGATAAATCACTTCTAAACTGATTGAAATGACATCCATTGATTAATTATTAAAATTAAACCATTTTTTATTAAAAAAACATATTGTGAGATTGGTATGATCATGATTCCATTCAAATAATTCCCCATAAAAACTCCCAAACCCCCCTCTTATAACTCATTATATCTAAATTACATGAGGAATGATATGCTTTTAAACTTAGTTTACCTAATTCTATGATAATTAATCATAGGTAGTCATGTGCATGACCACAAAATATTATGATCCACTATATGATGTATGAGACTCACTTCTCAATTCAACCAATCAAAAGTCTATAAAACTTTAATCTCGAACTAATCTATCCCATACTAAAGATTTCAAATCTAAAAACTAACCCAACCATGACTAAGAATATACTTACTATGATATCCTCTCAAGGAGAGAAACTATCTAAAACAAATTTACCTCATTTTGAGATCCTTTCTTTCTACCCAAATGGGATAATTTCACCTTCCCATGTTAAACTTTCATCACATTAAAAAAATAAGAGAATGAGATATATTTACATACACGAATATATCTAATAAAATTAAATTTTTATATTTTTATTTTAAGCCTAATATTGAATTCAAAATGGTAAATAATAAAGGATTTGACTAAAATTTAAGAACATATTATTGTGGACATTAAAGTTTTGATTTAAAAATATTTATCAATATTTACTGAAAAAAGTAAATACAAAAAGGAAGAAAATAAGTTTAAATTTATAAAATTTACTAATATTGAATCCCCCATGGGTCTTGCTATTTATTTGGGAATAATATCTATTACCCTCTGAAATAAAGTACTCAATAAACTCTCCAATGTAAAATTCTAATAATTTTTTTAATAAGTGTTTATTGATCTTTAACAATATTTTTTAGTTCTTTATTTTTCTTTTGTGCACTAGGATAACAAAAATTCATAAACCCCATTATTTCAAACATCATTGAAAAAGATATATGTGATATGCCAAAGTCCCATGATAGAGATATCCTCTAACCTATGTAACTCACACAATCATAATGATATTTTTAGGTACTCGATCCAAAACCTCTATTGAGGATACTATCTCCTATATGGAATTACTGGAATCCTAAACTTCTTTGAGTTTAAATTGTAAATTGAAAAATATTAAATTAAAAAGTTATTTTTTAACACCAATTAATAATTAAAAATGATTTACCTAATTTTTTCTATAGTGTCATTAACATAATTTCAATCTTTTTTTGTGGACATCAAACCAAAACTCTGTCCTTCTATTAGAATGACCTATCTCCATCATCTACTTCAAAAAAGTACATAACTAACATTTTGAAAAACTGAATTACATGGTGTGTTATAGATATATATTGAAATAAACTAAAGGGAATATTTCCAACTTATTTTATAGTGAAACTCATCAACCTGAAAGTGTGGTTAATCACTTTATTTTCTTATTTGGAAGAATTTACTATAGAAATACCCTAAAGAAATTATATATCAATAAAACATGAAATTTTATTAATATAGTGATATTAATATACTAAGATTTAATAAAAAAAATTATGTTATATTGTTTGATGATGATCATAAAATGTTTTCCACTGGTCCCTAGGCACTCCCATAAGGACCTTTTTATATATTTGTGACACTGATAGAGATGTTTCATTGAATTCATGACATAATCTCTACCTGAAATCTTTAAAATTTTGACTATTTTTTTAATGTTCATGGATGTAAAATTTCATCAAGTATTTCAAAATGAAATATAATATATAAATAAAATATAGACAATTAATTAGATTATTAACATATTAAGTAACAAATTTTAATTTAATTATTCATGAATACATAATTATGACATTACCTTTATCTAAGTATCAAAAATCTCATTTTTCTAAGCCAATGTAATGTGAATCCAATCTGAATAATGAATAGGTCGGGATGCTTCCTCACATGCTAAACATTCTAGTAATTTACTTAAAATTACCATTGAATCCTTAGTGTGTACCCCATATTTATTAAAAGGAACACGCACCGTTACACTTGGGAAATTAAAAACATCTTGATCATTTATATTTGTATCCCATATATTATCATTTTCATTTTTAACATATTAATTAATAATTTAGTATCACTATTTAAGAATGTAATTTTGTCACATTGAGTTATATACTAATGATTGCGTCTCACTAATAACCCTTTGATGATAACTAACTTTTGAAATGACTGACAAACAAATCCATTGCAGGTGTTCTATCTAATCGCCCGACATAATTAGTATAATTCATGACTATGGAAAAAAATATTAAGATAATATGAAATGATACCAAAAAAAATTATGGATGGTATATGGTGAAGTGTACCTGGTGTTGCGGAGGTAGAACAAGAAATCGATGATGTGGAATGAGTCCCATCACTAAACCTTTTCCAGCACGGTTTACTTGTAAAAAATATCAATAAAAAATTAAAAAAATTAAACTATAAATTAAATTATAAATAATTACACTTATATTTATTCAATTAAACTATAAATACAATATATAACTTGTTTTTATAATATAAAAAACTATTTACAAATTGAATTATTGGTTGATCATATTGTTATTATGTTCCATTTTAAGAATCAATTCTTCTTATTCTTTTTCTTCTTATATACTCTTCCTCACAAGACCAACATTTTCAATATCATCAGGAATAAAAAATTTAGTATATTTTTGATGTTGGGGTTCACTATGAGAAATTAATTCACCTTTATCACCCATTCCATACATGTCTCTCAATTTCATGTAGACAAAAATAGTTCACCCTTCATGAACTATATTATTGACAAAATAAACATTTTTTCCTAGGAAGCCAAAATATTTAGATCGTGTTCTTCCTACTCACCAGTATCAATTAATAGAGTGAAATTAACATAATTAAATTTCAATGAATATTTCTTTATACCCCTATTAATATTGACCCAATTACATTTAAATAACGTAACTAAAAATTTATCATGATAATTTAAATCAATAATATCAACCAAATTTATATAGTAACCCCGGTATGAAACTTTAAATATACCATTTTTTTTAAAACCTTCCTTTCAATAAATAATATAAAATTTAAAACGGCCAATTTCGTATGAATCGAATGTCAAATAATGGTTCAAAGGACCTCGAGCTAAATACTTTAAATATTTGAATAGTTAAGCTTGATTATGAAAATCCATCACCAATAAATGTTGATATAAAAAATATTAGATAATTTAGATAATTTACTATATATTCAAATATCATATTATATTAAGAACTTACACAATGTGAAAACCAATTTACAATTTCTTTATTAACCATTTTTTTTCTCTGTCTCATTCTATTTTTGACTCTTATAGTCTCTTTTCAATTGTATCCTTAATTATTTGATATTGAAATAAAAAGTTTTAGTATTGAGTAGTACATATCTATAAGATTTTCCTAACTATAAATATATCGATTAAAATGAGGAGACTTATCTAACTTCTTGACATAATGTTGGAAATAATCATTATTCATTATTGGCCTAAAAATGAATTATATTATCATCAACACATCCCACTAGAATGAATTTTGTCACTATAAAATCCAAATACCTCAAATAAATGGTTATAAGCTCTTCATCAAGGCAACCTTCTATAATAGAACCATATGTTTAAGCTTTATTTTTTAAATAATACTTCAAATGATCAATATGTATAATGATATAAAGTACAAAATTAATAAATAAAGATTATAAGTATTAACTAAGAAAATTATAATTATTTAATCAGAAGAAAATTAAAATAAAGTTCATCTCTATGGGAAATATCCATTGATAATATATGTACCCTACAAATTTATATTATTTAGAAAAATTAATTGTTAGATAAATCATTATTGTGAAAAATGACGGGGGAAAGATCATCTCCAAATGACACAGTGTTTGTAAAATTCTTTTCTGAAGTTTATCCAGTTAATTGGGTTTTAATGTCTTCTTACAATGATTTCTAAATAATGTAAATGTTGTTTGGAGTGAATATCTCATTAGGGGGTGAATTGATTGCCCAATAAAGTTTTTGTTAAAATAGATTCAAATAAAATCCCCAAATTTAAATAAAATAGAACAATTATTTATAATTGTAGTTTGATATAAGTGTTGACCTTTTAAAAGAATACTCAAAGATTTATTAGGTCTTAATTAAAACAATATATAATATTACTATAACCTTTGAAATCAATTTAATAAATGAATACTTTATATAAACAATAATTAAAACTAACTATAAAACTAGTGGTTTTGTTTTTCACTTAAAAAATCAGTTTTAAAGCTTTGAAAAAAAAACAAAAAAAAACACACATTAAAATTTAAATACAGGAGTTTCAGTCTCAAGTTTAGACTTATTCCTATCAACTTGGTAATCACTTGTTACCAAGAAGTTTATATAAAATAAAATTTTGATCCAGAAATTGGATTGGGTATTACAATAGCCAGGCTATCCAGGTCACAAAAGGACCTCTTCCATATTATTTTTTGGAATAAAAATAAACAATAGATCACAAACAAACCTATTCGAAAACATGTGGGAAACATGAATAAAATGTGTTGAGAATATATCTATGTATCTTAAAATTTAAATTAGAAGAGAATGTGTGTGTTTTAAAATAGAGTATACACACACTTCTTGTAATGTAAATGAAAATAAAAAATTTGAGAAAATAAAATATGTAAAGAGATAGTGTTTATTGGTCCAATATTATATAAAACCTGTGACTCCTTGAATTCAAATTGAATTGAGGATTGAGTCTTGTTTCAAAATTCATTGAAAAACAAAGTGTCATAGAATCTTTTTTCTTGACTGTAGGAAGGAACTGGATAAATGATGTAATTCAACTTCCTCAATCAAGTGTAAGAAATATGTATCAGGTAAACTCTTATATTTCTTGAAATAATGATTATCTCACTTCACATGTGTTTATTTACATGTCTATCTCCATGTTATCTGCATGAGGGAGTCTACTTTCTCATTTATCAGCAACAACAACAAAGAGAATCAGCCAGATCCTCTGTATCCTTGTACTATATGTCTGACATATATTTTAATGAATATTTATCTATAAATTAAAGAACAATAATTAAAATAATATCGACCATTGAATTAGATAAAATAGGTTTTATATATATTTAATTCAAAATATAAGTAAAATAATCAACAATATTGAGTATTTTAAATGGTGAGACTATTAGTGTCTAAGTTTGGAGGTGAGACATTTGAATAGTGTTTCTGGATCTAGTGGTGTCTCTTCTAAATAGTGAAATTTTCTAGAGGAGAGTCTTTGGAATAGTGACAAGTCCAGTGGTATGTGAAGATGGTGATGTGTCAGGTTGGTGATGGATCTTTAGAAGGTGATTAATCCGTAACTTTGTCAATTTTTCATTCTGGTGGTATAACTTCATGACGATGTCTCAAGGAAATAGTGACAATTTATCTGATAGTAAATCATTGTCTAATGTTGATACTTTATCTGGAGGTGTCTTATACTTTGTAAAATTTACATATCTACGGTGACTCGTTATGAACAATGAGTGACAGTGAGACTTCTTAATAATGATTCTTAATCAGAATTAAACTAATTGATTCCAATATGTATCATATAATAAAATTCTAATAGAAAACATAAATCTCATTAATTATCATAATAATAATTATTTGGTGATAATTAAAACATGGAGTTCAACAATATCCCCCATTTTGATATCCCAAATCATGTAATTTTTGATACAGATGATATAAAATATAAACTAGTACATTTCATACAGATAATATTAAGGAAATATAAAGGAATAAAAGGTAAAGAAGATACATAGGGTATAAAATTTAGTAAGGAGATGGTATCAAAGATAAATAAAGGAACAAAAAAATAAATTGAAACAAATAGTATCAAAGGAAAATGTTTACACAAAGTTTTAATTCATCAAAGGAAAAGAAAGATGTTATATAGTTCCCAAATAAGGTAGAGACTTATATGGATGAAAATAAATATCACTATAAATATAAATTCCATAGTTATTCTCCACCTTTTTGGATTATCAAAAAGTGAACAAGAATATAGGAAAAGTATTATAAATAGAATAATAATAACATTTGAATTCCCATGAAGAAAGTTAAGGAAAATACAACCCAAAATTTTTTCAACAAAACATTACATACAAAATAATCCCAAAAAAGACACAAAGTATAGTCAACAGTCTTTGGGATTAGATGAAGGGTACAAAGGTGATTTTCTATTATCCTTGTCCGAGGAAGTAGGAACGGTGATAAAGATTACAACAAGAACAATGGTAGGAACATCAGTTAGAGTTGAATAAGGAAGAGACTCTTGGGTGATGATGGGTCTGAGGTGTTGTACAAAATTTTTGAGAGAGAGAAAAAATAGTTTAAATTTGGATGGAAACGATGCATGAGGGTTCTTGGTAAAACCTATCCTGAATTACTCAGGATCAGTGGATAGTGGAGTCAAATGGTTATTCATTGGTATATCCCTATGAGAAACAACAAAAGTCCCATGAACATGTATAAAAGTCTTCATAAAGTTTATGAAGTCCATTATTATAGAACCAACATGCTCTATTGCAATGAAAAAGTATTGATTTTAGTTTCCATAAACCTCTACAACATTAAAGTAAGAACCTTTAATTAGTTTATTTTCTCCTTCAATGCTTGACTAACTATAAGCATACACATATTCTATTCTAGATACATAAAATGGGAATTTATCCCATTTTTGGAGTAAATCCTTGAGGGATAATACTTGATTTCCTTGGTTATGGTCTCTCTATCTTATTTCATATATTTCATATTTTACTTTATCATCATATGTTCATGATTATTGTAATTCTAAAACTTTATCAACGTGTCTAAAGGTATGACATCAACGTCACTTGAATAACTACTAGAGGTAGCTCTAAGATCTTCCTAGATAACAGATCAGACCAAATCCACAAAAAAAATGGTAGAGGAGGAGCAGTTGAACTATATTCTAATGAATTAAGATTTTCTAATATCTCTAATAAAGAATCCATTTTAGATCCAAAAATAGACTGCATTCCTTCCACAATATATCTCAAAGACTCCAACTCACTGCAAAATATTTTATTCTCAATTTCCACATCTTGGACGTGGTGCATCATCTTTGGTTGAATATTTCATATTACCAACTTAAACAAATACCTCAAATATTTCTCACTTAGATTAGTAATAATTTGTTCTTTATTCTTAAAAAACATACCAAAATATGAAATAAACTTTTCTCTAAACTCATCCAAGTCACTCTTCATGACCATATACACTTGAATCAAAGGAATAATAGGAGAAATAAGTATCTCAAAGGAAAGTATTTAAAAAACTCAACAACAACAATTTTACTAACTAAGGACCCCTAAAGATCCATTTTTCATCAAATTTAAGGTCCAAAATTCTTTAGTAGACTGTCAAATTTAATAGAAAATTTGTTCTATTCTTCATACACAAGGTCTTTCCATCTGTTATAAGGATTTCCAAGGAACTCAACCACTAAAGAAACATAAACTATAGGAACCACCCTAACTTGAAAAATATAAGGGTCCTAAAAAACATAAATCTAAACAGATATTTGTTCATTAAAAACATTCGCAACATATGAAACTTCCACCTACTCTACTACATACTCCTCAACATTAGTAAAAAATTTCATATTGTCAACAATAATTGAATCCAAAACCATTTAATATTTAGCAATATATACATTATCAAATGGAGAAACAACTTGATGACTTAGGGATTTATCTCCCTGAATAGATGCATATCCCTCTTTTATATCAGAAAAATATACTTCAATAATGAAGATGGATTTGTCCTTTGATCTGGAAAGAAAAACTCCAAGTAAAGTAGAAAGATATTTAGGAATCCCAAAATCCTCTCTTCTAATACTTCCATTGAAATCACCAGGGTCTGAACCTCTATCATCATTATATTCATCACTTACATCATTATTAGAACCATTTATTTCTCCATTTTTATCACCATTTATATTGTTTTCATTATCCTCTTCATATCCACCATCTACATCATCCCCATTTTCATCATCTGACTTAGAACTAACCTTGAACTGTTCTTCTCCAGACACTTCAGTCTCTTCTTCACTGTCTTCCTTTAAATTATTCTCTCTTCAAGGAATAATATTAGGATGACTAGGTTATCCAAAGTTAATTGGAGGCGATCTAGTAAGAAGGTCAAGATCACTTCCCTCAGCAATATAAAATTTCTTCTCTTCTTCTTCTCCTCTAGAGGAAAAAACCTCTTCTTCCTTATCAGTATCCGGGTACTCAAAAACTTTTTTGGGATTTATACCAGGGTCAACAAGATATCTTTGTCTTGAAGGATAATCAATAGGGTTAAAATCATTATAAATATTTTCATTTTCATCTACCCATTTATTTTTTTCCATGGGTTCCAACTGATCTTCTTCCTTATACAAATTATTATAGTAATGGAGAATCCACCACAATCCATAATAGACTCTATATCTTTAGAAACAATACCTTTATCTTTTATCATATTATAAATCATCTTGGGATAGATCATAAAATTTTATCTTGAAATTTTATTTATAAAGTCCAATATATGAAGCGTAAGATATCTAAAAAGATTTATATTCTGACCATTTTCCATAAAATACAAAAGGTAGACATCCTGGAACCTCATGGTAGAAAATCCCCCCTTCATTGGACATAGCATATTCTTTATGAACTTGAAAACTAACCTGCATTTACCATCCAACTCAGAAGCAATTGATCTTATTAAAACTTGATCCCCTGTTAATTCAGCAAGGGTATATAACTAGATAAAATTATCACCATATTCTGGAAAGGTTCGTTGATAATATCTAAATACACCCTCATGTGAAAATTTTATAATTTCAGACCACTCGGTTGAGGAAAAAAATAAATCTATGCCCATTAACATGTAATCTTACATGGTCTTCATCCTTATCCAAGAAAAACTCTATATACTCATAAAACTCATATACCAACATTGGATAAAAAGGTGTATCATTTGAAGAGAAATAGTCCATATATACTTGGTTTAGTATATCCTTGATCACTAATGACTTACTTGAAGGTACCCATCCTGTTTGAAACTATTTTTCTGGTACAACTTCCCTTTTTAAAAGATGAAGGTTCTTTGGTTCAACTATAGAAGGATTACTCGGATTTTCTTTTTGTTTCATTGATGGTCATGATTTTTCTAGTGAATACACTAAAGGATGATTCTATTTTTCCATGAAGATCATATCAACAAGCTTGAGATAAGGTTAAAATAGAAAATGGTCAGAAAAAAAAGAACACAATAGGGTTCAAGAGAAAAAGGCACATGAAAAGAGTGAATTAAAACAAGACAAAGTGTAGAATTTATATCATTTGGGTTTTAGGGATTCAAAAAATTGAAAATGAAATAATACTTGAAAATCAAAATAAAATTTTAATCAAATAAAAAATTAAATAAACCAAACAGAAAATAAAATTAGCAGTTCATAACAAATAATTGAAATTTTTTCAAAGGCATAAGAATTTTTCCAAAGGTGATAAATATCATAGTGGTGAGAAGTATCAATGCTGAGAAGTCACAACAATGAGAAGTCACAATAGTGACAAGTTACAATGTTGAGACATACCCAATGATGATACATACCTAATAGTGAGACAAACTCGATGGCTAGACATACCCAATGGTGATACATACCCAATGGTGGGTCCTATAAAATTAAACTTAACTAATATCTATCATACCTAATTCCTATTTGATGTAATTCATTCTCACTGAATTTAGAGGCGTAGTAGATATATCAACAAGCTAATGTTTTTTACCAATGTATTCAAGAGTGACATCACCTTTTTGAAATTTATCTCTCAAAAATTGATGTCTTACATCAATATATTTTATGTTAGAATGTGATAATTTTTTTTGAAATATTTATAGCACTAGTATTGTTACAGATTATATGGACTTTTCGAAATTGATATCCATAGTCTAGTAATGTGTGTTTCATGCACAAAAAATTTTCACAACAATTACTTGTAGCTATGTACTCAACTTAAACAGTAGACAATGAAACATGGTTTTTTTCTTACTACAACAAGATACTAGTGACTTTTCTAAAAAGTGACATTTTACAGAAGTGTTTTTTATCAAACATACATCCTCCAAAATCAGTATCAGAATAAAAAACAAAATCAAATGATTTCCCTCTTTTATAGAACAATCCTAAATTAGTATTATATTTTAGGTATTTAAAAATTATTTTTACTACAATCAATTTTGACTCTTTTGGATTTTATTGAAATCGAGTTCACATACACACATTTAACATAATGTAAAAACAGTTAGCAGTATGGTAGAGAATACTTCCAATCATACCTCTGTAAATGGTTTGATACAATAGTTTCCAAGCTTCATTAAGATCCAACATACACGTAGTAATTATAGAATTATCAATACTCTTAGTGCTATCCAAATGAAAATGTTTTAAAAAATTCTTAGTCTATTTAATTTGATTTAAAATGATTCGTTCTTTAATTTGAAAAAACATAAAACTAAGAAAAAATTTGAGTTCACCCATTAAACTCATTTCAAATTCAATTAAAATCATTTTTGAAAAGTAAGTACATAAATAGTTTCTTGAAGATCCAAAAATATTATCATAAAAATTTTATAAACTAAAACATCATTTAAAATTAATTTTATAAAAAGGTTAAGATCAGGTATACCCTTTAAAAATCCTTTTTAAATAAGAGAAGTTTTGATCCTATCATAGTAAGCTCTAGGGGATTATTTGAAACCATATAAATCTTTTGTTAATTTAAAAACTCAATTTGGAAAATGAGGATTTTGAAAAGCATGGGTTTATTCTATAAAAATGTCCTCAACTATATACCCATTTAATAATCCACTATTGAAATTCATTTGATAAAGTTTAAAATATAGATGGATTGCATAGGCAAGTAGTATTCTAATGGATTCAATTATAGATACTAGTAAAAATGTATCCTAAAAGTATACTACTTCTTCTTAACTATGACCTTATGCCATAAGTATATCATTATTTCTTACTATTGTTCCTAATTCATCTACCTTGTTTCTAAACACCCATTTATTGCCTATAGTCAAGGTTTCCTTTAGTCAATACACTAGTTCCCACACTTTGTTTCTTTTGAATTGATTTAATTCTTCATGAATTAATGTTACCTAGAATTCATCATTTATTTCATCATTGATGCTATTTGGTTCAATATGTGACAAAAAGTCTTGATGTTCAACATAATTTCAAAGATAATGTATAATATGTCTACCTTTATCTTGGTCTCAAGTTAAAATATCCAAATGATGTTATTTAAGGGTTCTGAAAGCTCTAGAAAAAGAGGGGTTGGTCACTTCAAGTTCTATTATAGGTTATTGTTTTGGATGTTCTAGAAGTTCTTCAGAAATAGATGAATTTTCTGACTATTTCAAAGTAGAATCAGTACGTTTGGAATTTCATTTCAGAGAAGATAAATAATCCTCAAGGTTTTATATATAAGTCTTAGCCTCATAGGGATCTATCTCATCAAATTTTATGTGAACATAATATACCACAGTCTTCATTCTTTTATTAAAAACTCTATAGGATTATTAGGGGATGAATAACCCAAGAAAATTCCTTCATCACTTTTGGAGGAATTTGTTTCTAGATTATCCTTGGTTTTAAGAATAAAAACTTTTAAAACAAAAACTCTAAAGAAATTAACCTTAGGTTTTATATTTTTCTAAATATCAGAAGAGATAATCTTCAACATAGGTCTAATTAAAAATTTATTGATTATTTAATAGGCTGTATTCACAGTCTTTTACCAAAAATAGATAGGCAATTCATATTCATGTAGCATAGTATGAGAAATATCTTATAGTGTTCTATTCCTTATCACAAAAACTTCATTCTGCAGAGGGGTCCTTAGAGAAGATAAGTTATTACTATAGCCATTTTGTTAGAAAAAGGATTAAAAATATCAATTCTCAAACTCATGGTCATGTCCACTTCTTTGGGTCTTAATTCTAAGTCCACTTATGTTTTCTACAAACCTATAATACCTGGTAAATTAAGAACAGACTTCACTTTTGTGAGCAAAAAATAACACCCTAGTATAACTATAAAATTCATATACTAATACAAAGATACAATTCTTCCAATCAACACTATAAACTCTAGATAGTTCAAATAAATACATATAAACCAAATCAATAGGTTGAGAAGTTGAAACATATTTCTTTGATTTAATATTTGTTGTTGTTTCCTTTTTTTATAGGGGTTGCATAATTTATCATTTAGAAAATATAGTTTTAGTAGATCCTTGACTAACCCTTTCCTAATAATCTTCTAAAGTGATGGAATATTAAAATTTACTAGTCTCCTATTCCAAATCTAATATTCTTTTTAAAAGACACTCAAGTAAGAAACATTTTGAGAAATTAAAGAATTAAGATCAACATAATAAACATTTTCATTAATATAAGCAGTAAAAACTATAGTATATCTAGAATCAAAAAATTTAAAGGAATTATTTTCAAATTTAACATGAAAATAATCATCACATAATTTTGAGATGATAATAAAATTATACCTCAAACCATCAATAGATAATACTCTAGAAATCAAAACATAATCGATGTTACCTATTTATCCAAGGATAGTGATTTTTCCTTTCACATTATCACCAAAGGTGACATGACAATAATTGACCTTTATTAGGTTCCTAAATCTAGAATAGTATCCTCTCAAATTCCTTGAATATATGCTATCAAGGTACTATAGACTTTTACAAGAGTTCTTCAAGCAGTTTTCTTACAAAAAGAATTTATACAAGAAATGATTTTGGTACCCAAATTTTATTGGGTTCAGAAGTGTTAATAATTAGGGCTTTAGGAACCCATATTTTTTTAATAGGTCTATCAAAAATATAATTTAATAATTTTAAAATAAAATCTTTTTTCCCTCTAGAATAGTAACTAGTAGTACATCATCTAGAATTAGACTTAATCACAAAATAGCTCTTAACCATTCTCGTTTTTCTAGGTTGGTATCCTAAACCTGTAACAAACTTTGGTGAAACTTGTTTACCTAAAATATGTTTAACAGTTTATCTACCATTGGTAAAGCTTTCAAAATCCTTTTTATGTTTTTCATTGGACAATTTAAGTTCATTATTTTCCTTTAGTAACTAAGTATTCTTATATTTTTCAATATATAATTAAGATTTAATATTGGTAGACAAGGAATGTTGTTAATTAATAATTTTTTACTTATCCTTAAGTTAATTAAAAGTGTCTTATAGAATTATGAAATATTCAAACATATATTCTTGAGATAAGTAATCATCATTATGTTCATTTTTGGAATTATCAAAATTAAACACAGGTAGGACATTTGAAACAACAAGTACCTAAGATACATTAGTCATGAAGCACATGATGGCTCTGTCAGAACATTGTTCAAGATTAGAGTCCAAGTCACTAGAGCTATCCTAAGAGGAACTCCATGATGCTTTTATAGATTTCTTAAACCTTCAGTCCTTTTCATCATATTTATTTTTTTATTTCTATTTTGGAAATCCAACCTTGACAAGTACTTTTCTTTTTCATTCATAACATGTTATTTCATTATCATCATTCTTATAATTATTTTTACAATTTCTCTTGGTGTCATGATTTCCTTTATAAATAGGATTTATAAAAAATTTCTTCTTTTTATAAAAGTTATTAAATCTCTTAGCCTGATGGGCCATATCCTAATCATTTTACATAGGTTATTCATTATCACTTGACCTTTTTGATTGTATCTTTCCATTTTTATTTTATCTCTTTTTTTGATTTAGTTGAATTAATGGATAATTAATTTATTTTATTCTCATAATCATCCTCTTAGTTGAATTTTAGTTCTTCTTCATACATCATTACTTTCCAAATCATCTAGTTGGCCAGTAGTTTTTTGATGTAACATGAATCTCTAATTGAAACAAATGTCCCTTTAAATATTTCTGTAAGGCATATTAGTAGCCTCATGATTTGGTCTTTGTCATACACTAGATTTTCCAGTAAACTCATGGATTTTACAATTTAATTAAACCTGATATAAATATCATAGACTAATTAATCATGATTCATCTTAAAAGTATCATACATAATAGTATATTTGTTCAATCTCATCTCTTTAACAATATTTATTCCATCATGATAAAAATATAAAGTATCCAAAATTTCAAAACAAGTTTTACAAATATAAATTCTACTAAATTACTCATATCATAAGGAATAGTTAAAGGAATTCATGGATTTGAAATTATTATTATTAGAATTCTTAGTAGATTCATACCAAGTAACTGTAAAATTTACAAGCATCTCATATCTATCTTCTATAGTAGTCCAAATCTCAAAACCCATACTCTATATATGAATTTTCATATTTATCTTCCACTGAGCATAACTATTACCAATGAAAAAGGAGATTTATTGGTATAAGAACCTTCTTGTATATTATCCATTTAAATAATTGAATTTAAAACTAACAAAGATTTAAGATCTTTAAAGAAAAACTAAAATCATAGTTGAAAATTTTTGAAAAACTTTTACACCAAATATTGACCATTTGATACTAAATATTGGTCAGAGTGAGTATATTAAGATGGGGAGTGAATTGAGTACCCAATATTTTTTTTTGTAAAAATGGATTTAAATGAAATCCCCCAATTTAAATAAAATATCCTATTTAATTAAAGTTGTAGATTGATATAAGTCTTAAACTTTTAAAAGACTACTCAATGATTAATTAGGTTTTGAGTAAAACAATATATAATATTACTTTAATATTTTAAATAATTGTTTTAATCAGTACTTTATAAAAATTATTTAAAACAAAATATCAATGTAGTGTAATTTTTTTCCAGTTTAAAACAAATTTCTTTTCAAATATTAGAAATAAAAAAACAAAACACACAACAGAATTTGAATTCAAGAGGTTCAGTATCAAGTTGAGACTTATTCATATCCACGTAGAAATCACCAGATACCAAGTAGTTTATTTAAAATAATATTTTGATTCACAACCTAGATTGTGTATTACAATAACCAAGCTTTATAGGTTACACAAGATCCTATTCAACAATATTCATGTGAATAAAAATAAGCAACAAGTTACAAATAGATATCTACCACTAAATGTGGGAAATAAGAATAAATGGTGTTGAGAATATATCTATGTATCTTATAGTTTGAATCAGGAGATATTGTGTGTGTTATAAAATAAATTATACACACACTACTCATAATGTAAACGAAAAAAATAAAACTAAGAAAATAAAATATGTAAAGAGATAGAGTTTCTTGGCCTGATATGCTCTACAGCTTGTGACTCCTTGAATGTGATTTGATCTGAGGCTAGAGTCATGTTTCAGAAGTTTCATCAAAACAAAGTGTCATAGATTATTTTTTCTTTGATTATTGGAAGACACTAGAAAAATGATGTGCTTTATATTTCTTAGTCGAGTGTAAGATATATGTTGTAGGTAATCCATTCTTGTTCAGTAATAATGTCCATATCACTTCAAGTGTGCATCTTTCCAAGTGCATCTCCACATTATCCACATGAGGGAGTCTGTTACCTATTTTATCAGCATCAACAACAATGAGAATCATCCAGATCCTCTACATCATCATACTACACGATTGACACTTATTTTAATACATATCCATTGGGAAATTAATGAAAATTCATTAAAATAATTGTGATCATTGAATTTGATAAACTAGATGTAAGATATATTTTAATTCCAAAGATAAGTAAATGAAAAAATAGTGATGAGTATTTTGAATGGTGACACTGGTAGTGTCTAGGTATTGCGTTGAGACATTTGAATAGTTCATGTGGGTATGGTGGTGTATCTTAAAACAGTGACACTTTATAGTGGTGAGTCTTTAGAACGATGAAAAATCAGGTGGTATGTCAGGCTAGAGGTGTGTCAAGTAAGTGGTGACTCTTCTGATGGTGAGTCATCCTGAAACTTTGTCAATTTTTTATTCTGGTGATATGAATTCCTTAATAGTTTCTCAAGGAAATAGTGTGAATTTTTCTGAAGTTGATTCACTGTATTATGGTGAGACTTAGTCTGGTGGCATCTCATACTTTGTCAAATTTCCATCTCAGTTGCAACTCATTACAGATGATGGCTCTTCTTGGCGTTGAGACTTCTTAATGGTTTGTCTTTCTTAGACTTAACCAAATGGTTTCCAATCTATCTCATATAATAAAATTATAACATTAAAAATATTTCTCATTAATTATCATAATAATAATTATTTGGTGATCATTAAAACAAGGAGGTCAATAATACAAAAGTTAATTAGTGTAATAATTATTTTTTCTGGTAACAAATTATGAATTTCTAAAGGTAGTAACTATTATATGAATACATGTGAGCCATGAATTTTTACTCCATGTATTTTATTATGATTCAAATCATCACATATTGAAATATTATTAGAATATCCATCATGCACTTTCACATTTTTTATTCTTCAAAGGAAATAATCTTTTTAATAAATTTTCATTGCAAAAAATAGCTTCTAGATACTTCCCATTATCAGTTGACCATAGACCATGTTTGATATTAAGTTCTTATAAATCCTTATAAGATATTAAATGACCCATTGATTTCCTATTCTCATTAATAAATGTAAAAATTCCTATGTTACAAAAATTCTTATCATTATGTATAATGTCAATATTATGATGTAAAATTAAATTACCAATATCAATTTTGAAAAATATGCTATCTTTCTTCTATTGTTGTGTTCAAGTTGTATTTAATGATGATCTAAATATTTTCCCACCTTCATTCAACTTAAAATATTTTCCAAACTCTGTATCAAAATTTTATAATTATTCCAAGATTCATGATCCTGATAATAATTTTAGTGGAAGCCTCAAATACTTTTTTCCAAGGAAATGTGACATGTTAAACTGAAATTTATGAGATTTATCAAGGAATTAAAAATATCACATGAAACACCAGTTTATTGTATAAGTTAGTCATTGAGGCTCAAAATAAAATTTAAAAACTTGAAAATCCTAGCCAGTGTATGTGTTCCAACTAGAAAAATTTCCTAGTTCCAAAAAGTCATTGGTGGTCTACATAAGGGAATCGTGAATTTTGAACATTTTCATGGTAGATGCATTATATTTTTCTACATCATAATTCCATAAATATTGTAATTATTGAATAGGAGGATGAAGAGTGACATCAATGTCATTTAAAAGCATTTTCTTTCCATGAATAATCATAAATATGGTGAACGAATTATTTTTCATGCACATTTAGAGAGGTAGATTATAAGGGATTTAAATAACTGACCACATATTGTAATTTCTACTTAAAGTGCAAAAAAGATTAAATCCGTTAACTACTAATACTAATCACACATTTCTAGGATTAAATGAGAAATATAGATATATTTAATTTAATGTATTATATGATTTTGAATCTCCTTGATTTCACATAAATTCATCCTTATTATTATATAAAGCATTCCACTTCATATATTCAATGGTTTTAGATGAAATAAATAATATTTAAAACCATACTTTTAATGGGAATTAACATAAACCTCCATAATATTTTTATTTTTCAGTATCTTTATGAAAATATTTATATTCATACTTCCATTATTGTTTATTGATTTCTAAATAGAAGTACCACATTATTTACACTTTTTGATATTCAAATATTTTTTCCAATAAAGAATGAAATCATTAGTAAATGATTGTATGTTCATATAATTGAGTCTATTAATGATAATAAGTGTATTCATCTTAAAAATATATATAGGGATCATATATTTATTAAATACATCATGCAATGAATCTAATATCATGGACATTTATTTATGTGTAATTCTACATAAGTATATGATATGTAAGTACTTCAATATAAAATATAATTATGAATATTTATCACATACATCATATAATTCTGGATTTCCATCTTTAACTAATTTATAAATGGTAGTTTTTTTCTCAGTTATGTTTTCCCTTATATTAGTCTCCTCAACATCAACCATTAATTTGTTATCATCTTGATCGGGTTGTCCTATACTTTTTAAAACATCAATAATATGTGAAATATAAATAAGTGAATAAAATGATGTGTTAAATTATTGATGGAGTTTTGACACAATACCAAAATCACCATTTATCAAATTTTAAACTTTAATATACATTATTGGGGTATTAACTTTTTCATTCTGACTATAGAAATATTCACTCAAAATTCTTTTAATTTCTAATTCTCCATGATAAATCCAACACACATAATGAAGAGGAAATTGTTTCAATATAAAGTTTTAAAATACTCTATCTCCCACCAAAAATTATTTTAATTTACATTTGGGACATGGAAATTTGATTCTTCTACCTATGTATTGATTTTCGATTACAAAATCTAAAAACATATTCAAACCTATAGCATACTGAGATGTGTTTGAAGGTAAGGAAATCAAAATTTTATCCATATATAATTGATTACCTGCACTTTCAAATAAGAATATATTTATATTAGTATATTAAAAATAAATTTCTATATTTTTAATATCCCAAGATTTTAAAACAATGACTATTTTATAATGTACAAAATGCGCAACTCTAAGTGTACTCAAATTGTAAAATATTATTATTTAAATATGACCTTTATAACCTAACTGTTAAATTGATAAGTATGAATAAGATTAAATAATATTTGATATATATATATATATATATATATAACGTTTTAATCAATATAAATTTATTCATTAATTCTTAAGTAATAAGCACACAATTTTTAGTAAAGCCATTTTATTTTTCTAAGACACGTTTTAATCAAAAATTATTTTTATTGATTTTTGTGAGAAAATGATATAATAAATTTATTAAATTTTTATAAATTTTATTTTATAAAATAAATAAAATTTTTTAAATCATCATATTAAATTCATACTATGGTGAAATTTTGAATTTTTTTGAAAAGTTTTATTTTTTAGTGAATAGTGAAAAATAATGATTTTATTTATAACTATATTTTTTAAAGTATTTACAAAGTAAAATTCTATTTTGGATTTGTTTTAAAATTTAATTAGTTCTTTTTGATTTAAAATAATCCAATTATGGGGTTTTAAATAATTTTTATACTTGAATTTTGTATAAAACATCTTATATTTAAATGGGAATTTTTCTGAAAAACCATTTTTCATCATGTTTTTCAGTTTGATTTTAAATTAAATTCCAGTACTTCTCAATTTTAAAATATGAAAAATGGAATCCATAATTTTAATCAGGAGTTCCATATTTGGAAATTATGTCCCTTTTATTTTTGGTTATTATGAATAATGAGCATAATAATTTTTCTTACCATGGTAAAGGGTAAATCAAGTGAGTACAGTTTAAAAGTAATATGATAGGGACTATAAAATAATCCTAGAACTTTATTAATTTTTATTGTATGATTAAATTTTATCCATAACCATCCAATACGAGGTTATATGACCTTTTGTTTCTATTGGGATTATATTATGACTTTTATAATATTTTATGTAAAGAAAAGTAAAAAATGTCACCCTCTTGTTTTTAATAACTATAATATTTTAAAAGTGGGAATAATTAGAGGATATATTAAGTTAAAAATATTATTATTAAATATAAAATATTTATATTCCTCATGTTAATTAATTTTTAATTTTTAGTGAATAAATAATTACCTTAAATTCCTACACAACACTGACTTAGTAATTATTCAATTAATTGAAAAATAAAAGAAATGATTTTAAAAGTATTAAAATTAGTTTAATTTGAAATAATTAATGTGACCCATGAATTTTATAGATAAAAATAACATTGTGGAATGTATTAAAAGATATTATTTGAATTTATTTTGTTTTCTGAATGTTATAAAAAATCAAAGTATTTTAATAGTTTTAAAATTGTCATTATTGATATTTTATGAAAACAATATTTTATTAAATAATGTACAATTTTTAGAAAGAAAATATATATATAATTTATTAGTATATGGTTTAAAATATAAATCAAGATCCATTTATGTGTCTTTTTTTACATATATGGTAACAATCATGATCCTCAAAGATTGAACAACCATGTTGTCGTAATAAGTGTGAAAAGTGTTAATGAAGGTTTAAAACAAAAATATAAGAGTAAAAAAGTGATAAAAACTTGTAAAAATTTTATTTTATGTGAGTATTTAGACTCCTAATCATATTAAATTTTAATATTGTTAATTTGGGCATCAAATTAATTTATATCGAATTAATATTTTATGAAATTTCAAGAGTGGCCCTCCCATCTCTTATAAAAGGGAACCTCTTCTTTTTATTTCATCAAACCTGAAGAAAAAATTGGTTTGACTAAGACCTATCCAAAAGAATTTTTAACATCACCCCCACATTTTATTGGTTTTTTTTCATAATAACAAACTTATAGGGATTAAGGTATAAATAAAGGAAGGTTTTCTGAAGAAGTGGAAGATAAAGAATGTACGTGACGAGTCAGACTCGAGGTAAGAAACACTTTAACTTAAAACCTCATTTTTACAATTTATTTTAAATATATTTATAATTCATGTCCATTTTTAAAAAATTATTTTATTAATATTTTTCTATGGACAGAAAATAGCTATAAATGTAATTTTATGCTTCTTTAATTAAAAGGTTTTCAAAGAGGAATCTTTTTAAAGAATAATTTTTACTTTCTTTACAAAAAAATGAATGTTGTATTTTAACATAAACAAAAAAAATGAATTTTCCTACCTCACTATTCATTATTTAAGTTTTGTGTTACTTTACAAGATTTGTTTTTCATCAAATAAAAACCCTATTTCATTTTTTGGGTATTTTTGCATTGAAAATATATTTTTAAAAGATAAGTGTATTTTGATAACTGAAATTATTTTTCATAATAGTTTAAAAGAGTTTTTCTACTGTTTTATGATGAAAAGGTGCATGAATAATTTTATTTATTTATTATATGGTAATTAAGAATCATATATGATAAGAAGGTGAGCCTGATACTTCTTATACAATGGGTGCGCCTAGACTGTGTCAAATGACCATGATATAGCTTATACGATTGGTGCGCCCAGACAATGTTGGGTGAGCCTATTATAAATTATTTATTGGGTGAACCTGAATAAAACCCTAATACATTAGGTAATTATCCCCATATTAATAGGAAAATAAGAAGGGAATTATATTAGGTTTTCTCCTATAGATTTAACTGGGCTCCAGTTATTTCTAACACAGGTTTAAAATGGGTTATAAATATGATGCCATAAGTTTCAAAAAGGGGGTTTTATTTGATTTATATGGGTTTTAATGGTTTTATTTGAGAAAAAAGTGTGTGTTTTTCATGTGGAAATGATTTATTTCATTTTCTCCAATAACTTTGAGACAATGGTAAACATTTAATGTATTTTCATGTTTTTTCATTGGAATAAAGAATTTATTTCTTTTTATATCCCCTAATGATCTTTGTTTCTTATCCCAAATTTTATTTTTTTACAGGGTTTAAGGATGGGTATGGGAAAATAAGATTTAAATTTGAATGTCATGAATATTTTTTATGTAAATAAAACATGTTTTATATTAAAATTCAAATTTTTTGTAAATAAATGATACTAATGAGAAGTTTCCACTTTGTAATATATGTTTTTTTTATGTAGAGAATATTAACTAAGCCACTGAAAATATAAAACATAAAGATATTTGGAATTTAAGAAGGTGAATTATAGTCTAAAGACCCTAGAATATGTCAGGATTAAGTTTGATTCTTTATATTTAGTAGTAGAGTAGGTTTTATATTACTTTAGAGGTCAGGATGCTATTAAAAAAAAGATAAAATTCCTCTACAACCATAAAGGATAGCATGTTAGGGAGATTAATTTATAATTTTGATAAATAGAAAAGAGTTCAAGATACCATGGTTAGGGAAATATTATAGTTTATTATCCACATAACATGGTTTATTGTGATTTTATTGATATGATCACACTAACCTTTTTTGTTTAGTAAATGGATGGATATAGCAGGAACCAAAGTAACAATAGATGTAAAGGAAAATTTAGTGGTTGTTTGAATGAACAACCAAATAAAATTGGATTTGTAGTGATAATTCTTATGGTTATTATTAACTATCTATCACAATTTATAATTAACAACATGAACATAGGTGAGTTTCCCAACTCGTTAAATTTGAGAGAAGTGAATATATGTATAATTTTCGGTGATAAATATCATATAGGTAAAAATATTTATTGGATTCTATGTCATGAATATGGGAATATATCTCTAAAAAAATGTATTAAAATAATGAGAAGACATTTTTTACATTTTAAAAGAGGGAATAAGGAAATAATATCCCATGAAAAAATGAAGTGTTTAGTTAACACCATGAATAGAAATAAAATTCTTCCCAAGGAATCCATTGAATGTTTTAAATGTGGGGAGTTTGAGACTTATTAATATCGATGTACTTGGAATAAATATCAAGAACATGACCAACAAGACTATACAAGTGAATGTTTAGTAATTCCAAATTCCATTATTGTTAAAGACAGAGGAAATAAAATTGACATAATAAAGTTATTTATTATATCGTGTATTATGTTTTGATATTATTGAATCTTAGGACATGATTCATATTTTTTATAGGAAGGAATTATTAAGGAATAAGATCGAAAATCATGGTTAGTAAAGAATGTTTAATTATTAAGGATTTTATATATAGGTATTCAAGAGTTATGATGTAGTAATATATTTAAGGTTGGTCTTAATTTCAAATTCCAAGACATCCCTTTTGAAGTTTTATTTGATGGGAATAATTTGGTATACATTAATTGAGTTTTGGTAGATGTTTGAGGTATATGTATTCCTTAAGTTTTACTTATGAAAAATTTATTTAAGAAAGAATTATCTTTATATTTTGTGGACATAATTTTAAAGGTATTGATAACATTTTAAGTTTATATTATCATTGATGATTAATGATATTTTTTAGTATGTTCATAATATTTTTGGGAATTTTATAAGAATTTTATAAATATAGTATTTTTAAAAGGATAACCCATAAACAGGATGATGACCCGTCGCATCCTACAAGTCCATGAGGCTTAAACCCACAACTGAAGGGATACAAGGGAATAATGCTTTCCAATATCCTATATGAAGTCCTTAGAAAATTGTGATATTGAAGAATGATTTAGTGATTAGGTTATTAATTTTATTTGAAAAGAGTGTCATTATTTTGGGAACTTTATTTTATTACAGTAAATAGAATCTTATGGGATTTTATTTGAGGATTAAAGATTGGATTTTCTTTTGAAATTATATATGATCTTAATGTGGATTTATGTTGATTCATGTTATTAATTTAAAATATTAGAATATTTTTCAAATTATATGATTAAGGAATATACATTTTATGGTATATGAAATTGTGTTGATTAGAGAAAAATGTTAAATTTATTTTGAAATAAAATGTGATCAAGTCCGTATTTTTAAGTTTCAACCCTAGTCTAGAATATTTTGAAATTTTTTAAAGCTAATTATTTACCTAATGATCTATGTTAAACATTTGGTGTTATCATTGAGGCTTTGGATATTAATGTTTTATTTCTTCATATGAAGGTTCATTATTTTGGGGAATTATCATATATTGTTTAAACCGTTTTAGAATTGGTTAATGTCTAAATATAAAATATAAAGAATTTATACATTTTTGGAAGTAAATGATATGATAAAAGTTGTTCTTAGTGCTTAAGTTATAAAAAAGCATCCAAAGTACTCATCATTCAGAGAAAAATATGATATTTTGGTGGAAATTGATTAAAGGATGAATTTCTACATGTTAAGTATGTATATTTGCATAAGTTATTATTCTATATCATAATATAATTACTAAGCTATAGGAAAATGATCTTGAAGATTTTTTTTTCCGATTAACTTTATTTTTAATAAATAAATGGTCTCTTAACCCTCATGAATTTATCATTTTGTGTTTGTTAACATTCTCTGGATCATGTTATTTATCACTGTCTATCAGTCATCGAACATTAGTTTTCTATTCTATATCCATATTTTTACTTCCAATGAATTTTTCCCTACTTGAAAACCTAGTTATGTTCTATTCAATATGACCTTCATATTTATTCCCACTTTTTTAAGAGGATGTTTTATTAACCATTTTTATTAGGTGTGATTTCAATAAATGTATTTTAAAATTTCAACATTTGATTACTGAGATTGAGTTTAAAATTATGAGGATTCAATTTCTAAAATTATGGGAATTTAATATCCTAATATTTAAAATGAATGAATATATTCGACAATGTAAAAAATATTAAACATTGAGCTTAATCTAATAATGAAATATTTTTATTTAAATATGACTATTATGTCATTGCAATTAAATCAGCGAGTATGAATAGAATTAACTAATTTTTGAAAAAACATACAAACACACAGAAATAAACACACACAAAAACATACATAAATATATATATATATATGTTATAATAAATATAAATATATATATAATGAATATGAAATTAACACTCATTTTTTAGTGAAGCCATTTTATTATTTAAAGATGGGTTTTCATCAAAAATGGGTTTTATTGTTTTTTGTGAGAAAATGATATAATTATTTCCTGAATTTTTTTCAAATTATATTTTATAATAAAATAATAATTTTTTAAATTATAATATCAAAATTACCCTATGGTGAAATTTTGAAATTTTTCTAAAAAGTTTGATTTTTTTGGTGAATAGTAAAAATACTAATTTTATTGAAAACTGTATTTTATTTTAAATTATTTTTAAAGTAAAATGTTATTTTGGATTAGTATTAAAATTTCATTAGTTTATTTTTATTTAAAATAATCCAATTATGGTTTTTTAAATGAATTATATAATTTAATTTAGTAAAAAACCTCATATTTTAAAAAGAAATTTTTCTGAAAACTTTTTTTCATCCTGGTTTACAGGTTTGATTTTAAACTAAATTATTCAAGTAATATGTTTTTAATTTTTAAAAATTGATTCCACATTTTTAATCATGAGGTAATTTTTTAAATAGGTTGATTTTATTTTTAGTCATTATGAATTGTAACCATAGTAATTTTTGTTACCACGGTAATGGTTAAATCAGGGAATTAAGGGTTAAGAATAATATGATAAGGATTAGAAAATGACTCCAATACTTGAATAAATTTTATTTACTGATTAAATTTCATCCATAATACTCCAATATTTTATTATATGAACTTTTTTCTATTGGGATGAGATTGTGAATTTTATAATATTTTATGTAAATCAGAGTTAAAAATGTGGCACTCTTGTTTTTAATAACTATAATATTTTAACATGGTGATAAAAAGAGGAAATCTTTAATTATAAATTTTATTTTTAAATATAAATTATTTATCTTAATAATGGTAATTTATTTTTAATTATTAGTGAATAAATAATTACTTTAAATTCTCAAATAATGCTGACGCAATAATTATTCAATTAATGGAAAATAAAATAAATGATATTAAAAATATTAAAACTAGTAAAATTTGAAATAATTAATGAAAACCATAAATTTATAGATAAAAAAATTTATAAATGTAATTAAACATTTTATTCTAATTTATTTTATTGTCTTGATGATATTAAAATTCAAAGTAAATGAATAGTTCTAAAATTGACATTATTGATATTTTATGAAGCTAATATTTTATTAAATAATATAAAATTACTAAAAAACCTATATTCATATAATTTATTATGATATGGTTTGAAATATAAACCATGATCCATTTAACAGCTGTTTTTCTATATATGGTAACCATCTTCACCCCCAAAGAGTAAAAAACCTTATTATCACGGTAATTGTGAAAGGGCTTAATGAAGGGTTAAAACAAAAAGATAAAGATAAAAATATGATCCAAAAATTCCTAAAATTTATTTTATGAAATTATTTTTACTAATAATCATATTTAATTTGAATATTAAAAATTTAGATCTATTTGGATATCAACATTAATTTAAATTAATTTAACATTTTAATAAATTCCAAGAGTGCCCCTCCCCTCTTTTATAAAATAAAATCTCTTCGTCTCATTTCATCACACCTCAATAAATATTTGGTTTGGAAAATATCTACCCAAATACCTTAAAAAAAATACCTCAACACATTCTAAAAGTTTTATTTTGGTCATAATACCAATCTTTGATGGATTAAGGTGTAAAGAAAAAGAGGTTTTCCAAACAATAGGAAGATAAAGAATGTATGTAAAGAGTGAGACTCAAGGTAAGAGACACTTTAACTAACATCACATTTTAAATATTTATTTTCAAAAGTATTTCTATTTTATTTACATTTTTCAAAAAATTATTTTATGAATTTATTTATATGTACATAAAAGAACTATAAATGGTATTTTATATTGCTTTCTTTTAAAGGTTTTAGAAAAGGAATCTTTTTTATGGCATGTTTTCACTTTCTTTACAACAGAAAAAATGAATGTTCTATTTTAATGTAGAAAATAACACAAAATTTTCTTAAATCCATATCCATTACTTAATTTTTATCCTCTTTTACAATATTTCATGTTTTCTATGAAGAAAAACTCCATTTCCTTTTTTGAGGTATTTTTGTATTAAAAACATGTTTTTAAAGGAAAATGGTATTTTGATAACTGAATGATTTTTAATATGGGTTTAAATACATTTTTAAATGTTTTAAGATGAAAAGGTTCAATAATAAAGTTTTTTAATCATGATATAGTACTTGATAATTACATATGAGAAATGGGTGAGCTCGATACAACCTATATGATGGGTGCACCCAGATAGTGTTGGGTGAGCTCGATGTATCTTATACGATTAATGCACCTAGAAAGTGCCAGTTGTTACCATTATTTCTTATATTATGGGTGAACCTAGATAGTGATCCAATTAATTAGGTAAAGTTACTTATATTAATAAGAAAAAAATAGGGAGTTTCCAGAGGGTTTATCCTATGGATTTATCTAAGCTCTAGTTATTTTTCACACTAGTTTAAAATGGATTATGAATATGGTTATCTACATTTCCATGAAGGGGTTTTTATTTTTTTGATATAGTTTTTAATGGTTTTATTTTATAAAAAAGTTTTTCATTTTTCATGTGGAAATGATTTATTTTATTCACTCAACTAACTTTGAGATAAAGGAAAATATTTTATGGGTTTTCATGTTTTTTCACTAGACTAACATATTTCATTATTTTTATGTCCCTTACTATGTTTATTTTCTCATCCCAATTTTTAAAATATTTTTCATAGTGTTTGAGGATGGGTAAGTGAAAATAATAAATCAATTTTAAAGTTGTGAAGGTTTTCCAAGGAAAGAAAACAAGTTTTATTTTAAAAGTCTTATTTTGTGAAAAAATGGTTACTGGATAAAAGTGTACACTTTATAATATATGGGTTTTTATATGTAAAGGTTATGACCTAACTCTCTAAAAATATAAACCATAAAGATATTGGTAATTCAGTAAGGTTAATTATAGTCTAAATACACTGGAATATGTCATGTTTATGGTTGGGTCCTTATAAAATTTTAGATAAAAAAGTAAACCAATCAGCTGATGAAATAATAGGATTATCACTAAGTAACCCATCGTTAGTCAATATACCAATAATATCATTAAACTCTTCTTGATACATATGAAACATATAATTAATATTAACTGGAAATAATAATACATAAAAAATGTTAAAAATTAAAAATAGTTATTAAAAATAATTATTATATACTCACCAAGATTGTAAGAATAATGTGACACCTCAATATTAATCTTTATCTTTATCTTAATATCCACTATAATCATCATCTTTAAATTATTCATTAACATCATAAATTTCCATATGGTATTCAGTTTTATAATCTCTCATTAATTCATAATCATTAATAGTTACATCATCCCCAGTGTCAACACCATCATCCCTCAATTAAATATTATAATCTTCTGTATTTGTATCTCTTTGAGTAAGAGATGTATTTTGTGATTTATAATGAAAAATTTAAACAATTTCACCTCTATGAAACGATTTCTTTATATTTAATAATATAATCTTCATGAGATTTAATTTTCATTACACAATACCAATAGTTTAAATATCTCATTGAAGTATAATAATTTGCGTAATAATCTTCATAATAAACTTTATGTTCTTGATATGCCAAAATAATTGGTTCCTTTGCTCCAAGATAAATGTTATAAATAATTTAAATTATTACATGATTCAGATGAATGGGTGACCCTTGATCAGAATCAAACTAATAACATTAAAAAATTTATTACCCAATGTTGTCCTAGGGAAAATAAATCAATTATTTCATCTAATATGAAATAAAAGGCAACTTCATTTTTTCTATGATGAGTTACTATTACAAAAACACCATTTTTGATTGATTTTTTACTCACCTTATGTGTGTTAATGAAATATAAATCCATTAACCACATAAACTTTATATGATTCTACCGATTTTTATAATGGCTTCCACAATTAACTTAATCAACTATCAATTTTATTTCCAAGTTTTGATACATAGAAAATTTAAAATTAGTTATTATTATACACAATAAAATATTGATTTATTATTTTTGGTCATAACCAATTTTCACTAAATTGTTGTTGGCACTCATATTTTCACATCACAAACTTTGTCGTGAAAGGATACATGTCATGAATATTTGGATATAGATAAATGAAATCATACAATGTCTTATTCAAACTCATGATACTATTCCGTCCACGGACATATGACATATCAAAGAAAAGTGAAGTACATTCTCTGGAATATGTTCACAAGACATCGTGTGACCCATCAATGAACATGCGACATGTCATAGGCAAGCAAAGAGACTACCCTTGGTGATGTCCGCAAGCCATTGTGCAACCCATCAATGAACATGCGGTGAATCAAATATATTCAATACGACTATCCCTGACAATGTACACACTCCAATGCAACATCCATCACTGAAATTTTGATGCACCACATTAAAACAGAAGGGTTGTCCATGAAAATGCTTGCTCACTATCTTAAGATTCATCAATGAACACATGTCATGTCATAGGAAAGAAAAGTAACTATCCTTAGTGATGTTTTCAAGATGTCACGAGACCCATCAATGAACATGTAGTGAATGAAAGATAGAAAATGTGACTGTCCCTGAAAATTTCCTCACGCCATGGAAAGATCAATCACTAATCATGCAACACACCACCCAAAAATAGAATGGTTGTCCATGAAAATGTTTTAACACTGTCTCAAGATTCATCATTGAACATGCGACATGTCATTGGAAAGCAAAGGGACCATCCTTTTAAATTTCCAAAATCCATCATGAGACCCATAAATGTACATGTGGTGCATCAAATTCAAGTTGAGAAACTATCCCTAACAACATCTAATTGTCGTCACAAGATCCATCATTGATTATGAAACACGCTATAAGAAAACAATACGATTGACCAAGACAAGGAATGTGAACCATCACGAGATCACATATTGATCATGTGGTGCACTCATAGACAACCAATGGTCAGGTGATGACAACCGAATGAGTTCCCCAGGACACATGGCTTGTCATTGATAAGTTTCTAAAAAACCACCCATAAACCTTTGAAAACAAAGATCATTGATATCCAAAGGGAGAGACCCCGATGATCGTAAATCTCATGTTCTAAATCATCATTCAAAAGGATAAATTTCCTTAATGATATCCTAGAAAAATAACATGACCACTAACCTTTGTAGAATAAAACAAATGAGATAAAGGGGAGGATACAAGAGGTTCTTGAGGTTGCCGAAGGACATGCGAAGCACCCAGGGAGATCCGTAAGGCATTGTGGGTCCCTAGTGGCATTCCCGCCTCATATCACAAAATCATTTTGGCTTGTCATCCTCACCACACATTATTCCTCACGCATCTCCACAAATCCCATATCGATCACGTGACACATCACCAAAAAATAGAGTAATTTCCTTGACCTTACTCATGATATCTCACATAAATCCCAACCTTCCCACATAAAACAAAGGAAATAAAAGAGGGAAGAGGAAGAAGGAACAAATGGATGCTGAAATACTTGTGATGCACCCAGGGCACCCATAGAGCGGCCCTGTGAGTCCTCCAAACAAGTCAACGAGACCCTATGAGACCTCCGAAAAATTCACCCTTACCCTGTGAAATACTCTTGGAAAGGCACAAATCTATCAAGAAAGTCATTTGACATTATTTCATGATTAAACAAGTCTTCATTAATTGGAAATAATCTGATATAGGAAGTTTTATAAGAAGAGACTCATGACAGAAGAAAACCAAGAGACGTCCTCGGAGTAAAGACTCGTGAAGCCATGTGGCGCCATAACCCTTTGTTGACTCCGACATGGACTCGTGACAGATACATTGTAGAAAGTACTGAGCAACCAGGGTGGAGATTCCTATAAAATCCCCACCCCAACATGAAGAAAGGGTTGAACTCTGAGGCTCTAGATGACTTAACTGTTGACCTCTTTGGACTTCTTGGAGTGTCAGATCTCACAACCCGCAAACCATCTATCATGTAATGCACCGGTGAATAGTCAGAGAAATAATGTTTTGTATATAAGTTATTTATCAGGATCATTCATGTATCACATGAAGGGTCACTAGAAAGAAGTGTTAAGAACATACCATATGTCTTCCAGATCACATGATATTCATGATAAACTAACACTGAATAATAGCAAGGCATTCACAAGGACACACACCAACAACGGTATCATGTCACCCAGTTCTCATGATGCTCCTACAACTAGCTATTTCATTCATACAAAGTCCTATGAAATGTCAATGAAAAATTTCATGACCTCTCTGGGCATGTCACCAAAGTCTCGTAGAAGTCCCCATGTACTTATCACCTAAGACTTGAAATGTCCATCACATACATCACCTGACTCATATAAAAGATCCCACTCATGACATCTGAGTCTCTTAAAAGTACCTTGGGATATCAACGGGCACCGATGACACCCTCTAAAAATTTCATCTAGGTGTTGTGACACCCTATTCACAGGTCATCTTAGACTCATGATACCCTTTAGACATGACAACCAAGTCTCATGATGAATTCTAGGGATGTTATACAAGATTTGTTACATCCTTTGAACCATGTCATACTAGATCTTGTGAAATTGATCATATGTGCCAAGCCGACTCTCACAAATGACACCAAGGCACGTCATCCGGGTCATGAAACACCCCCTTTACATGCCTGCAACAAGTCTTGTCAATCATGCAAATCACCTTGAAACTACCCACCTTGATCATACGAAGGAATATTAGACAAAAATCTCTATTCATGAGAAGGAGTCATTGACATATCAGAATGTACATGTGATTGTCCTCAGACATATTGGTATTGACATGCGATAATCTGAAGACAAGTCAGGTTGATCAATGGACAATGCATGGTCATGTCTTCTTTGATCATGCGCAAGACTCTAGACATGTCAGCTTTGATTAGACGAAGACATCTGATACAAGTCAGTTGATTATGCACAAGACCCCATATTGGTCAGGGCTTACACTCTAAATATGCCCCCAGCTATATTGATTTATGTCTGATTACATCTACATGTCCATATCCCCAATGAAGAAAACCAGGATAGTCTCATATCCATAAGTCCCTCCTAGGGTATCTATTGTCACATCTCCTATAACATAGATTCCCACTACAAGAACTACATGTACTCTGATTTCTATATTAATCAGGATACGTAAGATTCCTAATTTAGGTCGAAGATTAATATTCACCTCCTAACCGTATGATGTTAAACTGCATTGATGGTTGTAGTCTTACGACCTTAAAATATTTGAAATGAACTATGTGGGTTTGGATTCCTGGTTTAACAAGATATTTAGAACACCTCATATAGGTTCAATCCCATCCCTAGGACACCATCCATGACATTGGACATCAATAAAGTCCAATTTTTTTTGAAAATGGACATGGACTAAAGCATCATAATTAAATAAGAGTGTAATAGAGAACCTGTAATATGCACATGATTTTCCTTATCTATACATGTTCACAATCAATCCATTCACATAGGTGTAACCTCTACCATATCCATGTTTGGTAAGGATTTCATGAACATATCTTAAATTTATAAGAGATACTAGAGTAGGAAACAATTACCCCTAAAAGGGTGTGATGATCCCAACCTCCCATCTTCTCGACCAATGAGAGTCTCTAAGAGTTGCTGGGCCTAAAAACCTAGCTGACTGATAGCCTCTGGAATATAGGTACATACCTAGCTGTGGATGATAGAATTTTTGGCACTTTCTAGGGATGAAAAAATATACGGTAGAACCAATGATATTAATTGAGAGAGGGATTAAAAACCCCTGCGATGAAACTGTTAAAAAATACCCAGTCCATTCCTATAAAACCCGATGAAAAAAATGGTTAACTCAATGTGAGTCCATTAGCTATGTCATCCCTTTAACAGGTCAAAAAGTTTATATTTTCCATTACCTATCAGGTCAATTTATGTTGTGCTCATTGAAAAACAAAACTATGAACCTGACATGTTTCTTTTAATTATACTAAAATTTGTGTAGAACTAAGGGACTGCCTCTTCACCTTTTAACTATGACAATTATTGATCGAACATGTAATCTTATATATGATGAACATTGATAAGGTTTCTTGTTTCTTGCTTAGTAATTCTCATGATTCATTGCAATTGAAATTATTTCATCAAATGTGCCAATGAATCTCGAGATCACTAGACAAGGTTCTTTTTTTCTGAGGCCCCAACATTCATTTTCATCAACACAACACATTCTTCATTGATTGGTAAACATCTTAGGACAAGAATACCATAAAAAATCTCTATCATGAATCTAAAATAGGTTCATGAAATCCTTTATAGGATAAGTTTATTCCAGAAGTCTTTCCCATGACATGTTGTTGGAGAGGAAGTGAACCTTATCACCACGTTCAACAACATTATGAACCTATCACTGGAATGCAGTAATAGACACCTTCCCTATGTTGGGGAGGTGGATGAATATTGTCAACATGAAAACTCAATCAACCAGGAGGTTCCTAGGAGGGATCCCATCCATTCTAATCATCCTCACTGATATATGGCCATGATTCCACATGGAGCTACAGAGGAGGTTGTGCCTATACCAACTATCTAGGATGGGTCACCCTGCCGGGGAGCCCACTTGGGGTATCCAAACAATACAATTACTAAGAAGGATTATATCCAAGATACCACCAATATGTTATAGGCCCACCAGAGTATCTTGGTAGTGCCTTAGAATAAATTCCAAATCACCACTATCTAGGAGCCTCTGACTTCATGTCAGCTGGCCTCAGTGATTACAGAGTCCTAGAGAATTCCCCATCCCTCAGGGATGGGTGGATTTTTTCCATATTATACAATGTGATCATCTTATTCATGGGCACCGACCCATAAAATAGTATATTGGGAACTACCCCCCCCCCAATGGTACATCAGGAACTGATCTGTCAAACAAGATACTCCATTGAGGAGGAGCACCAAACTACTTGTGTCTCAGTCAATATGATTTCAGTCAAATCTAGAGAATCCTTATGAGTACCAGATAAGAATATTAAATAAGGTTAAAATCATACCCTCCTACATTAATCTAGGTCATAGTAGTTTAACCTTCCTTATGTCACCAGCAAAAGAGAATAAAGGCCCGACGGTACCCACCCAACATCTATAGAAGGCGTCACCATCTGTGTTGGAATTTAAGAGAATAATAAAAATGGATCACATGGATAGTGGTAGCTGTGGATTCAATCATTGGGGTCCATGTTGGAATTCCCATCATAATATACTCACCCTAACACTAATAGAAAAAAGGGTTCTCTCATGGATCCTTCCAGCCAACCCCTTAAGGAAGACATGGAAATTTCTAGAGAAGAATAGATTACAAAACTCCAACAAGATAATAGGAATATATGATAGATAACTATGGGAATAATCCTAAGGTATCTATATTAGGATGATGATCCAGCATAAACCTATGAAATCCCTCCTTATAGCGAAGTTACTTAGACTAGAGGGATGTGGGAATTTTCATATTTGTATTACCCTAGTCGGGTGAAATCCAGATGTTGTTCTACCACACCCCATCCCACAAGGTTGGGAGAATTTCTATATTTTCCACCTCCACATCGGGGATATTCTAGAAACCATTTACCTCAAGTATTTCCACAAAACCTTCAAGAGTTTCAGGAACCTTTAATTAATGGGAAGCGTCTATGTTATCCAAGACCCCAATACTACAACACTTACCCTGGAATCGATAAATATTGAGACTTTATACCTCAAACTCTTAAATAATCCATACACCTACATCAATGGTGGCACAAATATCTTGCCAGAAAAATGGTCTGACCAACATTATTTTAAAGATAGGCAGTGAAAAGTGTATTCCTTACAAACCAAACATGTCTCAGGGTATTTCAACTATTCCATGAAGAGTGGATTGATAGAGATCCTGATGGCAACATAACTGAGTGAGGTGGGGTTGGTAGGTCATGCAAACTATTTCCCCTACCATCAACATCTTGGGAATACCATACAAGGTTTATTTTTTTCTTTAAGTAATGGCTTCAAGTGTAGATAGACATGGGGATATTATAACCACCGATACCTGAATCCCCACTCCAGTCACCTGATCACTTTGAACAGGGCACAACAACTGCATAGAATATCATGACCCACATACCTCCCCAGGATAAGATTCTATCTTTTAAATCAAGATTGAACAAACCCTACTCTTTCCAAACATAGAATGACTCTAAATATTTTGACTACATTGTGGAAAACAGTTTGATAAAACTACCACTGATGAGGAATCCAAATGAGGCGGGGTTGATAGGCCATTAAAACTTTTCCCCCTACCATCGAAATCTGAATCACACAATAGAAAGATGATTTGTATTTAATTATTGGTTTGAAAAACATGTATCTTCCAGATTTATAGAGCTAAAAGACCCTAAAACTCATGCAATATGCATAAGAGTTGTCTAAGATCCTTCAAATGAGCTTCTCTCCTAATATGTTATTCACCCATCATCCTTACCATAAGATGTTAAACTACATGACCATCACCCTAACCGCAAAATGTTAAACTGTATGGAGCTCATCCTTACCGAAAGATGTCAGACTGCATGACCATACTTCTAAACACATGAAATTAAACTATATGCCACAAGACATTAAAATTCATGACCATCATCCTAACCACATGATGTTAAATGGTATGTAGATCATCTTTACCATAAGACATTAAACTTCATGGATCAAGTCCTCACCACAAGATGCTAAACTTCATGAATGAGTCCCTTACCACAACACATTAAAATACATGAATGAAGTCATTACCATAAGCATTAATCTGCATGGATCATGTCCTTACCACTTAACATTAAACTACATGACCAACTTTCATACTGCAAGACATTAAACCACACATCTTTTCTAGAACTATGTATTACATGATTCTCATTTTCAATGAGATACGTAGGGACACATTGATCCAATATCTTGGTCCATCCACCACATGGTGTAAATACTCTTATTCTATCCTCCATTGACTCTAGATGGTGAAATAAGCCCTTATAATTCCTAATTTCTTGCACCAAGAATAGTTCACGTGAGCTTAGGAATTTCGGTAAGGGTTTCCCAACACCAAACAAGGAATGAAACTCGAGATAAGTAAATTTTAGTGTTGAATTCAAGATGATAAAAGGAATACCATGATTCCTCACCGCATGATGTTAAAATTCATGGTTGATGTCCCTTAGACGATATAAAAATGTACATTCCTGTGGATCTCACCCAAGAGGACCACCATTGATAGTGTTGGTCTCCTACCACACCAACTTTATAGAACTATGTACAGGTTTATTCACATCATAATGAGATATGAAGGGATGCCTGAATTCTATGTCCAGGCCTATCCACATATTTTCATGTCTTTATCACATGATGAAAAACTACATAGAACATTTCCTAGTCACATGATGCTAAACTCTACAACATATCAACCTATGGGAGATATCATCAGTATCATATGGAAAGGTCAGTGTACTTCATGGCGACAGTTCCCCCTTCGAAACTTATGGAGCCTCATATATTGAAGCGGGTTCCTACAATAAGGGATGTAAACATGAAAGGGAAGTCCTTTTGACTATATACTACACAAATCCAAAGTCTCCATGCCTTTCATTCCTAGTAACCCATCATCCTTACCACAATATATTAAACTTCATGGACATCATCCTGACCACATGATGTTAAACTGTATGGCAATCATCCTTACCACATGATCTCAAAATGTACGGTTTCTTAAGGACTATATATGGTTTGATTAATGTAATCACATGATATGTAGTGACACCCAAACTTCTATTCTTGGTCCCAGCCATAATATTACCTTCCTTTCTCATCGGGTGATCTAGCGTCCTTACTACAGGATGTAAAACTACATGGATCCAGAACACCCCCTTCATGATGGGTGGCCCAATGTCCTAATTTCATGATATAAAACTACAAATATCTATGATATTTATCCTCATTCATGTTAATTCACCAATGTCATTTCTTCATGACTTTAAACTGAATGGTTCTTTAGAACTATTTGTGATTTGGTTCTATTTCTCATGAGATTTGTAGTGATGCCCAGAATTCCTCCTTTGGTCCCAACCACAATATTACCATCAATTTATGTTATTCCTCCCCCATCCTTACTGCATGATGTTAGACTAAATGGAATTTTCAAAACTACATAAGGATTGATTCTCACTTTTTATGAGATACGTAGTGACGCTTGAATGCCTATTCTCAGGCTCAGCCGGAATAGTTACATTTATTCATAGAAATTCACCTTCGTCCTCACCACATGATGCTAAACTGCATGAAACATCAATAACTACATGTAGCTTGATTCCTGACATCACAAGATATGTAGTGATTCTTGGATATCTAATACTAAGGCCCATATTCAATAGTTAATAGAAATAATTCTCAACTCGGCATATGGTACATGATTTCATAGAGTATTTCCCATTCAAGAACGTCCTGTGGATTGATTCTTATCCTTGTTAGATACATAGTGATTCCCAAGTATCCATCTTTGGGACCATCTACAACGTATCCACATTCATGTTGGTTCCTACATCCTTACCGCATGATGCTAAACTACATGGAAGTACATCCTTACCACATGATTCTAAAATGAGTGGAAGTACATCCTCATTGTATGATGGTAAACTACATGGAAGTACGAACTTACCACATATTGCTAAAATGAATGGAAATAAGTCCTTACCGCATGATGCTAAACTATATGGAAAATTTCTTGGTTTCATGATATTAAAATGACCCAATAAACATTCCCACTACATGACTATAAACAATGCATACCATCTCCCATTTTTCATTCCTTATCAAAGGACCATAAGATACATACCCTAGTCAACTAGAGTATGGGGTTTTTCTGTCATATTTTAAAATAATCTCAATCCATGTGGCACACTTCACTTATTCTATACCTCATAGTTTTAAAATACTTTCACTTCCCTTGAAAAGGGAAAAATAGATCTCTTGGTTAGCCATAATAATGACAAAAAATGGACTTAGACCCACAAGAAAATGGAATCTTGGTTTAACAAAAAGGTCCCCTGGATTCTTGTGATCCTGATATCACCATGATGAAACCTAACACCCCATTTTGTTTTTGTTTACCCCTAGAATGATTGTACCATATTATTTATCATGATCTGAGTAACTTGAGTTGTGATTTACAATATTTCCTCCTCCCACTTAGAAGGATGTTGGAATACTCTTTATCATGGGTATCCTAATTAACCTCTTATGTAACATCTCACAGATTAGGTCCATGAGAGTCATGAACTTAAGCTTCCTGTGCTTTGGTCAAAGATATATGAATTTAAAATCAATATTATAATGGTCCAAATCACAAGACCTTAAAATACTAGAAAAAAGTTACATAAAACTTGTCAAGATGAAAACCCACAAAGGGAAACCTGAACAAAATTCGAGTCTCTGCTCTCTAAAATCTTGACCTCTAGATTTTAGGAAAAAATTATGGCACAAATAAAAGGCATAAAGTTCATAAGGTCTTCTATACATCCCTAGTAAAATCCAATATATTATTTCTAGACCCCTTGGTTCTAGAAAATGTTAGAAAAATGATTTTTCAAATTTTCTCACTGTGAGAATATGTTTTCTAGGTGGTGGAACAATTTTTTGGGTGCTCAAAACCTTCTTGGATATTAAATTTTCCATAAATCACACTTCATGATTTAAAGAATATTGGGTTATGGAAGGCCTTTAATTTCCCCTAAAGAAGAAAAGAGATATATATTTTGGTCATGATACTAACATCGAAGGGCTTTAGACCCACCAAGCAACAACATCTTGGTTCAATATAAAGGGCTTTATGATTCTTCTGATCCTAGCTTCTTTACAGAGAAATGAATCACCCCATAGTGTTTTAAGTTGTTCCAAGTGTGACTTTCCCATACCTACCTCATGACCTAATCACTTTGTCCAATGATTTATAGTCTCTATACCAAAATATTCAATAGGATCAGACATCCATGACATTGCATCACCATGTTTTCTACCTTTTTTCAAGGATGGAATGTGGTACTTCTTCTCAAACCTTTGATGAAGCACAACTCTTGATTTGAAACCATAGGCTGTAGGTCTTTGTTTTCATAACATCAGAGTTAGATTTCCCTAGGGTGCCAAATCCCTTCCTAGATATCATTCCTTTCTTACACAACTTAACCATTTAGATGTTTTAATCTTCTCAAATCATTCATGACCCTTGGAAGGATGTATATATTAGATTTAATTGGACATTCTATCAATACATAAGATATTTAAACTTCCACCTAAAGGCCTATCATCCTTATATAAGAGGAGATTCTAATCTTTGTGAGTCTTAGTAATACCGATTCAAAACTGTACATCTCAAAATGTTATGAGACATACCTAACATGTCTGCCCTATCCCATATTCACCGAATAAAACATTTTTGTTTTGATTTATATCACCCATACCCCAGCTATCCAGGTGATCCTAGTATCCCTAGTATTTCACCCTCAGCCACACCTCCTTCCATAAGTCTTTCATATCCCTTGGAAAAGAGTAGAGATCAGATTTTCTTGGCCATTCTATCGATGCACAAGGTATTTAACCCACCAAATTATGGAATATCATCCTTTCATAAAAGTAACTCAAATCCCTGTAATCCCTAGTAGTACTATAGTGGATGTCAGTACCCCATAGCGTTTTGTGTCATCCCTGTTCTGCTGGCCCCATGTGTTATAAATGTTTGAGCTATAAGACCTCAAACTACATTACACCAAAAGGTCTAAGCTAGGAGAACCTAAACTGCAGCAAAAATAAGGTCCAAACGAATAACCATAATCTATATCACAATGATGGTTTATCTTGCAGAAAATTAAAATAGTAAGAGACATGATACTCTCCAAGATAAAACTCCAATAAAATAATCCTAGGAAAAAATCTAGTCTCCGCTCGCTGGACATGCACTATGTGTGATTCAAGAAATATTGAGAATCTATAAAAAGGAAGACACACAAAAACATGCTAGGTTGAAAACCCATATGAAGGCAGCCTGAGAAAAATTCCTATCCATGCCTACTAAGTCTTCCCCCATATAAAGTTTAGGAAAAAATTATGGAAAACATAAATAAATACAAAACTTGTGGGTCCCATCATATGGCATTAGTAAAAATCACTCTATGCTCCCTAAGTCTCCTGACTTAGAAAAAAGTTAGATCATTTGGTAAGGATACCATGTCCAAACTATCCTTGTAAATCAGACGATCTCAAGACTACTGGAGTAGGTGAATTAATGAAGAATATCATGATAATGGGCATTCATGAACATTTTTAAAATAAAAATCTATTGAAATTAAAGCACTTAAATCCATGAATCAGATCTATTTTGTATTACACACAAAAGATGAGCATCATGGATGGTATAACCAACAGCTCCCCCGAGACATGGATCTTTACCCGAGATTTCATCACAAAAATTGTGATATTTTCCTTCCTATGTATGATCTAGTTCTACGTAGGTAAATTCATCATAGGGTTCTATATCTACCAACATATGTCTCCTATACATGAGTTTGATCAGCATAGTGGTATAATTCAGAAATATGCACAACTTGATTCCCATCTTCATGGGATACATAGTGACATACAAATATTTTACTTCAGATCTAGCCACAAGTTCCTCTCCACCTAATCCCTATCCTATTTTATAATTCATATACACCCCAATTTTAGGGTATCCATGCCTTGAGCTACAATTAATTATTATATTGGATTCAGCCTAGCCATTGTGTCTAGAGTTATCATCTTAATAACACTTGAGAGTTCCTCAAACATACTCGAGATAGATCCTCTTAGGATGTTCAGTGTCATGGATAATTAGACATTCAAATATGTGGAAAAGATTATACTATTTACCTTAGAATTAGATTATTTTCATCCTAAACGAATCCAATTCTAAGGTGGGGGGGCATTTGTTTAAACTCATATTTATACATGACACACTTTTTTGTAGAAGGAAACATGTCATGAATATTGGGATATGGATAAATGAAAATTTATTTCATCGTCTTGATACTCATGATACTATTATATCCATGGAAACTCGGCCTATCAAAGTTGAGCCAAATATATTCCTTTGAAAATGTCTGAAAGTAGTTGTGAGGACCATTAATGAACACACAACATGTCATAGGCAAGCGAAGAGATTGTCCTTAGTGATGTCCACAAGCAATTGTGAGACCCATCAATGAACTTGTGGTGAATCGGAGACTAGCAATGTGACTATCCCTGATAATGTTCTCACGCCATTGTAAGATCCATCACTGATCATGTAGAAAACCATAGACAAACAGAAGGGGTTTCCATGACAATGCTTGGGCACCATCGTAATTTTCATAAATGAACATGCAACATATAATAGGAAATCAAAGAGAATATCCTTGGTGATGTCCATAAGTTGTCACAAGACCCATCAATGAACATACAATGAATCAAATATATGCAATTATTCTATCCCCAAAAATGTCTACCTTCCATAGAAAGATCCATTCCTGATAATGTGATGCCCCACAGAAAAACAAAAGGGTTTTTGTGACAACACTTGCGCATCATCACAAGATTCATCATTGAGAATGCAACATGTCATATGAAAGAAAAGAAAATGACCTTGGAAATGTCCGCAAGCCATATAAAGACCCATAAATGTACATTCAGTGCATCAAAATCATCCAGAGAAACTATCTCTTACAACATATAATTGTAGTCGCAAGATCCATCACTTAGAATGTGACGCGCCATAAGAAAACAGGAAAAATGGCTAATACAAGGTGGAGACACCATACCGAAGTCCCATATTGATTATGGAACACACTCATAGACAACCAATGGCTATGTGGTGATAGATGAATGAGTGCCCCTAGGATACATTGTTTTTCATTGGAAACTGGTTGACAAACCCCCCAAAATGCTTTTAAAATAAGAGGTAATGATATCCAAATAGAGAGATCCCTGATGGTCATAAATCTCATGCACCAAATAATCATTTGAATGGATATATTTCCTTGATGATATACAAGAAAAAGAACATGAACCCCAAACTATTATAGAATCAAACAAAAAATATAAAGGGGAGGAGTTGAGAGGTTCTTGCGGTCATTGATGGACATGAAGCACACCCCTGAAAATTTATAAGGCACCGTAGGTCCCTGGAGGCTTGCCTGCCTCATATAATGAACGCCTTTTGGATTGTCAGCCTCACCACATGGAATTCTTCCTGGATTTATAGAAAACCATGCAATTCCCTTTAGATATACAAGGAATAACAAATAAAATTTTCCAGGAACTGATCTCACATCTCCACAGGACCCATACCAGTCATGCACCACATTACCAAAAAATAGAGTAATTGTCCTTGAAATTACTCATGAAATATTGCATGAATCTCATCCTTAGCACAAAAAATAATGTAAATAAAATAGGTAGGAGGACAAATCCACTCAAAGTCACTAAATGACATGCGATGTGCCCAGGGAACCTACAACTTGGTCCCACATGACCTTTATACAAGTCAACTAGACCCAACATGACCTTCGTACAAGTCACCCTTGCCCCACGAAATACACGAGGAAAGGAATAAATCTCTTGTAAAAGTCTTTTTACATTCCCACATGATAAAACAAGTCTTCATTAATTGAAAATAATATGATAAGGGTAGTGTTGATGGAAGATAATCGTGATTGCTGAAAATCAGGCAACACCCTTAGAGAAAAGACAAGCAAAGCAGTGTGGTGCCAAAATCCTTTACTAAATCCAACCTAGATTTATGCCAAATACACCTCCCAAAGTGATGAGAACCTAGGGTGGTGATGCAAATAAATTCCCCACCCCAACATGAAGAAATTTTTAGACTCAGAGACTCTAGACGACTTGACTCTCGACCTCTATGGACTTTTCAGAGCGATGGATCTCGTGACCAGCAAGCCTTTCATCAGGTAATGCATTGGTAGAAAACCAGAGAAATCATTCACCATACATATGGTACTTAGTGTGATCATTAATAGATAACATGAAGGTCTACTGGTAAGATGTGTGAAGAACATACCGCTTTTCTTCTAGATCACAAGATATTCATGATAAGCTTACACTAAATAAAACCACGGCATCTACGAGGACATGCGGTGACACCAGTAAATGTCACCTAGATCTCCCAATGCTCCTCCAACATGCTTTTTGGGTCATATTAAGTCCTCTAGACATGTTAAAGATAAGTCACACAGCCCCTTTGGGCATGTCACCATAGTCTCGTAGAATTCCCCTTGGACTTATCACCTGAGACTTGTGCATCCTTTACATACATCACTTGAATAATATAATTCCGCCTGCTCATGTCAACCAAGTCTAGTGAATTTACCTAGGTATATCAATGAGAACCAACAATTCCATCTAGAAATGTCATCCAGGTCTCGTCACACCCTCTGGGTAGGTCAGTTGAGACCCATGACCCCCTAAAGACATGAAGGCTAGGTCTCACAATGCCTTTAAGGGATGTTAACCAAGATATGATACATCCTTCAAACCATGTCATACTAGATCTTGAGACACCCCTCACATGTGTCAAGTAAAATATCATGAATAATAGAAAGTCACATCAGCTGGGTGATGTGACACCCCCCTTGACATGTCTACGACAAGCCATGTCAATCATGCGAGTCACCTCAGAACTTCCCACCTTGATCATGAAAAAAAATCCTAGACAATGCACTCTGATCATGTGAATGATTCATTGACATGTTAGAATGACCATGGGATTGTCCATATAAATTTCTATATTGACGTGAGATAGTTTAAAGACAAGTCATGTCTATCATGTGACATCGCATGGTCAAGTATTCTTTCATCATGCCCAAGACTCTAGACATGTCTACTTTTTTCTAGAGTAGACATCTGAGAAAAGTCAGTTGATCAAGAATGAGACCCCAAAAATGCCATCTTTTCTCATCTAAATAATCTTGGATATGATGATTCACCCATTCGATAGAATCTAAGTAATTACCATTGATTAGGAATACAACCTCAGATATGTCTTCCATGTTATATTGGTGATCCATTATATTGGGAAGATATTCAAGACATTTCCATTAGACATCGAATACATGTCAAGTAAATCCCTTATGATATGCCCAATTTGTATGGGGGACTGAATTGTACCCCTGACATGTGGACCCTGGCTAAGAAATCTTATCCACATACCCCATTTATAAGGGAAATATCCTTGATGAGCTAGGGGCATTCCCTAATGTGATTCTCCCAATATCTTTCTCTCAATGAGACCATCATGGTCATCACCAACTCTCATTAATCATCCAAAGGATAAATATTGAGTATTCCATTTAGGTAACCATATAGTGTCGTCCCCGGCCATTTAGGAATCCTCAAAGTGTAAGCCCTAAATAGAAACATGATATGAGTATGTCAACCGGAAACCTTAGAGTGTAATCCCTGACCAATCGGGAAACCTTAGAGTGTAATCCCCGACCAAACATGAAACCTTAGAGTGTAAGCCACAACCATTTGGGAATCCTTAGAGGGTAAGACCCAATCACCGACATAATATAAATATGGCCCCTGATATAGGGAATTCATTTTGGTATAAGACCCTAGCATCCCTAAAATCATAGGGACAGTCATATGTCCCAAGCATGAACCCCTACCTTAACCCATCAGCTGGTTAAGAAACAACTGAACTATCAGAAATCTGATTCCCACTATAACCAGGATACGTAGGAAGTCGTCCAATAGCCCGAGCTCTAATGGGCGTCCACCTTGGTGTATGCCCTTTCCCGTTACAATCACTCCTGACTTACAATATTAAGTCCTTCAATATGTTTTATATCATTCCTATTCGATCAACGAATGAGATGAGGAATCATGCAAGAGCATCATTTTAAGTATAAGGCTTGATCATGAACTAAAGTACCTCAAAACCCATTAGAAGGCTTGGAAGGAATTGAACTATAAACATTCTAATTCCCACTATATCCGGGATACATTGGAAGCCTTCTTAAGGACCGAGATCTACACCATATCCTCCATGAGATTGGTGAGCATTCCTATCAAAGGGAAACATTAATGTTTAAACCCTGTATGGATATTCTCTCATGTAATGTGTCCAATCCATCCCTAACTCTTCTTTATCATATCGAGCATGGATCACATAGTCTTAGAGGTCAGTGAAGATTATACCAGTGGTGTGATGAGATTTCCCCCAATATGGGATCTTCACTATTGGGATGTAAGTTTGATTGCATCCATGTAGCCATATATCAGATGAAGCAAAATTGGTCAGTATCATACACATAAGTCCTTCCTAGGGATTCTATTGTCATTTCTCCAACAACACAGATGGACACTATAAGAACTACGTGGACTCTAATTCTTGTACCAAGAAGGATACCTAGTACGCCTCATTGAGGCCTAAGATTTATATTCATGTCCTAACCGTATGATGTGAAAATAAATGGATAGGTCTAGTCATGTGACCTTAAACTAGGTTAAATGAAATACATGGGGTTTGATTCCAAGTTTAATAGAATATGTAGGATGCCTTATAGAGGTTCAATCCCATATCTTAGACACTAGCCATAACCATGGACATCAATAAACTCTAATGTGTTTTAACATGGTCATAGTCTAAAGTATCATAATTAAATAAGAGATCGATATAGAACCCATAATATACACATGATTTTCCCTATCAATACATGTTCTTAATCAAGCCATTGACACAGGGGTATCCAGTCCCATATCTGGTTGGGGGGGGGGATTTTATGAACATATCTTAAATCTATAAGAGAGTCTAAGGGTAGGAAACATTTCCCCCCAAAAGGGTGTGATGATCCCGACCACCCATCATATAAACCAATGAGAGTCCTTAATATTCATCGGGACTAAAAACCCAGATGATTGCCGACCGTTGGAAAGTAGGTCTATACATAGCTAAAGATGAAGGAACCATTGGGAGTCTCTAGGGAAGATGAAATAGATGGTAGACCCAACACGAGTAATTGATAAATGCCTTAAACCCCCCACAATCAAACTATCAATGGAAACCCATTACATTCTTATAAAACCCAATGAAACACCCATATTTGAAACTAGAATACAAAATTATGTTGGAGACATTACCCAAGAGATTTCAAGGTAATTTTTGTGAAATTTTGGTATGATCATTATATAATATACATAAAAAATAATAAAAATTTACATTTTCAATAACATAATGATTTTTTATAAAAGTGATACCTAATATATTAATCATGATATTTCTTCATAATTGAGTAGAAAATATGTATTAGCTCTATGTTGTTCATTTTTTGAGATCCATCATTATTATTCACAACCATAGACATGCCCAGATTAATTAATCACTAATAATGAATTATATATTTCATTTTAAATATTTCACATATTATAAACCATTCAATTATATTATGGGGAATATTCATATTTAAAATATTAAGATCATAAATTTTATATTTCTTTCTATAAGTATGCTTCTGCAATTGAACCTTCAACTAATGCTTTTATTTAAACCTTTTTCCCTAATATCTACATAAATATATTAAATAATGTCATGTGTCATTATAAAAATATAATTATAGAAAATATATGATATAAATATGGAAATAAATATTTTGGTTTTGGTTTTGGAATGGTGAAATTAATTTTAAACTCATTAATTAAGATACCAATATCCGTTCATGATATATATATGAAACATTGTAATTGTAAATTTAATCTTAAAGGACAATGAACAAAAATACCACAGAATGAAATTATAATATTATTAATAATTATGAAACATAAATTATAGTATCTTGTATGATATGTGAAAAATTAAATTTTTGATGAGAACAAAGAACAACATTGGAATTATGAAACCACTTTGAAACGATCACGATTACCCGCACTTGATATTGAACATAGTTAATAAAAAATAATATACATGTAGAGAATAATTATAAATTAAGTTTATAAAAGTGTATAGATATGAATAATGTTTTTAAATAGGTGATTAAGATATTTATTTTTTTTATAAATGAAATTCAAGCACTTTAGTGGAAGTCAGAAATTAAGATAAGGATTTCTTGTCTCTATTTTCAATATCTTAAGACATATTTCTTATTATAAACCATATTTTATTTATAAGGGTGTATGTACTTACAATTAAATATTTTTTTATCAATATACTCTCATTATTCATGGTATTTAATGTTCCATTTGAAATTTTATCCTTCAAGGGGTTTTGATGGGAATGTTTTTAAAGATGTAAGTGTCATTTGACTCTATTTTCAATTCCATGTGACATGTTTGATATTGCACATCAAATTTTATTTTATATGGTGTTTTCAATAACCTTTTGTATTTTTGTATAATTAATATCTTTTTTTTTCATTATATTTTAATTTCAAAGTATCCATATGATGTTCTTTTTATTCTGATGTAACTATTATCCTATATGTGTTTACATTCATTTAGACATGATTCACACTCAACACTTGTTTACTTTTTGCGATGTATATATTTAACATGGATTAATTTATAAATCATTTCATACTATTTTCATTTGGGGTATTAAACTCTCTGAAATCCATCACTTCCTTTGTCTTATAAGTTATCTTCTCATATAGGCATGATTTTTCATCCAATGACTTTACTCTGTGAATACCATATTTTCATTAATTTTTTTAAAGGGAATTAAACTATATTACGATACATCAGTTGATTTTAGAAATTATTGACTTAACTATATTATCATTTGTCTATATAGTGTTAGTTTGAGGGATTTATACATAAAAATCTATTGCATTAATTGATATGTAAAATATTAAAAATATATATATTTGTTATTCCAATATAGATAATTATTGAATAATCAATTTATTTGATTATTTAATGTTTAAACATACAACTTATTTATCTATAAAAGTTTTGATAATGTTATTCCTTTTATTATCATAGGGAAAGGTATTGAAATTCTATATTTTTTATTCAAATACGGATGTTAATGAAGACAATTATATTGTGCATGGTATTGTTATTAATATACTTCATATGGAGAATGCATTGAACTTAAAGAATTGATGAGTGGAGAATGATATTATATAGACCCTAGATTCATTAGTTGATCACATGAGACAAAAAGTTTGAGTGTTTGGTGTATGCTTGCACAATGTAAGAATGATGTCTTGGTTGCGAACTTGATGACAAGAATTATATATTGGATGTGTCCTTGATGACAAGAATAATATCTTGGTTTAGTTATTAGAAATAAGGATCAAAATTCTTGTAATTATGCATTCCATAACCACTAATTTTGTTATTAGTTTTCATGTGTTTATATATATTTTTAACCTTGGATTTTTTCAAGATCATGTGATTAGTTAAATGACAATATCTGATCATCATTATTTCCACCATTTTATTCATGAGATGTTTATGACTTGATATATTCTGATATACATTTTCCATCACTGATTATTTGATCCCAACATCTTATGGTTCCATTTATTCAGGTTATGAAGAAAATTATTACACATGATAGATCTTGAAGAGTAACATGTGTGGAGTGTTTTTTGGGAGATGTTGAAGACTTATTAAAGATTAAGTATCTTATTATATAGTGGAAAAATTTTCCATCTAATGGGAAATAATTGGACTTTGTTAGTTAATTAATTTTCATAACTCTTTAAAAATATAAACCTAAAAGGTCCATCAAATGTAAAAAAATCAATTTTTTAGTGATATTGTAATTATTGAGGATTAAAATTGGGTTTCTGCAATTAATTTAAACGTAGGTGTATAAAAAATGAATTTATTCATACTGGATTCTAGGATAATGGGTTTGGGAAACCATAGTTGGTTTCAAACAAGGTTTTATATAACTTTAGTAATTAATATTTTTTTAGTTAAATATAATTTAATAGTTATAAATGTAATTAAGGGTTGATAAATTAAGATATATCATAATTTAAATGGTAGAGGTAACCCATTAGGTTGGTTGAGGTAATATTAGAAATATTGTATTGTTTAGGGAATACGAAAAGAGATCTTTAGTGGAAATTCTAGAGATAATTATAAGGGATAATTCTATGTATAGGAAAACATACCAATGTTTTGGTAAAGTAAAGATTGTATGGTTCTCCTAAAATTTACATCCCTGTCTGGATACTAAAAATGGATGCAATTGTGGAATAGTAAAACTTAGAGATAATCACCCTGAGAAAGGTTAGTTGAGTGTCAATTCAATATTCACTCTGGTTAATGATGAGTGGGACTAATACTATAAATCCCACAAGACACTCCATAGGGTTATGAATTGTTCAATAAAATTATTTTTACAAACCATTATGAAGGATTTATTTTTTTAAGGAATTATGTTAAGGAATATGAGAGAACTAAACCTAAAGAAACATAGATTGAACCCAAAGTTATTTCAATTTAATTGAAATCTAATGTAATAATTTTCAGAAGTAATACATATTGAGGATGAATTTTTATTATAATTATCTAGTAAAAATTCTGTTATGTTGTTCATCACTCATGATTAACTCCTTTTGGTTTTAGAAATGATTGAATCTTAAAGGAACCGAGTGAAAAATATATTCCATGGAAAATGTGGAAATTGTACCAATGAGAAACTTAATAGGATATTATTTGGATTAATAAATCAAATGGTTATTCTTAATCATCTATTAAAAATTATTTTCAACAATATGAACTTATTCTAGTTTCTAAACATTATAAATATGAGGTGGATATCATTTCATGGAATTTTGGGTGGATGAAGATAATGGATGAAAGAAGATTCAATTTCTTTCATTTTAAAAATGTATCAATAATCACCAAGGGGAATATATCAAAGGAACTAAAATATTCTTATTGTGTGAAAAATGAAGCCATCGAGTAATATGTTTTTAGAGAAAAAATAATCAATCAATTAACATGATGAAGTGAAAAGATTTGTTTCCTAGTTGTACCTAATATATTAAGGTAGACACATCATTTGAAAATATATGTTGAGTTATATAAATATTTTTGGTACGATTGAATAATTTATTAGTAATAGATAATTAAAATTATAAGGAAGCAGTTTATTTTTTGAGGGAGAATGTAACGACCCAAGATTTCACTATATATTTTACTTAAATAAATATTATGTTAATGAATAGTTCTATACGTAGCATTGAACTAAAAAAAAATTTCATATGTTAAAGTAAAATTTTAATGTTATAATATCTTCATTAAATTTTTATGTATAAAAGGAAATAATCATATTATGAAATTGGTGAAGAAAAGGGAAAGAAATGGTATCGGGTAACAGATTTCTCCATTATGAAGCTCATTTGACCATGATTGGGAAATAAGTAGTGACAATAGATTTTTCCTTCGAAAATTACCAAATAAAACATGAAAAATTAGGGTATGAGTGAAATTTTATGAGAGAAAAATTCAAGATCATAGAAATTTTTTTAGAGATCTAAACAGGTGTAATCACCAACCTCGACTACCACTAGAGCTTACCTTATGATTAGATGTTACCTGGAGATATTGAGAGGCTATGTAACTAGAAATTATGATGATATAACTAGTTAATTATTAATGTAATGAGTTATTTATTTCATTTATTTTACATATTTTTTATTTTTATTTTTAAAGAAAAAGAAATTTTATATTTCTAAAAAATTAGTGTTTCTTTATATTTCTTATTTAAAAGTTAAATTTAAAAATTTTAGAATTTTAATTTTACTAAATGAACTTAATTTTAAAATTAATAATGTATGTTTTATTATAGGGTTATTGTTTTGAGATGTTTTCCAAAATAGTTTATTTTTAGGGGAATAGTGAAAATACAATTTTTACCATAATTGTAAATTTTATGGCTTTATCACTATATTAAAAGGAAATATATGTTTATAAAACATTTAAATTGATTAAGGATTAATTTAAGGAGTAAAAATTTATATTTATAAATAAAATTATAAATTTATAAAACCAATTTTTAACATTTTATTAATTTAAGTAATATTTTTAAACAAAAGAAATTATTTTTGACATTTTATTTTAATTAAATATTATTATTTTTTAATTTAGGTTTTGTCTTTTTATGAAATCCATATAAATTTTAGTTGTTTTATAATAAACCATTTTTTATCATAATAACCAAATAAATTGAAAATTTAATTCTATATATAAATGTTAAGCTAAAAAATTTAGTTATTCTAAAAAAGTGTTTTTACTCATCACATGCACTAATGTTAAAGTTTTTTTGTTACAATTAGAATTTTTTTTCTAATAAAAGTGATTTAATATTTATAATAATGAGTTAAAAATTATCTAATGAGGGAAATTTTATTTTTAGATATAAAAAATAAATTTCTTAAGGTAAAAACCAGTTACCATGGTAAAACAAAATATATCGTAAAAGTGAAAATTCTAAGAGTAAAGGATTAAAAACATGTTTACAACATGTGTGAGAATGAATATATGAGATATTATTGAACTTATCTCATCCCCCACAATATTATTTTATATTTTGGTGTTTTCTTGTTAAGTGAAACATGTTCTATCTTTATATTAAATTGAAATATTTCTAAAAATTCCATTCTCAAAACTTATAAAAGGGTCCTATAACCAACCCTTCAATACCACTAAAAAAATTAATATACATTAATAAAAGATTTAATATTTACATCTCATATATCCCATTTTATTTTCCTCTAGCCTATGATCACAACATATTTTCCAACGATCTCCATTTCTAAGGAGTCTTCAAAGGGAAAGCCCAAGTCGTCAACATGAGTACTTTTTTCCAAATTTTTTTTATTTTCATTATTATTTTTCCAAATATGATTTTATAATTACTATATAATAAAATTATTATTTTTTGTATACTAATTTTTATTATTACATGTGATTAACTATTAACAACTTTACCCCTTTTCTATTAAGAAAAAAGAAACTGTCATCCGTGCATTGTGCGGACTACCACCTCCATGGAGAGATGAATTCCATTTCTCACCACCACCTATATTAGATAGTTACAAGGGTGAAATTTAAGAATAAATGTGAAATTTATAATATAATTATGATTATGATGAAGAAAATTACAATCCACATTATTTCCTTCTTATTCTTTGGGAAATGAAAACCTTAACTGTGCATTGTGCAATCTACCACCTCCACAAAAAAATTATCTCATTTTTCATCAATTATATTTATTATTTAATAAAACCTCTTAAAATATGACTAAATGAATTAAAATTATACATATAAAATAATTATTCTTCTATAATAATGATATTATGACAAAAGAAACCACTTTCATAATCATAATCATCCATTATGATATATTCATATTTACTCCTGTCAAACCACTTACTTGAAAAATGCTATAAAATAATATCATTTATTATTATGAGAACATAATTAATGATAATACGTGATATAAATATAAAAATAAATATTTTTTTTGTTTTGTAAACATTACATTAACATTAAACTCATTAATTAATATACCAATTCTCGTTTATGTAAAATCTCTAAAACATGCTCATCACTGATTTCATATTTAAGAATCATAACCAAAACTTGAATAAAATTAAATTAATATATTATAAAAAAGTATACAACATAAATTCTAGTACCTTTTATGATATGGTAATGATGAACATTGGGAGAAGGGTGATGATGAATATCACAATTACAAAACTAGTTTAAAATGATTAAGACTAATCACACCCTATATTGAAAATAGATAATAAATAACTAATATAAATGTATATGATAATTATAAATGAAGTTAATAAAAGTTTATATAAATGAATAAGGTTCTTAAATAGGTGATTAATAGAATTATTATTTTTATATATTATATTCAAGCACACTAGTGGAAGTCAGGAATTAAGGTAAGGGGTTTTTTTTTCAATTTTCAATAGCTTGAGACATATTTCATATTATATACCATTTTTTATTATTGTGTATCTAATAAATCATTAATATTTTTATCATGATACTATAATTATTCAATGTATTTAATTTTCTATTCTAAATTCTATCATTCAAGGGGTTCTAATTCAAAATCTATTAAAGTCGTAATAGTTATTTTTCTTCAATTCCATTAGACATGTTTGATATTGCACACCATTTTTATATTATTTGTAATATTCAATGATATATTATTCTAAATTATAATGAATATATTTCATTTAATTATATTTTAATTTCATATTATCCCTCTTGTGTTCTTTGTATTCTTACATTACTATTACGGTAAGGGTTTTTCCATCTCTATTTAACTTCATTGAGATATGATTTATACTCAAAAATTATTTCCTTTTGGGGATGAAAATATTGTAAATGTATTACTTTTTAAATCCTCTCATACTATTTTAATTTAGGGGATTAAACTCATGAAAATCCCTGACTTCCATTGTCTTGCAAAAGCTATCCCAAGTTATTGGCATGATTTTTCATCCAACACCTTTCCTTTTTGAATTCCCTATTTTCCATTACATCATTTGAAGGGAATTCACCTAGATAGCTATATTTATGTTGATTGAAGAAATTATTGACATAAACATATACCGCTTACTCTATATGGTTCTAGTTTTAGGGATGATTACATATAAATATATTCCATTTATTAATTACAAAAATATTTAATATCCATATATTTTTTATTATACTATGGGTTTTTGTTGACTACATGGGAAAGTTGATTATAAATTGTTTAACCATCCATTATATTTATTTGTATTGATTTTGATCATATAATCCCTTTTATTGACATGGGGAAATGTATTTACATTTTGTATATTGTTACTCCAATACAAATGTTTTTGAATTCAAGTTGATTGTGCATGTTATTGTTATTCAAATATTTCATATGATGAAAGCATTGGAATTAAAGAAATTACTGGTGGGACAAGATATTATATGCCCTCTTGATGCATCAGTTGGTCTCACGAGAATTGTTTTGGGTATTTGGTGCAAGCCTACCCGGTGCAAGCATGATGTCTTAGTTCTGACCTTAATGATAATAATAATGTCTTAGTTTTATCCTTGATGGATATAATAACATATATGATGGGGCTTTGACGGTAAAGATAAACATGTATGACATTGGGAATTTAATTACTATGAATTTATTTATTTTTATCCTTATGTTTATTTATATTATTAAACATGTATTTGTTTCAAGATCATGTGATCAATTATATGGAATTATTTTATTATCATTTATTTCTAAACATATTATTCATGAAATTTGTTTTCCTTGAAAACTTCTTATATACATTCTCCATTAGTGAGAATTTTAGTTCACCCTTCTTATGTTTCCATTTCTTCAAGTTGTGAAGAAAATTATTATACAAGATATGATTAAAAGTGTACCATGTGTGGATATTTTTTGGGAGATGTAAAAGAATTTTTATAAATGAATTAGTTTCTTATATAGTGAAAAAAATTCATTTGATGAGAAAGAAATATAATTGGTTAGTTAATTTTTTTTCTAAATTCCTAAAACTCTAAACCTAAATAGTCTTTTGAATAATAGTGAATAAACATTTTTTTTAATAATATTGTAATTATTGATTGTTAAAATTGGTTCTTTTTTAGTTCATTTCAATGCTGTTATATAAATAATGCATTTATTCACACCCAATTTTGGGAGTGCGGGTGCAAGGCGTCACAATACAATTGATTGTTTTAAAATAATTCATAGAAACCTATACTAATATCATTTTTAGATTATTCAATGTATTTTATTATGATATTATCAGTTAGTAAATCTCTAATTGATGAATTCAGTAACCCTCTAAGACTAATAAACATCCATTTTCCATTTTGATATGAAAATCATAACTTTTTAACCAAGTAAAATGACAATTTCTGATACAATGAGATAAATTAAAATAATATAAATCCAATATAATCAAATATATTATCAATTAATATAATAAGAAATATATTTCCTTAGAAATCATATATACTATTTTTGGATTCGTTAATAATTTTGATCTATCATTTTCAAAATACTCCATTTTAGGATGCCTAAATATATGAGTAAAATTCAACCGTGACATTATAATATATCTAGTCTTGCCTATTGTGGCTGACATATATAAAATTTATTACCAAAATAGTTTTTCCCAATATGAATTACATCAATCATTTTATGGAAGAGAAAACTTGAACAATATAGAAGATCCCAAAACAATACATTTCTTTATCTGATTATAATCTCTCCTAAAGTCTTTTATTTTTCTAGTTTATAGTAGATCTAAATAGAATATGAGGTAATAAAGAGATGACCATTTTCAATTTAATACATAAGAAAAATTTTGGAGGTCCATATATTTCAATTAAACTATTCATAAAATTATTTTTAATCCTTAAAAAAGGATTATTATAAGTAAGAAATCTTCGATAACAGTTGGAAACAAGGTTTTCTTACATTGAAAAACTTAAATGCATTACTATCATCCATGAAGTAAAGACATGATTTAGGACCATATGAAATCTATCCAAATAGTATACTAAATATCGGAACCCACTGATTATCCACATTAATACTACTCTCAGGGTCAAATAATTTTGTAAAACTCTATTATATATAGTTATACCATAACTCTATAATAAATTTAACTTATAAATCAATGGTTTAAAATAAATAATAATGTTTTTTCTTTGGATGTCCTATAATTAAAAACACCAAATAAAGATATGGTTCATTCATAAATATCAAACTAGGTTGGTTTCATAGAGTTATGAAAATATCCTAAAAATAATATTGATAGTTATAAGCCCCAAGATTATAGACATAATTTATATCAATACCTAACCAAACATTTTGAGGTTTTGAATAAAAATACGGATGAAACTGATCAATGTGTTTCCATGAACCACCATCACAAGGATGATTTAAGATTATATTTATATAAATATTGGGTCAATGTGTTGTCATTAAGTTGTATTGTGAGATATAAACAAACATGAAAATCTTAGTGTAATCAGAAAATAGTTAAACTATTTTATAGGAACTAGTCTAGATTTTCCATGAAAAATGTCTTTGTACCTCAATTGTCCCCGTATGACACAATTAAAAAAACACCCATAATCACTGTAATATAAGAACAAATAATTTGAACATGCATGTATCTTCTAATAATAGATAGCCAAGTTATATACCATTTTTTTTCTTCCATGGAAATTTTTAGGTAGCTTATTTCCCTTAAGAAATAAAGATTTAACTAAAAAAATATTCAATAAAAATAGCTATTAGATATTCAAAAATTTGATTTAATATCTATAAAATTTAAAACATAATCTAATTTTTTATCTTGCATATAAGAATTAAGGCCTATTTATTAGATTTCAACATTCGGTGAAATTTAGATGGCTTTGATTTAGAGTTTAAATTTTCTTTTTAAATTTCCATTTCTTTAGAAGACGTGCCAACAACTTCAGGTACTAAATCTTGAATTTGTATTGGATTTGGAACCAAAACATTCATATTTCCCTATGAATTATGTTCACCATGTTGATAAAAATAATGATAATTATCTAAAAAACATAATGTAATAGATGAAGACCAATAGTATCAAACTTTTAACATCACCAAAGATTACATTTCTTACAAGGACACTTTACTGTCCCTTATAAAAAAATTTTGTAATTGAGGATTCCAATGCAAGAAATGCTTCAACACTCTTAATGAAGAAAATATTTGTACTAGAATCATATAAATTTTTTCATTGACTTATCCAATCACGGTCGAATAGTGAACTTTTTGCCTATTTTATCTCCATATTTTTATAAAAAATAACACTAATTTGTTTATAATAATAATATTAATTAGTTAATTAATTAATCATATTTTTTACACTTTATAAACATATAGTTTCTATTTTTTTACTATGTATTTGTTTTTACAGAATATTAATAATTTATTTTACATTTAATATAGTTTATTAATTATAAATAATTTTAAAATGATTTCTTCATTCTTTTTATAAATATATAAAAAATTTCACTAATTTTTAGTATTTTTTACCATCATATTTAATTATATTTTAAATTTAAATATTTTTTTTTAAATTATTATAATAATTATTTTTAATTTTGTGTATGTAATTCTTTCTAATTTATTTATTATTTTTACTTTTAACTATTTTTTAGGATTTAGAATAATCTTTTTAGTAAACTACTTTATATAACCTTATTATAAAATTCCATTTATTATAATTTTATACTAATATTTTTTTAAATAATTAATATTTATTATTTATTATTATTAATATAAATTATTATTATTTATTAATCTTATAATAATTATTTTATTCTTTATAAAAATATAAATAATTTCAAAATAGTTACCATAATTTTTAGATTTTTTAATCAATTTTTTATTTATCAAAAATTTAATTTTTCATCAATTATATTAACATTTATTTTTTTTAATAAATGATTAATTTTCTATAAATATGATAATTACATAATTTTTCTTTAATTTTTTTAATTTTCTTAAATAATTAGATTTATAATTAAGTAGTTTTTATTAATTTTATAGTAATTATTTTTTAATTTTGTTTTTTTAATTAATAAATATAACTATAACTCTTTATTTAAATTTAGTAATATTTATTTTTAACTTAATTTTCAATAAATTTAGTCTAATTTTTTATTACTTATAAAAATATAAATAAATATAAATAAATTTTAATGTATTCACTAAATTATTTTCTTTTTTATATAAATTTTATTTGTCAAATATTTTTTATTCAATGTATTATATTAAAATTTTAATAATTTTATAAGAAAATTGTGATTGTTATAATTATTATAATAATTTATAATTAAATTTTATTAATTTGAATAAATTTTTAAAATTTATACTAATTTATAATGTAAATATATATTTTTTATTTGTTATTAATTTTATTAAATTCAATGTATTTTCAATATGCTTCCCTAATTTTAGAGAGACTTAAAGCACCAATATAGGTCCGTTATGTCATCATATACCTCAAGTATGCCCATTCTGGGTTCTGAGATTATAGTCCAACACACTTTTGTTCAAGATCATGGCCATTGGTGGGCATGAAATCAAGGCATAGAAATAAAATGCGTATGACGTTGCTGTAAACATCCTTACAGAACTCGTACAGATCAAGGAGAAGATGTTTTGTTTAATCCTAGATCAATTGTACATGGACAATGTGGATGCGTATCACACATCACATAAAAGATGCATAGACCATTGAGAATGGTTAGGGACCACCAAAGTCAACTTGGTGGAATCCCACTCACTGAGTATCATCAAACAAATCAGCTCTAATATATGGTTCCCCCAATTTTTTGATTTTTTTTCTTGACTAGTGGATACTACTAGACAACAAGATAAATATTTAAGGAAAGGTAAAGGAGAAATAAACCTACCCATGAGGATCCTATGGGGTCGATGTAATGTTGATCAGAGCTGGAACCGATGAAAACCTTGTTTGTGGGGGAGAGAAACCAAATTGAGAGGGGAGGAAGTGGAATGTGCTGTGTAGAATTGGGGAAAACTACAATTATTACCAAACTTAATTAATCTCAAAATTTAGAAATATTTTTTTAATAAAGTGAATTGGGATGCACCAAAACTACGCAGAGCATCACTGGAACTCTAATGGTCTTTCTGATGTCATATTACAAGCCCAACTAACCCCTAGTGGTAGAGGTAGTTGCCTCTACCCTCACCTATTGGAAATCCAGTGGAGCCCCACTAGACTTTTAGTGGGATTCTTCTCCTCAGGTATATTTTCATCCATGAACTTGTTTCCCCAAAACGCACTCCTGAGACTCCTCTACCACCTTAAACACCCAACATAGGTAAAATTACCCATGGTTTGACCAAAATATTATCCATACCTTTGAAGTATGTGGGGTATTACATAAGATCAATCAAAACTTTGTGGTATATAGAATATTTTATTTTATATATTTAATTTAAATTCTTTAGAGCATCTGATTATGTTTGAATTCCTTAAAAAACCTAATTTCGATATTTTCTCAGTTGAGTAATTGAAATAGATTTTTATGAAATTTGGAATGGGTCATACGAAATTGGAAAGAGGACCATTCTACCCCCAATAATTTTCCCCTTTGACTTTTTTTCTTCTACAATTCAATAATAACCAGTTACACGGGGTCATTCCATGTTTCATGGGGGCTTTCCCACTCTTTAGAGGTCATTAGCTCATGTACATAGAATTTCATAAGGTCATACCACTACGGAAAAAATGGCTATTTGAAACGGGCGGTAAGGAACCGTCGCAAAAGGTTTGGCGCGAAATACACACCAAACCGCGAACAAGGATATTTGTGATGAGTTCCTATTCCTGTCGCAAATAACTTGCAGTGATTTTTAGTATTTGCGATGGGATACTTAACATGCTGCAAATACTTTGTCGGCAGGCACCCATTTGGGACAAGTCCCGTCATAAATAACATTTTAATGACCCACTGTAATTAATGCGGGCATAGTCATTTACGACAGGGCCAGTCGCAAATCCCCCCGTTGCAAATAATCTAACACATATATACCTCATCCATTTTTCCTCTCATTTCACTCTTTACTCAATTTCTCTCTCTACCTCTTCTGAAAAATTTTCTTCTAAAACTTTTCATAGTTTAAACATTTAAATCAGAGCATTATCTGCGACTTTAATACTTCGAAGGCTTCAGTTTCAAGGTATTTATATTTTTTTTATTGTTTAGTTAATTTAATTTATTTTAAATTATTTATAATTTTTGTTAATTAGATATAAATGAATTAAATTAGAATTTGATATTTGTTTTTTCGGTATTTATTTTTATGAATAGTTATATCTAAGTGTTAATTAGTAATAAATTGTAATAATTAGTAATAAATTTAAATAATTTGTAATAATTCGTAATAACTAGTATTAATTAGTAATAACTGGTAATAAATTATATTAATTAGTAATAATTTGTATTAATTATTAATAATTAGAAATAATTAGTAATAATTAGAAATATTTAGTAATAATTAGAAATAATTAGAAAAAATTAGAAAACATTAGTAATAAATATAAAAGCATAGTTATAATTTGAAATAATTTGTAATAATTGGAAATAATTTGTAATAATTAGAAATACTTTGAAATAATTAAGAATAATTAGAAAAAACCCCTAATAATTATAAATAATTTGGTATAATTATCAGTAGTTATGAAGAATTAGTAATAAATTGTAATAATTAGTAAAAAACGGAAATAATTAGAAATAATTAGTATCAATTAGGATTAATAATTATTAATTAGGATTAATTAGAATTAATTTAGATTAATTTGTAATAACTAGGATTAATTAGTAATAATTGGGATTAATTAGTAAAAATTAGTAAAAATTAGTAATAATTTAGATTAATTACTAATAATTATTAATATTTAGTAATGATTAGAAATAATTACCAATAATTAGTAATAATTATCAATAATTAGTAATAATTATCAATATTTAGTAATAATTATCAATAATTAGTAATAATAATCAATAATTTTGATTAATTAGAAATAATTATCAATACTTAGGATTAATTAGTAATAATTAGGATTAATCAGTAATAACTAGGATTAATTAGTAACAATTTGGATTAATTAGTAATAATTAGTAACAATTAAGACGAATTATTAATAATTAAGAATAATTGGTAATAAGTAGTAATAATTAGGAATAATTAGTAATAATTACTAATAATTACTAATAATTAGTAATAAATAGCAATAAATAGTAATAAATAGTAATAAATAGCAATAATTAGTAAAAATAGTAATAATTAGTAATAATTATTAATAATTTGTAGTAGTGATCAATAATTAGTAGTAATGATAAATAATTAGGATTAATTAGAAATATTTAGTAATAATTAAGACTAATTATCAATAATTAGTAATAATTAGTAATAATTAAGATTAATTATCGAAAATTAGTTATAATTAGTAATAATTAGGATTAATTATCCAAAATTAGTAATAATTATGATTAATTTTTAATATTTAGTAGTAGTTATGATCAATTAGTAATAATTAGGATTAATTAGAAATAATTAGGAATAATTATTAATAATTAGGATTAATTAGAACTAATTTGTAATAATTAGTAATAATTATGATTAATTAGAAATAATTTGTAATAATTAGGATTAATTATCAATAAATTGTAAAAATTAGGATTAATTATTAATAATTGGTAATAATTTGCAATAATTAGGATTAATTTGTAATAATTAGGATTAATTAGTAATAATCAGGTTTAATTAGAAATAATTAGAAATAATTAGGATTAATTATGATTAATTGGTAATAATTAGTAATAATTAGAATTAATTAGAAATAATTGGTAATAATTAGGATTAGTTATCAATAATTAGTAATAATTAGCAATAGTCGGGATTAATTATCAATAGTTATTAATAATTAGGATCAATTAGTAATAATTAGGATTAATTAGTAACAATTAATAATAATTATTAATAACTAGTAATAATTAATAATAATTAGAAATAATTAATAATAATTAGGAATAATTAATAATTAGCAATAGTCAGTTATAATTAGTAATACTTAATAATAAATAATAATAGGTAGTAATAATGAGTAATAATTAGGAAAAATTATTAGAAATTATGATTAATTAGTAATAATTAGTAATAAATCATAATAAATCACAATAAATTCGAGTTCATTGATAAACTAGCACAATTTACAGTGGATTAGAGACATTCCTTTTGATTGATGCCTCAAATCCTTGAAAATTTCTCCCACTAAAATCAATTTGTAACATCTTCCTAGACATACGTTGGAGAAGATTGTTCATGGTGATTTAAGTTGGAGAAGGTTGCAAGGAGGTGAGTAGTCGGACAAAAGAGGCTCTTTTGCCCAATGACTCATCCCCTTGTAAATTTCTATGACTAAAATCACTATGAATAGTCTTCTTTGATGTAAAAATATTCATTTTTTATGCATGAGAGCATGGCGAGTAGCGCAACAAGGCCTCCCTGCTCTCTATCCTTGTGCATACAAAAAATGGATATTCGTACTTCAGAGAAAACTTTTAATAGTTCTTTTAGTTGTAAAAAGTTGTAGGGGGATGCGTACCCAGGAAAAAGCGATACTACCAATCCATTTGAAATTGTACCACCAGCAATTAAGAATAATTATTAAAAAATACCGAAAATTAATAATAATTAGTGGTAATTAGTATAAATTTTTATAAATTAGTGTAGATTAGTATAAAATCATAAAAAATAGTATAAATAACTATAAAATAATATAAATTATTATAAATTTATTGAAAATAGAATTTAATTGTCTTATATTTTTTGGATACTGTTTGTCTTATATCTAATTATACAAAATAACTAATTATTTAATATTTTTTTGAAAAATATAGAATGAGGAAGTAAACAACAGTCATTATTAGATGATTATACTTGGATAAACCAGCGCAAAAATACAAACAGTTTTGGTTTAAATCCTGTATATATTTAATGTGTCCAAGATTTATTATCATTTGCAACATCAAAAGAAAAATTTGTTTCAGAAGGAACAATTATGTGTCCCTTTAAGAAATGTGCTCTGAGGATGTATGACACATTTGACAATGTTATAGGTCATTTATTTCATTTTTTTTCAACTAGATTATGTTTTTATGTATCAACATGGTGAACACAGTTCCATATAAGATATCAATAATTTGGTTCCATTTCAACACAGTTTCAAAATTAAGTACATGATGTGGTAGGTCCGTCTATTCAAAAAACTAAAGTACGGGATGATATTGATTTAAATCCTAAGTTGGAACCATCTCATTTATATAAGTTATTGAGGTCCACTAAGGATGGCATATATCTAGGTTGAAAGATAAGAAATTTTGAAGTAGTTGATAAATTTATGGCCATTGAATAATATAATGGTATACCAAATATTTGTTTTGATCCGATATTCATTTTGTTAAAAATGATGATACCTGAAGGAAATGGGTTGCCTGAAAATTTCAATTAGAGCAAGAGGCCAGTTCGTAATCTGGGTCTTGGTTATCAAAAGTTTCATGCATGTTCAAATGACTGCATCTTATATTATGGTGAAAATGAGTTTTTGGCTAGTTTTCCTATATGTGGACAATCAAGGTATAAGGAAGCTCAACCAGGGAAGTCTGGTTTTTTTCCTGTAAAACAATTAAGATATTTTATGCTCACACACATATTGTAGTGTTTATTTATGTCTCAAAACATAGCATCATTGATTTAATAGAACAAAACCAACATTTCAAACAGTAAAATCTTAAATCATCCCTCTGATAGTGATTCAAGGAATAATTTTGAACAAGTGTATCTTTCATTTTCTTTAGAAGCCCAAAACGTGTTATTGGGTCTTTCTACTGAGGGTTTTTATCCATTTGGTTCTTACGGTAGTAAGTATTCATGTTTCTATGTCTCTATAAGTCTGTATAATTTACCTTCATAGATGTTGATAAAGTAGACATATATATTTTTGACCCCATTAAATCTAGGTCCTCTGAAGAAGTATTTCGATTTTTATTTGAAACCACTGTTTGATGAGTTGAATTCATTGTGGAGTAATGTTTTTAGTACATATGATGTTGCGGAAAAACAAATATTCCTACTGAAAGCTGCATTGATGTGGACAATTAGTGGCTTCCCAAAATATATCATGTTATATGGCTAGAGTACACATGGTATAAAATCATGTTCATACTGTATGAGAGACAGTAAAGCATTTATGCTCATCAATAGAAAAAACATTTTTTTTCAACTGTCATCATAGATTTATTCCAACCGATCATCCTTTTCAAAGAAACATATATAATTTCAGGAAAGGAATAATTGAAAATGATGGGCCTATAACAATGATATTAGGAAATGATTTAAAATCAATTGTCTCTTCATTACCTCCCATCACATTGGATTAATAGTAAACCAATAGAAAATTGATGGGTTTGTAAAAGAGAAAAATTTGATAAAATGAAGTATTTTTGGGATTTTCTATATTGGTATGATTTGTTAGTCTGTCACATGTTAGATGTGATGCATATTGAGAATAACTGTTTTGATAATTTATTGTATATAGTTTTGGATACACTAGGTAAGACCAAACATAATGTAAAGTCATGATTAGAGTTTGCCCAAATTTGCAAGCGACTAGAACATGAACTATTTGAAAATATCATATCACGGAAGTTAATGGATCCAAAAGAAGCTTATACACTATCCAAATAGAGTCTCTTATTATTTTTCAGTCGACTAAATATTTGAGACTTCCAGATGGTTATGCTTCCAATTTGGGAAGATGTGTCAGAAATGGCCATATTACCGAATTGAGAAGTCATGACTGTCATGTTTTAAGTCAAAGACTTTTGATAATTGGATTTTGAGGTTTGTTATATCAAATGATTTTGGATACGATTACATACATATCATATTTTTTGATACATTTATGCATCGACAATAGACTATGATGTTATAAGAAAACTGCAAGAAGTTGTTGTTTTAATTTTATATAAACTGGAAAAATATTCCCACCAGGTTTGTTTGACTCAATGGAACATTTGATATTAAATTTACCTCATGAAACAAAATGTGGAAGTCTGATATAGTTCTGATGGATGTAGCCATTTGATAGATTCATGCAGAAATTGAAAAAAAAGTACATAAGAAAGCACCAGTTGAATGCTAAATTGCATAATCTTATTTGAAAGAGGAATTTTCTTTTTTTTTCTTCTTTCATTACATTAAATCTGAATATCCTTAAAAACACAACCGCATGAGCTATAACATGGGAAATGTTGAAGATGAAATGAGAAATCAATTATCTGTTTTCGATCAGCCCAAACTTGGATTCGGTTGAGTTCATGAATGATGTATTTCAGATGATGAACATCACAGAGCTCATACATATATTCTGCTCAACTGTGAATAAATTACACTATTTGTACTGTGAGTGCACCTATCACTTATTCTATAATTTTATAACAGTACATTAATCTTATTTTTTTAGGTTATATGATAATCATATAAACAAATAGTTTCCCAAAATTATAGCAGATTCTCTTGAAGAACGACGTCAATTTTTTTCCTATTAGTTTCAAAAAACTTGTAACATAAATTATTATTCATTTCACATAAAAATAAATTTAAAACATTTAATAGTGATAATTGTTTTACAACTTTTTAGGTATTTCAACATGATGAGAAAAGTGAGAATCGATTATCTGTATTGAGTAACCCACCATAAAAAATCGTTAAATCTTATAATGCATTTATGGTTAATGGTTTTTGATTTCATACACATACATCTGGGGAATAAAAAAAAATTTATAGTGGTATTTTCTTGAGAGGATCTCATCATATAGAAACATAAGTTGACTTTCATGGAATGTTGGAAGAAATCATTGAACTGTGTTATCTAGGATAACATTACATAACGATGTTTAAATGTCAGTGGTTGGATATTGGGATATTCTTGAATTTTAATAAAATCTATCGAATCGTTGATATTAAATATAAAAGTCTTGTTACAGTAAATGAACCATTTTTATATTCTCATTAGGAACATCAAATTTATAATGAAAATTATTGTGCTATTTCAAGGGAGTTGGATGATTGGTGGTGCATAATAAATTTTAAAACTCAAGAGAATCAATTTACTGAATGTGAATATGGTTCTGCTGAAGTGCAATGAATTGAAATTTTTCAAGAGATTTCTCTAAATCTAACTTTTTCAAGAAGAGACACAAATATCATTTATCAATCCCCACAGTTATGGGATAATAGTGATTATGATGTTAATGATGTTACAACTAAATTTGAAATGATAAGAGACAATGATATTAAAACTAATATTTAAATTGATGATGATGAGGAGGAAAATGAAGACATTGACATCGACATCTATGAAGATGAGGATAAAGATGGACATTTCCATAGAAAAATGCTGGTTATAATCTTATATAATATATATCTATATATAATAGTTTCTTTCAACTATTTTCTAACAATAATCATTTCGTGTTTCATATGGATGAGGATCTGTATAGTATGTTACAAGAGGCTGATCTACCATTGTACGAGAATGAGGTTTGATCAACCAACTCTCAAACTGTTGGCAGTTTAGGGGGCACTTAGAGGGGGTGTGGTCCTGCCCGACTTATGATTCTCGACTCTATCCCAGAGGAATGTGCATATATTGGTTTCGATCCACGCACGTAGAGGCATGTTTAGATGTGAATTTTAGTTAGTTTTCATTAATTTATTTATATTATAATTCTTTGATTAATTATTATTTATTTCATAGCTTTACGCATATAACTATTGGACAGGGGAGCACTATATTGTACAATTATTTTTTTGATGCATGAGTGTCATGGGATCATATTCCCATTGATTTTCAGAAGCATAAATCCAATAATTGGATGGTACATAAATAAATAATATTTGTTGTGAAATTAATTTAATTAATAACTTTATATAATAAATTATTTATAGGGTATATGGTATCCCATTGAGGAGAGAATTTGTGAGGCTATTTGGAAGGCATGGTAGGGAGCTATGCGTCAGCGTTGCACTCAATTTTTGCATAAATTGAAAAGGAAAGTAATGGAGAAAGAAAGAGTGAAGGAGTTTGATGAGACATGTGATTTCCACCAACCAAATTATATTTCATCTTAGGTTTTGGATGGATTATGTACACACTTGTTGAGTAGGTGGTCTCAGAGTAGATCATTAGTAGGTAAAAAAAATGGGGGTGATAGGAGGTGATACATCGAGCTGGTAGTCGTACATTAAGTATGAATTGGGAGTATATTGTAAGTACATTTTTTAAATATTATGTATAACTTTAAATATAAATGGTTTATTTTATATTCATATAGGTAGTCACACAACCCAATATTATGGATTATAATGTTTATAGGAGGCTGTGCAGTGATCCAGCCACTGGGGAGACTAGAGGTGCTCACCAGTGTTAGATTGTGGTTAGTATAATTTTTTTGAGTTTTAAATTTAATTAAAAATAATATTTTAACTATTTTAATTTTAAATTGAAACTGAAGGAGTCATATGAGCCTGAGACGTCTCATACAGATGTTGAGAGTCCAGCCGAGACTGATGGTCAGACAAGTACTCCCCCAATTTGAGGAGGCAACATGGATGCAGATGAACTAGTATGGCTTTGAGATAAGTCAAGTTAATGATATTGGATCTCGAGTGACCCATGGAAGTTTATATGGAACCTCTGTGATGTCGGCGTCAAGCTTGAGAGGAGCTCACAGAGAGTCATCATTATCTTATGCACAATATCAAGAGTAGGTTCGAACTTAGAGTGAACTTAAAAAGACTATGCATAGGGAGCAGGTGGAGGTGTGTCAGTGGAAGCAGCAGTAATAGGAAGAATTCCTATGACTGTAGCAGCAATGACTGCAGAAGATACAGGATGATATGCATCGATGTCAGTAGGAGGAGGAGCATGAGTAGATGGGGTTCACGCGACATCTCACTTTTATTTTAGGGATGAAGTTCCCTCCACCATATCCTCTAACTCCTTCAGACGACCCTCCCCCTCAGTGACATATTTTTATTTTATGATAAAACATTTGAATTTATTTTTTTATAATATTAACTACTTAAAGTTTTAAATGGTGTGTGTTTTATATTGTCTTGAAAATTACAGTTTTTTATTATTTATTTAATTTTTTTTATATTTATTATTTTATTAATTAATATACTTTTTTTGTGAATACTCGGGTTTTTATTATATTACTTATATTATTATTTCATTAATAATAATAATAATAATATTATATTAATTAATTATTTTATAATTAATTTTATTTTTTGAATATTATTATTATTATTTTATTTATATTAGTATTATATTATATTTATTATTTTATAAATAATTTTATTCTATTAATATTAATATTAAGATTTTATTTATATTAATATTATATTATTATTAATACTATATTATTATTAATATTATATTATTTAATTCATTTTTTTAAAAATTTAAACTATTTGTGACGGGCCCATCGCAAAAGAGTTTATTTACTTATATATTAAGTTGTAATTACAACGGTCCATTGAAAAAAAGTAAAAAACATGAAAATATTTGTGATGGGTTGCTGGGCCATTGAAAATTGTTTCTTAAAAAATTCACCGAATGTTTTTTTGCGATGGTGCTATTTCCCATTGCATCTAATAATTTTTTATGACGGTCCGTTGCAAAAAGTACTATTTTTGAGGTCGTTTTCTGCAACAGGTCATTTGCGACTGGGTCCCATCACAAATAACTCATCACAATAATCCATTTTTCCAATAGTGTAACAATTTGATATGGGTCATTTCAAACTTTCATTATAATAGAATTAATTTATTTAGTATATGAATAATAATTTATGGAGGAATCTTGATGATATGCCTTGGTTTTTCACTTAGTTAGGATTATCAAACAAAAATGTTTTTAAATTCTATAAAAATAATATCTTGGAAAGTGGCTCCATATTATTACTATATTATTCTAATATTAACATGAATTTTTAAATAATTTTGAAAATAATTATTTTATATACGTGATTTATGGTAAACTTTTAAACGTGGATTTTGAATCATTATTTGATAGGAGCTTGATATTGATCAAAATTTGGTTTTTATATCCATCTTTTGATGTATCAAATTGATCTTTTTAAAAAAAATGTGTCTAAATGATTTTATAGATGGATTTGATAATTTTTTAATGGTTGGTTATGTTAATTTATTTCATTCTTAATATTTTTTATAAGTTTTTTCATATTTAGATTTATATCATGAGACTTATGGGTTTGGGAATAATCTAGGAAAGGGTTTTATGACCGTGTTCCATAAAAATATGACTATATATCCACTATCACTTTTAAAAATTATTTTAAATATCTTCAAATGTGAAACCTTATGTTTTATCATGGGGTCTGAATCTTGTATGAGCATATATTTACCAGGAGGGTTGAAAAATGAAAAACCTCATGTTATATCATGATAGTTGAATTATGAAAAAATCAAGATAAAAATATGTAAAACCTTATGTTGTGTCATGAGGTTTGACCAATGAAAACCATGATGTTGGGATTTAAGTATGTTATTATCAATATAGAGTTATCAAATGGATAATGTTATTTTATTTTTTGTGGTTAGCTTATGTTTGTGACATAGGGGTGATAGTTTGATTATTATTTCATTATAATTAAACTAAAATATGGTTCTTAATTGACTATTGTCTTATTTCCAATTAGAATAAGGAGTTATATATTGACAATGTTTTGATGAGATATTTTACTATAAAAGATTTATAAATCTTGTATTATAATTACATGTTGGTACTATTCATGTAAGTATATATTTTAGAGTCTTGGGGGAGTCCTTTTGAGATTATACTTAACCCTTACATGTGCATTGTAATTAACTTTTAGATTCTCTTAGATTAAATGTAGGAAAAATAAGGCCTTATTATTTTTCTATGGTTATTCGTAGTATAAATCCCATTGTATTGGGTAGGAAAACTTAGAGGGGGGGGGGGTTGAATTACTGTTCCTATCTTTTACCAAGTTTTACTGTTTTTTTATAATTATCCCTTCTTAAACCTGATCCACTGCCCGGATCAAGAGGAATTTATCAATTTATGCGTACTTAATCCCAAATTTATCATGTAATGTAGAAAAAAACTAGAATTACTACAAACTATATTTATATGGTTTCAAAAAGAATACTCCTTATAGTGTTTGACATTTTGTCAAGAAATAGGTTTTATTATCACTATAATTTTTAGTGATTTAAAGTGAAATTTAAGTTACACACAAGTGCTGGGAAGGTATCATCTATATTCTATAAGGGTAGGTATCATCCACTTCACTCAATGATTAATAGTGTTGTTTATGCCAAAACCACTGGTTCTTCCATGTTCATCCCTTTTGAACTCTTAAAAGAGATATTCCCTTCCATCTTCAGATGACACTACATCAAATAAATGAGATCTTCTTCCTCCAGAACGAGAATTCAAATTTCTAGATAATATATACAAGAATTCATGCAATCCAATTCTATCATATCTTATCAAATTATCTTTTTTATATTGATCATAGTGGTTTTATTCTTAGAAAGTGTCTCACCACAAATATCTTCAATATAAACAACAAGTTAAGTACCTTTAATACTCTATCTTATTCTCTCCCACTTATTTGTAAAATAATATTTCTTCAAGTTGAGAATAGGTCGATGTAATACCCCACCTCTCTAGAGCTATGGGTGAGTTTAAATTATTGAGTAAACTTGAGTAAATCCCCTTAAAGGGGTTGGTTTTTAGTAATACAAATCTTTAGAGATGCATTAGGGGTTTGGGACTCGTAGCCGAGGCTACAACTTGTTGTTGCTACACTATTGAATAGTCTTTACAGGGGCACTGACTTGAAAATCACCAAGTCAATAACCCTTTATGGGGACAAGAATCACTGTATATCCAATGTGAGGACATTGTCTCATTGGTGGCCTCCTGTATGGTTTTTAATTAAGGGTAGCACTATACTTTAATATTGGTAAACCCCAACTTCCATTCACTTAGGGTTTACCCCTATTCATCTAAAAACACCTATCCTAGAACCTCTCCTTACTCTCCTCATCCCATGGAAGATCTCTTTTCTCCATGGTCCATTTTGTCTATTTTTGGATGAGATCAAGATATTAAGGTTTTTTATGAGTCCTCTTATTCCCCTTCTTCATTTATTTCAAAGGATATTGCCCCAAATCCTTTTTAGTTTAATATACCCTATTTTTAGGGGTTTTATTTTGTTTCTTGATTTACCATGTTTTAGGTGGAACTAAAAGTTGATACTCGGTGAGTATACCTTTCTAAGAATGATGTAGTTGATACCTAAATATAACTAATATTCTCATATTATTTTTTCTCAAGTGGTGCATTTCTTGTTCATTCTAATTTCATTGTGCATCAACCTAATTTAAACTAAATATTTTTAATTTATTTTATTATAGTTTAACCCCATATTTTGAAGTTTATTTAACCTTTAAATAAAGAAATTCCTAGTGTAATGCCTTAGAGTTTGAATTGACCACAATTGTTTTCCAAATAAAGTGTTAAACTATGTTGTATAAAAAGTAAATGGATAATATTAAAGGAATGAACCTAATGAAAACCATGGAATTTATTCAGTTTTATTACATTAAATGGATAATATATTTGAAATGAATGAGAAGGGAGTTGTGAATTAAATTTATGGTTTTGAAATGTAATTTCACAGAAATCAATATTTTAAATATAATTGAATCTTAATAATTATTTTTTAATTGAAGGGTGGTTTCAAGTGGATTCCCTATATGGAATTGTAACTTTACATGACTAAATGTGTTGGTGAATAAAAATAGTTTTTTCAGAAAATGAAATGTGAATATTGAAATGATATTGTCATAGTAAATTGTTATGCAATGGTTTATAAATCATGTGATTGATTCCATAATGTGGTTTTTTGTTTTAGGAAGTAAAATGAATTTTCAAGTAAATTTATAAATGTTAAATTAATAGTGGAACCAATGTTTTAAATGAAAAATTACGATGAATTGGAAAAGGATCTTGATATAGTAAATTTTATTGAAATTTATGAATTGTTTTAAAGTTTGGTTGGACTCATGTGGAAAAAACCATAAGGGGGGATATTAATACTCTCATTTTAGATATCCTGAATACCCCCATTATAGTGGTTATGAATAATCCATATGGGTTGTTTGTGAATGATCCTATTGTGGTGTTTATGAAAAAATTTATCAGGGTGGTCTTGATGCTCGTGTGGAAAACCCCTAAAAGGGTGGTCATGATATCATGGTTGGAATTGTCTACAAAAATTACTCAGAGGCACCATAAAAGTGAACAAATCAACTATGGTCAATCAGGGTCACATACTTAAGGATTAATGTTGGTGGACTAATCTCTGGTGTCACCATGGATTCTAGGCATCGATGGGTTTTAACTAATTTTTATTTAGATTGATAAATTTTTAAAATTTTCATAATTATAGAAATTCCACATGTGCTTTTTAATTTCAAGACAGTTATATTTAGGGATGTCGTTGTTATTTCCCTACTAATTTTTACTCACACCCTACTCGAGCCACCATGGAACTTTGGAACATAAGAAGATATCACTATTTGGAAAAAGTGACCATGATTAGTTAACGGGTTTGTTGCATGATGTCTCATTTGGAATTTTGGGATAGATTATACCTGATGGTACTAGGGATAACTGATGACTAGTTAGGAATGTGTTTCAGTTTGATTTTTATTTTGTTTTAATATTATCCTGTATATATGATTCTTCATATGTGGTTCCATTATGACATGTATGGCATAATACATTGTTATATTATTTTGGTTTTTTTAATTATTTTTCCAATTTTCTTGTATTATATTCTATGTTTCTTGTTTGGTTATATACTTGTATATTATTTTAATATTTTTTCAACTCTAACTAGAGGGTATTATCCCCACTGTACCACCTTATACCCTCACCGCTAGTCAATAGCCTCTAGAATATGGGGAGGTTCACCTGAGGTGAAGTCCTGACCGCTGGTGTAGGCACCGATCAATGGTTCATGGTAGTGGTACATTACAAAGTTGAATCAGAGGTTATTTATTTTGTCTTAATATTTGGGGAGATAGTATAAAAAATGATAATATGTGTTATTACTTGTTAATGTGCTCATTAATATGAGTGATCAACTGAGATACTGTGGAAAACCCCATGTTTTTAAGGATAAGACTTATTTTTCCTAGGTTTTTTTCTTATTATGGATGTGATATTTCACCTTGATTAATGAACTCAGTTTATGATTTTATGATTTATGGGGTATTTACTCTTGGTATGGTATGGAATTCATGTGTTTCAACATTCATGCATCATGATAGGCACATAGGGTTTGTATGTCATCCATATATTTCCTTTGATTTATAGGTTCTTGTGGTATATATATTCTTGTGAGTAATATAATTCTGATGTTTTATCTCTTCTATTGAATTATACCTACCTATGGATTAAAAATAACTAATAGGGGTTGGTTATTTAATGCATCATCCATGTGTTATATAGTGTTTTCCTCGACACATATATGGTGGAATATTACTTGACTAACTCCCTGAGTGGATTCTTATTAAATAAGATGATATAAATGAATTATTATATAATGATTCAGGTTAAATAAAATTTCAGTAAGTAACTTATCAGTTGTTTTCCCTGATAACTTGTGAATGTTATTTTATCTTACCAAACCTAGAGTATGTTATCTAAATAAATTATGAATGGTTTAAATATGGAATATTGATAAAATGAAATATATAAAGGTTAAATTCTATGGAGATTTTAATTGAGGTAAGATGGGTAATGGTGAACCTTAAATGAAAGAGGTGTATTAGATCCCTTGTGTGCATCAATTGAATTTGTGTATGTGTAGTGGGGGATGTTGAGGCCCAAGTCAAGAGTTTCATATGAATTGGGTGGTTGAATAGTTTGGGCTTAAAGTGTTTTATATTATGGTCCTTATGTCTAGATATATGACCTAATCCAATTAATGTTATATGGGGCTTGGAATAAATCTTGGTTTATTGAAACTTTTTGATGTGGGTTGTGTTTTATCATGTGGTGTTAGGTCTTTTATGACCTTATATTGATTTATGACCCTGCGTATTGTGTTATGGTTGTTTATAGTTTCCTTGTAGGTTGATGTTTTTGTAGGTGGTTTCATTATAGAAGTGAGAAACCCAAGATAAGGGTGTTTATGCATTCTAGGTGTCGTATGAGTATGAAACAGAGAATGAGAAGGTTATTGTGAGGTATGAACAATGTGATATAGGATGTGTGGGCTTGGTGGAAGAACCTAGTGACCCTTATATATAACTCATGTTTAGTGATTTGATGCCCTGCAATGTTTTTGGGTAACTGGTGATAGAGGTTAACATGGTTATGTGAGTACTGTAGATATAAAATTCATGGGTCAATGCTTACATTTAAGGTTTGAGCATGATCAGTGTCTTGGTGGGTGGGGGGGATATCTTAAGCAAGGTGAATTACTTGAGGATGTTAATATAGATAGATTAGGCCTATTGGGTGTGGTCAAATTGGGTGTCAGGTTCTTTGTGCTAGCGGACACCCATAAAAGGATTAATGAAGGGAATGTGAGTTACTCAATGCTTGGTGATGAAAATAACCTTGAGTGCAATTGTTTTTGGGTGTTGGTGTTGGGTTTCAAAGGGAGAGATCATCTAAGTACCAAAACCTATTGTCCTTTGGTACACTTTGGTATTTGGGGAGAATATTTTTATGCAACTTTGTTTATACATTGATTCTTGTTAAATGGGATTATTATTCAAGCCATGTGATTGGTCATTTGGGAGCATGATACCTCTATGTTTTTGTGATAATGAGGTGATAAATGGTATCTATGTTGAGGGCCTATTGGTTTATAATTTGTTTGGTGATGTGATGTGGTAGATGTGGTGCCATAATAAGCCTAAATTCTTGACTATTTGTTAGGGATTCATGGGTCCATAGCGGCTTTCAATTGATGGGACCCTCTCAGAGTGACATAACCTAGAAAAGTGGAAGAATTATTGTGGATAGTATTACTAGATCTCATGAGGGTAATTTAAAAAATCCGTTATATTAATGGGTAATACTGACGAGTGGACCTATGTGTGAATACATGGTCAAACTGTATTTATTTTCTATGGGAATCAATGTTTTTTAAAATGATTGTAGCTCGAGAGGAGTCATAGGTGCTTCTCGATGAGGGACCTATATTGGTTATTCCCATCGAGTAGTTATAGTGAAGTAATGTGGAGTGGAAGTACATTGCTTTCCATGAGGGTTGTGATCCTCACTATGAAAGAATGTTATGGGCTATTACAATGATAAAGTCCCCATGATCCAAGAACGAGTTTTTTTAATGTTTCATTTTAGCTCTTAGTTATGAGTAGGAAAACAATGTTCATCCATTGTGTTTGTTAATGGACATTATATACGCCATGTATTCCAAGTTTTTAGTTCAATGAAGTGGTAGTGAGGATTATACTGTGGTGGGGAGTAATGTATAGGTTATAGTGTTATGACCCTTATTTGGGAGGGTCTTGAGGGTAATAAGACTGATTGTTGTCTTGGAAAATTGGAGATCAAGTTGATATTATCCTACCAAATTTCTTTTAAATGAGTTTAGGGATCCAAGCATGTATTAGATAATTAGTGTGTCAATAAACATATAGGGCATGATGGTAGTTTTTATTAGTTGGAAATTCAGTCATGGAAATCACACTCAGTGATGGGTGTGAACATCAATGTGGGTGTTTGGATGATCTCATGATTTCCACATGATTTAAGGTATCATGATTAGGTAAACGAATGATTTTTTTTACACAAAAAACTAGTAATTTTTATATAGGTTGGATGGAGGAGGTCCGACCTATTATCTTGCACAAAATTTAATGCGGTAGATGAGAAACTAAATCCAAAACATGGTTTTTGATGCTGTGAATGTGGTTTTTTCATGGCAAAGCCTTTTTTTGGAGGAAGACAACATATCCAGTCTCTATGACGGGATGATACTATTGTATTTACTATTTTCCTTGAATTTGGTCAGTATTCTATAATTTTTAGATATGGGTGATGTCCAGGTGACATGAACAAATGTGTCTATTCGATGGTGGGCCATATGATAGTGGAGTTAGTGAGACTTCTAAAATCTAGGGAGGTATTCAAAAAAAAGTATTTAGGTGAGGAATGGTGTTAAAAGTAGTATCTAGGGTGATATAGTTCCTTAAAGTGTGGTTTCTGGTGATAATGAGCTAGTTTAACTAATAGATTTAACATATGTGGCGTGATGTTGGTAGTATGAAAGTTAAAGGATGCCACTGGGATTAGGGAATCATATTAGATTGGGATGAATATATTGATTCCTAGATACATGATCCAATGAGTGTTTATGTATTAGAACTGGTTTGGGTTGTTTTATTAGCAAGACCATAACCAACAAGGTTCTTGTTTTTTTAGGGAGTCAAGGCTTGGTAATGCTTGAGGATGAGTTTTTGTCTGGGGAGAGGTCGTATAACCTATCACATTTAGAGGTATGGAAAATTTTAAATGATAATAGAATCTAAATTAATCCCTCTAATGTTTTTTAAAATTTAAAAGTGTCAGCGACACTCTTGGGATTCAGGAGAAAAATCTAAGGCTATAGTTTTATTCTACAACACCACAAGATAGTCAGTGTCCAAGATAGTAGAATTTTATAGAATTGGGTTCACTAGATGTATGGTGTGCCACCAGATTTCTGGTGGCCTCTTGTGTAGTCATTAATTAAGGCTAGACCTATAATTTACCCTTCCCCCCAATATTTTCTTCCAATCAGGATTTTAGTCCCCATTCAGCCAATATCCTATATACAACACCATATCAAACCTCTCCTCTTCCCATGGTGGACCCCCTTAGCCCATGGTCCATTTCATTCACTATTGGGTGCGGTCAAGATCTTAAGGTGAGTCTATGAGTCCTCTTTCCATTCCCCATTTATCTATGCAACTAGTTCTCCCTCTGCTTTTTAGTCTAATATTAACCATTTTGAGGACTTTATCTGGTATCTCAATTTCTCTCATTTTAGGCAGAAGTATAAGATGATACTAGGTGGGTATACCTTTCTAAAAAAGAGGCAAGTGGTCCCTAAATATAAACTATATTCTTGCCTTAATTTTCTCAAGTCAGGAATTTTGGGGTCATGTCGATTTCCCCATGAATCGACCCAATTTAAATTGAAAATTTTAAATATTTTTTTATATTTTTTAACAATCCCTTTTAATGTGTCTTGAACCTTAAAAAGGTGGAATGTACAAGTGCTTGAATTAACCTTTGTTTTTTCCAAATAATGTGGTAAGATGTATTGTATAAAAATTAAATAGATAATAAAAAAATGACTCTGGTGGAAACCATAGCCTAGTGTAGATTTGATTTCATTAAATGGTTAATCTATTTTAAAAGGTTGAAAATAGAGTTATTAATCAAATCTATGGCTGTGAAATGGAATTTCATAATAATTTATATTATAAATATAATTTAAGCTTATTAATTCTTTGTTAATTAAAGGGTGATTCCATAGGGATTCCCTATTTGAAATTGGAACATTACGTGGATAATATTTTTGGTGAATGAATTTTTTTTCATGAAATGGAATTCAGATCATGAAATGATTATGTTATAATAATTTGTTAAACCATTTTTTATGATATGGGTGAGGAATTATATAATGTGAATTATTGGGTTAGTAAATAAAATGAATTTTTAATTTAATTATTAAATGCTAAATGTGGAATTGAACCAATGTTGTAAATTGAAAATGATAATGAATTTTTTAGGGAACTTGAAATGATAAATTTGATTACCCTTTATGAATTTTTTTTACTTATGGTTAGAACTCATATGGAAAACTCATTACAGGGAGTTTATGAATACTCCCACTGTTAAGGTCACGAATACTGCCATTTTGAAGGTAGTGAATATTACCTATAGGGAGTTTGTGAATACTCCCACTATAGATGTTATGAAAATTTCCCTCGGGGAGGTTGTGATGCTCTTATGAAAAAAAAATGAAAGGGAGATCATGATATCATGGTTGGAATGGTGAACAAGATGTTCTAAGATATATCTCGATACTAGTTGGAGAAGTTAAGGTCGAATAGGGCCATATAATAGAGGATTAATGGTGGTGAACTGGTCTCATGTGTCACTGTAGATCCTGTGCATTATTGTTTGTTTTACTTCTTTTGATTTAAATTACTAAAATACCAAAATTTATTTAATTTTTGCACTTTTTCATGAAATTTTATTTTAAAGTAGTTATCTTTAGGGACAGAGTGGGTAATTCTTTACTTTTTGAGCCAAAATAATACTTTCTTACCGTAATTTTAAAATATAAAATCCACTCTTTACATTTTTAGATTTTTTAAACTTTTATGCATCCCATGTTTCAAAGTTTTTTTATAGGAAATTATTCAGTTTTATTAGAAATATAATATTAGTTCTATTAGATAGAGATATATACTAAGTAAATAAAATGAACATGTAAAATGTACATAAAAAACATATTTCATTGAACATGAAGGTTTATGAAGTCTATCTAATGGATTATTACCAACTATATCGGACAAAATTCATCAGATGAAGGCACACAAGTCTACTAGATGAATATAAACTAAGCCTAATAAATGAAGAAAAAATAATATTAGTAGATAAATATTTTTATTTCTATCAGATGGAGTATTCAAGAATTTTAATGGTTCTTTAAAATATGTACATTATACATGATGTTGTGTTGAATCTTTGAAGTGAAGGAGGATATCATCTGAATTTTCTACAACTACTCTCGAGAAATACGAAATCCAACCATTGGAGCTCATCTATAATTAAACTGAAACCTATAGGAGAAGAATCTATTGAAATCGAATGATCTAATTTTTATTATAAATTGTTTGCAGTATTTTGTTACTGACCACACATATTTAATAAATTTTAGGGTGCTTTTTCAAGGAATCATTTTTGAGGTGATCTTGTAAATTCCTTAAGATATGTTATTGTAATTCTGGTTTTTCCAATCTATTGGATCGTGGGATCTCAAGGAGAAAGAGATAGATTTTCCTAATTTTCTTGATTGAGGGTTCCTGGGGATAGAGAAACAAGTTTGTTTGATCATTTTTTTGAGAAATTCATAGCCATGGAAGAAAAAACATACAATATGTTAAACCATGGATACCTAAAGATGGGTTTAGAGACTTCCTTATCACTTTGTGTCAAAGTGTAGAACTTTATAAGAAACGTTTTTATAATTTTTATTATATTGTTTAATAAAACATTAATTACTTTGTTATACTTATTATTACATGTTCTACATATTTCCATGTTGAATTTATTGAAAATTTTATATTATTTCTTTAAAACTATTTTTAACCCTATCTGCAAAGTATACAAGAAAAGAAATTTTTCTAATAAAATTTATTAAGAGTGTTGGGAAATCTTTATGTTTGAATTTTATAAAATACATTTCACCTTCCATATTGTAGTACATTGTCTACTATTATGATCCTATATTTTTTATTAGAGAAGGTTTTTATATATATTTTGTTTATACTAACCCTGTTTGCAGAGAAGAGTATATTTGTTTTAATTTTGTAGGTTTGTCCATTGAGAATTTAGATAATATTAATCCTATAAGGCCACCAATATTTGATGGTTCTGACTATAAATACTGGTGTAATATAATAAATCATTTTTTATCAACATTCATGTAGAAAACTTTGTGATAATTACCGAAAGTTATAATATTCCATATAATAATGTTACAAAATTTAATAGAGAGGAAAAATAAGAATATTATATGAATTTTAATGTTTGAAATAATTTTTTCTATATAATGATAATAATTTTTTACTGTCAAATTTTATATTGTGAAATAGATAAAAATATATTGAATAGGTATAAAGATACTCATTTTGGAAGCTCTAAAGTTTGGAAAATTAAGAGAGAGATGTTATGTTTATATTATTAGGAATTTTATTTTCTATATGGAGAGTTAGTAACATAATTTAATCAATGATTTATGAAAATAGTGTAAAACATAAAATCTCCCAATTAAAAATAGTTTACTAATTATAAGATGATAGAAAATATGGTAGATATTATTCCTATGTAGCGGGAATCTAAACATATAGTAATATATTATACAAAACATCATACTAATCTTAGTTTAGATGATATAATTAAAGCTTGCATGTAGTATGTGAGTAAGTTGAAAAGAGGTGCTGAAAATGAAAAATAAGAAGAATGGTGTTATTTTGTCTTCAACATCTACAACGACTAATAAAGTAAAATAGTGGGAAAAGTTTCTAAATATTCTCTGTCAAAGAAGAAAGATAAGGTTAATTCATAAAATAGTTCCTTAGTATAAAGTGATAATAATCTTTCTCATCTTTCTAATACGATGAATAAAATTATTGGAAAAAAATAATTTCACGACAATTATAATAAAAATAATAATAAAATAATTTATAAGAAATAGAATTCATAAATGATTTGTTATGAATGTAAAAAACTAGGAAATATAAGGCCATATTATCAAAGGTAGATAAATATGGAAACAATTTCATGGCTTTTTATAAGAACATGGGAAATAAAAGTTTAAAAGAATTAGATATCAGGAGTTTTTGGAGAGGAGATAGTTCTTTAGAAAGTTATTCAAGTGAAATTAGTAAAGATAAAAAATTCAAGGTTTTTTTATACTAGAATTTCGAAGACTAAATAATTCTTTATAAAAAATGTTTTTATTGAATCCCATAATTTTTTTACTTTGAATACTAATTATTCAGAATATGTTTATGAATGTAGTTATACTATTATAGAAGACGAAAATGTTATTACATATGATGATAAGGATAAAATACCTATTTGTTAAGAGTTAACAAGATATAATTATTTTCTAGAGAAAAAGAATAATAAAGTGATGAAAGACTGTGAATATTCTAAGGTGTAACTTTCTAAATAAAATACTTAAATTAGAAAACTTAATTTATATATTTTTAACCATACATTAGAGTTAGATAAAAAAATTCTAATTATATCTCAACTCAATATGATAAGAATATAGTTATAAAAAAATATATGAGATATTAAGAATAAAAATCTTTTGATAAATTTTACATATGGGTGGAAAATTTTTGATAACCTTTATTGAGAGTTAAAGCCACATAAAAAATATTTTTTAATAGGATTTACCTCAGCAAAATCACATTTTCAATCTAACTATTTTATTCCAAAGAGTGCACCATTTTATAAGACGTTTCAAAGAGGTGTAAATTGAAATAATAAGTATTTTTTAGCAAAATTAAATCATTTGGATTTCATAAATCTTAAAAATATAAATAATTAACAGCTATTCAATATAAGAATGTTTGGAAGGTGTGGATTCTAAAATTTTTATTTTCTAATAATTATATACCCATGAAAGTTAAGGTACTAAAATATTGTTGTTTTTATTTTAGGGATAAAGGCTGGGTACCCAGATCCAAAACACATGTAAATAGATAGTTGTTGTTCTAGGAATATAACCAGTGACAAAATGTTCTTCCAAAATATAATTAAGATAAAAGGTGAAAAAGTAACTATTGATGAAAATTCTAAAAGATAAATCTAAATTATTGATGACATTGAATTAATTAATATTTAATTTCAAATGTTTTTTTTTATTTTTTGACATAAGAAATATATCACTAGAATAATCCAATTAAGTGATGAATGTTATGTTGTGAAATTTAGGAAAGATAAATGCATTGTTAAAAGTTCAAAAAGTAAATTTATTCTTTATACTGATAGGCATGAGAATGTTTAGACCCTTAACCTAGAAGACCATATAAGCTAAGACCTAGCTTGATTAATCTTACAAAGTATTAGTAAATTTCAATGTATAGAAATAAGATTAAAGTATTTGAGGAGAAAGTTATAAATTTTGATTTAATTATATTGGAAAAAAAGAAGAACTATGATGAAATTAGAAAGATAAAGTGATAGTGAAAAAATTATCCAAAAAATAATAATTTTCCTTTAACTCTTGAAAGTTTTGTAATAATTAAACTCAAAATTATTTTTTTGGTTTTTTTGGATGTTGATAATTTCTTTTGTTTTTGGATGGATTATATAACTTCTCATATGAAAGAATGTGTTTTTATAAAATTTTAGGGAGCACTTTCTACCTAATATCTCTTGTCATTAAGTTCTTTCTGAAAATCACAAATAGGTATAAAGGGAGTAAGAATTATAAAGTTACAAAGATATAAAAAATTGAGAATGTAAGAACTCTTGAATGGTATATTATTTATGGGGAGTAAGTCTTTTAAAAATTTAATTTTTTTTTTCAATTTCTGTGTATTGTGATTCTTAAAAATAGGGATATTTTTGAGTGGAAATAATAATTTGTAACCTTAATTTTCGAAAAAAATCACACTTTATATAATTACATGTTTCTTACTTTTATATATATCAAGTTTCAAAGTTTGTTGGTAGGAAATAATTTAGTTTTATTGGATGAAGAATATTATTTATATCAGATGAATATAGGTACCGAATATTTCAGATTGACATGTATAATGTACATAGAAAAGATGTATACTAATTTTAGTGGATTTTATTGTTTATTAATTCCATAAAATGGAGTATTACTAAGCCTATCAGAAAAAATTCATCAAATAGAGACACAAAAGTATACAAGAAAAACATATACCAATCCTAATAGAAATAGAAAAAATATTAGTACTGGATGAATATTTTCATTTATAACAGATATAACATTATATTATTGTAATGGTTCTTTACAAAACATACATCAGTAATGATGTTGGGATAACTATTTCAAGTGAAGAAGGTGATCAACCAATGACATTGAAACTAATACTAATATATATCGAAATATGACCATTGGAGATCATCTATAAATAGACTGCAACCTTGAACAGAAGAAGCTACTAATAGTAAATTACCTAAATTTTCTTATAAATTGTTTGTAACATCTTGTTATTGAGCACACATATTTTTTTAAATTTATAGTTTTTTATTATAGAATATTTTCGTGTGGTGATCTTTGTAAATTCTTTAAGAATTTATGTTTTAATTTCTATTTTTTCGAATTGGTTGATTGAGGGATATCATGGATAGAGAGATAGAGTTTGTTTGATCAAATTGACCAATGGTTCATGAGGACAATAAAATAGAGTTTTTTTATCTTTTTGATCGAGGGATTCCTATGATTGGAATACAAAACTTATGATAGGTTAAGTAATGGATTCCTAAATTCAAGTTTAAATAATTCCTTGACCTAGGATGTTAAAGTGTAGAATATTCTTAGTAATGTTTCTATAAGTTTTTTATGTTCTTTAATAAAACTTTTATTTATTTTTTATCCTTTTTATTAAAAGTTTTACAAATTTCCAGTATGTATTTGTAGTAAAGTTTATTCCATTTATAACATTTTTTACAATTTATATTAGTACATAACTTTTTCTAATAAACATTCTTAAGATTTTTTTTAAAATTTAATGTTTGAATTTTATAAACTACAATTAACCCCCTCTTATAGTAAATTTTATACTCTTACGGTTCTAGACAATTGAGTTGTACTCACATCGTGATCAGGCCACCATGAAACTTGGGGTACTTGAATAGATATCACTATTTAGTTACTTGTTATAGGATTAGAAAAATAGTTCATTAAATAATGTCTCGTTTGGTATGATGGTATGGACTATGGATGATGGAACTAGTATAGACTCAAGACTAGGTGGGAAGGAGCTATAGTTTCAATTTTATTTTTTTCTTCTATTTTATTTTGTATTTGATCTTCCCTTACAAGATCTGTTATGACATATATGGAATAATAAAATTTTATATAATTTTGATACTGAAGATAATTTTTCTCTGATGTTTCTTGTTTGGTTATATTCTTGACTATTTTTTTAATGTTGTTATTACTTTGATCCGAGGGTATAGTCTCTTTGTTATACCACTTGACATCCACATCTCGAGTTGGAAGCCACTAGTATATAGGGAGGTTTTCCCTTCGTGATATGGAGACTGTTGACCTAGGAACTGATCAATTGTTTGGGGCAGCATAGCATTATAGACAAAGGATCTCTCAAATTTTCTTTGACTCTCAGAATATACAATAATAATGTTTTGGTTGTATGACAAAATTCTTTTATTTATATGCTTATATTTATATCCATACATCATGATAATATTATTCTCATAATATTATTGTTTTTATTCTTCATGAATCTCAAAATTTAATTTCTTTAAATAATATCTCTTTAAAACTCTATATATGTTTTCTTCCTCACATTCTATTTCATTCCCATCTATATATTCCTGAAGACTTGACTTACAAACACGAAATACTGACTATGTTTCTTTTATATATCATTCCATAAAATCCAATCCATTTATACATGAGAGTTATATATATATATTATGACTAAAACCCCTTACATAACTATACAAGTATCTCAACAGATCTTCATATTCTTATATTATCTAAACAAAATCTTGAATCAGGTCTTGGATCAATGAAACATGATATTTATATTTTTTCAAAACTTAGTATAACACCATATTTCTCATAAATCCTCCAGAATATATTATTCCATATTTCAATTTGTATGGTTCTATAAAATGTACCTTATGATGATCAAGAACCTTATAAGGTTTATGAGCCTTTTTAATTTCATAAGTTTGAATAAACCTTAAGAGAAGACCAGCCTTATGAGGCATGGAACCTTTCAAAATCACTATCGAAACTTGTGAGGTCTCTCTTAGATTAACTTGATGAGATTATTTTTCAAGCATGATAACAATGATGTTAGAAATATATTTTTAATTCTTATTGAGTCTTATTATTGTGTAATGTAACTCTACACACATGAGAATAATATATTTTAAAGCACAAAATATTCAAACGCATCTTGGATCACAAGCTCCAAATGTTATGATGCTTATTTAATGATAATAACAGTGAAAAATTATCATGTTTAATCATTGAATTATCATTTGGATAACCTCTAATCCCATCCATACTTCATATAAACAATTCATGGAATATAGATTTATTGTATAATTTATATTATTCTACGAAGCATAATATGGTACTCGTTCATAGTGAAAGTTCCTTTTAATCTCTCATGGTAGAACACTCTCTTTGTTTGAGATGATGAGCTTGTGATACTCACATAGAAATCATCTTCGTGGTGGAGTTTCAAAGCCCAAATCACATATAATTGTGAAATGAAAATACTTAGCACACCAAGACATGGTAGAAAGATAATTGAATGTCATCATGTCACATAGGTATCATACTTTTATCCTTTTTTAGTTATAACCAGTATATTCTTTTTAATGCATCCCACATCAATTTTTATTATGGACAGAGATCTTCTTTATCAATGAGGATGCTCCTTATCCAGCTGTGAAAATATTGTGGATCCACCGTACTCATATGGTCCTATGTGATTCCTTTAAAGGGGGTTCTTATCCCTATACATCTTTCCTATGATGACATATGTAGGTTCTTTGATTCACCCAAGCTAGAATCTCCAGTGTTATTGTCAAGATTGACCATCACCATTAATGAAAAGTTTCTTCATTTATATAGGCTTTATTGATGGAATATTTTTTAACTCTATGAAATAAATCACATTTTTCAAATTAAGAAGCTAGTAAAGAGAATGGATAATATATAGATTGAATTCCTCTGTCAAATTCCGTACATAATAAACTTTAAATGTGATGTGATCTTCAAATATCAACATATCTATCTAAAACCATTCCAATTTCCCTTTTTAAATATTCTTAACTAAATCCAAGTATGATTTAATTATTATTAATGTATATACACATCATATAATACTTGAATTAATATTACACTATCTCAATTTCAAATTATATCTATCAAACTTCAAACTTCTTTTCCATCATGTGAATGGGTCTTTAAGAAACACCAATGACATCATCATTATAAGTTTTACACAAACCAAATACTTATATAATATTCAAAACACATATTCATACCATGATTGGGAACTCCATTTCCATTCTCAAAAAACCTGAGGCCTTCAACCAATATCCAAGAAATTACTTATTTTACACATAATGAAAATATACTTATCATCAATAAATTTATTATATCATCCCGCCTTTTTATCACATAAACTTTCATTAAATTGTACAAAACTGAGGATCTTTAAGGTTTAGTGTCTTGGAAACCAGGAACTTAAAACATGAAAACATAAAACATTCTTCTTAAAAACTTGAAAGGCTTCTCCTCATGTTCATCCTAGGTTCATTACTGCATCTCGTAACCTGGGGACATACATCAAATGAAAGGGTGAGTCGAAGGCCCAGTAAGGGAAACAAGGGAAACATTTAACATGTGAACTTGAGATACATCAACTATGTCATGAAAAATAACTTTAAGGCATGATAAAAAAAACATGTGGCATATCATAAAAAAATAATATTTTTCATAACTTTAATATTTGGCTACATCATTTAACATAGACAATCATGAACATATCACCAAGGTCCATCCCCAAGGTGTCATTTGAAAATTACCAAGGTTATTCACCAAGATATCGTGAAAATTGTAATCTCTAGTGGTTACATCATTACCCAATGCATTGGAGCGCTATCAGGGCACACCCTTAAATTTGCCTTTGTTATCATGTGAGCCACATATATCATCATCAAACATTTCACAAATAACCCATATAGCATAAAATAAATGGGTTTCATTTCATAATCATAACATTTTAAAAACTGCTTTAAAGACATGATCTTTACGTCACTTTAAACCCACAGAAGGGGAGAGCGGGTCTCATGTATGTAAATCCTAGAATTTAAGATAGAAAATTTTGATATATATGTGAATAACCTTGTAGAAATAAGAGCTTTGAGTATTCACTTAATAACATAAAATAATTTTGATAAAATAGAGATGCATTTTGAGACGAAACTTTTGCAGCATAACAACTATGTTTCGGGGTTTTAGAAAACATTGAAAAGAGAGGGGACATGGGTCAAACATTCATAAATGACCCATAAAACAGTAGAGGGACAGAATAAGAAGGATACATGGACATGGTAATAAAATTTCAAGTACATACCTTTTGAAATCAAAAACATGGAAGGAAGACAAAAAATTAGATTTCTCTTATGAAAATTTGGCAGCCTAACGACGTCACTTAAACTTCAACAAAAATGAATTAATGAGATCAAATAGGGTCTCTCATCATATGAACATAAAATTTCAGTATGATAGATTTAGAGATCATACCCCAACATAATAAAAAGGAACTTGAAAGACTTGACATGAAAGTAGATCTTGAAAACGAGAAGGGTGAAAGAATCCCTTAAAAATTCGGCAGCCTAATGGCGTCACTTAAACTCTAACAAAAATGAATTGATGAGATACAATAGGTTCTATCATCATATGAAAATAAAAGTTCAGTATTATAGATTTAGAGATCATACCCCAACATAATTAAAAGGAACACAAAATACTTGACATGAAAGTAGACCTTTGAAAAGAATGAGAAGGGTGAAAGAATCCCCTTAAAAATTCGGCAGCCTAACGACGTCACTTAAACTTCAACAAAAATGAATTGATGAGATACAATAGTTTCTCTCATCATATGAAAATAAAAGTTCAGTATGATATATTTAGAGATCATACCCCAACATAATTAAAAGAAACTTGAAATACTTGACATGAAAGTAGACCTTTGAAAAGAATGAGAAGGGTGAAAGAATCCCCTTAAAAATTTGGCAGCCTAACGACGTCACTTAAACATTATTAAAACGAATTGATGAGAGAAAGATGGGGTATCTCATCATATGAACATGAAAAGGGAAGTAATATGAATATATAATAACATCCTCAAACATAATAACATGGAGTATAAAATAAATCACATAAAAGATATTACTTGAAATGAAGAGAGAGGTCGGATCCCTTACCTTAAAACGTAACTCTTAATACTCAAAGGTTGGGACCTTGAGGGCTTGGGGGCACCTTGGGAGGACTTCTTGGGAGGTAATGAGACCAGAACTTCATTGGGGGAGAGTGGGGCGTCGAAAGGATGAGATGATTGCTTGGTATTTATAGGGAAATTGAGGGGACAAGGCATTAATGGCCAAGGGACACCTCAAAAGTGGTTTTCTCAAAAGCATGGGCCCTCCCATGGTACTTCCCATGGAGTTAGGCCACATGGGGCCCCCAATACAATAATTCATCACCGTTGGCTGTCCATCCCTTAAAATATATAATGACATCATCATGACACAGTTATGAGATCATTAAACATACTGAAACCCTAAAACTGTATTTTTACTATTCACTGAAAATTCAACTTTCTCAGAAAAATCCCAAAATTTCACCTTAACCAAATATCAATGCTCTGATTTCAAAAATGAACTCCATTTTATAAAAATAATTTTTTAAATATTTTTAATTTAATTTTTAAATAAATACACTATTCACTGAAAATTTATTTTTTCATAAAAATCCCCAAAAATTACCATAACATAATATCGACGCTCTGAGTTCAAAAATGAAATCCATTTTATAAAAATTATTTTCTAAATATTTTTAATTAAATTTTTAATTAAAAAACACTATTCACCTGAAAAAACTAATACTTGAATAATAATATATGAAACAGTTATTTAACCATTTTATTGAATCACATTACTTAATCAAGGTGCCTAGATTATATTAATACTTTCTTTAAGTGAGATTACTAATCCATTTGGTCACATTACTAATCCTAAGCATAAAATCACTATTCATAATTTACTATTCATCAAAAATTAAGTTGATCTTATTAGACTCTAAATTTCGTACTGAACATAATTGTAGAAGACCATTTTTTGAAAATCATTACACATTTTTAATTATTTAAGGTATACATAATTTTTTTTTAAAATATCCTTTCTCTAAAATTCACCAAAAATATGCATACTATATTTATCCGGACATTTAAAAAGTCATAAACATCATTATAAAAAGAAATCTCAATTTTTATTTGAAAAAAAGGATTACACAAGGCAGTTACGGTCTCCTTACATAGCCCCTTATCACACCAGCATAGGACCTAAGTGTAAGGTGTGCTAAGGTGAGAGAATCCAAGGGAGGCTCAGCCAACATCGCACGAGTAGTAATTTCTATTAGTTTGAACTTCTCGTGAAGGCGATTCCGTTCTAGCTTCACACGATGAATTTCGACTTGGGTTTGGTCCAGAGTAAAGCCCAATGGTGCTACCTCCATCCCAAGTTCTGTTAGATGGGTTTCGATCGGTCCAAGGCTACTGGGTGAGGCCATCGAATCTACTTTCTATAATAATAATCAAGATTAATTGTATTTAGAGACAATAATCAAAACGTTTAGTTTCCAGCGGTCATATTGACCAATGGTCATATAACAGTCAAAACCCAACGGTCTAATTTTAATTATACTCATGTTATTAAATGAAACATTTTTGTTGAGTATAAAAATAAAATAACACATAAAATTAGGAAACAAGATTTATTCAAAATTTCAGGTCATTACAATCTTCCCCCCTTAAGAAATTGCATCCTCGCAATTTTTAAAATTGGGTTTTGAAATTTCATTGAATGTCCCACATCGGAAAAGGAGTCAGTAAAACTATTACTTTAAAAGAAAGAAAGGGAAGTACAAAGGTCACCCGAGTTAACCCACAATAGGATTCCATATAGGAAAACATGGACATGGAGGAGAAAACAAAGGGTTCTGAGGGAGAGTGATAGAAAACATGATTAGGAGAAAGTTAACCATAAGAAAATCCCAAACTTATGGTGTGTGTAAACGGTCTTTGATTACCTAGTAGGAAACGTAAACCAACAACATTTTCATTTTATGTTCATTTTCATAATTTTGAGGGATTCATTTACTACATAGAACAAAAACATAATAAAATATACCTAACTTCATGTAGAGTTTCATCCTTTAATAAGTTTCTACCAAAACTAATCTTTTCTCCAAATGATGAGCATTCAAAACTACTTGGTCTCATAAAAACACAAGAATCATCTTCTAGAGAATCACATAATCCACAAAAGATTGACTATCTATTTCTTCTATCTTTAAGCATTATCCTAAAAATAGAAAGGGTAAGGTAAAAAAACTCTTCAAAAAAAGAAAGAATCCCATAAGAATGGAAAATAATTTTAAATCATCAAAGTTCCATGGTACTACCCAAAGTTCATCATAGACCATTCCATAAATAACGATCCTTAAGATTCCTCAAAATAAACCAAACTAAGATTGAAACCCAAATACAAGAAGGATTTGATAACATAGTCTTCCAAAATAAACTTCATTGTTCATCTCCAAACAACATCAACCACTCCTAACATCTTATAAAAAAAGTAGCTAACCTAAACATATTTTACCCAAGATAGCTTAATCATTCCCATAAGTAACCTAAATTACTATAAGTCCATCTTAAATTCATCGATTCTTCAAAATATAAGTCAACCTTACTCCTCAATGAAAATACCGTAGTAATATATTTACCTCGATCATATAGGGTCCCCAAAATAGTGAACGTATTCCAAAATAATAATCATCTTTTAATCCCCTAATCATCTCTGTCATATTAATACGGCAATCGTCGCATTTCCTATCACATTGGTTGTTAGGAAATTTTCTTCCATTTCCCACCATTAACTAAGAATAGACATTATAATTAGGGGCTTAAATACTTAGCTAATAATCATGAAAAGGAAGTTAAAGCATATAAGTATAACTTGTAGAAGAAAAGTATACCCTAACTTGTGATCCCCTAGGTTCTCATCTAGGTTATCCATGATCATATATTCTTATGTGAATGTTTATTTTATTTTATCTTTGTTCCTTTAACAATGGTTCATACTAAGATTATGAATTTACCAAAGCATATCCCCCGGGAGTGTCGTAACCAAGAGTGCAGCAAGGCCCCTTGTCGTGTACCAGTTCCCATTTGATTCTAGCTCAAAGCGGTGTTTTCGGGTTTTAACCCTATGTACATCTGTGCCAGATCCACCTCTACTTGCTCGTATCCAGACAGGGATGTATTTGCTTAGCAACCCATTACTCAATACTCACCAAAATACCAGGAAGATTTCCTATATATAAACTTTTCTATAGGCTTCTTCCTAAAGGTTTCATATCCTAATTTCCACAAATAACTAAACCATCCTTTGATACCAACTATAGTATCCCGCCTTTTTATCACATAAAATTTCATTACATTATACAAAACTGAGGATCTTTAAGGTTGAGTGTCTTGGAAACCAGGAACTTAAAACATGAAAACATAAAACATTCTTCTTAAACACTTGAAAGGATTCTCCTCATGTTCATCCTAGGTTCATTACTGCATCTCGTAACCTGGGGAAATACATCAAATGAAAGGGTGAGCAGAAGGCCCAGTAAGGGAAACAAGGGAAACATTTAACATGTGAACTTGAGATACATCAACTATGTCATGAAAAAGAACTTTAAGGCATGATAAAAAAACATGTGGCATATCATAATAAAAATAACATTTTTCATAACTTTAAGATGTGGATACATCATTTAACATAGAAAATCATGAACATATCACCAAGGTCCATCCACAAGGTGTCATTTGAAAATTACCAAGGTTATTCACCAAGATATCGTGAAAATTGTAATCTCTAGTGGTTACATCATTACCCAATGCATTGGAGCGCTATCAGGGCGCACCCTTAAATTTGCCTTTTTTATCATGTGAACCAAATATATGATCATCAAACATTTCATAAATAACCCATATAGCATAAAATAAATGGTTTTCATTTCATAATCATAACATTTTAAAAGCTGCTTTAAAGACATGATCTTTATGTCACTTTAAACCCACAGAAGGGGAGAGCGGGTCTCATGTATGTAAATCCAAGAATTTAAGATAGAAAATTTTGATATATATGTGAATACCCCTATAGAAATAAGAGCTTTGAGTATTCACTTAACAACATAAAATATTTTTTAGAAAATAGAGATGCATTTTGAGACGAAAATTCTACAGCATAACAGCTACGTTTCGGGGTTTTAGAAAACATTGATAAGATAGGGGAAATGGGTCAAACATTCATAAATGACCCATAAAACAGTAGTGGGACAGAATAATAAGGATACATGGACATGGTAATGAAATTTCAAGGACATACCATTTGAAATGAAAAACATGGAAGGAAGACAAAAATTAGATTTCTCTTATGAAAATTCGGCAGCCCAACGACGTCACTTAAACTTCAACAAAAATGAATTGATGAGATCAAATAGGGTCTCTCATCATATGAAAATAAAAGTTCAGTATGATAGATTTAGAGATCATACCACAACATAATAAAAAGGAAATTGAAAGACTTGACATGAAAATAGATCTTGAAAATGAGAAGGGTGAAAGAATCCCTTAAAAATTCGGCAGCCTAACGACGTCACTTAAACTTCAACAAAAATGAGTTGATGAGATACAATAGGGTCTCTCATCATATGAACATAAAAGTTCAGTATGATAGATTTAGAGATCATACCCCAACATAATTAAAAGGAACTTGAAAGACTTGACATGAAACTAGACCTTTGAAAAGAATGAGAAGGGTGAAAGAATCCCCTTAAAAATTCGGCAGCCTAACGGCGTCACTTAAACTTCAACAAAAATGAATTGATGAGATACAATACGGTCTCTAATCATATGAACATAAAAGTTCAGTATGATAGATTTATAGATCATACCACGACATAATTAAAAGGAACTTGAAAGACTTGACATGAAAGTAGACCTTTGAAAAAAATGAGAAGGATGAAAGAATCCCCTTTAAAATTCGGCAGCCTAACGGCGTCACTTAAACATTCTTAAAAAGAATTGATGAGAGAAAGATGGGGTATCTCATCATATGAACATGAAAAGGGAAGTAATATGAATATATAAGAACATCCTCAAAAATAAGAACATGGAGTATAAAAGAAATGACATAAAAGATATTACTTGAAAAGAAGAGAGAGGTCGGATCCCTTACCTTAAAACATAACTCTTAAAACTCAAAGGTTTGGACCTTGAGGGCTTGGGGGAACCTTGGGATGACTCCTTGGGAGGTAATGAGACCGGAACATTGTTGGGGGAGAGTGGGGAGTCGAAAGGATGAGAGGATGGCTTGGTATTTATAGGGAAAGTGAGGGGACAAGGCATTAATGGACAAGGGACACCTCAAAAGTGGTTTTCTCAAAAGCATGAGCCCTCCCACGGTACTTCCCATGGAGTTAGGCCACATGGGGCCCCCAATACAATAATTCATCACCTTTGGCCGGACATCTCTTAAAATATCTCATGACATCATCATGACACAGCTATGAGATCATTTAACATTCCGAAACCCTAAAACTGTATTTTTACTATTCACTAAAAATTCAACTTTCTCAGAAAAATCCCAAAATTTCACCTTAACCAAATATCAATGCTCTGATTTCAAAAATGAAGTCCATTTTATAAAAATAATTTTTTAAATTTTTTTAATTTAATTTTTAAATAAATACACTGTTCACTGAAAATTCATTTTTTCAGAAAAATCCCCAAAAATTACCATAACATAATATCGACGCTCTGAGTTCAAAAATGAAATCCATTTTATAAAAATAATTTTCTAAATATTTTTAATTAAAAAACACTATTCACCCGAAAAACTAATACTTGAATAATAATATATGAAATCGTTATTTAACCATTTTATTGAATCACATTACTTAATCAAGGTGCCTAGATTATATTAATACTTTCTTTAAGTGAGATTACTAATCCATTTGGTCACATTACTAATCCTAAGCATAAAATCACTATTCATAATTTACTATTCATCAAAAATTAAGTTGATCATATTAGACTCTAAATTTCATACTGAACATAATTGTAGAAGACCATTTTTTGAAAATCATTACACATTTTTAATTATTTAAGGCTTACATAAACATTTTTAAAAATATCCTTTCTCTAAAATTCACCAAAAATATGCATACTATATTTATCCGGACATTTAAAAATTCATAAACATCATTATAAGAAGAAATCCCAATTTTTATTTAAAACAAAGGATTACACAAGGCAGTTACGGTCTCCTTACATAGCCCCTTATCACACTAGCATAGGACCTAATTGTAAGGTGTGCTAAGGTGAGAGAATCCAAGGGAGGCTCGGCCAACATCGCACGAGTAGTAATTTCTATTAGTTTGAACTTCTCGCGAAGGCGATTCCGTTCTAGCTTCACACAATGAAGTTCGGCATTGGTTTGGTCCAGAGCAAATACCAGTGGTGCTACCTCCTTCCCAAGTTCTGTTAGATGGGCTTCGATCAGTCTAAGACTACTGGGTGAGGCCATCAAATCTTCTTTCTATAATAATTACCCAAGATTAATTATATTTAGAGACAATAATCAAAACGTTTAGTTTCCAACGGTCATATTGACCAATGGTCATATAACAGTCAAAACCCAATGGTCTCATTTTAATTATACTCATGTTATTAAATGAAGCATTTTTGTTGAGTATAAAAATAAAATAACACATAAAATTAGGAAACAAGATTTATTCAAAATTTTGGGTCGTTACATTTATCCTCATTGACAAAAAATAATTTTTTTTACCTGGGATCCTAAATATACCCCTTTCTATTTTTTATTAGTACCCTAAAGTACATTTAAGACAATAAGTGTTCATGTTAAGTCCTTTTCATCTCCCCATTACTTCCAACAAATACAAATATGTTTATAGGGATCAAGGCTAACTTTTTTTCAAACAACTTCTCATCCCATTTATAATTTTTTCTTTAACTCGAAAAAATTGGGGGAAGGTTGAAACCACATTTTTCCTTATCTATGTGCCTCTAGTTAATGTACTCTAAGTGTACATAGGATAAAATAGTGTTAAAAATTAGAGTGAGTAACCAAGGTCTTCGAATCTATCCAGAAATGTGGTTAAAATGTGACACGACTTCTAGAAATATCTTTTGAGGGGATGTATTGATAGATTTATCATGAATTACATATACATCCTATAGTCGACTTAGTAAACAAATTAAAATTTTCATGTAAAATATATATAACTCTTCCTTGAACTAACCTTTCCTCATCAACCATCAATCCCCCTTTATAACTAATTTAATATAACCAATAAAGGGTAGAAAAAAGTGTGATTAGCTATCCTCAACTTCTATTTCTATGGGACTGTCTATAAATTTCATATTTTCCTGGAACAACCTACTTTCGAAAATAAATTTTCATGCTAATTAACAGTTAAATAATGAAATATATTTTTTTATTATCAAGGTTAATTTCCTCATCAAATAAGATTCCAGATATCCCATGTCCAGGATTCACTATAACTGAATAGTTTAAGCCATTACCATGTCTAAAATTATTATTCTAGGGTGTTACTTTCTACATCATTGTATAGTTTATACATCTTACATACTTTTTAGATTCACCTTTAATTACTTATATAAAGAACATAGATAAAATAAAAAAATTAAGGTTACTTATTGTTTTCTATCCTTCAATGATTTGTTCATACATGCACCTTTATTTTTTAAATCAATTTTTTTTACTTTAGGACACATATATTTCTTTATAATGTCCTCTTATTTGTGTGGGATGTTGATTTTTTGATAATCCTTTAAGTAACATCCGTCTATTTACGCATATCTTATGAAGCTCTTGGGTCACATTTTATTGAAAACCTCTCATGAAATTCAATTTATTTATATGAAATTACTTTATTCTCTCAAGCACTAGATTTCACTTGCGCTTCTTCCAATTTCCTTTCCTCTTCTGAATTAGATATCCAAATTACCATATAATATTTTGGTATATATGATTCCTTTTTGGAATCCCCATAAGGATTCCTATATGTGATTTTCTTTATATCAGTCCCTTTGATTCTTTCTTAGACTAATATTCCAATGTGATTTTTTTATTACATTAAAAAACACCAATACATTACTTTCATTTATCAATAGAGTTACCTTTATTTATAAAATATAAGCAACAATTCCCTTTTTATTCATCACCCTTTTTGGAATTCTTGGGACTTTTACCCAATGGAAAACAATTTTACTTCGCCACCATATTCATTAGAGTCTTCATTCTAATTTTTTTGATACTTCCCCAATGAAGACATAATTTAATTATCAATCTTAATTGGTATTATTTATACATATTATTTTAACATTTTATAATATGATCAGGCACTATTCCTACTCCCACACACATTGAAAACACCATAGTGATATTGAATAAGTTTAAATCTATTATAGGTAAAGAGATACATTCATTTAACTTGTGGATTTTTAATAATCAATCTTTGAACCCACCTAAAATTGTCTCTCTTATATTTTTAGGAATTGATATATTATACCTATAATATATTTAAATATTCCCAAACATTTAATAATACCACCAATGGTTTTCTTCTATGGAGTGTATATTGTCCAGAATTATAAAAACTAGAAACTTTCTATTTTTAAGAATTATTTTAATCTATTTGAGATTCTATTAGGGAACCATATATTCCATAAATTTCTATATACACTCATGATATGGTTGAAATATTCTTATTATTTTTCCTTGTACCTATTTATAGTTTTTCTTTTAAATCTACACTATGATAAAAAATAGACTTAATGAATCATTTAGTATTAGTTTGTATGGTACCCTTTATTTTGATATTTCTAAATATTTACCATAAAATGGTATCAATGTATTTTCTCACTAGGTGGGAGTCTTTTAGTATTATAATATCCCTTGGAACTAGATATATTAGTGACTTATTTATCAATTTTTCACGTTTGGGAAGTTTTAGTTCACGATAGTTCCAAATTATTCGAATTATCTTCCAATTTAAAATAATTCATTTTGAAGGTATTTTTTTCTAACTCAAATAAACTATATTTTTCTTATGAATGTTTCCTCGTATTTTCCTTTTGTTCTTTATGAAAAATATACCTTTCATCTAATGTTTTTTCATGATCTTTAATCTTTTTTCCCTCTGATTTCTAATTGTGAATTTTTAAAATTTACATTAGTTTGGTGAGATTCTTATATTGAAATGAATACTTCTAAAAATATCATTCTCATAACCACCCTATCACAAATGCGGCTTTTCAATTATTCTTCAATAAATGAATATCTTTTATTATAAAGAGATATAAATTCTTCCTTGGATTCTGCACGTTGTGTAATATTTTTGATTATTTCAAATTTCTTATCCAAAGAAGTTTCCATTTCTTTATCCTCTTCCTTAATATATGTCGCTTAATCATGGATCCCATTAATAAAACTAGGTATGTATGTGACCATTTCAATAAGTACTCTCTTAACATAATATTTTATTTAAAATTAAAATTCATTAACTATTTTAACAGCATAAAATTAGTCATATTCATTATTAATGGAGCTTATTTCTTCAAAATGATCACTATCAATAGATTTAGGAGATGTATTCTTTATACTTTAATAATATTCAAGTTTTAATTGATCCTTCTTATCAATTAATATTTTTCTTAATTTATTTTCCTTTCTCTTCTTCTTGTTTTTTAGGGTTTGGATGAAACCTTTATATCTTTTTGAATATGGATAAAGATTGAGTCTTCCAACTAGGGAACTTCTAAATTTAATTACAATATGAAATTCAAAGAAAGATTATAAATACAACTGATTAAAGTTTATATTGAATGAAATGTAGACCTGGTATTCTTATATACCACTTGTAGAACCCAATGAATCATATAGAGACTTTAGGGAGGGGGGACTGAATTAGTGTACCCAAATTTTATCAAGTTTTACTTTATTTATTAATTATCCCATCCTTCACTCAAACCTATACCCCTATTAAGATTAATGGGTATATTGATGTACAATCAAACCATGATTTATCATGAAATAAAGACTTGAACTATAACACACAGGATTCATAAGGTTTGAAAAACACTATTACTTATCATATTAGACATTTTAACAAGACACATATTTTATTGTCACTATAATTTATAGTGACAACAAGTGAAGTTCAGGTCACACACAAGTGTTGGGTAGGTACCCTTTATGATCCCTAAGGGAATATATCATCCACTTCCCTGAATAACGAGGGTTGTTTTTTATACCAGAACCACCAATTATTTTAAAGTATTCCCTTTTGAACTTATGAAATTGATATTACCTTACTACTTCAGATGTCACTACATCAAATGAATGATATATTCTTCCTCAAGAAAATTATTCTACTTTTCAGAAAACATTGAAAAGAATACATGTAATCTTGTTTCATTGTATCCTCTCAAACTCACTATGTATATTGGTCATACTGGTTTTTTCTCAACAAGGGTCTCAACATAAATATATTCAATATAAGAAAGAATGTTGATCTCTTATCTTCTTTATATTATTTTATTATAATTATTCAACAAATGATATTTCTTCAATTTGAGTGCATGTCAAATGATCTCCCTGTTTTTCTTCAACTCTCAGAATATAAATAAAAATTGATAAGGTTATATCACACAATTATTTCCTTATTCTTATAATATTTATATAAAATATATTGTGTGAATATTGTTCCCAAAAAATTCATGTTTTGAGTGTCCTTGAATATTGATATTTAAGTTCCTGAAAATCTACTTCTTTAAAACTCTATAATTTTATCCTTGAATGCATGTAGTTTCAATCCCTTTTTTATTTTCCTAAAGACTCAACTTAGAAAATGGTAAGAAAAACAATTTTTCATTTCTTATCCATTAAAAAAATCCACTCCCTTTATGCACAAGAGTTATGAATATTGTGACTGAAACTCATTAATTCATGGTGAAAGAGTCTTCACAGATCTTCATCTTCTTATATTCCATAAAAAATATCTTGAATCATGTCTTATACTGAAGCAATGTGATATTTTAACTTTGAGTATAACTTATCATAGAATCGTATTTGTTTCTATCCTCTAGAAAATATTATTCCATTACTCACTTAGTAAGGTTCTTTAAAATATACCTTTTAATGGTAGAGAACTTTATAAGGTTAATGAACCTTATACTATAAGTATGGTTAAATGAGCCATATGGGAGGATAAACCTTATAAGGAGTAGAACCTTAAAAACTCACCACTGAACCATATGGGGTCTTTCTTAGATGATCTTTTTTATATTGTTATACATGAATACTCATAGTGGAATTACAACTCAATACTTAATTCTACTCAATTCTTTTCCAATGTTTTATAACTCTGCACACATATGAATAATACATTTCGAATTGAAAAATCAGCATAATCAGCTTGAATCACAATAATTAAACATTGTAATTCTATTTTCATTAAAATAAGAGTGAAACGTCATAATTTTTAAATATTGGATTATATTTCTGATAATATCCAACTTTATTCAGCCTTTATCTTAGTAGTTTGTGAAATATATGGTTGTCCTACAATTTTTTTATTCCATGTAGTATAATGTGGTGTTATTTCATGATGTAATTTCATTTTGATATCACATGGAAGAACACTCTATTTGTTCGAGATGATGAGATTATGATACTCACATAGAAATCATCTTAGTTTTTGAGGTTTTTATCTCTATTCACATGACATTGTGACATTAAAAACTCATCACACCAAGGTAAGGAAAAATATGACTTAAATGTCATCATACCGTTTTAATATCTCGAATGCATCCACAATTTTTATGTATGAACAATAAACATTTATCAATGCATCTCATGTCTATTTTTATTATATATTTGGAACTTATTTATTAATATAAGTGCTCTTTAGCCAACTATGAAAATCTATTGGAGCCATCATACTCTTATAGTTATCCATTCCACCTTATATGGGGGCACTTTAACTAATATTAATTTCCCACACCAACCTTAATAGGTTCTATACATCTCCCAAGCCACACTCTTAAGGCTTATTGTCAATATTATCCATCACATTTTATGAAAATATACTTCATTGGTAATGGTATATTTTTACTCTATAAAATCATATGCCTTTAAAAAATTATGGAACATGGAAAGATAATGATTCATATTAATATGATGTTACCTCACACGTCATTTAAATTTCATGGGCTATGGTAAGATTATAATTTCTTTTTATCCCGAACTACACTTACTACAATGACATAGTAGAGTGGTATTGTGGGGTCTAACCCACTGAGAATGTTTAGTTGACAAGGAACCGGTGACTTTGAACCCATTATATATGATTAATCATGAAACCAATTGATTTTGGTATTTAAATAATTATACTGAGTTTGTTTTATGATTCATAAATAAGATAGGGAAAAGGGTCAATTTTAGGGTTTAGGTAAAATAGATAATCTTGGTTTAAACTCGGAATAGTTCTAGGGATTAGGCTATGAAGTGGTGAATATAAAATTATCTGATCATAGTTAAACCAACTAGATAAATCTAATATATAAATATTCCTTGGTCTAGACATAACTAACGAACAATATGCATTATGCCTATATTCTATGCAAGAAAGTTTCTCATGCTAATGGTTATAGCCTACTCGACTCCCATCTAGTCAGGTTTGTTCATTTAAACATTCTAGGGCTAGGGTTTTTGAAAGGAATTGAATAAAAAGTTATTATGTAAACTTATTACTAGAATTAGTTCTACCATGTTAGGATTAATAGATTGATTATGTTCATAACACCCCTACTCTCGAACCTTACCCTAAGCAATTTAGTTGCTCATGATGGTAATAATAAAGATATAAGAAACAATTGTTGACATGTTTGGAAGATTAATAAAATAGTCTAAATATGAAATTTTTCAATCAAGGAATAAAGAATAAATAATTTTTCAATCATATTAATCAATAAATCAATCAAACCCTTACTTTAAATAGTTAACAATTAAGAGTGTGTGGTGAAACAGATGTCAAACGATAATTGAAATGGCAGATGAACGTAGGAATGGTAAACGATGATGAAAAATATGTAGAATGCATGTAGAATAATCAAAGACACATGTATTTAATGAAAATTTTAAAATTAATTAATTATAGTTGATTTGGGAGAGAAAAGAAGAGAGAAAAATGAGATACAACGATATAAAATTGAGAAGAAAGAAAATGTTCCACGTTGTTGTGTGCACTATGGACCATATAGTTGGGAAAATAAATGATTTGTGAACTTCTCACATAATGTAATATTGATTCATATTTTCTCTATCTATTTTGGATATGGAATATATCTTGAACTGGATATTTGAGAATCATATATTTGACTCATCTCATGACGTGTAATTAGAAGTCATGGGATGCTTCGTCTTACAACTTGAACATCAAGCGAGAAGTGTCCTTTGAATCTCACCCAAAGTGTATTGGAGTTTCTTTCCATGAAATCATTTCATAATTTTTAATTTCTTAATGACCTGATTCATGAGTTGTGATATGTTTTTATTGACTTCAACACATTTTGTAAGTGATTCACGATGTGTAATGACCACTATGGGCCTGTTTTCAGAGATTTTTTTTGGAATATTGAAAACCTATTGTATGAAATAATCAAAACATACCTAGTGAATTATCAATTAAAACATGAATTATCATTCATTAAATAAATATAATTGGAATATAAAATTCCATATGATAAAATTCTCTCAAACTTGAATAATTGTTTGTCCTTAATAAAAAATCATCTCTATAAAGATTTAAAAAGAAACAATTTTTAAAACAAGAAACAATAATTTCAACTAGGAAATTAAAAGAATGCATAAGAATAAAAATTTAGTATTTTATAATCAATCCTATAGAGAAAATTAGCCATGACTCATAGTTTAGTTCCTTTATTTAGATTCTTAATCTTTTAATTGCAATTTCAAAACTATTTCTTAAATTCTAAACCAATTTTTTAATTTAACTTACAATGATTATTCCCTCACAACTTAGGGTAACATTGGACTAGATTTATGATCATACCCTATAAACATGCTCCTAACCTTATAATGTCATTGTTTATATCATCTGAACTTTGTAAAGACAAATACAAAATTAATCTTGAGGGATTCATAAAGAAATGCAATGACTATAAGGCTAATAGACGGTGGGTAAAAAGTGAAAATCAAGATCAAAAGGAGGGTAAGATCTAAATTTTAATGCATGAAAAATGGTAAAATTACATTGGTGTGGATCCTCCAAGATCAAATATTGTCCATGGTCCAAGCAGATTAACCAATATCCATGAGTGTATCAAGTATGTATAAAAAATATAACATGTTTCTTTTTTTTCTTTTTTTTTATTTATTTTTTGAAAATCATGTTTAGTATAGATCTCACATCCATCCCCTAACCACATATGATCCTTTATGGGATTAATTGATCGGTAAATGGTGATTTTTTACCTTCTTAATACACAACCCAAAATCTTTTTCATTTTCTTTATTTTTTCCAAAGGACCATAGTAAGCATAAAATGCCAAAAATAAATTTTGGATCATAATAAAACAGTTTGGTAAAGTACCAAATATACATTCTAAATCAAAACATCATATGTACATCAGATTAATATTCCACCACTCTTGTTCAAAGTATAATCATTCATAAAACCAAGAGCATGTTAGGAAGGGATAATCTTCTTGGAATAGTAGTATACTAAATAGGTCTTTCATGGAAACTATAGGATAAATGAAGGGATAATGTAATGTGGGTATCAAGAAAAATTGGTTCAAAAAATATTTAGTCAATCATATTAAAATTATATTTGTTCATTCATAACCTCAAAAAGATCTCAATCCAGCTTCTGATAGGTTTACATGTCTAAGGTGTCACTCAAGAAATATTCTCAGAAAATAAAATGAAATCATAAGCTTAGAATCCTCTAAGTATTGAGAGTATACAATAAAAAAAAGAAATCAATCATTGTACAAAATCAATAAATAATTAAATCAAAGGGAATCTCAAAGATTTTAAATTTTATTTAACTTAATAAACTCAACAGTCATCCTAAGAATATAACGAGGCCAAAAACATGGATTTCAACAATTTTGAAACTAAATTTGTCTTTTATTTAAATGGGTGACATTAATTTTCATGCATAAAGAATGATTTTAATGAAAAATATATCCTATATAAAAGATAAAAACCATATATCCAAGTGTGTTGACTATTAATCTCAATAAAAACTACTCCATACTTAAAAAAAAGATAGTTTCCACACCATCATAGAAATTACCATTGGATAGATATGATAGATATAAAATATAGAAAATAAACGGTAAAATTTTAAAATGAATGTTAGGGAATCGAGGTCTCCCTGTAATTATTGTAATTCCATAGGAAATCTTGGTGAATTTTGATGTCAAATTTGGTTCCCTACATAATTTTTTAGAAATACGAATCTTACACTATATAAGAAAAATAGTTCCCAAGGATTAAATATTTTGGAAGTAGTAATATGGGAAGGTTCACCTAATGGATAATATTAGAAAATAGGTCAGATACATGAAGATATGTTAGTATAATGTAGTTCAAAAAGACATAAAAAAAAGATATTCTATAAAAATATTAACATAAAATACTATGTAAAAGACTACAAATGAATAAAACTAATGAAATATGGGTTTCCTCCCATAAATAGCTAAAAATAAATCATAAATGAGATGGATGGAAAAAAGTATCAGAAAGTGTCATCTATATTCTTAGAATTCTTCTACTGACTATAAGAACTGGAAGCTATTACATCGAGATCACATAGAACCTTGGAGGGAATAACCACCTTAGGAGTATACTGAGTATGAATCTAGTGTGGATAGAATAAAATCTACGCTTATTGGGGTGGTGACCGCTGTTAATCGTGGATCTCTAGTTATATATCCTCAAGATGGTGCTTGACACCAACCAGATATAGAATCATCCATAGTACGAGGGTAGATGGTGAACAAATAAGCGCATCAATGACCATATAAATGAAATGAAAAGAAAAATGATAAACCATGAGGAAAAAGTAGTATTCCATGTATATAATAAGTTAAATGATACATAAGTGAGATGGAATACCAAAATTACAAAAAATATGAACATTCATATAGATTATAAGTATGGTCGTGGTGTTGGTAGCTAACTTAGTGGATGGTTGTATTGGGGTATAAATAATGAGTATGTCCAGGGATTTGGTATTTGGATCGCTGAAAGGTTCCTCATAAGATAGATAAGGATAACTTACTTTTCCTCTCTAGGCCTACTATACTAGAAAATCTTACTGGGTAGAAGGATTTATCAGCTCAGGTGGTAGGTCGGCAAAGGTGGTGTTAGGTGAAGGAACGGTGGAGGAAGAAGGGTCTTCTGGAGGTGGAGAATAAGAAGTCGCAAGGTCTTATGAAGAGGAATGTATGGTAAATTAGGGTGGGGCTATGATTGGGATGCATATATGATGTAATATTTCCTGAAGGTTCACCAGAATGTATTGGAAAGAAATCCATAGGTTAGTAGGGCTGGGTAAGGTGGGTATGGTTGTGGTGGTTGGGGAAGTGAAATGGTTGTGAGTGTAGGAATATATCAGATCTTAAATGGTGTTAATGGTGGGATGGTATGATATAGAGGGAGTAATATTAGGGGAAGGATACAAGGTGGTAGGAGGAGGTGATGGGTTGACAACATGGTCTCCATGTTCCTTATCACCAACCTCAAAGCATCCTGGTTCCCAACGATAGATGTCCCCAGCCTTCATCAGAAGCATCATCTTATGAAGAAAACTGAAGTTGATCGACTCCATTAGTTTGATAGAGGTGAGCTGAAGGTAAGCATAAAAAATGATTAGGTTTCATGCAAAATTAGTGATGAAGGACCCACCCATCCGTGTAATTCATGTTCACTGTGCATGCGCCCTAAAGTAGAATTCAAAAATTGATGCCATGTTGATGACAGGGCCACCCATGGAAGTGGAAACGATTAATATGTTCAACTATATGATTTTAATATGATACTATACCTTGGAAAACTAATAATATGTCAATTCATGATGTAGAATTTGCAGTGCGATACCTCTAAGTTGTGGTGGATATTGTAATTTGAGGATCATGGATGCTATGCGAGTTTCATGAAATCCTCCTCTAGAGTTGGGTGGAATCCATCTTCCTTTGCTTGAGCTAAAGAGTCAGGAATACCTTGTAAGTGGATAAGTTTGTCTAATAAAGGCTGAGCTCGATGTAGAACTTTGTGTAGGAGAGATCACGAGTTTTCCATCTAGTCGAAAGTAGAGGATGTCGAAAACCACCTTGAAAGTGGCCAAGAGCTCTAGGAAAATATCTCTAAAGGTTTTGTCTTGAAAATCAATGATGGGAGAGATGTGAAGTTTCACAAGGAGATGAATGACCTCCTAGATTATGTGCATATGAGAAAGGATATCCAAATCCAACTATTTGATGGTCCGCATGGGCTTAGCCTGCAAACAAATAAGAACGACCTAGAGCTTTGGGTTGAAAAAAATGAAAGATTGGATGCAGGTGGGGTAACTTCTTGTCTTGTGACCCACTCAATGTCATGTGGGAGTCCTTGATGGCCGACGCTGCTATGGAGCCCAAGGCATAGGTGAAGGTGGATGAATCTTGTGGTGATCAAAGGCACAGAAAGCCTTTGGCTCTTGACCAGAGGTGGATTCTCATGCACAAGTGCAGGATCAGTAGGGGTAGTTCACATCATCTTCATGTCTTCCATTTTAGGTGAAATGGACTCATCAGAAAGGGCAGGATGAAGAGGAGTTATGAATGAGTAGGATTATTGGTGAGGGAGGTGGAGCGACAATGGAGGTGGGTCGAATAGGAGAGGAGGGGCATGAAAGATGGTGCAATGGGAGAGGGGAAGGTAAAAATGGGTGGGGGGGGGCTTGAGCGTCATGAACCCTAGGTTAATGACATTTATAAAAGTTGTATAATTTCACATCATGTATTTTATTAAAAGAAGTTTAATTCACTAAAATATTATTTTTATGACTGTGAACCATACACATCGTGTATTTTATTACATAATGTGTAATTTAGTGTTTTTACCCCTTTATGAACCAAAGATTAGTCCTTTTCTCTTAGCATTCCCCAAGCTACCCTAAACCCTATTCTATCGTATTCTATCCTTTGGTGGCCTATTCTAGGTTCCATCCTAGTATTTTCTTTTTTTAACATCGAGAGCATGAATTAGTGGTTCTCATATGGATTTCAAAGTGATGACACACCCCTCACAGAATAATTCCTAATAAAGTCTCACTCTCTGACCATTGAATATGAAGGGTGGATCACTTCTTTTATAGATTTTGATGGTTCAATAGAAGAATACATGTACCACCATGAAGGGTCCTAACCATCTTGATTTGAGCTTCCCAAAGCTCAGATTTAATCAGGAGTTGAATTTTAAGACATTATTTTATGGTAAAATAATTAATCGCACAATGCACTGATCATGCCATTTATTAGATTTATCTTTATAAATATTGGAATTTTCATAGGCATTATTTATTATCTCTTATAGTTCATCTAACTATAGAATCCTAACTTACCCATATTTTTTATAATCTAGATTCAAATATATTATTTCCCAGTATGAGTGATTCTATTGTTCTATGGGTAAATTTAAAGGCTGGTCATACACTAATTGAAAGGGGGTGGTGCTAATTGGGGGGGGGGGGGTTGTACACAGTGTGGTACAACCTAAGTGCATCATCTAACATGAGTATTTAGTCCTTTTGATTTATATTTATATTTTTTTCCATGATTTGTTTGATTACCCTGTTTGGAAATTCAACTTTCCTTCTCGTTTGTGGGTGGTCGGTAGTTCCCATGTTATATGAGATTTCATACTTCCCCATTGTTCCTTTAGAATTATTATTGGTAAAAACATTTCCCTTATCATTAATGAGTTGTTGGAAAAATCCAAATCTTTTAACCACAATTTTCATTTAGAAATTAATGACCACTATTTCCATGTCAAGAGTGGTAGTTTAATATTCTAACCATTTTAATACATAGTCAACACCAAAATGGATATATAACTTTCCATGTGAATTAGGTAATGAACCCAATAAATCTATACCACAAAAATTTAATATTTCAACATCCAGGATTGTGTTTGGGGTATTTTATTTCTTTTCCTAATGGTTCTAGTTTGTTGGCACTGATCACATCTCTCAAACAAATTTCTTGCATCTTTATGGATTATGGGACGAAAGATTATTATTTTCATAATTTTTTCTACTGTGTATTCTAAACCATGATTCCCTCTAGTTGGTGACATGTGAAACATGTCTAATACACTTTGGATATCATCTTCTAGGATGGAATGCCACATTAAACTATCAACATAATAATTTAACATTAGTAGCTCATCTAAGTAGTAGTGTGAAGCCTCGACTAAAAATAACCTCTTTTATTAGTTGGAGAGGTTTGGATAAAGGGATCTCATGGATATATAGTTTGTAATTTTGGAAAACCATGGGCATGACTTTATGTTTAGGATAAGGAGAGTTTCATCAGGGAAGTCGACCTTGATGTCCAGATTATCAATTTCCTTAATGAGGTGCAGTGGGATTTTGGATAAATGACCATCAGCACCATTTTACATCACTTTGGTATCTTTGATGATGATTTGAAATTATTTTAGAAATAGGATCCACTATATCAGTCTTGGTTTAGAATCCTTTTTTCTCATCAAATATTTCAGGACAACATGATCGGTGCACATAATCACCTTCGAAAAAACTATGTAGGAAATTTTTTGATTGAAAAGATAAATATCATGAGATATTTTGTGGTAGTTGTTTAGTTTACCTAATAAACATTCAAGGTGTGAACTTAACAGTATATGGGACAAAAAAATATGGCCAACTCACTATCCTAAAATAGAGCCTACAATAAATGTGCTTGCATCTGCACTTTAACTCAAAGTATTTGTCTTGGTCTGGTGGAATGATAAGAGGAGCGTCCACCAAGATTTTCTTTAAAAGGTTGAATATCCAAAAACACTATTCATTGAAATCAAAAGGTGTATCCTTTAATAATAGGTGGTTCATTTAATGGAAAAATTTCAAAAAATATTTTATGAAATGATGGTAGAATCCTGCATGACATAGAAAGCTCCTCGTGTCTTTAAAAATTGAGGGATCAGAAAAATATTTATCACCTTGATCATGCAAGAAAAACTTTCATGAATCGTTAAAGATTTTTTGTCTAAGTACTATGCCTCCTTGAACCATAAAATTAAATTTTTTGAAAATTTAAAACTGAACACTTCTCTTCATAGTGTTTCATGACTAGTTTAATATTTCTTAAGAATACATCAATGAATATTCCATAAAATGAAAAATCATCCATAAAAATTTCTAAAAATTACTCTAACATATCATGGAATATATGTTTCATAGAACTTTTTATGTTTGATAGATCATTACACGTACTAAATGACATGAATCTATAGGTGAAGGTACCAAATGGACATGTAAATGTTGTTTTGGAGTAATCAAATAGATCAAATTCATTATAATTGTATCTTGAATATACATCCAATAAATAATATAATTCATGTCTTGTGAGTTTGTATAACATTTTATCCAAATTAGTTAAAGGGAAATGATCTTTTCTAGTTCATATATTTATGTTTCTATAGTCCATGCATACTATCCATCTAATTATGGCATGATTCAAGATCAAATCATCCTCATCATTCTTTACAATTGTGAGGCTGCATTTATTTTGAACTACTTATAGAGGACTCACCCAATAACTTTTATAGATTGAAAAAATTATTCCAGCATCCATATGTTTTAGTAATTTTGTATTAACTACCTCCTTTATTTTTGGGGTGAGTTTCTTCTGGGGATGGTGTTTGGGATTTTCACATTATTCTAATCATATATTATGAAAGCATAACGTGTGGATGATCCATTTAATGTCATCCACCCGATAGGAAATTGGATTTTTAGGACTTTGTAGGACTTTGATCAATTTTTTCTCTTGTGTATGTGTGCGTTTAGAGATAATTATGACTGGTAGTGGAATTTTAGTCTCTTTTAAAGAATACTTGAGTGTGATTGGGATAGGTTTAAGATTCAATGTTGATTGATGAATGTCCAATGGTATGAAATTCAGGACTGTGTCCCTTGTAAGAGGTTCTATACAGTTTTATTACTCAATGTCATACTCCTCCATTTTAGTAGGATCCAATTCATCACTAGTTTCCTTGATGTCCATGTATTGATTCTTATATCGAGTGAGAAATATAGCTTGGAATTCAGAAGAATCATCTATTTGTTTGGCTTCTTTCACTCGGAAGAAAACAAATTTTTCATCACCTACTTTGAATATCTATCTCCCTTAATTCACATCAATAATTTCCTTCCCAATGGCTAGGAATGGTTGGCGTATGATAATTGGAATGTATCCTTCTTCTTCCATGTGAAAAATGAAGAAGTCTACTGGGAAAATGAATTTACTAATTTTGACTAGAATATCCTCAAGAAATGTTTGATGATATATAATTGATCTTTCTACTAATTGGATTTCCACTATAGTCATCTTGAATTCCTTAAGTCTCATCTTGAGAAATACACTCATTGGAATACAGTTAATTATGGATCCTAAGTCGCACATGTTTGTTATAAAGTTACATTATCCTATGGTTCATAGAAATTAAAATCTCTTATTATTTCTCATTGTTATGGAATTTTGTTCTAAAAAATAGTATAGAAATCTTCATTTAGAGAAATGACCCCCAGGTATTCCATCTTCCTCTTATTGGTAATCAGTTCCTTGAGAAATTTTACATAGGCTAGAACTTGGGAAATAACTTTTGAAAATGGGATGTTGATGTGCAATTTATTGAACATATCCAATAATTTATTATATTTAATTCTTATATTATTCTTTACAGAAATGGGAGAGGTATTTTTTAATCTAGGGGCGCAATGTAGATATCCTCCTATGTTTTCTATTCTTTTAGATATTTTGCAGGTGGTGGTAATTCTAAATGTTTCTCTTCATCAGTTTTATTTTCTCTCTCATTTTTATCATATTCAATGAATATTATAGGTTTATTAGGTCTCTATTATTTCTTCTCATCTTATCCAAATGGTTTCTTACAATCTCTCCCTTTTCCAATCCTTATTACCACTTCCTTTTATTCTTATTTTTGGTATGTCTTAGTATTACTTGGAAGTGTTCTTGGTAATCTATCATACAAGGTCTTTGATATTTAACCCATTTGATGTTTGAGATTTTGGAGGGAATACATTTGATTTTTTATTTATTTTTCCCAAGTGTTCATCATCTAATATTCCTTTTGAAAAAAGGTTGTGAGAGGATTCTATAAATTTGATTTAAATGAAGCAGCTGGTTGTGGTGGTCTTTACGGAGTCTATTGAATTTGTTATGGCCTATAAGAGGAAAATTATTTTGCGGTACTTATTAAGGTGGAATAGAATCCTGATTCATAGGTGTATATCTAAGCATTCCTTGATTCCTGAGCGGTGTTTAAACACTTATCTTCTGTTAATACCCTCTATTTTTTCTATGGTTGTTGAGTCGGAATCTGTAGGTAATGTCTCTATGGTTGCTAGTATTGTTGGTTATTCTGTTTTTAATTAATGTAATAACAATCTTTGATTTATTTATCGAATCCTTCCTTGAATTGTTGATATACATGAAAGACACTACATATTTCTTAGGATTTAATCTCTATTATAGGAGCATGAGAGGGAGATAGTGCAGTAGGTTTCTAAAAAGATCCTAGCTTCTTATTCAGTGCCTCTACTTGTGTATCTAGAAAATAATTTTATTTAAATTTATGAATTTTGCGCCGAGGTGGTCCACAATCTCTCTTCCAAATAATTACATTATGAGAAACCTCATATACAAGTTCTCGACCTAATTTCTGTATTTTCATAATTATTCCTCCATTAGAGGAAGCATCTACCACTGTGCAGGTAGCAAGTTAGAGACCTTGATAAAAGGTCTATAACTAAAGACACACATCAATTCCATGATTTAGAAATTTCTTAGTATGTTCTTTAATGTGTTCCCAAACCTCCCTGGATGATTATCCATATATTTGAGAAATATTTTTGATGTAATTCTATTTTTTCATGTCTCTATATATGGAAAATATTTATCCATAAATTTCTTGGACAGATCATCCCAAGTCATGATTGAATCTGGAGCTTGGATTTTTCACAAATCATTGGATCTATCACATAAAAATAATGGAAATATCCACAATCAGATTGCATCATAGGATACGCTTTGGTTATGAATGGTATTATAGAATTTCATGAAGTTGGTGATGTGTTCATGAGGATCCTCGATCTGATGTCTATTGAACCGACCCATGTTCTGGATCATACTATTAAGTCCAGGTACGATTTTAAACGTATGTACTTGGATAAGAGGTCACACAATACTATGTGTGACACCATGGACTAACGAAAAAATGTAATCCATAATGGTTTTTTCTATTTTCATTTTGGGTTTATCTACTTAAGGTGCTGGTGATACATATTGTATGTTGGGTGGGTTGGGGCCTGCATGATTACTATAGTCTCTCATACTTTAAGGGTAGTCGGAAGAAAGGTATCTCTCAATTTCAGGCATGAAGTTACGTGGTTCATGGGATTCAAGGATCCTTGAAAGATTTTTGGGGGCCTGATACATGCACTAGTCCAAAATAAGAAGGATATACTAGAATCCAAAATAAAGAAGAAAGAATGTAAAGAGAAAAGGGGACGGGTCAGGTAATCCCAGGTTTGTGTCGAAGGATCCTATAACTAAGAATAGTAAACAAATTCACCATAAATAGAATCCATATTTTATATGAAAAATTGTGTTTTTTAATTCCCATGGGATGAAGTCATATTATAATTTATTTTTATCCCAAACTACACTCTCTACAATGACGTAGTAAAGCAGTGGTGTGGGGTCAAACTCAGGAGGAAAATTTAGGAGACAAGGAACCAGTGACTTCAAACCATTTATGTAGGATTCATCATGAAATGGATTTAGTTTGGGATTTAACTGATGCTATTGGGTTTGGTTTAGGACTTAGAAAGAAGATAGGTATTAGAGTAAATTTTAGGATTCAAGTAAAAAGGACAATCTCAGTCCAAACATGAAATAGTTATATGGCTTAGGTTGCAAAGAGGTTCATAGAGAACTAGATGATCATGATCAAACTAACTAGATCAATATAAGATGTAACTATTACTTTTTACAGATATAGATAAAAAACTAGATCCATAAATCTTAGTTTATATGGAAGAAAGCATTGTTGGTTAATGGTCATAGTGTACTCAACTCCAATCAGGCGAGGTTCTTTCGTTTAAACTTGCCACAGTCTGGGATTCCAAAAATAATTGAATAAAAAGTTTTTATGTAACCTAATTAATATCCCAAGGGTTACCAAGTTATTATTTGGATATTCATTAAATTTAGAAACTACTACTCTCGACCCTTACCCTTAGAGATTTAGCTACTCAGGACAGTAATAATCAATATTGGAGAAACAATTGAAGACATGTTTGGTAGATTAATAAAACTATTGAAAGATTAATGTTTGAAATAAAATATTCAAGAATCAAGATATTCAAAATCAGATTAAGCAATAAATCAATTATACACTTACTTGAAATAGTAAACAAGCAAGAGTGCCAGGCAAAGTAGACGTCGAACGGGAAAAGAAATAGTAGACTTGCCTTAGAATAGTAAACTATGGTGAAAAATATGGAGAAAAAATTTCAAAAAATCAATTATAGTTAGATTTAATCAAAATGGAAAAAGAAATTGTATTGAGTTTAGTTGGGAGAGAAAACGAGGGAGAAAATGAGAGAGAATAAGAGAAAATTGGGAATAAAGAAAATGTTATCCACTGATGTGTGCACTCTGAAAACATAAAGTTAGTAAATTACATGAAGTATAAAATTATAAAATAATGTAATCTTGATCTATATATTTCTACATTTATTTTTAATATGGCATGAATCACATTCGGAATCTTTGAGATTCATATATTTGACTCATCTCATGACGTGTAATTGAAACTCACAACATGCTTCTTCTTACGAATTGAACTTCAAAGGGGAAGTATACTTTAATTATTACACGACATGTATTTGATATTCACATCATATAATCATTTCATGAATTTTAATTTCTTCATGACTTGTGACATTCTGTGAATGACTCATACACATAATGAAAGTTATTCACTATGTGTATTGTCCACCTTTTTCCAGTTTTCCATGTTTTTTACTTTGGATTCTTGGAAATATATTATATGTAATAATAAAAACATACATAGTTCATTATTAAGTAAAAAATGAATAATCGTTAATTAAATGACTCTAAAATGTATACACATTTACAGATTATCAGCAGATTTCATTCCTTTTTTCAAATTCCATGCATAACAAACTTAAAATGAATAGTTAACTTCAAATGAAATCAAATCACCCCAAAAACATCCAAGATTCTCTTTTAATTTTCTTAACTACATCTGGGTATACTTAAAAGATTAATAAGATTTAGAAAGTTCACCAAATACTTGAATGACTCTTCCACTATCTCAATTTTAAATTAGACCTCTTAAACTTCAAACTTATTTTCCATCATTTGAATTGGTATTTAATAAACTACAAGAAAAAATTAATTCAAATAAATTAAGAAACCAAATCCTTATATAATGTTCGCAACACATATTTATACCTTTCTCTGGAAGTTCATATTCTTCTCAACAAGATTTATACCTTCAATCAACTTCTTAGAAATTCCTTCTTTTGTACAGATTAAAAACATCATTATCATCAATAAATCCATCCTAATTGATAAAACAATACCACCTTTTACATGAGATATTCAAATATATCCATGATAGAGATATGATTGAAGAAGTTTTTAGGGGTTGGGAATTTGAGACACATTATTATTCTTGTGTCGGAATGTTATCCCTACTTCGATTTTGGTTTGTAAAACTTAAATATTTCCAATGTAATTTTTATAAAAATAGTTTTACATTCATATATATTTTATTTTTATGTATTTTTTGAGTAATTAGTTCCCGGATGGTTTGTTTTTATCCCTTAGCACTAGTTTTTAGCCTTTGGCGACTGAGATATGATCTTGAGGCCTTATGGTAATCTAGTTTGGTTCATGAGATTTTGGTACTTGGGTTGGGTCATTAGAATGACCACTTATTAATAATTATGAATTTATATATCTATGTTATGTGATAATTATTTTATTATTTTTCAAGTAGGTTAGTACCTAGTGACATGGTATGATAGGGTGACCACAATGATAGATTCGATAAAAATAAAAATGATGGATGTTATGGGATCAATATTGAGGTTTCTTAATAGAAAACTTTTCCCTCCAAGATCAGTCATGTAAAGATTCTCTCTCTTGTATAAAAGTGATCCATTTTAATTTTTTGTGAGGATTATCCCATTATAATATAACCTATGACTATTTTCCTTACTAATATAGTCTATAAGGATAGTCATATATCAATGATCTCAACTAGATTAACTGTACAGGGATACTCTCTCATACAAGACATTATTCCCTATTTTTTTTGATTGAGTGACTATTATCCAATAGTGATATAACCTATGAATTTATTCCCTTATAGTTCGGTCATTGATTATTCTCTAGTGAAATTATTCCCTCAGGGTTAAGCCAATAAGGATGATCCATTAGATATAATCAATGTTTACTGAGGATCAAAGTAAGTATAGCCCATGGAGAAAAGAAAATTATGTCTTCCACCAGATAGTGTGGGATAAGATATGATTTATTAAAATATGATAAGTTTTCTTAATTATGGTGTAGGGGGTTCATTTTATAATTTTATCTATAACATGTTAACTATTTACCTTTACCTTTACCTTTTTACAAGTTTCATTATATAAATATATATATTTGTACTTGTTAACAATACCACATGTCACTGCCCTGATCACGTGTATCCATTATTATTAGACTAGATCGTAAAGGTTAATGGACTTGGATAAATCCTTCTGAGTCATAACATCACCCCTTACTCATTCATATGGTTTGGTTCCTATGTTTTCATAGGTATATTTTATTTTTATTAGTAGGTTTTTATATTAAAGAACATACCTCAACATGGTGAAAGTCACCATGCCATGGAAAATGTCTTCATGTGGTATATGATGCCACATAATGGTTCATATGAAGAATAATATATGATATCATTCGGTTGTCCCAAAAAAAGTGATTATCATAACTATTTCATCTTATAGACACATCGTTTTATGATCCACTGATAAATAAATGACTAGTAAAGGAGGTTAACAATCATATTAATTAATGAGGTGGAAGTTAAACAGGTTTAGTTATTTTGTAATGTATGAAATGTTAAAAATATAAGAGGATCCTTTATTCAAGGAAATGTGACTACAGAATGTAGTATTTTAATCATCATTTGGGAGATAAGATATTATTATCATGTAGCTGAAAATATCTTAATATTAATTCTTCATTTTTATTTGAGGAGGAGTTTCTAGCACACCATTTAGAGAAACAATGTCCTATCAATGAATTTAGTGATTTCAGTGGCTAGTGGATACCATCATAGGTAAGAACTTATTGGTTGTCATTGAGGGAGATAGATAAAACTCACTGCTAATAAAGATTGATATATTTGATATTGAGGTACACTATTTTATGGATTTACCAATTTCAACTTTTCAATTCAACTCCAAGTCGATCTTGACATAGATTTCATATTTTCTTTATCTAATAATGGGCATAGATATATCCCAGGAAAACTATCACATGAAGGGACTCTATAGAAATAATTTTTGGTTTGGGGGGAGGTATAACAACGTTTCAATTTCATCTTCATACATGGGAAATGGTATGCCAGATTTCATTTTTTGTCTAATAAATTTATAAATGTTTTTTACGAAAAAAAATAATTCTGATTTTGTTTTCACCAGTGATTAATATTATTTTTCTATCTTCTAATCTAGATAGGTGTCTTGGTATTGGAATTTTATAATGGGATTTCAATGTATAACTCTATTATTATTCAGAAATATCTATTTTACATGTAACTTTAACAAATCATCTCAAAGGTTATTTGTTACATGTAAGAATGAATCAACCATGAATATGATGTCATATTTTATAAGAATGATCAGAATTAGTTTATGAGGATTGATAATTATTTTTATTTGTTAGTTGAGCCTCATATAAGATGGAATTGTTTTTTATGGAAATTGAAAACAAAAATAGGCAATGGGTCATTTTTGACCCATTAGAATGAATCATGAGTCAATCTCCTCTTTGAAATGTTTAAAATAGAAAAAGTTTTTTTTAATAATTAATATTTTTTAGTATTAAATGAGGCTAAAAAAATAACAAAATATCTAAACAAGATTTATTAGTTGTGTAAACTCAAGATAACTTTACATGAGTAATTTATTACCCCTAGAAAATAATCATTCATGAATCTAATATCTGATGTGCTAATTATGATCAAAAGTAATTTTTCATGTAAATTGAGGACAATAACACCTCCAATGTCATTTATAATTTATTATAATGAGACAATTAGGATTCTATTGTCTATGGTATGAAGAAGTATCAAAATTTTGTGGAAGATATTAATGATATTTTTTAAGTGTTAAATGATCCAGGAATTATAATAATGAAAATGATGTTTTTTTTGTACGAAAAAAAATCAAATGAAATTCAATTCATTTTGACCTTTAGGAATGAATAAAGTGAATCTAATACTAGAAATATTTGAAATTAATTTTTGATGACTAATATTTTTAAGTGTTAAATTAGCCTAAAATAATAATAATAATTGTCTAAATGAGATATATTTGTTAGGGATCTTCAAGATAATATCCTCTAACTCATAATGAAATTTCTATCTTTTTACGATGAGTGTAATATATCACATATAATAATTTATTTTCATTAGTAATAATTTATGACATATGACCATCACTAATAATTCATCACTCAGAGTTTTTCCACAATTAATGTTATTTATGATAGACTATCACAAATGGTCTATGGTGAAATATTTTTCGCAAAAAAACATAAAATCTATTAAAAAAATATTATTTATTTATTTATTAGTGATGAAATAGAACACATATCACTAATAGTTTGTGGCGTAATATTATTAATGATAGTTTTTTAGTTCTATTTCAATTTTAATTGAATATTAATAGTGAAAGATTAATTCATCATAAAATTTATTAAAAATAAAAATATTAATATAAAAAAACATATTAATTAAAAGATATAAAAAATATTTTTAATAAAATTTAAAAATCATTATTTACATATTGAGTTTATTAAATATAAAATGATAAATGAGTCATTACAGAGGAGTGGAATCAGCTGTAGAAGGTTTTTTAATTGATGGAGGGAACCGCATCCCTAAAACACACATGAGTCATCCCATATTCTTGAACATATTCTCAACCAACTATTTTTATGCTATTTTTTCTCTTCCTATTCTCTGGTCAATGTCTTTATAATCTCATATTGAGCTACTAGCCTCTCATTATATTATGAAATAAAAAAGAATGATTTTCCTGTAAGAATTCCCTTGGAGATGGATAATGATGACATCATTGTGTTACTATAATAACTGACTGATGTTGACCCCTAAAAAAATATTTCTCACCTTACCTCTCTAAATACCAGTTGTAGTCTCTTGTAGCTACACATCCACATTATAACATGACTTAAATGAGCCCCAACCTTCATCATCTCTACCCCAAGTCTCATCTTGACTCTACCACATATGAGATGTCTTTACCTTATATTTATATTATAAATGGTCAATAATTATAAATTTTTTAAAAAATAAAATGAATCTATATTATTCTAATTACATAGATCAAAAAAGAAATATTAATTACGATATTTCACTATATCACTAAAAATATATTCAATTGTACAATTAGTGGGAATCTGATTGTACATATCAAATTTCATAACAGAAGTATGAATCATAGAATATATGAATTTAACATATAAATTAAGTATGAATGCAATATTTAAATTAATAATTATTGTTATTTATCATCTCTCAATGATTTATACCAAAAGTAAAACTATCAATTCATGTGAGTTACATCCTTCCTTTCTGAAATTTTTCAATCTATATATGATATCCTCCTAAAATTCCCACATATCTTGCAGGTGAAAAATCCCTCCCAAGAATAAGAGAGAATATATTTGGTTTAATTATCCATGTTAGATTCATCAATGAAGGTCTTGGAATCTATCTTCATAGTTATTCTATGAATACTTTGTAAAAAATTATGAAAATGACAATGCATACAAGCCTCCCATGCCTCCTAGACGGAGGGACTCATGTTTTTCTCAATAGGATAACTTCAACCGTATAGATAATTAATAATAATAAGTAAGAAATTAATGAATTTTTAAATAATAATTAGTATTAATTTATATATAAATTAGTTACTAAACATATGATGATGAAAATCAATGGGAACCTGATCCCATGAAACCCATGGTGTATAACAATAGACCCCTCATATTGCTGTTGTTTAACCAATTGATGGATGTGAAAAATTATGAAAATAAAAAACCAAATTCAAACAAATAATTTTGGGAATGGATTAATGATAAATATATAAAATATATATTTTAACTTACTTCCTCAAATGAAGACAAAAATCAATAGGTGGACACCAATAAAAAATTGGGTCTAGAATCATCAATCTAGTAGGGCCTCAACCCCTCTTAATTTATGGCATGGGGGAAACATCCCCACTATAAAAATTAGATGATGGAATGGGTGTAATCAGTAGGTTTTTGAACCTTATCCAATATATGAAGCAGATCATCCAATTTGTCACAAGATATCTAAAATATATAAAACATATTAACTGATAATAATTTTCAATATTAAAAATAAATTTCAAAATAATAATTAATATTTATTTAAAATAATTAATATTTACCCACTGTGATTATATTAACATGTAACACCACATTCTTTATCTTGATCTTTGTATTCTTCACCATCATCGTTGTTATCTTCTTCCTATACATCGTCAATTTCCATAAGATCATCAGTATCATTATCTCCTATTATTTCAAAACCATTGACAGTTACATCATCCACATTATAATCATTATCATCCCTTAATTATAAAGTCTCGTCAGTGATATTTGAATCTATTTGAGTTAGAGATCTAGTCAGTGATGTCTCCTATAAAATTTCAAAATTTTACATCTCTATAGAAACATTTTAATTTTTAACAAACTTATTTATAATAGATTTTATTTTTATTACATTTGAATAATAACTTGAATATATTATAAAAAAATAATAAGATTTATAATAAACATGACGTTCTTGATGTTACAACATAAATGGTTCATTTACAGAAAGATGGAATCTATAATTAATATGAATAACACCGTGTCATTGATGAATGAAAAACACTCTATCATTATCAAGATAATGAAATTTAAACATTTCTACATAATTGTATCCCAGATAAGATAACTGAATTATTTCATTAAACTTTCCATAAATTTTAATATTATTTTTATTTGATGTATAACTTTTTAAAAAAGTGATTTCTTTACTCATTATAAGTGCTTGTATGATATCAAAATCCATTAATCACATTAACATTATGAGATTTTACCTATTTAGATGGTGGCGTACTCAGTACACCCAATTATTTACAAATTCTATCTGCATATTTTGAGACATGAAATAGAACATATCAATTATTATAATAATAAATATAATATTTATTACATATATATGGCTGTATGAAAATTTAATTCACTAGACATTGGAACAAAAGAACAAAACAATATTTTCGATGTTATTTAAGAATATTCAAACAAATTTCTTTTAATTTTTTGATATGATAATATTATAATCTATAAAAAAGTAATAATATTTTATTTTTTAAGACATTAATAAATAAAAAATAAGAAATAATATCACTTATTGTATGAATCATATCATTTATTCTCAATTGAGTAGAATATATATATAGTCTATTTATTGTTTTTAATTTTAAATCCATCATTCATGTTCACCACTAAAACCAAGTTCTAGTTGACTAAATAGGTATAGTTGATTATTGTGTCATCATATTCATTTTCAGCATGGTGACACGTTATATAATATTCTGATTATCATCATGATTAAAAATAACAAGAGCATAATTTTGAAATTTTCTTTTTTATGTAAGACTCTACAATTAACCCTTCGATCGATGTTTTTATATCTTTTTTTCTTCAATGTTTTCATACATCTCTTGAATGGGTATATCCATTGAAATTTTACTAATTCTTTACATTTTTATTCATGTATAAAATGTATCATTAAATATTTCATTGAATTAAATAATCCTTATGAAAATAGTTTTTTGCAATTTATATAAACTTGCATAAATATCTTCTTGCAGCCTACTCATTGTCTCATAGTATGATTTTGTAGCATAAATTTCATGGAAAAAGATGATAATTTGGTGAAAATATTTAAAATTGATGAATTAAAAAACTCTCTAATGGAAAAAAGTAGTAGTTTTCCCATTATTACATGAAAATCACAAATTTTAACCCAATGATATGACCATTTGTTATAAAATATACAAAATTAAAAGAAGAGACACATGGTAACCTCAATTATTTATTACATTGAAAATAATAATAATCAATTCTCTTTTAAAAGGTATAAGGTTACTTTGGGTTCATTAAACTTTGAGTTATATTATTTTCAAATAACACAAGTTCAAGATTCTTATAAATCTGGGAAAGATCTAATCTATCATTTATGGTATATATCATATTACTTGGTCTGTATAACATAATATGTAATGTTTTATGAAATTAGCATTTTTAATATGAAATAAATCTATTATAGAATAAGCAAACAAATAAAACTAAAATTTGAAATCCCCAAAAATAATTTTCTCTATTTAATTGTGATCTTTCCCAAATCACATAATTTTTTATTTTTTTATAGTTGGATGAAAACTAATGGGATGTAATAATAAAATTATTTTTTTTACCTAAATACCAGAGATCATTGATGGAGGCCCATCTCTCTGAGTTCTAACATTCATAAAATTATGTCTATTTCTTCAAAAAAATATTGATAGGAATAGATTTTTATTGAAAATTGAAAAACAAGGTTTTATTCCACTTAAAAAGAATGAATTATTTATTATCACCCATGAAGCATATATAGTATTTAGTATCATGTGTACTCCATTTAAATAACATAAAAAATACTTGAAGGTCACTGATTTTTTATAATAAGAATATTGGATGACCTAGAATTAACAACACTATATATATATATATATATATGATTCCATAATTAAAAAACTAGGAGGTATTTTCTTGGATTCATAGAAACTCTTCCAAAAAATATCTATTATTGTAGGAATTAAATGACCAAAACCATTCGTATAAATACTTGACTAGACTTTACAATGACCCAAAGAAAAAATAGATATAATGGATCAAATAATTTTCATGAATCACCCCCACATAAATTATTTAATATTCCCTTTATAGAAATATTGAATTAATTCCATGTCATGAATGAATCAGTGTTGTTGGACACAAAATGGTGATATAATCAAGGTGTAATAAAAAAAATACCCTAACAGTTTTATGGAAATAAATATAGTTTACCCATGTAAAATATCTTTATACCTTGATTATCCATGTGTTGGACAATGAAATAAATAGTCATAATCACTATAATATATAATGTAATCATTTAAACTCATAGGAATATTCTGATAAATAAGACTAATATTATATACTTAGTTTTTTTACTTTCATAAAAATTTGTTAGCATTGCATTTCTCTATGGAAATAAATATTTAAACAAAAAAATTATTCAATCAAAACAACTATTAGATATTCCAAAATACAATTTTATATCCATAAATTTATTAATAACATATAATTTAAATTTATTTCATTCGGGATATAAAAAATCCCCTATAGATTTTAATAATTTAATAAAATTGAGATGATTCAAATTGAGAATTCGAATCATCATTCTAAGTTTTGACTTTTTGTAAATATAGGCTAGTATCCTTTTGTGCTAAATTTTAAATTTCAATGGACCAGGAACAAAAAAAATTGAATTTTTCTATGAATTACATTTACTATATTGTTACAAAAAAATATAAACTTCCCAAAAACTAAAATGTAATAGATGAAATTTAGTGGAATAAAATGCTTGATATCTCAAAAGATCACATTTCTTATAATGATATTTAATTTATTATTTCAAATAAAATTCTATATTTCACAATGAAAATTAAATAAATGCTTTAACATGAACAATATTGATGGGATTTACACTAGAAACATGTAAATATTTCATTGAATTTTCCAATCATTATCTCGTAATGAAAGCTGTTGTTTATTTTTATGTCCATTTCCTTTTAAAAAATAATATTAATTAGTTTATAATAATTTTTTTTATTACACTTTTCAATAAATTAAAATTTTAAATTGATTATATTTTTTTATTAATCTGTATTTATTTATTTATAATAATTATTTAATTCCACTTTATTAGTTTATAGAAAAATATGTTTATAATAGATATATTTTTATTAAATTATTTATCTTTTTAAGTCATATTTTCAATTATAAATATTGTAATTAGAGAATTTTAAATACTTTAAAATAATAAAGATTTAAAAATACCATCTTTTTTTATCTATTATAGATTCCAATTACAATTTTATGGTCATATATTTTTTAGTTATAGTACTGAAATTATTTTATAATAATTATATGTTAATTATTTTAATTATATCATATTTTTTATTTTTGAAATTATTATAAAATTGTTATGTAACAAACCAACCCGATTTAACTAGACATGCCACCGAAAACTAAGACTTAAAGAATGGTATAACAAAGATAACATAAATAAGTCTTGAATATAGCCAAATAAGACATACAACCAGAGTACATTGTGAAAGAAAGAGATACAATAAGATTTATACAATCCATGCAAAACTGGCTAAACCAGAAAATTTTGACAAGATAAAAACCATAAAGTCTCTATGTGTCGAAAAATCACATACTAACCACCCCACTGTGAAGGAAACTGATGACAAGGGAATATGAAATTATACATGATGCCCTTCCCTTTTCATGTGTCCTATAAAACATTGTCTACAACCATCAAAATGAAAAAGTAGGATGTGAGTACAAATTCCATTAACAATTCACCAAAGAATCTATACAAGTTCTAATATCAAGAATAAAAAAGTTCTAGAATTAAAAATGTCAATCTAGTTTATAAATCATTTTTCATAAATAAAACTATTTTTAAACATTTTCATTTCTTTTTATAAATGCATACCATATTCAACAAAAAGGAATATATCAGATAGAAATTAAAAAACGGTAAATTATATATGTAATCAAATATATATGAAATAAACTATTATAAAAAATACTGGGTATAAAACAAAAATCACACCATTTACCTCTAGCCTATGATAATATTTACTATACATAAAACAATCCTAAAATAAGATAAAATTTAGTCTTACAGTAGTTTTTTGATTTCATAAAGTAACTACTGATGGTGCCACTTACACTAGGGTCACCTACATCTATTTCCTTATGTACCCAAATTTCCAAATGAGATAAGTTTGTTCAAAAACCATTTCCAATTCCATAATCACATTTAATTTAATACTTTTTTTTCCAAATACAATCCATATCATTAGGAATATATATAAAATCATAAATTATTCACAATTTCATAGATTTACATACCACAAGAATGATGAAAACCTAACCACCATTGACAATGGAGCTCACCAAACAACAAATAAGCCTTCAAAAGACAAGGACCAATAAAAAGTTTTAAAGGATCGATTAAAAACATCAATTGATCATAAATATAAACTGGAACCATAACCAACATTTTAGTTAAAAATAAAACCAAGGAGGAAGTAGAAGTATTGTTTACAAAATCTTGAAACCACATTCTATGTTCTCCGAACTCATAGAGAACTCTGTACTTCCTTTAACAAAAAATTATTACTTAACTCTATTAATTAAAAAAAACATAAATCCAAAAAATGGAATCTAAAATGGAAACTAAAGAATCCCACCATTCACTCAAACAAAAAGGTAAACAAAAAAAAGGACAAGGCACACCTGAAGGAAGATAATGGGTTGTTACTATCTCCCCAACACAAATTATTTCTATCCCCAAAAGTCCTTCAATTATTGTTCTAAAAAAAGTATTGGACACTACTTTCTTATCAATAATTCTCTCTCCCATGTCTTGTGAAAATCCCATATGCACTTCCATAATAGTTATACTAGGGGAATAATTTTACCACATAGTACCTTCTCTTAGCAATCCATAATCCAAACTGGTTGCTCCAAAATAGTGGCATCGGGCTCAAGATCAACATCCTACCATCCAATCACATGGGAAGGATCTGTTATATACCGCATCAACTAAGAAAAATGAAACACATCATAGATATAATAAAACAAGAAGGTAAGTCTTACTAATAGGCCACCTTATCCAATCATCCAATGATCTCAAAGGGGACCAAAAAACACATTACCAATTTACTCTACTTACCCAAATGACGATGTACCAAGCAAGTGAAACTATAAGAAAGACCTAGTAACTAACCTTAGATTCTAGTGCCTGACAATTATTGTCCACATAATATTTCATACGACACTATGTTGTGATCATCTCTTCAAGATCAACTACACCCTCTCAGTCATCTCCTGAACTAGACTCAAACCTAATAAGGATCACTCTCCCAACTATGGATAGCACACGGGAGATATACATATCCTCCTATACAAATCCTTGATGGGTTCCATCCTGATTGAGGCCTGATAACTATTTTTATAGGAAAAATAAACTTAGGGTAAATGATTTTACCAAGAACCACTGAAATCAATTACACAATCTCAAAGCATGTCCTCATGAACCTGGATAACTCTCTCTTTGTCCATTCATCTGTGGATGATATGTTGTGATTAATTTGATCTGGGAGACCATAACCTCCTATAAGCCTTTCTAAAACCTTTATTTGAACCCCAAGTCCCTATCGGAAAAAATAATATAGGTATCCCCATGAATCTCATAATCTCTTCTACATACAAACCCCCAAGTTGTTCCACCTTTGTTTTATACTTTGTAGGAAGGAAATGCACCGATTTTATGATTCGATCAATGATCACCCAAATAACATTTTTCCAACTAGGTGTCTATGGTAAACCAATGATGAAATATATGTAAATTTCATTATATTTCTACACTAGAATGGGTAATGGTTGTAATAATCAAGAAGGACTATGTTCTTCCACCTTAATTCCATGACAAGTAAGACACCAAAATATAAAATACACAATCGACCATATAATTCCCTTACACCAGTACTGATGTCTCAAATAATGATAGATATTGTTTTTACCTGGGTGTACAAACCAACCTGAATGGTTCCCACTATCCATCAAATCCTACCTCAGCGAAATCAGAACAACCAACCTACTATAGAAGAACAACACTCCACTGGGAGATCAAGACCACTCACATGAGGTCTCCTCACCATAAAGGATTTTATCCAAGTGTCATCACTCAATGAATATCATAAGAATGATCTATACTCACTCATAAAAGATATGATTTTTCTTTAACTGAAGCTAAAAAACATTTCCACCAACCTCTTCAACTCCCAAGATCATATGAGTAAACAAAATCATCACGAACCACTCTTCCACTGATTTCTACACTACATGTGTCAGTAATTTTATTATCAGTGCATCAAAAACCTAATTATATTTTAGAGGAGTATATGAAAAATCAAAATCATATGTCTGGAGATACTCCTCCCTTTGTCTTTGTTTCAAGTTCATATTCTTCTCAGTGAAAATAGAATCTAGGATTTTATTATTAGAATATACCACAAACTATTCTCTAAATAGGTGGTGATGCCACAGTTTGATTGAATTCATAACCACTTATAACTCAATACTATGGGAACCATTATTTATATCATGAGGGAATAATTGTATAAATTTATAGGATAAAACATGTCTCCCATATGTCAAGACACTCCCCAAACTCATGCTTGAAGCATCACAAAAACATCATAACTCGAACTCAGTTATAAAAGTATAAAAACAAGAGATGAGTTCAATAATACCTTCAGTTCCCCACAATATCATTATCACTTGTCATTTCAGTAAATGTTTTTTCACTTGAGAGTTAAAGATAAAAATAGATGTAATCATAGAGATGTTTCAAATAAACCACCTATAAGAACCATCCAACCCAAAGAATCTTTTGATCTAAAACATGTATTTTGTATTCTCTAAGGATACAACTTCTTGTACCTTATTTAGATCCACTAAGACATCATTCTCAGATATATCATTAGCCAAAAACTTTACATTATGAATCTAAAACTCACATTTGGAAAGATTACCATACCTATGATGTTCCAAAAAAGTTCTAAGAATGATATTCAAATATCCCATGGGTTCCTCCTATGAATTATATTAAACCAAAATATCATCCAGGAACACCATAAAAAAAAGGGTCCAAAAAATGTTGAAACATCAAATTCATCAATAGTATAAACAGTACATGATAGACAGTTAGCCTGAATGGCATAACCAAAAACATGAAATGCCTATACATGCTATAAAAATATATCTTAGGTTTATCATCTTCTCAGACTCTGATCCTGTGGTACCCTTACTATTGGTCAATATTTGAAAACAAACTAGGCTCTCTAAGCTTATTAAAGAGACAATCAATAATGGTAAAGTGAACTTTTTCTTAATTGTTTCCTGATTTGACATTTGGTAGTTAATACAGAGTCAAAGGTTCCCATCTACCTTCTTAGAAAGGAGGACAAGAGAATCCCATGGTGACATACTAGGAGGAATAAATCCCTTAGCCTCAATATCCACAAGATAGATCTTATTTTCTACCATCTCAGAAGGAGCCATTTTGTAATATGGAATATAAATTGGAATTGTTCCCAGGAGTAGGTCAGTAGTAAAATCAACCTCTCTCTCAGGTGTTAAACTAAAAAAGTCATCTAGAAATACCTCAAGGAATGGACATACCACCATAGGAATTGGAACACATAAAAAAGGTTTACCGAGGTCAAGAAACATCTATAACAACTGGAAAGAGATTACCCAAACATTAGGAACAACATGCTTTTCCCTTCTGATCTAGAGTCCCAATCACCTGTAAAAAAATGAGTGAACCCATTAGATGATAAAAAATTGAACCCAATGATGAAAATAGTCTATCCATGCCTTAAATAAGATCATCCAATCCACATCGATAATCAAGTTGAAGATTTCATGATCAAGCACTAAAAAGTCCCACTCCACCTCAAAGTCATTATCATCACCAGACAAGTGGAACACTAGAAACCTTGTTCAAACCTCTTTCCCAAAGGGGTGGAATGATCCAAAAAGTATAGAGTAATATCTAAATGAAATCCCAACACGTCAACTAGCTTTTATGATATGAAAGAATGAGTTGAACCAGTATCAAACAAAGCTAACACCATATAAGACAAAATAAACATTGTACCTCTAACAGTAGTTTTCCCTACTTTAGATTCCTATGGCGCATACACTTACTTAGAAAGATTTATGGTCTCAGATCATTACTGAGCTATATTAGCCACCTGAACATATACCTTATACTAAGGATAAGACCCACCATCTTAGGAATCCTCAGTATGAACCTGCGGTCTTCTATTGAATGTGGATCCAACCTTACTGGCTTGGGTCATCCTATCACAAAACTCCTCAGATATCTAGTTTTCCCACAATAATGAAAAGTATTGGGAGCCTCCACATAATTTTTACTGGTATGACCAGGATGACCACACTCATAGAAATTTTTTTTCTATTATTCAGATGAAGCCCCCCGAAACTAATCCTAAAGAAAATTAGCTACATTTGCGCTTAATTTTCTGGCTAAAAGACACACTCTAGTTAACAACTTTACCAACTAAATCTCCACCAAATCTTGTCTTTCGAAGTATAAATACCTCAAAAATATATACTTTTTTTGACCACCACCATGAAGGTTGTATGGCACATGAGAATAAAAAATAACTAAATATCCGACCTCAATCCCTACTCAAACCTTCGAGCCTTTAGGTACTTATTATTGACGAGCTCTAGTGGAAGATGCATGATCTCAAAAAAGTAGTTGGAATACTTCAGGATGGTATGGTCTCCCTGTTCCAAGGTAAAAAAATCCTAGTTATTCACCACATGTAATGTCTCATGATAAAGCTACTGATTTACTATTTTCTTGAAAGGAGACCAGGTAAGATTATCATATATCTTAGTTTTCATGATAGAGTACCACCATATCATTCTTGGTCCTTCAATCATATATGGGAAAAAACCTAACATAGAGTCCTCATGAGTCTTCAAAATTTTGAATATCCTCTCAATATTTTTAAGCCACACTTAAAATTCTTGTAGTCCCCAGTCACTACAGAAGGCTGGTGTATGCTACTTTGTAAATTTTGATCCATGATCCACTACTCGTCCTGGGTTCCCAACACCTTATTAACCAAGAGTCTGAATAGTGTATATTACTTGTTATACCAAATAAGGGTCCAAAGGAGGGTTTTCCTATGGAACCTATATAGTATCTTCCTCTTTTAGATTTGTAAGGGATCTTCTAGGAGGCGTTGTCAAATCAACATAAGAAAAAAACCAATAAATCATGATAATTTGCCAAAAAATCATATTACCAACTTCAGGTATTGAAATCAAATCTTTAAAATGATAAGAATTTAAAGTAATATAAATTATACGAAAAAAGATGATTCCTTAATAAAATAAAAGGAATATTTAAATAAACTTCCTATACTATTAATTCAAATGACATGAAATACCATTTCTCAGACCCGGTAAATTTTTTCCAACCACCCGTGGTAACATGATTTCTTAAAGATAAGTGGGATATCCAAGGACCTTCCCACGATTAACACCCAAATATAGATGGTCCTAACTCTTATATAAAAAAGATAAATAACCAAACTCAGGTAGTGGTAACACACTTCATGCAGAGAATTCCTCTGATACTAATTTGTAACAAACTAACCCGAGTCAACTAGACAGGACACCTGAAACTGCCCATCACACTGAGGTATAATAAAGATAATAGAAAAATGTCTTAAATATTTCCAAAAATTCATACAAGTAGAGAATAGTGTGTAAGAAATATATAGCATAAGATCAATACAATCTAATACAAATTTGTTAAACTAGAAAAGTATGAAAATAAAAAAACCATAAAGTCTCCACGTGACATACCATCACTACTAAACCACTCCACTACGAAGGAAACCTATGATAGGATAACCTAGAATGATACATGATTCACATCCCTTTACTTAATTCCTACAAAAACTGTCTACAAGTGATCAAATGAAAATGCAGGGTGTGAGCATAAATCACAATTGGATACCACTAATGAATCTATACAAGTAATAACATTTATAATGAAAAAGTTATAGATTTAAAAATGAAAATAGGATTTATATATCATTTTTCATAAATAATTTTTTTTAAAATTTTATTTTCTATACATAAATACATACAATATTGATAAAATAAGAATATATTAGGTATAAATGAAAAACAAGAAAATAAACATGTGGGAAAATATCCATGAAATAAACTATCAAAAAATAAAATAGGTATGAAAGGAAAATCATATCATTTGGTTTCTAACCTATGGGAATACATACAAGAAATAAAGAAGCCTATACCAGGTCAATATAGAGTCCTTCCATAGTCTGTTGATATCACAAAGTGACCCTGAGTAGTTCCACACACACTACAGTCACCTAAGTCTATTTCCCAACAAACCCAAGGTTCCCAATGTTCCATGTTTGTAAAAAAAAAATTATGAAAGCATGATCACATTTCATTTAAACCATTTTATTTTTAAATCCAATTAATTTCATTAAGAACATTGGGCAAATCACAAATTAACAATTATTACATAGATACACCAACCTCAAGAATAATGAAACCCTATCCGTCTTTGATAATGTAGATCAACAGACCATGGATCAACCATAAAAAGACAAGTCATCAAAATAAATTGAAATGGATCAATAGAAAACATCAATCAACCAGGAATCTAAAAAATAACCACAAAAAATACTACAGTCTTAACCAAATCTAAGGTGGAAACAAAATGATTCTTACCTAGTGAGATGAACTGAAACCAAAATGACGATAAATTGTTGAACAAATGATCCAGAAGGAGTATTTATCTACAAAATCAAATAGGAGAGATCAAGCTCATGAGAGGGTAGTCTATAAAATGAATTAGAAAAACACATAAGTAGTGCAGTTCCCTAAAATAATAATCCTAGAGAATTACATGGAGTGAAACCCAATTTCATGTCATGTAATCCAAAAAACCTAAAAACACTTAAAAACTTTTCCCCTCAGATTAAAAGACTGAATTTTTACCATTTAATGACATGAAATGTTTTCATGGAATGTAAACCCTTCACAACCTGTACCAATTTGTGGCATCTTTCCAATAACCATATCAAAATTTAGAATTTGTTCATGACATGTAAACCTTTCACGCCTTGAACAAATTCATGAAATATTCCCAGTGACCATTATATAGGGTCTAACCATTAAACAATGTGTAAATGTATAGCAGGTAGTACTTTACCCAGATTTTGTACAAAATCCAAAAACCACCTCTGGTGTTCTATGAACTCTGGGAGAACAAAAAATGGAATTTGGAAAAAAATTATATCCACACTTTATTAATTCAATTAAACATACATCCCCAAACATTAAGACATTTCCCTCAGTAAAGGCACTCCATTCCTGAGAATCTGATGATGCACCCAAACAAAAATGGAAACAAAAATCCAAAGACAAGGCACACGTGAAGGTAGATAACAGGGTGTTACAAGTTATATTTTAATTACAAGATTTATTTAATTATTTCATTTATTTCAAATATTTTAATTTATTTTTCAATTATTTTATATTTCATTGTATTTTATACTGACAATTAATTTGAACATACTATTATTATTTATAAGATAATTGATTATTTTAGAATACATTAATTTTTCCATTAGTCTTCAATATTTTTTTATGTTAACATTTGATATATTTTTTTAGCTTATAGAAAAATAATTTTATAATAATTATATTTTTATTGCAATGTTTATCTGTTTCAAATCATCTTTTTAATTATATATATCATAATTATATTATTTTAATTACTTTAAAATAATATAAATATAATAATATCATTCATATTTATGAATTATATTTTTAAAATTATAATTTTTTGGTCATATATTTTTCTTAAATCTAGTGCTAAAATTACTTTAAAATAATAATATTTTAATTATATCATCTTTTAAATCTATTTTTGATTTTTTTTTGAAATTAATTATTTTTTAATTACAGTAATTAATTTTTTATTTATTTTATTAAAAATGTTTAATTTAAAATTTAATTTATTTTTCCTTTTATTATATTTTATAAATATAGTAATTTTAAAATAAAAGATATACATATTTTTTAAATAAATGGTTATTTTAAAGTAATTTTACTATTTTAATAGCTTTTAATATCTATTTTAATTATAAAAATTTTATTATTTTTTATTGGTTAAAATAAAAATTATACTATAGTATTTATATTATTTACCATTCTAAGTATATTCATTACGTTCAAATTACTCAAATTTTAACTATAACCTAAAATATCAAATAAAAATAATAAACTAAATAAATAACTTAATAAAAATATTATTTCATAATACAATAAATAAAAACATCTAATTAACTACAACATAAAATAGATATTAAAAAAATTACAATAGCAATGATTGAAAATTTGGATAAACTTATTGATATGAATCTCAAACTCTAAATCTAGATCTTAAATTATTTATTTTATAAGAAGAAGATTTAAAGAAGTTAGAAATGTGTGAATGGAGTACCGACATGTGAGGGTATTTATAATTAGGTTTTTATTGATTGAAAATAGTAATATAGGGAAAATTAAATTCTATTAGTTTAAACACATTTAATTCTTATCTTTTAAATAATGTTTTTGAAAAATATATTTGTGATAGAATACATTTTTGATGATGATTATTTTCAATGGACAATCTATCCACAAAAATTAACTCCAAGAAATTTTAACTTATTTAAGGGCCACATGGATTTTTTATGGCAATTACAATAGATGATGCTCATCACAACTACTTATCACCTTATTTATATATATTATTCATCAACTAATAGTGACAATATAACAACCCATAACATAATCAACCCATAATTACATGATTTATGAAAAGGGTTTCATTTTCCTATATTCCCGTGATATTTTAGGTTTAGAGTTTTAGAGAATAAAATAACCATTACATTGCATAAGAAATACTGAAACTTAGTTATAACTTTTTTCCCACAAAAACGTGATTCTTAATTTTACACTTCTATTTCGTTCAAGATACACTTACTTCATTCATGTCCAATTTCCTTTATTCAGGATTAGAATTTATACTAGTTCTTACTCATATTTAAGACCTATGAGAAACATTTGAAAATGTGGCATGAGAATAAAAATATTAGTAAGGGATATAAAAAAATAAATCTTGTTAGACCAATGAAAAACATGAAAACCTATAAAGATATTTAATTTTTCGTCAATAGAAATTTATCAAATAAATAAAACATTTCCATTTATGAAAATCAATTAATTCTCAAATAAAAAATTTCAGAACCCATTATTAGTCATTGGAAAATCATGAATGCATCTTGAGGTATGTGGGAACTCATGAAAACATTTTAAAACCTTTCACCTTTAAAAATTCACAAACATTACTTACCTCATGAAATCAAAATACTTCCTTAAAATACTATTTATGAGAATAATATAGGTGTATTGGAGAATCACATTCACAATGAATGTTTAATTTTTTTAACCCATTTTAGAATAACTGAATCCCATCTAATTCAATAAGAGTATCCTACTTAATTATCTCCCTCATTTTCACCTTCAAAGACTAAATCATTACTAAATATATTATAGAGATATATTAGGATCACTCATTATTATGACATATATCAGGCTCACTCATCATCATATATAATGATAAAGTACCATATAATGAAAAACATTAATCATGTAATTTTCATCAAAAAACCCTTGAAATAATCATTTTAACCCATAAGTAAAACACTTTCCATTTTCACACAATCATAATGATACATATCCATTTTATTTAAAAAATATTAATATTGAAAAATTACTATAAGAGAGGGAATATGATATGATTTTAAAATAAATGTTAACTTATATAGGATGATTGATAATGAATAATTACTATGATTATAAGAAACTTTTTTTAAGTTTTATACATTAAAAATAATATTCTTTTTACCCTTCAGTTAAAACTTTAAAAACACCCATACCGAAAATTTTGAAAAAAATTATTTTTTAAAATATTTGTAAAGAAATAAAAATATACTTGAAAATTAAATTTAAAATCATTTTAATTATAAATAATAATATTTTTAAATTTTTAAATGAATATAAATGTTGATGAAAAATATTTTTAAATATTTTAAACAATGTTTTATAAAAAAATTCCTTACCTTTAGTTTCGAATCGTTTCTGTTACACCCCAAGCTTCCACGGTATGATTCTTTTTGAATAATACATTAGTGTGTGTTATACGTGACTTCGAGATTCTAACATGCCGCGACCAATCAAAGTAGCCATTATAAATAGTAATAACCACTTTTTGAAAATTCATACTTTTTATCTTTCAAAACGGGCTTCATTTTTGGATTTAGAATATCAAAATTATCCTTGGATGAAATTTTGGTACTTTTCAGATAACTTTTATATTTTGATGAATAGTGAAAATTACTAAATTTTTATTAAAAACAACTTTTTTAATCGAAATAATTAATAGTGATAAATTATGAGTGGTTTTAAAGTATATTTAGAATATATTTTTACCATTTAATACAATTTTGGTCATTGGACATAATTTCACATTTAAACCAGACAGAAACAAGTGGCAATCTTTTGATATTTATTATCTCTTAAAAACATGCGTTTTGTTTTGATAGCGGGAATTTATTTTAAATTAATTTCTGTCACTTATATGTTTTTAATTTGAAAAAATGGACTCTATATTTGGAATCAGGATGTCCAAATTGTGTAAATAGGTAACTTTTCTTATTAGAGATTTTGAATAATTACTTCGGTAAATATTTTATTTACCAGGGTTAAAGGGTAAATTCGGTAAATAACCGTAAACAAATAATATTATAATAACTATAAATTACCCTAAAAATTGTATTAACCCTATTGGTTGATACATTTCCGACCATGGTCATATTTGGGTCGATTTTGGGACCCCATGGATCCAGTTGTAAGTGATAATGACACTTTATATTAATTAAGTTAAAGTAAATACAAAAATGACATAAGACTATATCTTTTAGAAAAACAATTTTTATATAGGGTTATATATGTTATATTTTCAACTATAAATATTCATTAGAAATATAAAACTATTTCATACATAATGGTATTTTATTTATAATTTTTATACAGTAAATAATTTAATGTATTTATGACACAATGATGATGCAGTAATTACCTTATTAGTGAAATATTAAAATAATTGTCATTATAAATATCCAAATAAATATAATTTGTGAATTTTAATGAATTAAAAGGATTTTATAGGTTAATATGACATGTTAGGAATGATTTAATTAACTTTTTTTGAAGTAATCATGCTGTTATGATTTTTACAAAAATCCAATACCAAATAGTGTCAAAATTGATATAAAAGAGTTTTAAAAAAAATATTATATTATTAATTGATATTAAATTCATAAAAATATAAGGTCCAGCAAAAGGACTTGTATCATGATAGTTTTATCATTAATGGGTCACTTGGGGGTATCTTGGAGGTATATAATAAGTTTATTAACAATATAATATAAAAATACAAAGTGATATGGTAAGTGTCAAACTAATTAACCAACAGTTAAAACTAAAATATAAGGTTAATATAATGAACCAAACCTATCTAAAATCTATTGGTTGAAATGATTTCGACCCATCCCCACCTTAGGCTTTGAATAATCCACTTTGGGGCCATTAGAAAGATAATATTAATTTATTATAAAATAATACTTTAAGTTTTTCCTAAAGAGCCCCTCCTCCCCTAATAAAAGGACACCACTTCTAACCAATTACTCACACCTCTAAAGACTTTTGGCTCTCCCAAAACCAGACCAATTAATCTCCCTATATCTCTGTCCTCCTCTTAGAAGCCTTAACATAGACAGAAGGCACTTCAAGACTCCTTTTTTGTTCAAACCAAAAGGATTCACCCAAATTAAAGGTAACAATTTCTCTTAGCTTCGTTTATTTTATTTTACTTCTCCAAACCTAAACTATTCTTATTATTTTGTTTTGTAACAAAACCAGTATCCTAAATATACCAGGATATTGTTATTATAAGTATCTGAACTACACTTACACACACCTCCATCTAATGGGTGAAGAACATAATGTTTCTGTGGATGGCAACCAAACGCCTCACGAAGTGATGATTGTTGAATTATATCCTATCACCACTCATAGTGGAAATTATGTTGGAACTATAATTAAATATGATATTTATTATATATATAATCTTCTGTAATTCCATTTTATATAATACCATTATTCGTTTCATGTTGTATATATATACGATAATTTCATTTGAGGAAGTGCGGACTACTGCCCCCTCAAAGTGATATGACTCGTTCATACCATACATGGAATGTATAAAGGATGGTGTTAACAGAATCAAGTAACACATATAAGATATTATATTTTACTGGAATAATAACATACCTATGTATCATTTGGTTTTTATTCCTTTTAAAATGAAAAATGAAATGGAAGTAGCGTTCGTGTGTACGTATGGATTACCGCCTCCACGAATACAATGATATTTGTTTCCCCATCATATCCATTAAAGAATAATTATAATTTTATGATTAATAGTAATGTTTAAGGAATTGATATAATTCTATATATGAATAATATACAACCTATCCATAACAAACACATCTTACGTAACGAAGCATATAAAGGAAAACGAATCAGTTAACACCCGAAACGACGATAATACTAAATTATTATTAACGATGAAATATTAAAAGATCATATATGATATCATATTTATGAATATGATTCTTTTATAATTTAATAATAATGATTTAACTATTATACAGGAGGCTAAAATACACACTATCAAGGAAAAGTACAAGGAAATGGGTTTTCATCTCACTCCTTATTCCTGTGAGATTGATGCCATATTGCCACTATTACCTTTTGTGTGGTGTATGTACTGCCTATAATTGTATTATTTGTGTAATAAACTTTAATTTATGTGTATTTACATATTCATTGTATGATACCTCTTTCATGTGGTGTATGTTTTGTATGTTACTAAATTGGTAAGGGTTAATTTCACAATCTCTTTATTATCTGAGGTTGTTTTTACGTAAGTATCTATTGGGACATATTTATTATCCATGTACATGTTTCATGAAAGAGTTTTCAAAGGAATTATTTTTGGGGAATTTTTACTAAAATATAATTTCAAATGTTTTAAATATTTATTCTTCTAAATCATTCTCTTTAATGTCCATGTCTTCAAAATGGTTTTTAAGGATTTATTTATATGGACATGAATGTTTTTAAAATATTAATTCCTTTCAAAAGTTTCAAATTGGTATGGGACACTTTGATTCAAAAATTTCATTAAATTAAATCTTTTCTAAATTGTGTTACTTTTAAATGTTTTCATGAAAAAGGGGTATTTCTCTCAAAGAGTTTTACAAATCATTTTCATCTATGTCAATTTTTTTTAATAGATTTTAAACTTCTTTTGAAGTTGATTTATCATGAAAAAAATCTTCCATATTGTGTTGAAGGTTTTGTGATATGTTTGACTATGGATGTGTTATTTTTATACCATTCATGGTTTATAGAGAAAGTATTGACATTTCGCATGCTAGTTTTAATACGAATGTTTAGGTTATGTTTAAACATGTTCATATGAGGAATGCATTGAACTTAAAAAGTGACGGGTGGAGCCCGCTATAGCTCCTCGATGCATCGGTAGGTCTCATGAGACAAACTAGTGTCTTGGAACGAGGACTTGAAAAAAACTTATTTGTAGTCTTGGCACGAGGCCTTGGCTACGTGGTTAAGATAGTCTGGCATTATGAATTCCATCATTATGAATGTGGTTATTGATATTTCATGTGATTATTCGACAAGTAGAATATCCATGTGAATAAGTAAATGGAATTATTTCATTTTATCTTTTCCATATTATGTTGAAGTTCAATTTTAAAAGTCTTTTGGTTTATCTATACCTTTCCTTAAATGTTTATTCTTATTTATGAATGTTTCTTCTATATTGTTATCTTTACTGATCATCTCAGCTCACCCCTTTCAATGTTTTATTTTTCCCAGGATTTGAAGAAGTTATTTATAAATGACCTGTAGGGATAGTATGTGGGGATATGAGTGTGGACTATGGAGACTATGTTGTTTTAGTTTTCATTTTTATGATGTAATGTAAGACTTATGAATATATCTAGTGTTTCCAAGGCTACTAAACAAATCAGTCTTTCGAGATTTGATCTTTCTTGTGATCATGCCAATGTTATGTAATAATGCACCGACTCTGGGTAACTGGTGTCGGGGCGTTACAGTTGGTATCAGAGGAAGTTTAGTACAAACCTTGGAAGCTAGATTTAGATAAACTCTGATTAGAGAACATTGACCTAAGATGGACTTTGATGATTAGTACAGAAGAAATTCCTAGAATTTTGGTATTGTAGAGATTTTGTGAGTTTTCTGAGCAATACATCCCTGTCTGGATACGAGCAGGTAGAGGTGGCTCTGGCACAAATGTACCTAGGGGTAAAACCCGAAAAAACTGCTTTGAACTAGACTCGAAGGGGAACTGGTGCACGAAAACGGGCCTTGCTGCACTCTTAGTTAGGACACTCTAGAGGGATATGCTTAGGATGATTATCATTTTCTTTACGAACCATTATGAAGGGTTTATGAGTATATACATTCTCAAATAAAACATTTTTATAATTATGGATTATATCCATAAACTATTCAATTTATGTTAAGTGTTTTAAAGGTATGGAATTATGTATTTTGATTCATAAACTGATCTAGTTTATGACATTGATTATAAATGGTGTCTAGTAGAAGGAATGAGAAATCCCGCAATACACATGATCCAAAGAGTAAGAAGGATCATATCTTTCATGGTCCTAAGCCAGAATTTAGAAGGGAAATAGTCTCCCACGTATTATCATCATATGAAGAAATAGTATCTTGTGTTGATAATATAAGTAAAGAATTCTCAGAGTCCTATGGCTTTGGAGGGAAGACAGAGAAGAAAAGGATGGTAGAGATAAAGAGAGATAAAGGGAAGAAGGTAAAGAAGGATTTTCCCATATGTGATAACTGTGGAAATAATCACCTTGGAAAATGTTTGAAGGGAATGAGAGTATGTTATAAGTGTGGAGAAAAAGGACACAAAGTACGTGACTGTAAGGGTAAGAAAAATATTTCAAATGTACAATGCTTCATCTGCAAGGAGTTTGGACACTACGCGAACCAATGTACCAGTCATCAGACTGTGCCAAAAATGATTTTATTGGATAGTAATCAAGATATGATACAACCAAAAATGAATAGGAATGACTAGTGTTCTTATGTTGTTATTTTGGAATTATTTCATTGAAGTGTCGTATCAATGATGTACTGGAAATAAATATACATTTTACTGTAGCACTATTTCATTGAGGATTTGAGAATTTATGGTACTAAGAAAAGTGACTCTACAGTGAGTTAAAATTTTCAGAAATTACATGGTTGAAGGAAAGATAAACCTTAATATGGTCCTAATATTGAGGTACTGATTTTGGAATAATACATGATTGATTTGGATAAATTATATTGGATATTCTTGAGTATCTTGAAACTGTATAATGATTTGTATATTCCATCATTGTTGGAGTATACATCATTTTTGGATTGAAGGAGTATATCAATTATTCTTTAAGGAATAAGGTATCATGAATGTAATCAATAAGGTTTTATGGTAATTTAGGATGTTGCAGTGTTTTAAAAGAGTACATAATGAAGGTGTTCACATGTTATTACACGGTAAATACGATATTCATTGTGTTTACCTTTTTTATAATATTTTTACAGAAGTATTTTGGATATTTCAAGTTTGGATTATTTTTGGATTTCCATAAAAGGACAACCCGGAGGTCGGGTGACAACCCGCCGCGTCCAGCAAGGCCGCGAGACTTGAACTCACAACCGAAGGGCGACAAGGGTGTATCACCTACCACTGGCCCACGTGATATCCTGGATTAAATATTGTAGTTTTTTTAAAAGATCTGGTAGATGAATTATAAATTCATTTTTTTGGAACCTTATATGAATAGGATAAATATAATATTTTTTTTACGTTCTATTATCTTTTAGAGTAAAAGATGAGTTTGTGGTAGAAATTCGTTAAAGGATGGAACTCTACTTGTCAAGAATATATTTTTCTTCTTATCTTATTATATGAAGAAATTAATTCTTATACTTTTTTAAGGGATCCTAAAACCAAAAATGTGTTATCCTAATACCCTATGTTTTTTTGAACCGATGGTATTTCAAATCATCATAGTTTGATGAATTTAAGGACCTCAATTTTACACTTGTTTGGGATTGATGACCTCAATCACTACCTATAAATATTTACATTTTACCTCCAATTATATATCTCTAATTTCCACCAATGTTCTCCTAATAGAGATCATAATTTTGTGGTGACCCTTTCATTTCTCTTTTCCTCTTATTAAGACTAAATTTTATTAACCAAATTTCCGATGTGGGTTTTCCCACAAAGATATTTTCAATTTTCAACCTTTTATTTTTGAAAAACAATTTCAAATTACGAGGAAACAATTTATAGAAGTATGGGAGAATGTAAAACCCCAAGCTTCCACGATACATTTCTCTTTGAATAATACAGTAGCGTGTGTTGTACCAACTTTGAGATTCTAACACGCCGCGACCAATCAAAGTAGCCATTATGAATAGTAATACCCACTTTTTGAAATTTTATATATTTTATCTTTCAAAATTAACTTCATTTTTGGATTCATAATATCGAAATTATCCTAGGATGAAATTTTTGTAATTTTCGGATAACTTTTATATTTTGATGAATAGTGAAAATTACTAAATTTTTATTAAAAACAACTTTTTTAATCGAAATAATTTATAGTGATAAATTATGAGTTTGAGTGGTTTTAAAGTATATTTAGAATATATTTTTACCATTTAATAAAATTTTGGTCATTGGACATAATTTCACATTTAAACTGGACATAAACAAGTGTCAATCTTTTGATATTTATTATCTCTTAAAAACACGCTTTTTGTTTTGATAACATGAATTAATTTTAAATTAATTTCTGCCACTTCTGTGTTTTGAATTTGTAAAAATGGACTCCATATTTGGAATCAGAAAGTATAAATTGTGTATATAGGTAACTTTTATTTTTAGAGATTTTGAATAATTACTTCAGTAAATATTTTATTTACCGTGGTTAAAGGGTAAATCCAGTAAATAAGGGTTAAAAAATAATATTATAATAATAATAGATTACCCTAAAACGTGTATTAACCCTATTGGTTGATACATTTCCGACCACGGGCATCTTTGGGTCGATTTTGGGACCCCATGGATCTACATGTAAGTGATAATGGCACTTTATATTAATTAAGTAAAAGTAAATACAAAAATAACATAAGCTTGTATCTTTTAGAAAAAAATTTCTACATAGGGTTATATATGTTATATTTTCGACTATAAATATTAACTAGAAATAAAAAAATATTTCCTACATAATGGTATTTTATTTATAATTTTTAGACATTAAAAAATTTAATGTATTTATGTCACAATGATGATGAAGTAATTACCTTATTCATGAAATATTAAAATACTTGACATTATAAATACCCAAATAAATTTAATTTGAGACTTTTAATGAATTACATGAATTTTATAGGTTAATATGACATTTTAGGATTGATTTAATTCACTTTTTTTGAAGTAATAATGCTGTTATGATTTTCAAAAAAATCAAATACCAAATAGTGTCAAAATTGACATAGAAGAGTTTTTAAAACAAATATTATATCATTAATTGAAATTAAATTCCTAAAAATCTAAGGATCGGCCAAAGGACTTGTATCATGATAGGTGTATCATTAATGGACCACTTGGGGGTCGTTTTAAGGTATATATTATGTTTATTAAATATATAATATAAAAATAGAAAGTGACATGGTAAGTGTCAAACTAATTAACCAAGAGATAAAACTAAAAGGTAAGGTAAATATAATGACCCAAACCTGTATAAAATCTATTTTTGGAAATTATTTCGACCCATACCTACCTTAGTCTTTGAATAATCCACTTTGGATTCATTAGAAACCAAATATTAATTTATTATATAATAATACTTTAAATTTTTCTAAAATAGCCCCTCCTTTCCCTTATAAAACGATGCCACTTCTAACCAATTACTCGAACCTATCAAGCCTTTTGGCTCATCCAACCACTTATTAAGCTCCCTAAATGCCTATCCTACACTTATAAGCCTTACCTTAGGCATAAGGCACTTCAAGACTCCTTTTTGGTCCAAACCAAAAGGAGTTACCCAAATTAAAGGTAACGATTTCTCTTAGCTTCTTTTCTTTTATTTTACTTCTCTAACCCCAAAAATCTTCTTATTATTTTCTTTTGTAACAAAAACAGTATCCTAAATATACTATTATATTGTTATTATAATTATTCAAACTACACTTACACACACCTCCATCTAATGGGTGAAGAACATAATGTTTCTTTGGATGACAACCAAACGCCTCACGAAGCGATGATTGTTCAATTATATACTATCACCTCTCATGGTGGCCATTATGATGTCACTATAATTAAATATGATATTAATGATATTTATTTTATATATATTTTTCTGTAATTCCATTTTATAACATACCATTATTCATTTCATGTTGTATATATATACGATAATTTCATTTGAGGAAGTGCGGACTACCACCCCCTCAAAGTGATATGACTCGTTCATACCATACATAGAATGTATAAAAAATGGTATTAATAAACTCAACTAACACATATAAGATATTATATTATACTGGAATAATAATATATCTATGTATCATTTGGTTTTGATTCCTTTTAAAATGAAAAATGAAATAGAAGTAGCGTTCGTGCGTACGTAAGGATTACCGTCTCCACGAACGCGATGAGATTAATTTCCCCATCATATCCATTAAAGAATAATTATCATTTTATGAATAAAATTAATTTTTAAGGACTTGATGTCATTCTGGATATGAATAAGATACAACCTATCCATAACAAACACGACTTACATAACGAAGCATATAAAAGAAAATGAATCTGTTAACACCCAAAATGACGATAATACTAAAATATTATTAACAAAGAAATATTAAAAGATAATATATGATATCATATTTATGAATATGATTCTTGTATAATTTAATAACAATGATTTAACTATTATACAGGAGGTTAACATACACACTATCAAGGAAAAGTACAAGGTAAGAGGTTTTCATCTCACTCCTTATTCCCGTGTGATTCATGCCATATTGCCACTATTACCTTTTTTGTGGTGTATGTACTGCCTATAATTGTATTCTTTGTGTAATACACTTTAATTTTTGAGTATTTACATATTCATTTTGTGATACCTCTTTCATGGGGTGTATGTTTCGTAAGTTACCAAATTGGTAAGGGTTAATTTCACAATCTCTTTATTATCCGAGGTTGTTTTTATGTAAGTATCTACTGGGACATATTTATTATCCATGTCCATGTTTTATGAAAGAGTTTTCAAAGTAATTATTTTTAGGGAATTTTTACTAAAACTTCATTTCAAATGTTTTAAGTATTTATTCTTCTAAATATTTCTCTTTAATGTCTGTGTCTTCAAAATGGGTTTTAAGGATTTATTTATATGGACATGAATGTTTTTAAAATGTTAATTCCTTTCAAAATTTTCATAGTGGTATGGGACACTTTGATTCAAAAATGTCTTTAAATGATTTCTTTTCTAAATTGTGTTACTTTTAAATGTTTTCATAAAAAAGGGGTATTTCTCTCAAAGAGTTTTACAAATCATTTTCATCTATGTCAAAACTATTTATTGGATTTTAAACTTGTTTTGAAGTTGATTTATCATGATACAAATCTTCAATATTGTGTTTAAGGTTTTGTGATATGTTTGACTGTGGATGTGTTATTTTTATACCATTCATGGTTTATGGAGAAAGTATTGAAATTTCGTATGCTAGTTTTAATACGAATGTTTATGTTATGTTTCAACCTATTCATATGAGGAATGCATTGGACTTAATAAGTGACGGGTGGAGCCCACTATAGCTCCTCTATGCATCGGTAGGTCTCATGAGACAAACTAGTGTCTTGGAATGAGGCCTTGACATAATCTTATTTGTAGTCTTGGCACGAGGCCTTGGCTACGTGGTTATGATAGTTTGGCATTATGCATTCCATCATTATGAAAGTGGTTATTGATATTGCATGTGATTATTCAACTAGTAGAATATCTATGTGAATAAGTAAATGGCATTGTTTCATTTTATCTTTTCCATATTATGCTGAAGTTCAAGTTTAAAAGGCTTTTGTTTTAGCTATACATTGCCTTAAATGTTTATGCTTATTTATGAATGTTTCCGCTATATTGTTATCCTTAATGAGCATTTGAGCTCACCCCTTTCAATGTTTTATTTTTCCTAGGATATGAAGAAGTAATTTATGAATGACCTGCAGGGATAGTATGTGGGGATATGAGTGTGTACTATAGAGACTTTGTTGTTGTAGTTTTCATTTTTATGATGTAATGTAAGACTTATGAATATATATAGTGTTTCCAAGTCTACTAAACTAATCGGTCTTTCGAGATTTGATCTTTCTTGTGATCATGCCAATGTTATGTAATAATGAACTAACTCTCGGTAACTGGGGTCGGGGCGTTATAGTTGGTATCAGAGGAAGTTTAGTACAAACCTTGGAAGCTAGATTTAGATAAACTCTGATTAGAGCACATAGACCTAAGATGGACTTTGAGGATTATTATAGAAGAACTTCATAAAATTTTGGTATTGTAGAGATTTTGTGAGTTTTCCGAGCAATAAATCCATGTCTGGATATGATCAGGTAGAGGTGGCACTGGAACAGATGTACCTAGGGGTAAAACCCAAAAACATCACTTTGGGCTAGACTCGAATGAGAACTGGTGCATGAAAAAGGGACTTGCTGCACTCTTTGTTACGACACTCTCGGGGGATATGCTTATGATAATTATCATTTTCTTTACGAACCATTATGAAGGGTTTATGAGTATATACTTCCTTAAAGAAAACATTTTTATGATTATGGATTATATCCATAAACTGTTCAATTTATGTGAAGTGTTTTACAAGTATTGAATTATGTATTTTGATTCATAAACTGATCTAGTTTATGAAATTGTTTAGAAATGGCGCCTAGTAGAAGGAATGAGAACTCCAACAATACACATGATCCAAAGAGTAAGAAGGATCATATCTTTCATGGTCCTAAGCCAGAATTTAGAATGGAAATAGTCTTCCATGTATTATCATCATATGAAGAAATAATATCATGTGTTGATAAGATAAGTAAAGAATTCTCATAGTCCTATGGCCTTGAAGGGAAGACAGAGAAGAAAAGTATGGTAGAGAGAAGGACAGATAAAGGGAAGAAGGTAAAGAAGGATTTTCCCATATGTGATAAATGTCGAAGGAATCACTTTGGAAAATGCTTAAAGGAATGCGATTATGTTATAAGTGTGGAGAAAAAGGACACCAAGTACGTGACTGCAAGGGTAAGAAAAATATTTCAAACGTACAATGCTTCATCTGCAAGGAGTTTGGACACTACGAGAACCAATGTACCAGTCATCAGACTATGCCGAAAATGATGCTATTGGATAGTAATCAAGTTATGATACTACCACATATAAAGAGGAATGACTAGTGTTCTTATGTTGTAATTTCAGAATTATTTAATTGAACTGTCATATCAATGATGTACTTGAAATAAATAAGGATTGTACTGAAGTACTATTTCATTGAGGATTTGAGATTTTATTTTACTAAGAAAAGTGACTCTACAGTGAGTTAATTTTTTTGGAATTTACGTGGTTGAATGAAAGATAAACCTTAATATGGTCCTAATATTGAGGTACTGATTTTGGAATAATACATGATTGATTTGGATAAATTATATTGGATATTTTTGACTACCTTGAAACTGAATAATGATTTGTATATTCCATCATTGTTGGAGTATAAATTTTTTTTGGATTGAAGGAGTATATCCATTATTCTTTAAGGAATAAGGGATTATGAATGTAATCAATAAGGTTTTATGGTAATTCAGGATGCTGTAATGTTTTAAAAGAATACATGATGAAGGTGTTCACATGTTATTACCAGGAAAAAAAGATCTTTATTGTGTTTACCTTCCTTATAAATTTTGGACTGAAGTATTTTTGATAGTTCTAGTTTTGATTATTTTTGGATTTCCATAAAAGGACAACCCGGAGGTCGGGCGGCAACCCGTCGTGTCCGGCAAGGCCGTGAGACTTAAACCCGCAACCGAAGGGCGATAAGGGTGTATCACCTACCACTGGACCACGTGATATCCTGGATTAAATAATGTAGTTTTTTAAGAGATCTGGTAGATGAATTATAAATTCATTTTTTTGGAACCCTATAAGAATAGGATAAATAGAATATTTTTTTACGTTCTATTATCTTTTAGAGTGAAAGATGAGTTTGTGGTAGAAATTAGTTAAAGGATGGAACTCTACTTGTCAGGAATATATTTTTCTTCTTCTCATATTCTATGAAGAAATTAATTCTTATACTTTTGTAAGGGATCCTAAAACCAATTTTTTTTATCCTAATACCCTATGTTTTTTTGAACCGATGGTATTTCAAATCATCATAGTTTGATGAATTTAAGGACTTCAATTTTACAATTGTTTGTGATTGAGGACCTCAATCACTACCTATAAATATTTTCGTTTTTCCTCTAATTATATGTCTATAATTTCCACCAATGTTCTCCTAATAGAGATCATAATTTGGTGGTGACCATTTCATTTCTCTTTTCCTCTTATTAAGACTAAATTTTATTAACCCAATTTCCGATGTGGGGTTTCCCACAAAAATATTTTCTATTTTCAACCTTTTATTTTCGAAGAAAAATTTCAAATTGAGAGGATGAAATTTATTGATGGTGGGTAGAATGTAAAACCCCATGCTTCCATGGTACATTTATCTTTGAATAATACAGTAGCGTGTGTTGTACGCAACTTCGAGATTCTAACACGCCGCGACCAATCCAAGTTGCCGTTATGAATAGTAATACCCACTTTTTGAAATTTTATACATTTTATCTTTCAAAATGGACTTCATTTTTGGATTCAGAATATCGAAATTATCCTAGGATGAAATTTTTGTACTTTTCAGATAACTTTTATATTTTGATGAATAGTAAAAATTACTAATTTTTTTATAAAAACAACTTTATTAATCGAAATAATTAATAGTGATAAATTATTAATTTGAGTGATTTTAAAGTATATTTAGAATATATTTTTACCATTTAATAAAATTTTTGTCATTGGACATAATTTCACATTTAAACTGGACATAAACAAGTGTCAATCTTGTGATAGTTATTATCTCTTAAAAACATGCTTTTTGTTTTGACAACAAGAATTAATTTTAAATTAATTTCTGCCAATTCTGTGTTTTGAATTTGAAAAAATGGACTCCCTATTTGGAATCAAGATGTATAAATTGTGTAAATAGGAAACTTTTATTTTTAGAGATTTGGAATAATTATTTCAGTAAATATTTTATTTACCATGGCTAAAGGGTAAAATAATAATATTATAATAATAATAAATTACCCTAAAACATGTATTAACCCTATTGGTTGATACATGTCCAACCGTGGGCATATTTGGGTCGATTTTGGGACCCCATGGATCCACTGGTAAGTGATAATGACACTTTATATTAATTAAGTTAAAGTAAATACAAAAATGACATAAGCCTATATCTTTTAGAAAAACAATTTTTACATAGGGTTATATATGTTATATTTTCGACTATAAATATAAATTATAATTCTAAAAATATTTCCTAAATAATGGTATTTTATTTATAATTTTGAGACATTAAATAATATAATGTATTTATGACACAATGATGATGTAGTAATTACCTTATTCGTGAAATATTAAAATAATTGACACTATAAAAACCCAAATAAATATAATTTGTGACTTTGAATGAATTCCATGAATTTTATAGGTTAATATGACATGTTAGTATTGATTTAATTAACGTTTTTTGAAGTAATAATGTTGTTATGATTTTCACAAAAATCAAATACCAAATTGTGTCAAAATTGACATAAAAGAGTTTTTAAAACAAATATTATATTATTAATTGATATTAAATTCCTAAATATCTATGTTTCAGCCAAAGTACTTGTATCATGATAGGTTTATCATTAATGGACAACTTGTGGGTCTTTTGGAGTTATATAGTAAGTTTATTAACTATATAATATAAAAATACAAAGTGACATGGTAAGTGTCAAACTAATTAACCAAGAGTTAAAACTAAAAGATAAGGTTAATATAATGACAAAAACTTGTATAAAATATATTGGTTGAAAGGATTTAAACCCATACCCACATTAGGATTTGAATAATCCACTTTCTAGCCATTAGAAACCGAATATTAATTTATTATATAATAATACTTTAAATTTTTTCTAAAGAGCCCCTCCTCCCCTTATAAAACGACACCACTTTTAACCAATTAATCACATCTATCAAGCCTTTTGGATCATCCAAAATCTTCCCAATTAATCTCCCTACATCACTATACTCCACTCAGAAGCCTTAAATTAGGTAGAAGGCACTTCAAGACTCTTTTTTGGTTCAATCCAAAAGGAGTTACCCAAATTAAAGGTAATGATTTCTCTTAGCTTCTTTTCTTTTATTTTACTTATCCAACCCCTAAACTCTTCTTATTATTTTATTTTGTTACAAAACATGAATCCTATATATAATAGGATATTTTTATTATAAGTATTAGAACTACACTTACAGAAACCTCCATCTAATGGGTTAAGAACCTAATGTTTCTATGGATGACAACCAAACGCCTCACAAAGCGATGATTGTTCAATTATATACTATCACCTATCATGGTGGAAATTATGATGGCACTATAATTAAATATGATATTAATGATATTTATTTTATATATATGCTTCTGTAATTCCATTTTATATCATACCATTATTCGTTTCATGTTGTATATATATACGATAATTTCATTTGAGGAAGTGCGGACTACCTCCCCCTCAAAGTGATATGACTCGTTCATACCATACCAGGAATGTATAAAAGATGGAGTTAATAAACTCAAGTAACACGTATAAGATATTATATTATACTGGAATAATAATATATCTATGTATCATTTGGTTTTTATTCCTTTTAAAATGAAAAATGAAATGGAAGTAGCGTTCGTGTGTACGTACAGATTACCGTCTCCACGAACACGATGAGATTCATTTCCCCATCATATCCATTAAAGAATAATTATCATTTTATGATTAAAATTAATTTTTAAGGACCTGATGTAATTATGGATATGAATAAGATACAACCTATCCATAACAAACACGGCTTACCTAACGAAGCATATAAAGGAAAATGAATCAGTTAACACCCTAAATGACGATAATACTAAAATATTACTAAAAAAGAAATATTAAAAGATCATATATGATATCATATTTATGAATATTATTCTTGTATAATTTAATAAAAATGATTTAAATATTATAAAATAGGATAACATACACAATATCAAGGAAAATTACAAGGTAAGAGGTTTTCATCCCACTCCTTATTCCCGTGATATTAATCCCATATTGCCACTATTACCTTTTGTGTGGTGTATGTAGATCCTATAATTTTATTCTTTGTGTAATACACTTTAATTTATGTGTATTTACATATTCATTGTATGATACCTCTTTCATGGGGTGTATTTTTCATAAGTTACCAAATTGGTAAGAGTTAATTTCATAATCTCTTTATTATCCGAGGTTGTTTTTATGTAAGTATCTATTGGGACATATTTATTATCCATGTCAATGTTTTATGAAAGAGTTTTCAAAGAAAATATTTATAGGGACCTTTTACTAAAACATCATTTCGAATGTTTTAGATATTTATTCTTCTAAATCTTTCTCTTTAATGTCCATGTATTCAAAATGGTTTTAAGGATTTATTTATATGGAAATGAATGTTTTTAAAATGTTAATTCATTTCAAAAGTTTCATAGTTGTATGGGAAACTTTTATTCAAAAATGTCTTTAAATGAATTCTTTTATAAATTGTGTTACTTTTAAATGTTTCCATGAAAAAGGGGTATTTCTCTCATAGAGTTTTACAAATAATTTTCATCTATGTCAAAATTCTTTAATGGATTTTAAACTTTTTTGAGGTTGATTTATCGTGATACAAATATTCTACTTTGTGTTGAAGGTTTTGTGATATGTTTGACTGTGGATGTGTTATTTTTATACCATTCATGTTTTATGGAGAAGGTATTGACATTTCGTATGCTAGCTTTAATACGAATGTTTATGATATGTTTAAACCTATTCATATGAGGAATGAATTTGACTTAATAAGTGATGGCTGGAGTCCGCTATAGCTCCTCGATACATCAGTAGGTCTCATGAGACAAACTAGTGTCTTGGCACGAGGCCTTGACAAAATCTTATTTGTAGTCTTGGCACGAGGCCTTGGCTACGTGGTTATGATAGTCTGGCATTATGTATTCCATCATTATGAAAGTGGTTATTGATATAGCATGTGATTATTCGACTAGTAGAATATCTATGCGAATAAGTAAATGGAATTGCTTCATTTTTATCTTTTCCATATTATGCTGATGTTCAAGTTTAAAAGGCTTTTGTTTTAGCTATACATTACCTTAAATGTTTATGCTTATTTCTGATTGTTTCCACTATATTATTATCCTTAATGAGAATCTGATCTCACCCCTTTAAATGTTTTATTTTTCCCAGGATGTGAAGAAGTAATTTATGAATGAACTTCAGGGATAGTATGTGGGGATATGAGTGTGGACTATGGAGACTATGTTGTTGTAGTTTTCATTTTTATGATGTAATGTAAGACTTATGAATATATGAAGTGTTTCCAAGGCTACTAAACTAATCGGTCTTTTGAGAATTGATCTTTCTTGTGATCATTCCAATGTTATTTCATAATACACTAACTCTCAGTAACTGGGGTCAAGGCATTACATATTCTATCAGAGAAAGTTTAATACAAATCTTGGAAGCTAGATTTAGATAAACTCTGATGAGAGCACATAGACCTAAGATGGAATTTGAGGATTATTATAGAATAACTTCCTTGAATTTTGGTATTGTAGAGATTTTGTGAGTTTTATGAGCAATACATCCTTGTCTGGATACGAGCAGGTAGAGGAAGCTCTGGCACAGATGTACCTAGGGATAAAACTTGACCAGACCACTTTGAGCTAGACTCGAATGAGAACTGGTGCACGACAAAGGGTCTTGCTGCACTCTTGGTTACGACACTCATGGGGGATATGCTTAGGATAATTATAATTTTCTTTATGAACCATTATGAAGGGTTTATGAGTATATACTTCCTCAAAGAAAACATTTTTATGATTATGGAGTATATCCATAAACTGTTCAATTTATGTTAAGTGTTTTACAAGTATGGAATTATGTATTTTGATTCATAAACTGATCTAGTTTATGACATTGTTTACAAATAGAGCCTAGTAGAAGGAATGAGAACTCCAGTAATACACATGATCCAAAGAGTAAGAAGGAGCATATTTTTCATGGTCCTAAGCCAGAATTTATAAAGGAAATAGTCTCCCATGTATTATCATCATATGAAAAAATAGTATCATGTGTTGATAAGATAAGTAAAGAATTCTCATAGTCCTATGGATTTGAAGGGAAGCTAGAGAAGAAAAAGATGGTAGAGAGAAGGATAGATAAAGGGAAGAATGTAAAGAAAGATTTTCCCATATGTGATAACTTTGGAAAGAATCACCTTGGAAAATGCTTGAAGGAATGATATTATGTTATAAGTGTGGAGAAAAAGGACACCAAGTACGTGACTGCAAGGGTATGAAAAAGATTTCAAATGTACAATGCTTCATATGCAAGGAGTTTGGAAACTACGCGAACCAATGTCCCAGTCATCATACTATGCCGAAAATGATTCTATAGGATAGTAATCAAGTTATGATACTACCACAGATGAAGAGAATGACTAGTGTTCTTATGTTGTTATTTTGGAATTATTTCATTGAAGTGTCGTATCAATGATGTACTGGAAATAAATAAGGATTGTACTATAGTACTATTTCATTAAGGATTTGAGATTCTATGGTACTAAGAAAAGTGACTCTACAACGAGTTAATTTTTTTTGGAAATTACATGGTTGGAGGAAAGATAAACCTTAATATGGTCCTAATATTGAGGTACTGATTTTGGAATAATCTTGATTAATTTGGATAAATTATATTGGATATTCTTGACTACCTTGAAACTGAATAATGATTTGTATATTCCATCATTGTTGGAGTATACAAAATTTTTGGATTGAAGGAGTATATACATTATTCTTTAAGGAATAATGGATCATGAATGTAATTAATAAGGTTTTATTGTAATTCAGGATGTTGCAGTGTTTTAAGAGAATACATGATGAAGGTGTTCACATGTTATTACACGGAAAAAAGGATATTTATTGTGTTTACCTTCCTTATAAATTTCGGACTGAAGTATTTTGGATAGTTCTAGTTTGGATTATTTTTTGATTGCCATAAAAGGGAAACCCAGAGGTCGGGCGGCAACCTGTCACGTCCGGCAAGGCCGTGAGACTTGAACCCGCAACCAAAGGGCGACAAGGATGTATCCCCTACCACTGGCCCAGGTGATATCCTGGATTAAATAATTTAGTTTTTTAAAAGATCTGGTAGATGAATTATAAATTCATTTTTTTGGAACCCTATAATAATAGGATAAATATAATATTTTTTTACGTTCTATTATCTTTTAGAGTGAAAGATGAGTTTTTGGTAGAAATTCGTTAAAGGATGGAACTCTACTTGTCAAGAATATATTTTTATTCTTCTCTTATTCTATGAATAAATTAATTCTTATACTTTTTTAAGGGATCCTAAAACCAAAAATGTGTTATCCTAATACCCTATGTTTTTTTGAACCGATGGTATTTCAAATCATCATTGTTTGATGAATTTAAGGACCTCAATTTTACACTTGTTTGTGATTGATGACCTCAATAACTACCTATAAATAATTATTTTTTTCCTACAATTATATATCTCTAATTTACACCAATATTCTGTTAATATAGATCATAATTTGGTGGTGACCCTTTTATTTCTCTTTTCCTCTTATTAAGACTAAATTTTATTAACCCAATTTCCGATGTGGGTTTTCCCACAAAGATATTTTCAATTTTCATCCTTTTATTTTTGAAGAACAATTTCAAATTGTGAGGACGAAATTTTTTGAAGTAGGGGAGATTGTAAAACCCCAAGCTTCCACGGTATGTTTCTCTTGGAATAATACAGTAGTGTGTGTTGTACGCAACATCGAGATTCTAACACGCCGCGACCAATCAAAGCAGCCGTTATGAAAAGTAATACCCACTTTTTGAAATTTTATAGATTTTATCCTTAAAAATGGACTTCATTTTTGGATTCAGAATATCAAAATTATCCTATGTTGAAATTTTGGTACTTTTCGGATAACTTTTATATTTTGATGAATAGTGAAAATTACTAAATTTTTAATAAAAACAACTTTTTTAATTGAAATAATTAATAGTGATAAACTATTAATTTGAGTGGTTTTAAAGTAAATTTAGAATATATTTTTACCATTTAATACATTTTTTGTAATTGGACATAATTTCACCTTTAAACTGGATATAAACAAGTGTCAATCTTTTGATAGTTATTATCTCTTAAAAAGACGCTTTTTGTTTTGACAACGGGAATAAATTTTAAATTATTTTCTACCACTTCTGTGTTTTGAATTTGGAAAAATGGACTCTATATTTGGAATCAGGATGTCTAAATTGTGTAAATATGTAACTTTTATTTTTAGAGATTTTGAATAATTTCTTCAGTAAATATTTTATTTACCATGGTTAAAGGGTAAATCCTGTAAATAAGGATAAAAAAATAATATTATTTACCCTGTTTAAAGGGTAAATCTTGAAGGAATGGGATTATGTTATAAGTGTGGAGAAAAAGAACACCAATTACGTGACTTCAAGGGTAAGAAAAAGATTTCAAATGTACAATGCTTCATCTGCAAGGAGTTTAGACACTATGAAAACCAATGTCCCAGTCATCGGACTATGCCAAAAATGATGTTATTGGATAGTAATCAAGTTATGATACTACCACAGATGAAGAGGAATGACTAGTGTTCTTATGTTGTTATTTTGGAATTATTTCATTGAAGTGTCATATCAATGATGTACTGGAAATAAATAAGGATTGTACTAGAGTACTATTTCACTGAGGATTTGAGATTTTATGGTACTAAGAAAAGTGACTCTACAGTGAGTTAAAATTTTTGGAAATTACATGGTTGAAGGAAAGATAAACCTTAATATGGTCCTAATATTGATGTACTAATTTTGGAATAATACATGATTGATTTGGATAAATTATATTGGATATTATTGACTACCTTGAAACTGAATAATGATTTGTATATTCCATTATTGTTGGAGTATACAAAATTTTTGGATTGAAGGAGTATATCCATTTTTCTTTAAAGAATAAGGGATCATGAATGTAATCAATAATGTTTTATGGTAATTTAGGATGTTGCAGTGTTTTAAAAGAATACATGATGAAGGTGTTCATATGTTATTACGCGGAAAAAAGGATCTTTATTTTGTTTACCTTACTTATAAATTTTGGACTGAAGTATTTTGGATAGTTCTAGTTTGGATTATTTTTGGATTTCTATAAAAGGACAACCCAAAGGTCATGCAGCAACCTGTCGCATCTGGAAAGGCCGTGATACTTGAAACCGCAACCGAAGGGCGACAAGGGTGTATCACCTACCACTGGCCCATGAGATATCCTGGATTAAATAATGTAGTTTTTTAAAAGATCTGGTAGATGAATTATAAATTCATTTTTTGGAACCCTATAATAATAGGATAAACAGAATATTTTTTTTACGTTATATTATCTTTTAGAGTGAAAGATGAGTTTGTGGTAGAAATTAGTTATAGGATGGAACTCTACTTGTCAGGAATATATTTTTCTTCTTCTCTTATTCTACAAAGAAATTAATTCTTATACTTTTTTCAAGGTATCCTAAAAACAAAAATGTGTTATCCTAATACCCTATTTTTTGTTGAACCGATGGTATTTCAAATCATCATAGTTTGATGAATTTAAGGACCTCAATTTTACATTTTTTTATGATTGATGACCTCAATCACTACCTATAAATATTTACGTTTTCATCCAATTATATATCTCTAATTTTCACCAATGTTCTCCTAATAGATATCATAATTTGGTGGTGACCCTTTCATTTCTCTTTTCCTCTTATTAAGACTAAATTTTATTAACCCAATTTCCGATGTGGGTTTTCCCACAAAGATATTTTCTATTTTCAACCTTTTATTTTCGAAGAACAATTTCAAATTTCAAGGATGCAATTTATTGAAGGTGGGGAGAATGTAACACCCCAAGCTTCCACAGTTACACTTCTCTTTGAATAATACAGTAGCGTGTGTTGTACGCAACTTCGAGATTTTAACACGCCACGACTAATCAAAGTAGCTGTTATTAATAGTAATACCCACTTTTTGAAATTTTATACATTTTATATTTCAAAATGGCCTTCATTTTTGGATTTTGAATATCGAAATTAACCTAGGATGAAATTTTGGTACTTTTCAGAAAACTTTTATATTTTGATGAATAGTGAAAATTACTAAATTTTTATTAAAAACAACTTTTTTAATCGAAATAATTAATAGTTATAAATTATAAATTTGAGTGGTTTTAAAGTATATTTAGAATATATTTTTTCAATTTAATACAATTTTGGTCATTGGACATAATTTCACATTTAAACCGGACATAAACAAGTGTCAATCTTTTGATATTTATTATCTCTTAAAAACACACTTTTTTGTTTTGACAAGGGGAATTAATTTTAAATTAATTTTTTCCACTTATGTGTTTTGAATTTGGAAAAATGGACTCTATATTTGTAATCATTATTTACAAATTGTGTAAAAAGTTAACTTTTATTTTTAGACATTTTGAATAATTACTTCGGAAAATATTTTATTTACCATGGTTAAAGGGTAAATCTGGTAAATAAGGGTAAAAAATAATATTATAATAATAATAAATTACCCTAAAACATGTATTAAAACTATTGATTGATACATTTCTGACCATGGGCATCTTTGGGTCAATTTTTGAACCCCATGGATCCACTTGTAAGTGATAATGACACTTAATATTAATTAAGTTAATGTAAATACAAAAATGACATAAGCCAATATCTTTTAGAAAAACAATTTTTACATAGGGTTATATATGTTATATGTTAGACTATAAATATTAATTATAAATATAAAAATATTTCCTATATAATGGTAGTTTATTTATAATTTTTAGACATTAAATAATTTAATGTATTTATGACACAATGATGATACAATAATTAACTTATTAGTGAAATATTAAACTAATTGACATTATAAATACCCAAATAAATATAATTTGAGACTTTTAATGAATTAAAAGAATTTTATAGGTTAATATTACATGTTTGAATTTATTTAATTAAATTTTTTTGATGTAATCATGTTGTTATGATTTTCACAAAAATCAAATACCAAATAGTGTCAAAATTGACATAAAAGAGTTTTTAAAACAAATATTATATTATTAATTGATATTAAATTCCTAAAAATCTAAGGTTCAGCCAGAGGACTTGTATCATGATATGTGTATCATTAGTGGACCATTGTAGAGTATCTTGGAGGTATATAGTAAGTTTATTAACTATATAATATAAAAATAAAAAGTGACATGGTAAGCTTCAAACTAAATAACCAAGAGTTAAAACTAAACAATAAGGTTAATATAATGACCCAAACCTGTATAAAATCTATTGGTTGAAAATATCTAGACCCATACCCACATTAGTCTTTGAATAATAAAATTTGAGCCATTAGAAACCAAATATTAATTTATTATAAAATAATACTTTAAATTTTTCCTATAGAGCCCCTCCTCCCCCTTATAAAACGACACCACTTTTAAAAAATTCATCACACCTCTAAAGCCATTTGGCTCGTCAGAACTCTAACCAATTAAGCTCCCTACATCCCTATACTCCTATTATAAGCCTTAACTTAGGCATAAGGCACTTCAATACTCCTTTTTGGTTCAAACCAAAAGGAGTTACCCAAATTAAAGGTATTGATTTCTATTAGCTTCTTTTCTTTTATTTTACTTCTCCAACCCCTAAAAACTTATTATTATTTTTATTTTGTAACAAAAACAGTATCCTAAATATACTAGGATTTTGTTATTATAATTATTCTAACTAAAATTACACACAAATCCATCTAATGGGTGAAGAACATAATGTTTCTGTGGATGGCAACCAAATGACCCACGAAGCGATGATTGTTCAATTATATCCTATCACCTATCATTGTGGAAATTATGATGGAAATATAATTAAATATGATATTAATGATATTTATTTTATATATAATCTTATGTACTTCCATTTTATATCATACCATTATTAATTTAATGTTGTATATATATACGATAATTTCATTTGAGGAAGTGCGGACTACCGCCCCCACAAAGTGATATGACTCATTCATACCATACATGGAATGTATAAAGGATGGTATTAATGAACTCAAGTAACACATATAAGATATTATATTATAATTGAATACTAATATACTTATTTAAAATTTGGTTTTGATTCCTTTTAAAATGAAAAATGAAATGGAAGTAGAGTTCGTGCGTATGTACAGATTACCGTCTCCACGAACACGATGAGATTCATTTCCCCATCATATCCATTAAAGAATAATTATTGTTTTATGATTAAAATTAATGTTTATGGACTTGATATAATTCTAGATATGAATAAGATACAATCTATCCATAAAAAACACTTCTTACATAACTAAGAATATAAAGGAAAACAAATCAGTTAACTCCCAAAATGATGATAATACTAAAATATTATTAACAAATCAATATTAAAAGATCATATATGATATCATATTTATGAATATGATTCTTGTATAATTTATTAAAAATTATTTTACTATTATAAAATAGGTTAACATACACACTATCAAGGAAAAGTACAAGGTAAGGGGTTTGCATCTCACTCCTTATTCCCGTGAGATTCATGCCATATTGCCACTATTACCTTTTGTGTGGTGTATGTAATGTTGATAATTGTATTCTTTTTGTAATACACTTTATGTTATGTGTATTTACATATTCATTGTATGATACCTATTTCATGGGGTGTATGTTTTGTAAGTTACCAAATTGGTAAGGGTTAATTTCATATTCTCTTTATTATACGAGGTTGTTTTTACGTAAGTATCTACTAGGACATATTTATAATCCATGTCCATGTTTTATGAAAGAGTTTTCAAAGGAATTTTTTTAGGGACATTTTACTAAAAGATCATTTCAAATGTTTTAAATATTTATTCTTCTAGATATTTCTCTTTAATTTCCATCTCATCAAAATGGTTGACATGAATGTTTTTAAAATGTTAATTCCTTTCAAAAGTTTCAAAGTGGTATGGGACACTTTGATTCAAAAATATCTTTAAATGACCACTTTTCTAAATTGTGTTACTTTTAAATGTTTTCATGAAAAAGGGGTATTTCTCTCAAATATTTTTACAAATCATTTTCATCTATGTCAAAATTATTTAATGGATTTTAAACTTGTTTTGAATTTGATTTATCATGATACAAATCTTCTATATTGTGTTGAAGGTTTTGTGATATGTTTGAATGTGGATGTGTTATTTTTATACCATTCATGGTTTATGGAGAAAGTATTGACATTTCGTATGATAGTTTTAATACGAATGTTTATGTTATGTTTAAACATGTTCATATGAGGAATGCATTGGACTTAATAAGTGACAGGTGGAGACTGCTATAGCTCCTCGATGAATCTGTAGGTATCATGAGACAAACTAGTGTTTTGGCATGAGGCCTTGAAAAAATCTTATTTGTAGTCTCGGTACGAGGCCTTGGATACATGGTTATGATAGTCTAGCATTATGCATTCCATACTTATGAAAGTGGTTATTGATATTGCATGTGATTATTCAACTAGTAGAATATCCTTGTGAATAAGTAAATGGCATTATTTATTTTTATCTTTTCCATATTATGCTGATGTTCAATTTTAAAAGTCTTTTGTTTTAGCTATACATTTCCTTAAATGTTTATACTTATTTATGAATGTTTCCACTATACTGTTATCCTTACTGAGCATATGAGCTCACCCCTTTCAATGTTTTATTTTTCTGAGGATGTGAAGAAGTAATTTATGAATGACTTGTAGGGATAGTACGTGGGGATATGAGTGTGGACTATGGAGACTATGTTTTTTATGATGTAATGTAAGAGTTATGAATATATCTAGTGTTTTCAAGGCTAATAAACTAATCGGTCTTTCGAGATTTGATCTTTCTTGTGATCATGCCAATGTTATGTAATAATGCACCGACTCTAGGTAACTGGGGTCGGGGCGTTACAGTTTCATTCATAGGTATACCATCCTGGTTAAATAACATATATTAGTTTTTAATTTATCAATAACCATTTTAATGTTCATTAAATCATCATTATTCCCTTTTTCATTTTTTATTATATTTTATATTTTGTTACTAAAATAGTTAATTTCACGTTAGATGTTTTGAGGAAATTAAGTTTATAACGTCAAAATAACATCGACATGTTAACCATGGTCAAATTGTTAATGGTTCCATTAATTAAAAATTATTTAACCTTTCATAATTATCATATTTATTCATTATATACACTTTTAAAACTAACCATTTAAGGTAGTTAGTAAAAATGAACCACATCGTTTCATAGAGATGCTAGTTCATGCATATCCATGAACTGTATTTTCAATTTTCTAATGGGTAGAAAATAAATAAATTAGATAATATTTTCATTTTTCAGAATAATAAATATGTTATTAATTTTATATTTATTCATTATTTTCATCCTTATTACCATTATTTTAAAGTGGAGATGAAAAATGAATCACATTGCTTCGAGGAGGTGGTAGTCCACACGTACGCATGAGCGATGTTATCATTTTCTAACCAATGATTGGGTAAGAATTTAAGTAATATATTATTTATAAATAATTATAAATATCATATATATTCATCTTTTTCAATCATTTGAACTATACATATGATCTGGTGATGAAAAAAAAAACACATCGCTTTATCGTGGTGACAGTCTACACGTACACACAAGTGATTGATTCCTTTCCCATAAGATAGAAAAAGAGATGAAAAAGTGTTATACCATAATTATAATAAAATTTAAATTAATTTATGATACTTATTTTATTATTTTATCATGTATATATATGATTTTAAGGTGTTATATGAAGAAATAAACTTGAAAACACTCAGTTTAGAGTTATACCACTTCTTAAAGAAACCTCCTTTGGATCACACTTGAAGCTTTATTTGTTGGTCTTTTAGTGATAAAAAAATCTAAAGGAATAGGGATAATGTTTGGGGTGGTATTTAGGTAGAGATATTTTGATATAAATGGATCGATATATCTGATGAAGATAAGATAAGAGATTCCATTTTATAAGCATGGTGGACAACAATCTTGTAAATACATGAAATATAAATATAGAATATGTGTAAAATTGATATAAAATGGATAAAAAGTGACATATATTTAACTATATTGAAGATAAGTTCAAAATATAACCAAAAATTAAAATTTATTCAGGTTTATGTGTCATTTTATAACTTATCTGTTGGTTTTACCCCTCGTTAACATTGTTTAATATTAACCGAAGTAACACATTTTTCACTCTTTAGGGGCCATCAAATTATTTTTAAAAATTCAAAGGGGACAAAAAATTAAACATTAATTATAATATCTAAAATTTCCCATCCATATGAATCCATATATAATTTAAATAGTTTTTTTAATGATTTGAAAATAATTTGAAAACATTAAATACCATTTAATGTTATATTCAAGGATATTTACATATCATGAATTTCAATCCATAAGCATAAAAATGAAATTAGAATATAAAAATTTTAACCATCAATTATATATTATAATTATACCTAAATCCATTTTAAACCAAAATAAATCTAAAATATATTACTTTTAAATTTTTTAATATCATTTATTTGATTATCTATTGCTTGAACAAATAATGAGTCATTGTTGCATAAATGGTCAATGAATTTATGATATCAATAAAAATAAAAATAAACTACTATCCTACAATTAATTAATTTCTATTCAAAAGAAAATTTTAAAATTTTGCAAACCCTTTTGTTATCTCTATGATAATATATTTGAGATATTAAAAGAAAGAGTGTAATTTTGTAAATTTTCCTAAATTAAAATAAAATTACGGTCATAATGAAAGTAAAGTGGCACAAAAAATATCCAATTTAGAAGATAAGGTGATAGGGGTCCTAAAACCTCATCCAATTAGATTTAATATGACATTTTTTGGTATTATAACAAATTAATTACCTCAATTAACCTGATTTACCATTTACCGCGGTGATATATTTTTACTGTGGTTATTATTGACAATGAAAAGAAATGAAATTGAAAAAATTTATAAATTTAATAATAATGATGAAAAATATTGGATACATTTTTCAAGATTTAGTTTTGATAATTTTTAGAAATTTCTTTTAATATAAGTGTAAAAAAATGCAACAAATAAGAGTTTTTTGAAAATTGCATTTTTAAGCATAATAATGAAATTATACCAAAATAAAATTTAATGTTAATTTATATGCCATAATTTAGATTATATTTCATTGAATTGATATTCTATTACTTTAAAATAAAATCCAAAAACATAATGGTACTTTTAAAAAACATTATTTAACGAATAAAAATGAATGTTTTTCCAAAATCAGCATTTTTACTATTCACTAAAAATCAATCTCTTCAGAAAAATCCTAAAACATCATCCCAAGAATATAATAAAATGATTATTTAAAAAAAAAATTAATGGAAAATTTCTCAAATTGGAATTATTTAATTATAATATCAATGTGTAAAATACAATAAAAAAATATTTTAAAGCATAAAATGACTTTATTCTCATTATTTACCAATAAAAACAATTTAAAACAATTTTTATTATTTTTATTTTATATTTATTATAATTATATCATTAGAATAATTTATTTATATTGATTAATTTAATTTATAAAAAAACATTACGCACATAAAAATAGTTTTATGAAAAATATCCCTTTTACCCTAAAAATATTCTTTTTTCATTTCCAACAAATTGTTATTCAATGTGTGATTGATTTTATATACTATTTAGAAAACATTATATGTATATATATATATATTATAATGTTATTCCTATTCATACTTCACAAACCAATGACTAGGTTATAATGACTGTAATTAAATATTCATATTTTTGCAGTACCTCACGGTTTGTTTAAGCTCAATATTGCATATACCACACTCAATCGAATATATTATTTAAAAAAATTAAAAAATCTTGGGATTTTAAATTCTAACCATCTCAAATAAATTGAATCCTCACAAATTTTTCTCATTTTAGATAAAAACGGTATAAAAAATTCAATAAAAAACCCAATGGGTGGAAGATAAAACATACAATCATGAAAGTAAATTTTTTTTAATACTTTAAAAAACATTTTTTTGGAACCCAAATCATAAAAATGAGTAATAAAATATCATTTTTAAAATATAAAATGAGAAATATAATGACCCAATTTTTTTATTCATAAATATCTCATATTTTTAGATAAATATTCATTTTATTTCCCAAATACACACACAAGAACCGTAATGGTTTAGTGTATTTAGAGACTACATATATAATTTTTTTATTTAATGTAATATCTTAAACATATTCAATAAATAACTTCCCCATTTTAATCTTCATAAAAATTTCATACTTAAAACCTTTGTTTATAACCATAGGAGATGAAACATAAGAAATGATGATCTCAATTTCTCAGTAAGGGTAAACTTTGGAGATATCATTCTTCGATCATATGAAGGCATAAAAAAATAATAAGTTCATGATATCATGAAAATAAATTAAAAAGTTCATACCTAAACTGTTATAGATCATAAACATGATCCATGACATAAAGCATTATCATTTCATAAGACATGATCCATAATAGTGTGAAATCACCATAATCCATGAACCATAAGGTCAGGTCATAAAAGTGTGGCACAAATATAGGTATATAAAAATTTAATTGTTTTTACTATCAAGACCATAAAAATATTGGATAAAACCTCATCACCAATTTCTCATTTTGGATCAATCCCATCTGCATATTTCATATTGTGGATCGAGCCCATTGGAAAGTTTTATATCGTGGATCAAGCCCGTTAGCTTTTTTCCCATTGTTATCTCATGAGATATAATTCTTTATACAATTTATTTGAGGGAGATCTAACTTCCACCCATCCTTGGTTATAATGTGACCGCCATCCTTGGTTACAACATAACCATAATCTATGGTTATAACATTACCTCCATCTTTAGTTATAATATAAATAAGAATTACATGAAGAAAACCATGCCTAAGTGTACCATAAGATCATAAAAAAATCATCATATCATGAACTATGAAAATAAAATGGTCAAATAAACATTCCCTCATAGCATAATCCATATAAAGTAAATGGGTCTCATAATCATCTCATCAATTAATCATATCTAATCCATTAAGAAGGTTTATGTTTCATAAATATATCTTCATCATAATCATAAAACATCAATAAAAAATAACAAGGATGGTATAACTGATTCATATACATATTAAATCATAAGTAACATTATAGTATTCCATTTTAGATGGAAAATAGTTTTTAAAGATAACTATGAACATTTCTTAAGAAAAATTGCAATTCCACTTTAAAAATCACTATTTAAAACTAAAATTTCTCAAGAATGTTTCAAAATAATTTTCATAAAAAATAAACTGGGAAACATATGAAAAAATATTTATATCATTGATAGTTAATGATGATATAAAATTCTGTTAATCTCATACACGCTAAAACAAAGATTCTTTTCCCATTTCGATAAAATACAAAATGGCCTTGTTTGAAAAATGACATGAATATTACTTTAAAACCATTTTTTAGAAATTAAAAAATGGGTAAAATTTTAATTAAATAATCATATGATAAAATTAATAACTTTCTTTAAAACAATTTTATAATACTTGGAGATGGAAGAAAAATGATTTTTGACCGAAGGGAGAAATAATGATGATTTTTCTTAAAAAAATTATTTTTTTCTATTTAATCCTTTAAGAGAGGAAAATGAAATGGAAAAAATTTATTTTCCATAAAAAATAAAATTACAATAAAATAAATGAGTTTATTTAGAGTTATATCATAATATCTCATCATTGGAAGCATATTGTAAACAATTCCATTAAACTATGAGATTGTAACATTAAACCTTAACCACATTGGTTTGTTTTGAATTGTAATACCTATGAAATAAAAAACATTATATTGATATTTAAATCACATAATAATCATAATAATATCTTAAAATATATTAATTGTCAATATATACAACCCACAAAAGAAATAAGTGGTCTGTATGGCATGTGTCCCACATAAGGAAAAGTGAAACAAAAATCCCTTTCCTTAACTGTTGACTTGTTTCATACATGTTAGAATATCCTGTATAAAAAATATATGTTTTTTATACTTATATTAAATAACCATAATCATATGTATAATTCCATATATTATTTACTTCTAACATTTTATTACCAATTTGCTAACAATTTGTTCTTAAAATCACATTTTGGGTTATAACAACTTTTTTTTCCTGTATGTTTTGGTTTTATATTTTTGATCCCATTACTTTTATTAGGTTTAAATAATATCATGATTTTCTACCATTATATAAATATCATATATATTTTTATATTTATTTATAGTAATCTATTAAATTTAGAGACAGAAAATAAATTACACCATTCATAGAGATGGTAGGCTGTACATACGCATGAACACTATTTCTATTTTCTAGAAATATGGAACAAAAGAAAGATAAATAATATATAAAATAATTCATATTTCATATATATCACATATGTTAATTAAACCTATCCTCATTAACTTCTATGTAAATCATATGTGAAGAACGAATTACAACACTTCGTGAGGCGGCATTCCTCCGCACACATGAGGGACATTATCATATTGCCAAAGTATAGAATGTAAGAAGATATATGTGATATTATAATTCAATAAATATAATTTTTTCAAAAATATAAAAAAATTATATTAGAACCATCATTATATATAGTCATGTGAGGCAGTGATTGAAAACAAATTACATTAGTTCGTGAGGTGGTAGTCTATTGTACACACGATTGTCAATTTCATTTCCCACTTGATGAAAGAGGAGATATAAGTATGTAATTATATTAATATAATAAAAAATAAGTACGTGGTAGATACTTATGTAATTATTTCATCATGTTTGAATAATATTTTGTAGAGTGGGAGGAATAAATAAAACCAAAACAAATGTTTATTAATTTTACCTATTCTTCGGACCATCTCTTTAGGTTTATACCTAAATCCTTCTTATGAGGTTTTAATTATAAAAAGATATCTATATGATGTAGGTAGAAAATTAAATAATATATTTGGGTAGTTATTGGATGAAATAAATGGTTTTGAATGTGTTAAGAGGAGAGGATAGTGGATGTCCTTTTATAAGTGTGGGAGTGGACATACATAAAATATTGGAAAAGAATAAAGTGTACCCACATTTTAAGAATGCTAGAAGGCTCCAAAATGGATTATTCTCGAACCTTAGATGATATATGGTCATAATATGGATATAAAATTTTATTTTGATATGTTTCCTGGTAATTTTACATCTTATCTTTTTAGTTTAACAATATGTAAACTTGTTTTAACCGTAACCCCGATAATTAATTTTTACTATTTTTAATATAAATTTTGGCCATAAATTGAGTTAAACATACTATATAATATTATTTATCATGATTCCAAATATGGGATACATTTTCTAAATTATACTCATACAATTGGATAATTTAAATTTAAAATTAAAACCATAAATCTGATGAAAAAGTAGTTTTCTAAAGGGAAAAGTTTTATAAGTATAAAAATTATTTATATAAAAATTCAATATTAAATTTGAATAAATGGAATAAATTATATTTATAAAAATATAATTGAACTAATTTTTTTTAAACCATTATAATATAAAATTTTTCTTTTAAAATATTTAAACAAGAATATATTTTTAATGAAAATCAGTATTTTTTACTATTTATTGATAAATTAATATTTTCTGAAAATTATCAAAAATTCACTCAAATATAATTTTGACATGTATATTTAAAAAAATTTCTTTGTTTTTTAAAATAAATTTTATAAATTTGGAAAAATAAATTTATTTATTTGTTTAGAAAAAGAAACAAAATCATTTTTTTAGAAAATAATATTTTTGAAACATATAAAGACTTTACTAAAAATTAAGTAATTTTTTTAAATAAATTTAATTTAAATAATAATTTTATACATAATATCTAAAATGTGGTTATTACTATACATTTCATAATGTTTCATGACTTGGTTATAATAGTCATGTTCAAATAATAATATTAATAGTATAGCGTGTTTTGTTAAAACTGGATGTTGCGTGTAACACAATATATCATATAAATTAAATATATCTTTAAAAAAATAAAAAAATATAAGTTTTTTACATTATACCACACTTAAAATGATTTTCTCTCTCAAAATTCTCTCACTTTAGTATAAAAAAATAGTGATACTTCTACCTCATTACATCCTTAGGTTCCCATGTTTCTTCCTCAAACCAGTGTTTTTTTCACACAAAAAATTAACTAGTGAGTGGTATTTTTGCATATAAATTTCTCTGTATGATCTAAAATATCCATGAGTTATACCTCATACTAAATTTAATGCTCTATTGGTATGAACTCTGAGTTCATAATATTTGATGGATCAAGAGTGTACTTCCTCTGGAGAGATACATGGAACACATCATGAACCCAAGGGAGGTTCAATGGAAGCTTCAAGTGGTAAGATATAATCCTGATATGGTAAATAACTTCAAAGGGGAAAATATACATAGGTATTGGTTTTTCCTTATTCCAAAATCTCATTACCTTATTCCATGGATAAATTCTTAGAAACACATAGTCACCAACTTAAAATTCTAGATCACATTGATGATTTTCAATATAAGTTTTCTGTCAATTGTTCTTTACCATTATGTGTTACTAAATGAATCTAATGTTCTCTTCAATTTATTCCACCATATATGGTTCTAGTAGATTTATTTCTCCATATTAATCCCATCACATTAGAGTAATACACTTTTTTCCATATAGGTATTCATAAGTAGTCATCTGAATACTTGATTGAAAGCTATTATTCTAAGAAAACTCTACTAGAGGATAGTATTGATCCCAACAACCTTTGAAATACATATGATAATATCTCAACATTTTCCTTTAGTTTTTGAATTTCTCTCTATGACTGACCATATGTCTGAGGATGATACATATTATTGAAACTAAACTCTATATCCACAGCCTGCTGAAGACTTCACCATAACTTCAAGGTAAACCTCAAATTCCGAGGAGACACAATATAATGTGGTATTCCAAGTAACCTTTCTACTTTATTAATGTATATAATATAAAGACAATATCAATAAAAATATTCTATGATAGTTTTGAAGTGTGTTTATATTATAAGGTGATCAACTACAACCTAAATATCTTTGTTCCCTTTGGATGTTTTGGAGAGTTTCATGAAACAATATATGGTCATGTCTTCCCATTTACATTATAGTATGAGTAATGGTTATAACATGCCCTTAAAAGTTTTTCTCTCAGTCATAAATTTTTGAAATACTAAGCATTGAAATAAAAACACAATGAAATATCTCTTCATTCCATCCCACAGGAAACACTCTTTTAAATATCTATATATCTTTGTACTTTCAAGATGAATAATGAATAAAGAACTATAAGCCTCTTCTAGCCTGAATGGCCCGAAGGCCTTCTTTTTATTTTATTATAGATAATCCCCCTTTTAAGGGTTGAAAGGTAAACTATACATGACCCGTAAGCCCAAGGCACATGGCCCGATATGACCCGTAATACATGACCCAAAGGCCCAGAGGCATATCATGCCCAGTACATGACCCGTAGGCCCAGCCCACTAGAACTGCCCCTCCCCAGCTTCTGTATCATTGATTGCCTTTAGCTCCCCACCAGCATTACTGATCAGCTAGCATTGCCCCGTACAAAGTTGCATGGTACCTAGTCCCGATGGTGGTTTCCATACCCTCTCATTCTTCCAATCCGGTTAGTTGTGCTTTTGGTGACTGCTACTGGTGCTCTGATCCTCATCTAGGGCCTGCACTATGTGAACTGGGTATGGGCTCGTTGACTAAGCCTCTTCTAACGTCTCATTCATTAAATCCATAATGTATGAGTCAAAAAAATTCCTAAACTATATAATTCCATCATAGTCAAGTTTGAAATTAGTAACATTTCTCACATTCATCTATAGCTCAAAATCATCCTTTTATGCGTCTTTAATTTTCACTTGGATAGAAGATTTAACAATCATTTTAGAAATATAGTATTTTTTCCATTCTGTAAGGATTTCTAGATCCATCATTTTAAAATCTATAAAAATATTATCTTTTGTGATCCACATCATCGATAATATATAATGATCCTTTCCAATAAAAGTATCTACCACCTTGTTCTCTTTACTAGGGTGGTATTGTATTGAGCAGTCATAATCTTTAATTAGATATAACCATATTCTTCTATGCATGTTCAAATCCTCTTGTGTGAATATATATAATAAACTTTTGTGAATAATATAAATATCAAATTTTCTCTATATAGATAATTCTTCCTTATATTTAATGTAATTATTACCAAAATTAACTTCAAATCATGAGTTGGGTAATTTTTCTCATGAACATTCAATTATTATGAGGAATAATCTATAACTATGCCATTATGTATGATAATGAATCCCAATCCATTATTTTATGCATCAATATAGATTAAAAACCCTTATCCCCTATAGGGTAATATAATCATAGATGTTCTAACTAATATTCTCTCCAGTTGCATGAAATTTTCCTCACATTCATCCATTTAGAAGAACTTTTCTCTCTTATGATTTAACATGGTATGTGGATTAGATAGTTATGAAAAATTCTCTATTAACCGATTATAATATCCATCCACACCAATAAAAATTAAGATATCAATTACCTTGGTTATAATATTCCAACATTAAATAGCCTTAGTCTTTGATAGATCAACCAATATAACATCTCTTTAGGTTATATGAATTAAAAATGAAACCTTCTCAAGACTCAATACACACTTTGTAACTTTTTCATATATTTTATTAGGGTCTCTAGTAAAATTATCAAGTGATATTTATATTATCACATATTATTTTAATATATAAGAATATTTTCTATTAATATAACCACAAATTGTCCATGGTAATCTATAAATAATCTATTCAATAAATCCATCAAGATAGCGGGGTCAACAGTAAGATAGAATGGAATCACTATATATTCATAGTGCCCATACCCCAAACGGAATTTTGTCTTTGGTATATACTCATTATTAATCATCAATTGATGATATCCAAAATAAAGGTAAAAATTGGAAAAATATTTATCTCCATGTAGTTGATCAAACAAGTCATCAATATGGGGTATAAGATACTTGTTCTTGATCATGGTCTTATTTAACTATCGATAATCAATTCAGTGTCACATCAATCCATATTTAAACTTAACAAATAGAACATGTTCACCCTATGGTGATGCACTAGGGTGTAAAAATACTTTATCAATATTCTATTTGATTTGATTCTTAAATTATTTCAACTCAGTTGGGGTCATTCTATTTGAATCCTTTGATATGGGTGAAACTCTAGGTATGAGTTATATTGAGAACTCACTTCAAGATTTGGTGGAAGACAAGAAGCTCTACTAAAAAGATAGAAAAAAACTCCGAAACAATCATAATGTATTTTATTTTGAGTTTTAACCAACCATATGAGACAAATAGACTTCATGGATAGGAATTAAGACTCACAAGGTAGAAGTAATTTTTATTGGAAGTTTGTATTCATCTTCACACCGATAAATGAGCATGTGTTCATTTAGAATATTAATTGTGACTTCCCTTCATCAATAATTAATATGGGATTCATATAAATAAATATAATATATTTCCATAATCACAAAAAATTTAGGTAAAGTAATAATAACAAGATTTTTAGGAAGAATGTTCCCACAAAATTCCATCAGAGAGGAACAATAGACTTGTGATGTAACTATCTTACCATTAGATGTTTTTAACAAAGAATCAACATTTAATCTTTGATCTTGTAATTCAATACCATTTGAAAATTATTTATGTATAAAAGAGTTGTTAGATCTATAATAAAATAATAAATTATCCATTCTAGAGTGGATGATAATTACACATTTCACCACACCTTAAAACCCACATCAATAGTTGTGATTAAATGGGATTTCACTTTATCTTTGGGATTAGAAGGCTATTGAAACTAAAAATAAAAAACCTTTAGATTCATGAAATGGTTAGAATAATGGCCATAATACTTGAATTTGAATTATTTTAGAGTGGGTAGTGAATTAGTTGGATTCCCCTTCTCCTCTATTTCATAAATTGGACCATCCATCACATTTCAACATTCAGGGGATTTATAAACCTCCCTTACACACTTAAATCACCTCCCAGTTTTATTCAAACAATTAAAATTATGTTTATTACCATATTATTTGTATGTATATGGATGGAATTTCTTTCCACCATATGATTATTTCAAGTTTTCATGAGACTCTATCATCCTTTTCTTATTGAAACCATGGGAATGGTGGGAATATCCAATTTCAATTTCTACCTTGAGTTCACATAAAAATATTTCTTCATAGTTATAAAAATCTATTATAGATAACACCTTTCAGATAGTTGGTTTTACGCCACTAAATAATCAATCAATTTTTCTTTCAGGGATGACGACTAAACTAGAGACATACCTTATAGGCCCTGTAAAATTAGTCTCATATGCACTAATCGATTCATCATCCCTTTTTTAAAGGTCATGGAATTCCTTATCCATATTTTTATGTGTAAAATAAGGTAATTAATTACCAATAAATATAATCTTAAATGCGTCCCATTCCATAGAGTCAATTTTTTCTTCTTGCCTCTTATTTTTAATAAGGTTCCACTATTGATCCACTTCATCTTCCAAATGATAAACAACTAGGATAACCATTTATTATTCCAACCACTAGAGATAAAAAATATCTTCTCAATGTTTTTGTTCCATCATTCAACTACTATTGGATCATAAGACCCACTAAAAGATATTGAATTTTTTATTATTAAGGATTAAAAATATGGTTGTTCCCTCCTTTTATTGTTTGGAATATCAACTTGATTCATGACTTGATAAAGTTGTGTGATCATACCAATAAAATTATGCATTCTAGATCCCTTATAATTTGGTTTCTCTGATGGAAAATCATTGAATTTTACTTCACATTCAGCATTATAAATGTTCTTTTGGGTTCCAAACATTAAATAATTCCGAAAAACGTAGTGTGAGTAGAAATAATCATACTAAGAAAGCACATAGTCATGGAGAATCATTTATTGTTTGTCCAAATCAAGACACCATCTTATAAATACATGACACCTTGGGTTTAACAAAATTAATCAATGATCACCATATATTCAAATCCTTAATGACGGTTCATAAAGAAAATGTGAATTAACCTAATAATATCCCCTAGGATTGTTCAACTAAGTGTGAAGTATATCCCATTTCCATGTACTACGTATTGTTTTAGTCAAACCTGATGTGACTTTTTCAGATTTATTACCCCTAGGTACATCTATACTAGAACCATGTTCACTTATAGTATCCATAAATGGATGTATTTCAAGGAAATACACATATTTTGTTCCTTATCAAAACATTAGGATGTTATCCTATACTTAGGATCATCCTAAGGGTTCTCACTAATTGTTTCCCATTTTATCTTCCAAAGGTAAACTAAACCTTATTATGATACAAACTATAACAACCTTGGATCTTCATACATAAATATCAAATCTTTTTTTAGGATTATTCAATACATTTTAATAATAAACTCTTGAGTATTGTAATGGTTTAGTAATTTTTAAGACTAGATACATAATCCTATTATATAATTATTTATATTCAATATCCCCCATAAATATATTAACCTATTTTACTCTTCATAAAAATAACATACTTGAACATTTTCTCATAAGCCGGGGAAAGTAAACATAAGAAAGGGTGAGATCAGATTCTTAGTAAGAGTAAACATAGGAAATATTATTCAATGATCACATTTAAGCACAAGATAAGCATAACAGTATAAGATCCTGAATATAAATTACATTTTTTATACCCAAACTATCATAGATCATAAAAATGAGTCTTCACATAAAGCATTATCATTACAAAAGACATGATCCATAAGAGTGTCAAATATTCATAATTCATGATCCATAAGTTCATGTCATAAAATTGTGGCACCAAGATAGATATAGAAACTATTTCATTTGTCAAGGTTAACTATTAAGAACATCAAATATAGTGGATCGAGCCTCATCACCTATTTCCCATTATAGATCATTCACATCGGCTCATTTTACATTATGGATCAAAACTATTAGTTTTTTTACAATTATGAATCAATCCCATTGAACTAATTCCCATTTTCATCTCATGATATATAAATCTATACCCAATGCATTGGAGGGATATATAGATTCCATAAATCCTTATTTATAATGTGACAACCATCCTTGGTTATAATGTAAACACCGCCATTGACTGTAATATTAAAACCATCATTGGTTATAACATAACCAACACCACATAATGAAAACTATACATAAATGTTCCAAACAATAATAAAATATTTATCATATTATTACCCATGAAAATAAAAGGGACTCACAAGAATTCCATAATTAGATAACCCATAGAAAATAAATGGGTCTTAATTCATATCATAAATTCATCATAGCATAAGCAATGGAAAAGGATTTGGTTTCATAAAAATATCATCATCATAATAATAATCCACACTAAAAAAATAATAAGGATTTTATTACTGTATCATATCCCCAATAAATCATAAGCAACATCAAAATATATCATTTTTTATGAAGACTGATTTTGAAAGATCACTTGGAGCATTTCTTGGGGAAAATAGCCTTTTCCCTTTGAATATAACATTTTAAAACTAAAATTCCAAAAATAATTTTTAAAATAATTTTTTTTGACAATAACCATGGAAATATATAATGTAATATTTAAATCATTTATCGGTCAAGATGGTAAATAATTCTATTTATTCCACACTTTTTTTAAAAAAATATTCCATTTTCATTTTGGTAAAATACAAATGGGACTTGTTTGAAATAAAAAAGAATATTATTTCTAAATTATTTTGAAAAAGAAAAAATGGGTAAATATTTATTTAAAAAATAATTTCAAAATAGTGAAAACATTCTTTTTAATTTTTTATAAAACATGGATATGGAAGAAAATGGGTTTTCGTCCTAGTATATAAACAAAGATGATTTTTCATAAAAATATTTTTTAATCTATTTAATCCTTTAAGATATGAAAATGAAAGGAAAAAAATTTATTATACATAAATAAAAAAATTATATGAAAATAAATGAGTTTCTTGAGAGATTGATAATAATATCTCATCATTGGAATCATATCATAAGCAATCCTGTTAAATAATGAGATTTTAACATTAATCATTTACCACATTAGTATATTTTTAATTATAATCCCCATTAAAGAAATAACATTATATTAATATTAATATCCCATAATAATTATTATGAGGATCATAAAATATATTTATGGTCAGTATATACACCACAAAAAATAAATAAGTGGTGGATAAGGCATGTGTCCCGCTGAAACAAAACCGTGAGGAAAATCCATTATCTTAAGTCTTGAATTATTTTTTTACTTGTTAGAATCACCTATTTAATTAAAAAAAGTTTACTATAAATATATTAACAAACCATATTCATATGTATCATTCATTATAATATTTACTCATGACCTTTTTTCTACCCATTTATTAACAATTACTTTTTAGAATTACATTTTTGGTAATAACTTATTTATTTTCTTTTTGAGATCCTTTTAATTTGATCATGGTTAAGTTATATAAATAATGCTAAAAATGATAAAAATATCATATATATGTATTATATATGTATTTATCTTAATCCAATTAAGTTAGATATAGAAAATGAATTACACCATTTTTGGAGGCGGTCGACCGTATGTATTCATGAACGTTGTTTCCATATTCTTAGGGGATGAAATAAAAAATAGGTAAATAATATATTAAATTTGAAGAGTAATTTTTATTTCATATATATCACATATTTAATTTAAACCTATCATTATTACCTTTCATACAAAGTGTAAGTGAAGAACATATCGCATCGCTTTGCAAGGTGGTAGTTCGTCATACACACGAGCGACGTTATCATATTCCCACAAAATCAAAAGTAAGAAGTTATATGTAATATTATAATTCTAGAAGTATAATTATTTCATAAATATCATATAAATATATTAAATACAACATTATATTCATCTATGAGTAGTGGTTAAGGAAAATTAATTACACCGGTTCTAGAGGCGGTAGTCCACCATGCACGAGATCGATGATTACATTTCCCACTTGATGGAAGAGGAGATACATATAGTTTATTACATTAAAATAATAACATATAAGTATAATTAAGATACTTATTATATTATATCAGATTTTTTTAATAATATTTAGTGATTTAGAGGAAGAAATAAAACAAAAATACAAGTTTAATAATTTTACCCCTTCCTCAAGGAACCTCTTTAGGTTATAGCTAAAAGATTATTAAGGGGGTTTATTAATAAACACAAGGCTTCTAGAAAGTTAAATGGAAATTATAGAATATATTTTAGAATTTATTGGCATAACTAAATTGTTTTGTAAGTTTTAAGTGGAGAAGATAGGGGGTGGTCTTTTATAACTGTTGTATATGACACAGTTGGAATTCTTGAAAAGAATAAAGTGTACCCACATTTTTCACATGCCAAAAGGCTAAAAAATGTATAATTATACAAAATTATATGAGATAAGGTCTAAATATTATCATAAATTGGTATTTGGATAAGTTTATATGTCATTATACAACTAATATTTTTAGTTTAACCCCTTCGATAAACCCGTTTTAACCTTAACCATTGTAATTAATTTTTACTATTATTACAATTCATTTTGAAAAAAAAATCAGGTAGAAATTATTATATAATATTAATTATTATGATTAAAAATATTTAATATTTTTTTCAAATTACATTCACATAATTGGAAAATTTAATTTAAAATTAAACCCATAGACGTGGGGAAAATGTTATTTTTCTAAAGAGAACATTTTCATAAGTCGAGAAAGTTTTAATATCAAAATTAAATATTAAATTGATTAAAATGATCAGAATTGGATTAATAAATATATAGTTCAACTAATATTTCTTTTAAAACCATATTAAAATAAAATGGAGATTGTAAATCCATTAAATTAAAATAGAGTTTTTAATAAAAATTAGTTTTTTATTATTCATCAAAAAATCAATAATTTCAAAAAATTCTATCAAAGATATTTTTTACTTGTTGATTAAAAAAGTTAAGTTTAATTTGTAAAATAAATTTTATAAAATTATAAAAAATAAGTTTTATTATTCTTTCACGAAAATAAATAAAAACATTTATTTGAGAAAATAGTATTTTTCAAACATATAATGATGACTAAAAATTAAGTATTTTTTACCAATATGTTTTCTTTATATAAATAAATTATAATTAAAATTTTAAAGGTGGTTATTCGTATTCAAATCACAATGTTTAATGGCTATGTTATAATGGCCATGTTTAAATAATATTATTAGTAGTATATCACAGTTCGTTAAAAGTTGAAATTGCATGTGACACAAGCTATTGAAGAAATAAAAATTATTGAAAAAACTTCCTAAGATACCATGGTGTTATAGGAAATAATAATTTCAATACAAATAATACTTAATTAGCTTCCCAAATATGGGTAACATTTATGGGAAGTGAAAATACAGACTTAGAACGAATATCTATTTAAGGGAGAATGTTATACATTTATAAGAAGAGAAGAGACCATCAAATCAATATAAATGATCATAAAAGGATAAAATTTTAGATTTTAAGATTATTTTCTTTAATTGAGGGATAAGTTTACCATCACGATATGGAAAATGGGAAAATATACTTTATTTATTTCCATTCCATAAGCATAATTTTAACCTTTAGTTCTTCTTATAGGAGTTTTACCACGTTTATCTCATATCTTAATCCATGAAATGAATATTTATGTTCAAATTTTCAATCCTAAAGCACTTAAATTAACTTGAAATATTTCACTTGATCCAAAAAGGGATGAAAAGTTATTTCCCATACTTCTATCGAATAATCAAAATAATAAAATTGGTTGGCATAAGTTAAGTAAATATCAAATATGAATAAACCTTCATACAAAGAAATAATAAATTAATATATAAATCATCAATAATAATTCCCAGAGTAAAAAATAAATCATTTTATAAATAAATAAACTTAAAAAAATTAAAAATATTCTCAACCAAGTTCAAAAAACCAAACATTAGAATGATTTTATCATATATTCTTCTTAGAAAAATTTAATATTTATCTCCAAAAAAATCAATTACTTATAAATCCCTACACCAAAAATGTATATTCTCTAATAATATAATATCTAAAATATTTTAATATTTTCCATATATATTCAAAATTACTTTAAATTCACAATAAAAATCATATATGCTTCTAAAATATAACTCGAACACTATTCCTCAAATAAAATATCATATTAGCTAAAAATATTTACAATTACCCTAATCATATAATGTTAACAAAATGTAATCACCCTTTTATCCCAATTTATTGTAATTAAATCAACATAAATTATCATATTAAACCTAAAGGTTATCAATAACATTCAACTTATATCCTTAAAATATAAAATAATTATTCATTAAATAATTTTTTCACAATAACACATGTTAATTTTAGGGTTCATATATACCTCAAACATCTATTAAAACTTAACAAATGACTCAAAAAGTACTCCCATCACATAGAACCTAAAAAGGGTTATATTTGTATTTAAGATTATGTTAAAACTTATACTTATTAACCAATTATGGTACCTAAAACTCTTAAAATATCCTAATATAAATTATTCTAGCCTCTAAATTTATATAAACCATTACTTTGATACCAACTATATCAACCTATAACATAATAAACCCATAATTACATGATATATAATAAGGTTTCCACTTTATTAAATTTCTATGATCTATTAGGTTTAGAGTTTTAGAGAATTATAAAAAAACATTATATTTAATATATAATATTGACTCACACTGTCTATTTATCCCCATAAAAATATTATTCTTATGATTACACTCATATTTCATTCAAGGAACACTTGCTTCATTCAATGAATATTTCCTTTATTCATAGCCAGACTTTATAATAATTCCTACAGATATTTAATCCCTATGAAAAATATTTGAAAATTAGGGATGCGAATAAAAGGTTCAGTACGGGATATAAAAAATAAAATAAATGAATCCCATTATTCCAATGAAAAACATGGAAACTCATGATAACATTTACCTTTTTCTCCATAAAACATGAGAACATAAATAAACCATTTCCAAATATGAAAATAAAAATTTTATAACCAATTATTAATCATTATAAAATCAAGGAGAAATATTGAGGTGCTTGATAACTCATGAAAACATATAAAAAACTTTCACATTCAAAAATTTATAAAATTTTCTTACCTTAGGAAATCGAAATATTTCCATAAATTACCAATTTTTGAGAATAATATTAGTATGTTAGATAATCATATTCATAATCCATGTTCAATCTTTTTTAACTTGTGTTATAATAACTAAATCCAAGTCTATTCCATAGGAGTAAGCAACCCCATTATCTATCTCGTTTTTCACCTTCGAAGACTAAATCATTACATAATGTATTGAAGTGATATATTAGGATAACCTATAATCATGAACTATATCGGGATCACCTTTCATAATATATAATGTTGAAGTACCATATTATTAAAATTTTATTAATATATCACTTTTTCATCATAAACCCCTTGAAAAACACATTTCATGCCACAAGAAAATAATTTTCCATTTTCAGATAATCTTAATAATATATATATGTTTTCCTTAAAAGCTATTAAAATTGAAAAATTCCCAAAAGATAAGTAATATGATATTCATTGAAAATATTTGTTAAATTATAGATTAATCTTGATCATGAATAATAATTATTATGGTGGGAAAATTTGATCAAGTTGTATATTCTTGAAAAACATTCTTTTTCACTTTTTCTAAAAAGTTAAAAATAAACAATATTGAAAACATTGAAAATATCTCTTTTTAAAAATTTGTGACTAAATAAAAATATAGTCAAATATAAAATTAAAAATATTTTAAATTATAAAAATATCATTTTGGAAACATTTAAAAAAACATAGACCTGAAGAAGAAATTGTTTTAAACATTTAAAACAATGTCCTAAAGAAAAATCACTTACCCAGAGTTCTAAATCTTTTCATTCGTATGTATAAAATCATGAATAAATAAATTATATTAGTTATATAATATATTAAGAATTATTTTAATGTTCATTCCATTATCATTATTACCTTTATTTAATTTTTTACCATGTTTTATTTAGTTACTAAAATGTTTAAGATCATGTTGGATGTTTTGAGGATATGCAGTTTATAACCACAAAATAAAATCATCATGTTAACCATGGTCAATAAATTTATGGTTCCATTTAATCAAGGATATTAAACATGTTATAATTATCATATTTATAAATTTTATACACTTTTAAAATTATCTATGTAAGGTAGTCATGAAAAATGCACCACGTCGTTTCAGGGAAATGGTAGTCCATAAACATGCATGAATAACAATTTAATTTTTCTAATGGGAAGAAAATAAATAAATTAGATAATATTTTAATTTTAAATAATCAAAAATATGATATACATGTCATATTTATTGATTATTTCCATCCGTATGATTATTCTTTTAAGTCGGGGATGCGAAATAAATCACATATCTTCATTGAGGTGGAAGTCCACTTATACGCATGAGCGGCATTATCATTTTGAAATGGATGGTATGGTAAGAAGGTATGTAAAAACCTAGGTAATTTTATAAAAAATAATTTTCATTTATTATTAATATTAATTAATTATATTTATATATATATATTCACTACAAGAATATTAATTAATTTTCCAATAAAAAAATAGTTTTATTCTAACTAATTTTTTTATATATTCTATATTGTTTTATTTAAAATATTTATTTCAAATTTATAGAATTTTAATTTTAAAAAAAATGATATCATTTTTAAATACATATTTTTAAAATTATCTTAGGATGAATTATTACGAATTTTCTGAAAAGTTTTATTTTTCGAATGAATAGTGACTTGAACTGAAAGCCCGAAGGCCTTGCATTTTTTATTTTTTTCAGATAATTTAATTTTTAATTGGTTTTGGGGGAGCCTAATATGAACATAGGCCTAGTAACAGTATGGCCCAACACATGACCCTAAATGACCCAATGACCAAACCCCACAGAACAGAGCCTCGCCATCATTATTGGTACAATTAACCTTACCCCCAACCATACATGGCTACATAGAAAACATTTACCTATAAAAAAAATCATGGTTCATAGTACTAATGTAATATTTCACACCCTATCATTATTCTAACATGGGAGCCCTATAAAAATTGCATTATTCTTCTTTGAAACCACATCTGATTCTTCTACAGTGTATATGACGCGTATTTTTTCTTCCCATTGATGACACCACTGATACTTTGACAAGAAATTGTTGCTTTATATATGTTGTCTTCCAGTTGATCCAACCACCAATTCCATATCACTTTTCATTCATCTCACAAAATTCTTCCCCTACTCCAGTTACAGCCGTTCGAGACGCACTACCAACCACACCAACCCAGCTCTCTATTAAGGATACCAACCGGGCCGACCTCTATTACCACATGCAAGGATTTTATCATATTCTTATTTCCATTGAACTAAAAATATAAGTAATATCCTCCAACACTACTTAAGGATATGAAAAAATTCAAACTTCCCCAATTAACAGGGTTCCTCCAGGATTTGATCTTAGGCTTTGATGCGGGATTACAAGGTGCCTTTTCTTTTCGAGTATCTAAAAATCATATTATATTTTGGAATAGTTTTAAAATGTAATTATTTCATTTTTATGGAAAATAATCCAATAAATTTAATTTTAATCAATATTATAAACGAATTTGGTATAAAAACATTTTTATACAAAAATGCATTTTTTCTGAAAAAAACTGTATTTCATTATATTTTTTGGGATTATTTTTAAATTAAATTCTACTAGTTTTATGAATTGAATTTGATAAAATGAATTATGTATTTAGAAAGAATAATTTATATAATTTAATAGGTTAAACTTAATTTTTGGTCATAATGAATATTAAAAACAACAAAAATATGATACCATAGTTAAGGTTAAGGAAGGGTTACCGTGTGGTAAAACTAAATAGATAAGGGTAAAAATTACATAAACACTTGTATTAATCCTATTGGATGAGTGTTGTCTGACTAAATATCTATTTATAGAGTTAAATTTATTTTAAAAAATTATTTTGAATTTGGTAACCCAATCATGATTTTTGAGATGATGAGTTCTATTTTATTCAAATTAAAAACTATTTTTGGGTCTTGGGATTTAAGTTCATCGTTGGAATATTCCTTTAAGTTTTGGATTTATTAAAAAGTATAAAAAAGTAGTTTATTTATTATTTAACCAAAAAATAATGTAAACCAATTTATTAATTGATTTTAAGGAAAATTTATTTTTACGCTTAAATATGGTATTTTCGTAAAAACCTATTTGCATAAATTTTATGTTCTTATATTAAAAGTAATTTAGTACACCATTAGAAATTTAACCTAATAAAATGTATAATAATTTTTTAATCACCATTTATACTATTTTTATAAAAACCCATTTATTTTTTTCATATAATTAATTTATCATGGAAAAAATGTTATGTTATCATGGTTAAGGTTAGAATGAGTTTAAAGTGGTTTAAAATAGATATAAGGATTAAAATGTATCCAATACTTGTATAAATGTGATTGTATGAGTTTATTTCTACCATATGACGTCTTATATTTTAATTTTGGGTTACTTGGTTCCACTTGAAATGATTGTGATATATATATTATTTAATCTTCTAATAAATTACCAGTGAACCATTCCCATCACTTATAAAAGTAAACTTATCCTCCTATATTCATAACACTTTTGATTACTATATTTCATCCAATAACCACCCAAATAACTTCCAAACATCCCTCTCTATTTATTTTATTCCCTGGTTTGATCAAAAAACTAACTTATAAAGTACTTAGTTATAAACCCAAATAGGTTTTATAAAGAAGTGGTATAGGTCTAAACTGAGAATTTTCATTTTATTTCTTCTTTTACCACCATAAAATATTATTCAACCATAATAAATAATAAAATTAGTAACTTTTATATACATATATGTTATTATGTTAAGGACATAACCTATATAGTGCTCTAAGTCGTTGGGTCACATGAACTCTAGTGAGCCTCCGCTTCTACCAGAGGTTGCCAAATATTAGGGAGGGTCTATGTATGGTGGGGATACTATAACCTCATACATGATTAACACTTTAGTATTATAAATGTAAAATGGAAGAATCATAATATTAACCATTAACAAAGATAAATCGTCCAAAAAACAATAATAATAGCCATATACAAAACTATGAGTATGTCATAGATCTATAAAAAAGATAGGAAATAAATGAAAATTAGAATATAGTACAATACATGTTTTAAAATTGATGAAGTAAAAAAATAATATATCTATATAGCATCAAGAGCCATAATGTGGTCTTGTGTTCCCCATATCTTATTCTATAATCAATCAAGCATCGTCAAGAGGGAACATTCCCTTATCCCTACCGACATTCATGATATCTGTCTAGATAAAAAATGGTGGACCAAACTAGGAGATATATAACACTCAGTAGGCCACCATCTATGGTATCAAAAAGATATCCAGTTTGTGCATATAAGTTGAACCAGTTTGCATGTATAACATGAATAAAAGTGATAAAAGTAAAGTGATATTGTCCAGTCTACCAAATCTTGCTATAATCAAGAAAAAATATCTTAAGACATATTTGTAATGCAAGGTAAATAATCATCAACAACCTACACTAATTAAACAAGTATCGAACCTACGCGGTCTAGGACCCATGGTCCATGATTAGGGAATCCTCTTTGAGTGCACGTAACAGATCCATAGAATGATTGGAAAAGATTTGGTGGATCCAAAATAGAATGGTAAAGGTAGTCCAAGAAATACAGGTCTAAGGTGTGAAACAAAGTCATCTAAATGGGTTGGATACAAGGATTAAAAATATACAATTCATCAATGTAAAACAGATGCAAGGAATAAAAATTTCCAAGGTATCTAAGATGGTCGTCAGTGCCATACCATGAGTCCATTACAATCATAACTAAATAATTCACCACTTTGTCAATCATTTCATTAATCATCTTATTAATCCATTATTAATCATATACAATCCAAGGGATTATCCATTTCATACTTTTCATTTACAAATTAAACGGTGATTTAATGTGCTTAAAACCTTTATCAAACCACTTTATTACTCTATTAAATTCCTAATAATGTATGGTGAAATAAAAACACACAAAGTGTGGAATATTCATGGTCAAAAGAAAGAACTCACCTAATTGGTGGTATGTGTTTATTTTGACAATCAATGACCTTGAAAAAGGGTTTCATGCCATGTCTATAACATTTATTAAACATTTTATAAATGTTTTATAAATTTACAAAGATACACTAGGAAGGTATGACATGTGGATCTATGAAAACCATGTATAAAAACTGTAATTTTATAGAAAATGGTATAGAGAACCTACCTTATTACCATCGAGGAACACTCATCGAGTATCAACCCTTAGATTGACCTAAATTATAAGAAAATGAAATATTAGATGAATACCCTAAAAATAGGGCATATCATCTTACACAAAAATAACATCATTGATAAAAAGAAAACCAAGAAAGGAGTCTAAAGAAAGATGAACTCATTTGTGATTACCTATGATTTAAACAAAACTCAAATCAGACATTTTATAGAAGAATGGGATCAAATCCTAGGTGAGGAGGCTTGAGATCATTGAACATATGGAGGAAGTGGTTATATATGCTAGAAAATAAATAATAAATAGGGGTGAAGTGTTTTAAAGAAGTAATATAAAATGCTATTTTTTATAAAAATTTAGAAGTCAAAAGGTTTGGCCACATGAAATCTTTATGAATTTATATTGGGTCAAAGAAAAAGAAAAAAACCAAAATTAAAAGACACATACCTCATAGAAAAACCCAATATCATACAATATCCACCACTTAGAATAAATCCTCTTTGAGTTTCCTTTACAATGATGATAAAGCATCTTATAAGAATAATTACATCCATTGTGCATGTATGTCAGATTCCTACTCCCAATTCTCATCCTACACTCAGTCATTCATCCATAACACAAAAAATAGTGGAACTAATAAACCTCAAAGAGAATTCATTCTTAGATCAATGATACATATAGGGTGATCCTTAAATTATGAGTCTAAATATAACTCAAATACATCTGGATGAAAAATTTGATATGGGTTTGAGTGATAATGATGTAGCTGAGATATGTAGAATACATCATGCATGGATCGGTACTTATGAGGTCACTGCAACTAATAGACTATTAGTATGACTCTATCTGAAATCTATAAGAGGACAAAATAATGAGATGAAGGCTTACCCTATATTTGAATTTTTCTATATACCAGACTAGGTGAGATATGAATAAAATAATCGATCCCCATCCTCAAAATCCATAGGTTTTCGATGGATATGAACATAGGATTTCTTTCTAGACTGAGTAGTAGACATCTATTTCTTAATAATATGAACCTATTCTAAAGTCTCTTAAAGTGACGTGGTTTGAGTTGCACTACCTCCCCTAACTCTAACTAATATAGATGCGATCATAATGGCCTACCATACAAGGCCTTATAAGGTGTCATATGTATAGTCATCTGATAAAGGTTATTATAGGAGAACTAAACTAGGGGTATACACCTCTCCCAAGAACCCCCAAAATCAAGGAAATATTCTCAGATCATATACTTCAATATATATATTATATGATCTGACTATCCATCGGTCTGAGGGTGTTATGTCATTCTTAAAAGAACCTCTGAACCCGATTCCCTCTGTAAACCTTTCCAAAATTGTGATGTAAACTGGTCATCCCTATCTGATACGATAGTATAAGGGAACACATGAAGGTTTAAAATATCGTAAATATAAATCCTCCCTAGATAATACACTAAGAATTTCTCCCTGATAGGAAGAAAATGGGTGACCTTTTTAATCCTGTCCACTACAACCCATGAAAAATCACTACCTTAAAGTGACCTTGGTCACCCAGTTATGAAAACTATGGTGTAATCATCCCATTTCCACTCAATAATGGGAAATTGATAAAAAGATCTTTTGGTATCTAGTGTTTTTCCTTCACCAACAGACAGATCGAACATAGAGTAAAAAATAAGTTATCTCCCATTTCATACCAGGCCACCAATATGGATGTTGTAAATCTTGATACATCATAGTGAATTTGGGATGAAATTCCCAAGTAAAGGCATGAAACTATCACATTAGGTATTCCTATATGTCTTCTAGAATCCAAACACAACCATGAACGCATATAATTTCATCCTCATCAACTATTTATCCATGTTGCAGGTCCTCACCTAACACGCTCTCCCTTACAACTAATCCCTATGGGTCTAACAACTATCTCATACTTAACAAATCTAAAAGGGTAGAGTTCACTTATAAGTATGAGATAAAGTTCTTCTAATAACTATTCTGCAACTCCAAGTGCATCTCAGAGAACATGGACATTAATTTCAATTCAATAATGGCCTCTTGTACTACTTGGGTCTAATTCTTACAACATAGTACATTAGATACTTCATTACCCTTACTAGGTGTACATGCCATCTCAAAACCGAACAACTGAAGATAATAAACCCACATTCTCTTTCTAGTATTTATTTCATGATGTGTAAAGATTTATTTCAGTCTTTTGTGGTCTGTGTACACCACAAAACACTCTCCAAGTAAATAGTGCATCTAACAACACAAGGTGTGAACAATAATAGATAACTCATGGCCATGCGTCAGATAATTCCACTCATGTGGTCTCAACTAGAGTGACACATGTGACACGACTCATTCCCCCTATATAAGGATAACTCCCAAACTATTTCCAAACACATCACAGTAAACTATATAGCTTCTTCTAGGATTTGGAATAGTTAGGATTGGTGCTGAAGTCAACTGTCCCTTTAGCTCCTAAAGGCATTCTCACACATTTAAAACCATATAAATTTCACAAAATTTTTGGTCAATACAATGAGAGATATACATAGTAATGATAAGTCTTTGATGAAATTCCTGTAATAATTAACTAGTCCTAAGATTATAAGACATCAAGTCCATTCTTTTGATACTTCCAAACAACCACAATAGTCACCTTCTCTGGATCCACATACACTCCTATCTCTGAGGTGATGTGGCCTATAAATTGAACTCTATCAATCCTGAATTGAAATTTTGTGATTTTGGAATATGAACTATGATCTATCAGTGTATTAATAACAATTTCAAGGAATCTTCATGATCATGTCGAGTCCGATAATACTCCAAGATGTTATCCAAAAAATCCACAATGAAAGAATCCAAATAAGGGTGGAAAATGTGATTCATCAAGTCCTAGAAAGTGGATGGAAAATTCTTGGGAATGAATGACATAATCATATACTCATAAAGGTTATTCCTACTACATAATATTTTATGAGGTATATCTTTCATCCTGACAAGCACCTGGTGATAACCCAACCTTAAATCTATTTTTAAGAAAACCTAATCTTCTTAGAGTTGGTATAGTAGATCATCTGTACATGAAAAAGGATATCTATAATTAACCATAAACTAATTAAATTTATGATAACCCACACTTAAACCAAGGGTTACATCCACATTATTAGAGAAAAAGATTGGAAAACCCCATAGTGAAGTATTTGGTCATATAGATCCATTTTCGTCCAAATCCTCTAGTTTCCCCTTGAGCTCTTGTAGTTCTGCAGTAGCCATCCAATAAGGAGGAATGGATATCAGTCTATCTCTTATCATTAGAATGATGAAAAAATCTACCTCTCTCTCGTACGAGGTATTTATGAATATTCATTTAGGAAAATAACCCTGAAATGATCCATGATTGGAAGGAAATATGCCTGGTGCATTCCCTGATTATCTAGATATAAGCAATAAATATGGGCTATCATCCTGCACCTCCCAAGCTTCTCGGGTTTAGCATAGCTCACCAAGAAATCTCATCCTCTCTTGGAAATAAAAGAGCTCCCTTATAGTCTGGTGAACATCACCCATTAGTGATAGTAGTAAAAATAAACATGAGGTGAAACCAACCAGTCCATACTGATAATGATATAAAACTCTATCATCTTGAGGAGAAAGAGGTCCCATACAAAGTGAAACCCACCTATCTTAAGGGGGAAATACCTACACTAGTTTACACACTCCGATGAAATCCCCAATGAAGTATCGAGTGTCACCATTCCATATGAAAAATGATCATTGATCCCAAGGCTCTCCACAGTAGGCACATATATATAGGAATGAGAAGAACCTTTATCAAAAATAGAATATACTAAAGTAGAGGCTACCAAAATAATACCTATCACTATTTAAGGTCAAAAACTCTACCCCTCAAGTATTTTTATGACTATATACATATAGACTGATCCAAGAAACTAAGATATAGACTGGATACCCTAAGAAGGTCTGCTCTACTAGAGTTGTATGTTTGGTGTTTGGATACTTCTACCATAACCGCCACCTCAGCCTAATTGGTCGTTCATAGTCCATCTCTATTCAGGATAAGAAGCTCCTAATCTTAATCTTGAATGTAGAGAACATACAAACCCTATTTCATTGAATGTTGGAGGTAAGGTCATGAAAAACCACTATAGATGGGCCATCCACCATTGGCATGAAACTCAACTGTGTTTCTATCACACTGGCTCCTCATGTGTCCCTAACTTCCACACTAATGATACAAAACTGCACTACCAACAATCCTGCTATAGATGTTTTTCCCTCATGAGAGGTCTCACTATGTTGCTTCCTTTCACCTTACACAACACCACTCATTTGAGAAGCGGAACTACCTTTATTTTCACCCCAAACTTCCCTCAGGTTATATTTAGTAAGAACCACATTATTTAATATTTTGGATATGGTAGACAACCAAACAACATTGAACCATGATCAAGTGGAATTCCTAATCCCTTACTCAAGGTGTAAACCCCTAGATGGATCGTAAATAATAAATATAGTTTCAATGTGATAAATATCAGTAAAGTGAGATGCATATTCCATAATGGATATAGAACCCTACTCTAGATGCATGAAATACATGGATTATTCATCACTAAATTTATCAGAGAAAAATTAGTCATAAAAATTGACTATAATTCCTTCCAAACCGTATCATGATACCAATATTCCTATTTTAGTACATCCCACTAATGCTTGGTATCTCTTTGAAGTATATATACCATGAGCCTGACCCTCCTCTTTAGAGGAGTATCCTGGTTCTCAAATATAAACATGATAGTCTCAAGCCGCAATTTAGCATCCTGGGGGCCATCATCCTCAAAGATATTGGGTGGATACTACTGCTAAATCTCATGAATCAACTCTGTTATAGTCGAGGTAGGCCACATATCTCCTTGAACTGACTGTATAAAGTGTTGGATACCCTCATGAAACTAGGAATCATCACCCATATATGGTATCTCATACAGTTCCACAAGTGGAACTACTGGAGGTTCTATGGGTGGCTTAGGGATCACCACCTCTAGTGCATGGTCTTTTCCAACCTCCTATCACAAAACTGGAGGCCATCAGGGTGGAATGTCACTACAAATGTGAAGAACATTACTTAATCAAGTTTGGGTAATGAAAAGATCACAAATATGTGAACAAGTTAAGTACAAGCCTCATATATATGAATCAAACCCCTCTGACTAATCCTAAATCCACGTATAGAAGATATATAGATCATAAGAAAATAAGAGATAATTTGTACATAACACTAATAAGTTTTAGTTTGGGTCAATTTTTCTTTTATAAATCAGGGGGTTTGGTATATGGAGTGGAAATTTCAAATTATAGAGGAAACACCCTTTAAGATTCAATTTTCATCTCTATTTAATGGAAACCATTTCATTTTAGAATTTAAAGTCTTTTAAATTAATATTTATTTATATTATAAATCTACTTAAATGGTTGAATTATATATATTACCATTTTTAATTTATAAAGGATCATACACTTCATAAATTGAACTTTGGAATCCATTTATTAACAACCATGAACATGTTCCATCCCCAACACCCAATGGTCCATCGCTCAACATACTATAATTGACTACAAAATATTTCTGCATTAATCTATATAGGAAAACACTCTTATGTTGATGCATGAACCTTTTGTAACCAATTTATTTCATTTCCCTTTAAAAAAGTTATTCAAATAAAAATTATATCTCACAAGGCACATATAATAATATCTTACAGTTAAGAAATGCATCCTAGATGACATGGAATATGCATGGAATGTGAATTTTATAATTTCCATAAATGATTCATGAGACCAATATAACCTTTCCATACCAATGAAATAGAAAAATATAAATCACAATCAATACAACATAGCATGTACATCACCCAACAGTGAAATTAGATCAACAATAATTAGAAAAAACTACAATATCAACACCATTTATATGTAATTTGGATTTTCCCTATATGTGGGTTTTCTACTCCCAAGAATATATCATTACCAAATCCTAACCCTTATCTAGAATAATATCTACCAATTCTAAATAGTAATATAAAAATAAAATAATTGAAAACCTTCTCGAATTCCACTTTGTAATGTCCTGACACATGAGCCACTAAATAGTGCCCCAAACCATTGGGTAACATAGCCTAAAGCAAACCTACCCATATGCCAGAGGATGCCGTTGAGCTGCGAGGTTCTATATTTTTACATTGGGGAGACTATACCCTCATGATTAGAGTAACCCAATGGTATCATAAATGAAAAAATTGAAAGAATCATAATATTAACCTACAATAGAAGATAAAACTTACTGATAGTAGTAATAATAGTCATATACAAAACTATGAGAATGTCATAAAGATATAAAAAATAGGAAATACATTGAAACCATAATACATAACAACACATGTATCAAAAGTAAAAAAGTACCAAAAAACTATATCCATATAGGTCATGAGCCATTTCTTGGTCCTGTGATCCCCTATTCCTATTCTATAATTAATCAAGAACTGTTAAGAGGGTTATTTCCCCTATCCCTGACTACATCAATTAATTCTTTATGGTTACCAAATGGTGGGACAAATAGGGTGTGAGATAAAAATAATTATTCCACCACCAACAGTGTATATAACATATCCAATTTGTGAACATAAGCTAAATTAGTGTACATGTATAATAGGAATAAAAGTGATAAAAGTAAAGTGATATTGCCAAGTATAACAATGATCATTGTGATAAAAAAACCAAATTATAAAGGATAACTATAAGTAAAAATTAAGTATATTCAATTCCCTATACTGAGTAATCAAGTATTAGACCTACAAGGGTGAGGATCTAAGGTCCCTGACCAAGGAATCTTCTTCAAGTCCATGAAACAGATCTATAGGAATATCGGTAAAGACTTGGGTGGAGCCCAATGAGCATGTCCAATGAAGTCCATGTAAGTCGGATCCACTGTGTGAAAACATGGAACACAAGTAGATTTGATTCAAGGAGTATTAATGTCCAAGGTATCCAATTAATTTAGTTATAAGGAGTAGAAATGTCCATGGAATCCATGTGGGTTGTCAGTGACATACCGCAAGTCCATTTCCTTTATAACCAAATCATTTAATATTTCATCAACCATTTCAGTAATAATCTCATTAATTCTTTAATAATCAAATAAAATTCAAGGTTTTATCCATTTCATAAATTTAATTTACAAATGAAAAGGTTATTTAATGTGCTTACAACCTTTAACAAACCAGTTTATTATCATATTCAATTCCCAATAATGTATAGTAAGCTCAACAGAACCCAAGGGTGGAATATTCATGGTGAAAGGAAAGAAACCACACTTTTGATGGTTCAGGTTGAGGTATAAAACCTCCAAACATGAAAAAAATTGTGTCATGACATTTATAAAACACGAATTCAACATTCAATTAAAGGTTTATTAATTTAGGAAGTAATGTTTGGAAGGTCTAACATGATACACTATGAAAACAGGGTATAAATAACTATAATTCAAGGGGAAAAGGTATATAACACCTACTATATGCCCATTTAGGTATATTAATCCAATATCATCCTATAGCTTGACCCAAATCAGAAGAAAATAGAAGACTAGATGACTTACTTGAAAATAAGGCATATCAGCATGCACCCAAATAACATCATTGTTAGAAAGAAAAACAACAAAAGGAGCCTAAGGAATAAATAACTCACCAGTGGCTATCCAATTAGATTAAATACACTCCAATTGGACATCATATGGATCAATGGGATCAAATATTATGGGATGAGGCTTTAGAGCATTGAATGTAAGGAGAAAGAGGTTTTGTTTGTTAGAAAATAAAGAAGAAAGAAGGGTGATGTGTTTTAAGAAAGTGATTGAAAAATGATATTTTAAACCAATAATTATGCAGTCACATGATTTTTTCACATGGTTTTCCAAATCATGTGACAAAGGTGCACCCTTTTTTTCTTCAAGTCACCCCTCATACTGGCAAGGTGTACAGTTAGACAAACCATGCATAGGCCATACGAAACACCTCTGCAAAAAAAACCTAGAGAAATCACAAGGCTATGCGGCCTAGTTTTCATAGTTAGAACAAACTATGTGTCCCCTAAAAAAGCACCAGACAAACCAACATGGTTTAGGCACACCATGCATGGTTGGTTTGGTTTCTATTAATCATGTGGCCCTTCTTTTCCCTCTAAAACCTAAGTCTCTGGTCTCCGAACAAGCCTCAGACACCCTCGTAATCTATGTGAACTCTTTTTCAATTAATATTAGGTCCAATAAAAATAATTAAACCAAAATGTAAAGATATATACCTCATAGAAAAAACATGGATCTTATAAAATGAAACCAGCTTTTATGCATACGGAGGACTACCACCTCACAAACTGATGTAATTCGTTTTCCATCCCCACTACTCATGAATGGTTATAATGATAGATTTAATATATATATATATATATATATTAAAGACATAATTTTCATTCTTGAATGATAATATATCATCTATTTTAAAACATTTACATCTATTTAAAAATGAAAAATGTCATTTGTGAGTATATGTATATTATCACCACTACGAAGCGATGTGATTTATTTTTCATCACCACATCATATGGAAGATATATATGAAAGGATCAAGGAATATTGGAAGCACCTTTAGTGAGAAAAATTTTAAAATTTATTTTAATATAGAGTTTCTTGAACCCCTGAGAGAGGATCCTTCATGATAAATTTATAAACAATTTATTTAATTTTGGAATAAATGATTACCTCATATTAGGATCCTTTCTTCATTGACGATGTTTATATTAAAAAAACCCTTTTGGATTACCTTCATTTTTATACACGGATTCAACTATATAATTCATCTAGCAATGATCTACACCTTCTTATTTGATCTTCGAGATATGTTAATTGATTTCTGGGTGCTGGCGCAATGAATCAATTGTGTTGCATTGTCCCTTCTCACTGCTCTAAATTTTTTTGGGATTGCAGGAGTTCTTATAATTTTTGAGAGGAAGGGAGGAGGAAAATTAGGGAGGGAGAATTCCATTGTGTGTAATGATTCTATGTTATTATTTTTTATTAGTTACTTAATTAACATAGCCTTATATTTATAGAGGTAGGTTTTAGGTTGAAATAATTATTTAATTGCATCACAAACCTTAAATAGTATTATAATATTTAATAAACCTCATGTGAACTAATAAGAATAAAAATATTATTATTTTATGGAACTCTCCAACCTGCGAAATGATAAATAATATTCATCGGCATGTAAATAAATATTTATCAATAAAAATTGTATTGGTCTGATCAACCCCCTCGATATTTATTAAATGCGTAAATTAATATTTAATTATATATGTAATTCATTAATAAAAAATTATAATAGATAAAAACTTGAATAAAATTATTCCGTAGTCTTGAGAATAATATTTATTCTATTTAATAAATTCAAATATAATTTAATCGAGATTATTGAAACCCTTAGTGTGTGACCCTCTAGGATTCTTTCTCATTTGAATTATGTGGGCTTTCCAATAGTTCAAGATTATTATCTAGTAATAGGTTAAGGACCCCAAGAGTAATAAATTAATGTTGGAATGATTAAAACCACATACAAATGTTCACCATGTAATATAATCCCTTTATCACAATATTTCATTAAGAAGGATGCAAATTCCTTTCCCCAACCTATATGCTCGATATGTATTTCTTTAACTCTATGAAATAAATACAACATTCCACCATGTACATTGAATTTATTGGGATAGTTGTATTCTAATAAAATGGATTAGATATCACCTTCCATTAATATTCAAGAGAAAAATACTTTCTTGACTTATTCATTAATAAAACATCACTTATGATGCATTCACCATATCAAAATTCACCTTGAACTGATATCGTCATGGTTTATGAAATACATATAAGAGAAAAAGTTGTAATATGAACTATTAATAATATTAAATTATGATGAGAATTACCTTTCTCATAGATATGAATATCTGATTGTAAAGTCAAATGTCTCTTTTTGAATGTTCCATTCCTTTTGTTTTGAAAATCACTAACTATTTATTAAATATATAATTTATAATTATTTCATGTTAAAAGTTTTTTTATAATATTTTTATAAGAAAATGTATTATATTTTATCATACTTACAGTATGTATTTTGAATTATGAAAATAAATATTTTATAATTAAAATTATTGAAATGAGTATAGATATGATAAATATCATACTCATGAAAACTATCATAGTGACAAACCTATATAATTATTGTATTAATCATAGACACTATTTATATCATAAACATCATTTGAAAATTGATTACGAATTAACTGGTCCTGTATTTCATAATGAAAATATTTTCATAATCAGATGACGTGAACATAAATCGTACTGAAACTTATAACAATTATCATCGAACTCATTTCAATTTACTTTTAATTACTAGAAAACTTAATCGTAATCTTAGGAAATATTTAAAAGAAAAATATTTCATGCCTTATGTGTTAATAAAAATGGTGTCATGATTTCAGTTATCATATGACCATTGGAGTGACATGTATCTAGGTCCTCCTGAAAATTATAGAGAAAATCGGATCGTTGGAGATGAAGATGACCCTTGTGATGAACTCCTATAAATACCTGGTCATTTGAAATCATACTAGATATGTGACATGCTAGATTCTATAGACAACAGAGATAGTGTGTGAGAGCTCTGTTGAATTTACTACTATGTGTCAGAACTCTAAAGTTTACATAAGTGAACTTCTTGTTCCTTGTCCATATAATCTTAGAGTTTGTACTTGATTTGTACAACAATGATTTTTGTGATTATGATCAAGGGTTTAAATAGATAGGAAGAAATAAGATCTAGTCACCTTCTTGATCGAGGGCTTCCGGGGATGGGCAGACAAACCAGAGTCGATCACCGTATTGAGGTATCACCCTAGTGTGGGTAAAACATAATTTCATGAAAGTATAAATCAAGGGACTTTTATCATAGGTTATTATAAACCATTATATTTGGGTAAAAATAATTAAATATTCATTTACTTGTATGTTCATTTCTTATTCTATTATAATAGAAAGAGAATTATTTTATAAATTAATTTTTTTTTATTCTACTAATCCAAATTGATTTTATTATGATAGTTTTTTATTACATCATGAATATGATTTTTGTGATTATGATTAAATCATTTACTCTAATAATAATTATATAAGATTTAAGATAAAATCAACATTTATTGTATTACTTTGACAAATAATAACCATTGTAATTATGATTCTTTTTTTAATCGTTTCCTGATAATACGATTGTTACTTAACATGATTCTATTCACCAGAATAAGACCCATGGATTACATTTCAAAATAATCTTTATTATGATATTTTTCATCGTAACCTTGGACCCAGTCCTATTACAGTTTGAAAAAAGAATAAGGGTTATGAATACAATTTCTTTAATTATATTAAACAAAGTTTCTTTTAATATTTTAAAATAAAATTAAACTTATAATTCACCCCCTCATGTATTCTTCCATCTGCATACACATTACAATCCAAAAATTATTATTAGGTTAGGTTTTCACTACTCAAATATTTTTTGGTTATTTTACCTTTTTATATTAACTTTATTTATTGTTATAAATTTTTTATAAATATTTTTTACACTAAAGTGTAATGTAGAAATGATTACATTTCTGTCTATTTTAAAATATGGTAGGATTAAGTCTTGGTTCTATAGAAAATATCAATCTTACCAAGCCACCAATTTTAGATTTTAATGATTATGAATATTGGAGAGATAGAATGAAGACTTTTGTGAACACCAAAAGAGATGATAATTTTTTTATGCTGACCGGTGAATAGAAAATTCATGACAAAGATATTAGAACTTTTACCAATCAAGAAAATATATAATATAAGCTAAATTAAAAGTTAAGGAATTATTTATTATGTTTTATGACCAGACACATATATAGAAATATTTCCTCTTATAATTAAGTTAAAAATATTTTGGGGAAGTTCTAAATCACTCAATTTGGAACCAGAAAATATTTTAATATAAACCAAGAAAAAGGTTGTTACTCAATCATATTAAAGTGATTTAGAACAATCTGATAATTTTTTGGAAAATCTTTCATTAAAATAAAATTAATAAGGAAATAAATAACAAGAATGATTTTGAAGTTGCCTATAATGAATGTGAAAGACATGGACACATAAGAACCAATTATCCATGGATAAAGAAGAGAATATTCAACTTTAGGAAGAATAATTTCATACTCAAGATCAAAAAATACATGCTCAGGAAGAAAATATTTGTACTCTTTAAGAAACGCTCTTATCAGAGGAAAAATTGAATCATACTCAAGATTATTTGTTTTCAGAATATAAAGAAAAGATCCAAACCCAGTAAGAATTTCTTGAAAAGAAAATGGAGGATTGAAAAGAATTCAAGAAGATGAAAAAAATAATGTTAAACCTCACGGAGAAGAAATTAATTTTTGAAATCTTATTTTATTTTCTTGGAAACATCAATGAAAGAATTTGCCATATATATTCACTTTGATTTAAAGTATTCCAATTCAATTGTTTGAATATTATTTAATTTATTTTTAGATGATTATGCACTTCATTATTTCTTATAGTCTTTTTCTATGACTCCTTTTTCAGTTACATCAAAGACTATTCCCATTCCTTTCTGAAAATCATAAAGGGTGAGAATGATATACACAAGGAGAGAAACTTATATAATAAGGGACAATTCTATATCAAGTGGGAGTTTTTTTAAATATAGAATATGATCCTTAATGGGATTTTTATCCTAAGGGGGGGGGGTGAAATGTATTCATCATTGTATATAGATGAGTTATAAATTGGAAGGGAGATATGTATTAATGTTTGATTCTTAATATGAAAGTTCTTTAAAAATGATTTTGGACTTAAGTTTTTTTAAAGTTATTTTATTTTTAAGCCTTGTGGTTTTTTCTTTTCAAATAGGGTGATATTGTTAAGTCCAAAGTATCTTTTTTTTTAATTTTCTATTCATTTTTTTAAATCACAAACTCATTCCTATATATTTAATTTCAAATTATTTCATGTCCAAACTATTTTTACAATTTTTTATAAGAAAATTATTTGCATTTTAACATACTTATATTATGTCTTTTAACTTATGAAAATAATTATTTTATCATTACAATTTTTGTAATGAGTATGGATATGATAAATATTATACTCATAAAAACTATCATTGTGAAAAACCTCTATAATTATTGCACTGATCTTAGATATGATTTATATCTTATGCATCATTTGAAAATTGATTACCAATTAATCTGTCTAGTCTTTTGTACTAACAAGATTATCACAATAAAATGATGTCAACATAAATCAAACTGAAAATCATAATTATTATCATCAAAATCATATCAATTTAATTTTCATGCCCATAAAACATAATAATTTTGATATTAAATATTTTAAATCAAAATGATATCCTTCTTTACGTGTTAATCAAAATGATGTGCTGGTTTTCATTATCATATGACCGTTGGAGTGCCAGGTGACCAAGTCCTCCCAAAAAATCTCAAATAAAATCCTTCCATTGGATATGAATATGACCCTTAGGATGAATGACTATAAATAATTTGTCATTTTAAATCATTCTAGAGATATGATACGTGAGATTCTAGATGACATAGATGACTGAGACACTATGCGAGAGCTCTACTGAATTTACTACTAGGTGTGAGAAATCTAAAGTTTACACAAGTGAACTAATTGTTTCTTGTCATAGTAATCATATAGTTCGCACATGATTTTTGTGACACTAATTTTTGTGATTATGATCGATGGCTTCCGAGGATGGTAAGACAGAGGTGTCGATCACCTTTTTGATTGAGGGCTTCTGGGGAAAGGTAGATAAACCAAATCCAATGATCGTATCGAGGGCTTAACCAAGTGTGGGTAAGATATACTTTTTTGAAAGTATAAATCAAGGTACCTTTATCCTAGGTAATTGAATACCCTTACCTTTGATTTAAAGGAATTAATTATTCATTTACTTGAATTTTAATTTCTGCTGCTATTTTAAAATAAAGTCAATTATTTTATATATTCATTTTCTATCTGTATTCTACTTATCATAATTCATTTGATTACGATACTTTTGGATTACATCGTGAACACATTTTTTGTGATTATGATTAAATCATTTACTCTGATTCTGATTCTATATGATTAAATATATAATAATAATTTATTATAATACTTTTATAAATTTTAACAATTGTAATTATGATTATTTTCTTAATCATTTCCTGAGAATACGATTGCTACTTAATAAAATTATATTCACCATAATTATACCTATGGATTGCATATTAAAATCATCTTTATTACGATATTATTTTCATCATAACCTTGGGTGATTATAGTTTCAATACATATGAGATATTTTGAATATAATTTGTTTAATTCTATTAAACAATCATTAAAAAATTATTTAAAACTAAAGTTTTTAAAATTTTAATTCAATCTCCCTGTTGTATTTTTTTCATCTACATATATATTATGATCGAACACTGATGAAACCAAAACACATAGAATTCCTACTAGAAGGTCTATTATCATAATATCTAGTCTTGAAGATTAATAAGTTAAAATTTTCATGAGAAGAATCCCCATACACTTATGATAAATTTCACCTGATAGTCACATTCTATGTGTCCCATCATTGAACATTATCCAACCATATAACTATATTGAGAATATCTTTATTGTACTTTAAGGTTCTCATTATAGTGGGGAACTATTATACCTTATTTTGTGAAAGATACTCAAGGAAATTACTACATTATTTTCATGTAGAAAAATGAAAAATATGTAAAAATATGTCTTTTAATATTAAATACATCTAATATACATGTAATCATTGTGAAAACAGTTGGTCGTAGGACACTAACTTTACTAAAATCCCACCTATACTGAGCTAACTGCCTACGATCTTCAGTCCACTAAACCTCATATGATAATCATGTTTATATTATGTCTAGGCTTTAGTAAAGGGGTCTTACACATTGTCTTCCAGAGAAATACTTCTCACTATAACCTCAACTTTTTGAGAAAAATCACTCAAGAGATGATACTTCTGAAGTATGTGCTTCATCCAATAATGTGACCTTGGTTATTTTACAAGTGCCACCACTACAGTATTATCACAATATAGTGTGACATTATCTTTGATTATAGGTACCACATCAAGAACTTGGACAAATTTATGCATCTATATAGCTTCTTTGGCTACCTCATAAGCCATAATATACTCTGATTCTACTATAGAATCTTCGACCACAACATTCTTTGAGCTCTTCCAGCTCACATGACCTCCATTAAGAGTGAAGCTGTATCGCATTTGTAAATTCATGTCATCTTTACCCATTTGAAAAATAGCACCTATATGTCATTTTATGGCCAGTTCCTCATATCCTCCATAGACTAGGAACATATCCTTATTACACCTCAGGTACATAAATATAGTCATTACTTCTATCTAATAGAAGTCACCTAGGTTTTGTTGATTTCATCATACCACATTTAATTCAAATGTGATATCTATCATATTACATAACATATCATACATGACATACCCAGTCGTTGAAGCATATAAAATCCTTTCCATTTATTGTCTTTCCCCAAGGGTATAAGGAAACAATTTTTTGAAATGATGAATGCTATGTGACACTAGAAATAATCCCCTCTTGGATTGTTCTATACTAAATCTATTTTGTATCTTGTAAATATATGTATTTTTACTTAGGTTGAGAATCCGCTTGGATATATCATGTTGGATCTTGTTGTGAATAATATATGCTACCTCACCTAAGTCATTTATAGGGAAGAATTTATTTAAAGAGGCCTTAACAGACTGTATGATTGAAATCTAATTTCGAATAATTAAATTTTTATTGACATATACTATTAAGAAAGTGATCATTCTACCACTAAACAATTTATAGAAATAATGACCACATTCATTATTTTTTAAACCAAATTTCATCGTGGATTCATAAAATCAAATGTTCCTTGACCTAGGTTATTTCTTAAATCCATAAATTATTTTTTTTTTCAATTTAAATATCTTTTTATAAACTTTTTGAGTCACAAACCCTTTGGGTTTTGTTATATGGAATCTTCCTGAATGATTCCATTAAAGAAGGAAATTTGTACATCCATTTTCCAAATCACAATGTCATGGAAGGTTTCAATGGAAAGTATAATTCTAATGGATTTTAGAAATTAAAATGGTAAAAATGTTTCATTGTAATCAATGAATTGACACTATTTAAACCCTTTTGTAACTAGTCATGATTTATAGGTAATTACTTGTCCTTCCATGTCCAGTTTCTTCTTAAATACCCATTTAAAACCAATGGGCTTTAAATCCACTAAAGGATCTTCCAAAATATATACTTGATTTTCGTACATGGTATACATTTCAAACTTCGTGGATTCTTGACATTTGACAACATCCATCCCACTTACTGCTTCAATATAGGTCAGAGGATCAATATTATCATCAAATAATGAGTTACCATATTTAGTGTCTTGTAAACCATACGATTTTATCTCTCCATTATCTCCAGTACTCATACACAATATTTTTATCTCTATAACATCTTCTTCCATGTGGTTTTATAGATCTATTCCCATGCCAACTATTTTAACTTCATCGAAGTATATCCCACTCCCACTATCTCTTTTATAGATAAGTCCCTTATCAAGAAATGAGGTACATATTTCAACCATAACCTTTTTGTCTAAAATATTTTATAGGTAGTATCCCATTTTTTCTTTGGGATATCCTATAAAGATACACTATGTTACCTTAGTATGCAAGTTTGTTAACCAAAGAGGCCTTAAGAAATGATTAACAACCCCACACATGTAAGTATGAAAATATGGGTTTCTTTTACATTCCATAATTGGTTTGGTATACAATTCATTTATTTAGTTGGAACTCATTTTTCTATGTATGATACTTTTTATATTGAGTACCCAAAAAAGGATAATGTAATATTTTCTTGACTCATAATTGATCTCATTGTGCCCAACATGGTGTGGTTCCCACTTTCACTTACACCATTCCACTAAGGTGTATAAGGAGCAGTGAGTTGAGATAAAATCTCATATTCCCATAAATATTCAATGAGGTCTTGATTAAGATATTATCCACCATGGTCTGAGTAGAGTTTCTTAATCTTATTAATAATATGGTTCTCAACATTATTCTTATACTCTTTAAAATAATCAAAGGAATCCAACTTATAAATCAATAATTAGACATATCCATATCTACTAAAATCATTTTTAAAGGTTATGAAGTATGAGTTCACAACCCTTTCTTCAATAAGAAATGGTTCACACACATTAGTGTGAAATAATTAAATAAGCTACTTATCCCTTTCAACTTTCTCACTAAATGGGGCTTTGGTTAATTTTCCATGAAAACAAGAATGATATACAACAAGTGGTTTTAGTTTAAAAGAATAAAAATATATATCTTTGTGTAATTTTTTCAAATGAATTTTTTACTTGAACTGGAAAATGATTCCATAGTTTGTTATGATTTAAGTCATGTGAAATAGTTTTGTTATCAAGTGACATTACTTGGTTTCTATAATCCAACACATAAAGGCCATTATTTTTACATGTCTTACAATAAAAAAAGTTATATTTTTAAAATAAGTAAAATTTATTACTGAAAATGAAAATAAATCTATGTATCATGTTTGGATATAGAAATAATGTTTTTGGTAATATATGGAACATAATAAAAAAATTCAAAATCAAGATCATTGAAATTGGAAATGTTAGGTTGTAGTCCCCGATAATTATAAAATTAAGTTTAGTTCCATTGATTTCTCATAAATATACCTCCCTTCAACCAATATTTATAACTCTAAATGGCCATAGTATTTGAATACATAAATGAGAGCCAAAATATGTATCTAATTACTAATTTTTAGAAATAGATAAATTTCACTCAATACCAAACACACCTAAAACATACCCTTGCTTGTTTATCTAGATGAATTTTATATTCCAGTGAACCTTATTTCCATATGTGAAACAAAAAGGATCGTGTTACATTGCATTCAACATGATATTTATCTTATTGGAAGGGTGTGAAGAATATGTGACCATACAGCTCTTAGCTTTCCCCTTTCGTTTATTCACCACAATGATGGAAGGATTTTCTTTCTTTATTTCCTTATCCACTTGGTAAAGAAGAGAAAAAATATATGGGTGATATTTCTCAATTTTATTATTAAAATTAAAAAAAAAACTAGAGAAGCTTAGACGGAGTGATGTGAGAATGATATAGATGCAAAATTCATTAAAGATTTTAAACACTATAACCTCTAGGTGCTCAACATATCTAAGGTGCTTGACTAAATGAGGATTAGATAGGTAACACTCCAAAAGATTACACTGAAAGATAACCTTGGAAAAATCAAATGATTACTGGCATTCTCTCTTTTGGAAAATAACATAGAGGTTCTCAAGCATGATATATGCATCCATTTGTTCACAATAATTCATGAGTTCACAAGGCATAGATGAAAAAAATCAAACATTGGATGTCGATCATTCTGTTCAAATGTATTCTTTAGATAAAAACTCCCCATTTATGATCTCTTTATCATGTTAATGAGGAAGTGATTATTCTATCATGTAAGATTTTAGTTCATAGAGAAACACATCTCGAAGGAATATGGCCCATTATAAGAAGTCAATTCCCATTAGGAGATGGTATTTATCTAATATAGATCATAAAGAAAGTGTGGATGATGATATTTACATTTTATACAATTATAAAATATTCAATTATTAGTAAATTTCTTGATTAAAAATTATGTGTGAAATAATAAATTAAATGATTTTTTTAAATAACCGTATATTTTATAAACTCCCAATATCCCTCACTATTGAACTTAGAATTTCTAGTTTTGAGGAAATTATAGTGGTAAGGTCCATATTAAATGACTTAATGATTTAATATTTATCCATGTAAAACAAATCAATGTATTTAGGTAGGTGGTCCAGCCAAGAGTGGGCTTGCATCTCCTTGATCCACTGAGTGGACTCCCTAATCCTGGAATCTTGAATTGTACTTCCTCATAACTTTCATAAGAATTTAAAATGAATAGAACTTTGATGTCAAATTCAATAAAAGTTTAGTTATGTCAACTCAAAATGCAAATTAAAACCCCCTGAGTGTCAAAAATTTGTCCATGTAAACACTTAGTTTTATAGTTACATTTCCAATCAAGTAATGGAAGGTTTAGTCGAAATTAATATTTAGTTGAGGTATTTTAATTTATTATGCATAAATTTTATCATTTTATTATATTTTACGTGTATTGTTAACATTAAGAGAATTTTATTAATTAATTAACCATTTTTGACAAAACATTTATGCCTAATCCGTCTATATAAATTTTGTCTTTACACATTAATTTATTTATTTATGTGATTGTGCTCTTGAATCCATAAAATAAATAATGCATGGACCAAAATAAATAAATAAATAAATGACCTGATCAAGAGGTTTTCTAAGTAGTTATTTTTTTGAGAGAATAATAAATCAACCTATAACCTAGGGTAATAACTCCTTTTTTCCAATCTTAGAATGGGTTGCAACATTCCACCTATCCACCTATGTATAACTAGAGTTGGAATCATTATGGTTCCATATTGAACCTCCTTCATGCACCTTAGGATACGACATTAATTAAAATTATTTATAACTTACACGTATATGAGGGGAACCGATGGATTAGTTAAGGAGATTATATAAATAACCGTGGGAATGAAGGTACTATATAAAAATGGAGGGAGGTATGAAACACATGCCATAAATTTAATTTAATAATTAATAATTTCAAACTCATAAAATAAAATAAATTAAATAAATGACGACCCATACATAGGTATTGGTCAATCTCATGATTGGTCATTTATGAAATGAATACACAAATGTAAATAGTTAATAATTATTTCTTATTCATTCTTTATTATTAAGATAAACACACTATAATTAATTAATAAATAAATAAATTAACTAATTCCCTTTCATCTTAATGAACATCTAAATTCATTTATAGATGACCATCATTTATAGAATTCATGGAAAATAAAATCATGAACCAAAAGTCATAGATTTATTATAACAAATTTATTATTCATTTAAAATTCTCTAAAAGATTTATTAAATTTTCAAACAAACCATGTATTCTAATTAATATAATAAGGTTTGAATACTTTAATTAGAAATTTATTATAATTTAGTTCATTTATTTATTGGGAGAGTAAAATACATGTAATATTAAGATACATGCCTTTTATCTCACTTGTTGTGTACCTAGGTTACACGCATGGGTCATTGGCATGTCAAATTGTTCAGACTATGTGGTGTGTACAAGTTATCTACATGTTGTGTATCGTGTATTCCATGTGTATGGGATAAACATATGGGATTAGGTATGTATTTTATTAGGACTAAATAGTGTGTACAAGACAACTACATACCGTGTGGTCCAAATTCTTTGTGTCCATGAAACCCATGGAGGATGTGACATGTTAATTAGATGCAGAAACACATGGCGTGTACACCAGATACTGCCATGTGTTCTGTTTTCCGTGTGTCTGCTTGACTCCCCAAAGGACTTAACATATATTTCATATGTGGGAAATGATGAATTATACATCATTTAGACTAGGTACACATCATGTATATCATTAATGGTACATGATTTCTATCTCATATGTCTTTACCACATATAAGGACTACATGGATTGCACAAATTTCTCTGCTAACCTATATAGCCTACACAACATGTATGCTATCTACATGCCATATAAACTGATATGTTGTGTTCTAGTTTGGCTAGGCCAACACATGGTGTGAAATAAATTCACCATGTGTAATTTACTATTTTATGTGTTGTGTATCCCATGACATGGCTAGGTGCAGTGAACTTGGGTACATTGTATGTACTCCAGCTACACGTCATGTAATCCCATGCTATTCGTCTATATTTTTCATCACTTTCCAATGAATTCTTCAGTCATTATTTTTCTATTCATAGAATTTCAAGAAAACAAAACACTAAATTAACATGATTAATATATCGATAACATTTTAATTTAAATCAGTTTAAATAATGAATAATATTAATGGAAAATCTAACCACTCTTAGTCATTGATCAATAATCAGATAAATAATAATAAATTTAAAACATGACCACTTTGATACCACTTTATTGTTTTTACCACAAAATAATCACCTTCAGTGGGCATAATATTAACGTTTTTTTAATATAGAGTTTCCTTAAACCCTGAGAGAGGAAAATTTATATTAAATTTATAGTTAAGTTATTTAATTTATAAATAAATGAGTACCTCAGCTTAGGATACTTCTTAATTTATGATGTAGATCTTCCAAACATCCTTTTATATTACCTTTGTTACATTGGAAGGATTCAGGTGTAGAATCACTCTATTAGTGATCCACATTATCTCATTTGATCTCTGAGAAACGCTAATATATTTCATGGTGCTAGCATGGACAATAAATTTTATTATGTTGTTTATCTTGATTTCTTCAAGATCCTTTGGGATTGAGGGTGTTCTTATCATTCTTAAGAGTAAGGGAGGAGAAAAACTATAGAGGGAGAAGTTTATTGTGTGAAATGATTATTTATTCTCTATTTTTGATTATTTATTCAATAGACATGACCATCTATTTATAGATCTTGGATTTAGGTCAAATCAATTATTTAATTTCATCCTAACCCTTAAATAATATAATAATCCTTAATAAACCCCATAAAACATTAAAATAATAATAATATTTTATGGAATGCACCAACCTAGGAAACAATAAATATATTTTATCATCTTGTAAATAAATATTTTTCAACAGATGTGGTCTTGTTCAATTTAAACTCTAAATTTATTGAATTTCCAAATAAATATTTTATTTAAATATTTTCTTCATAAATAAATTTTTATGATCAATAAAAATGTGAATAAAATTATTTCTTGATCAGTTGAATAATATTTATTCTATTAATTACATTTAAGTAGAATTTAATCAAGATCAAAGAAAACACATAGTGTGTGACCTTATAGTATTTTTCTCATTGGAATTAGGTGGGATTTTCTAAAGTACATGATTGTTATCAAGAAATGGTTCAAGGAACCAAAGAGAAGGAACTTAATGTCCCAATTATGACAGCCACATATGCATGATCACAATGTAATATAATCCCTTTTCTACAATATATCATCATGCAGGTTTCACAGATGTGTCACCAACCTATATGCTAGATATGTATTTCTTTGACTCTATAAAATAAAACCATTATTACACCATGACCATGGAATTTATTATGACACATCTATTCCAATAAAAGGGTTGAGAAATTATCTTCCATTAAGATGGAATGGAAAATTACTTCCTTAACTTATTCATTAATAACACACCACTTGTGATTCGCCCAACATATCAAACTATTCCATGAAATGTTATCATCATTGTTTACCAAATACATTTATTGCGTGATTCATAATATGAATTAAAAATAATCTTAAATTATGAGGACCATTACACACACTCTTATATAAGAATATCTAATGACACCAAAATATGAAAAATTCATACTACTAGGTATGTTTTCATAATCTCATATCTTGGAGATTACAAATCGAAAAATACATGAGAATAAGACTCATCCTTTTATGAGTACTAACACCTAACTGTCAATTTATTTGTGTCCTATCATATAATTTTATTGATTGCATAACTATATTAATAATATCGTCATCTCACATCAAGGATTTCATGATAGCCCATAAATTCTATGTTAATTTTTTATAGATACTTCAGGGAATTTTTAAATTATTGTCATGAAAAGTATTGAAAAATATGTAATAATATAGCTTATTAATATTCAATACATTTAATATACATGTAATAATAGAACAAATAGTTGATCCTAGGACACAAAATATAACATATATAAGTTTATTTAAAGATATAATATGATATTTATGATATAATAATCATTTTATAGAGATAAATTGATACTTACCTTCTTTTCCACATTCTATTTGAAAAAATGAAATTGTTACTCCAGTATATATATAGCCTACCATCTCCATGATTGTAATGTAATTCATTTTTGATAACCATATCTCATGGTTGATTTTAAAGGTATAATTAATTAATAAAAATTATAATTAGTTTATTATAATTATTTTATATATGATGTAATAATGACCCAATTTTACTATAGTCATCCTACTAAAGCCATTTTGGACCCATGAGTCGAATATCATCAAAATGCCCGACCCAGACTTAACTGATTATAAAAATAAATATGTCCTTAAAGTAAAGGGTTAAATAATACGATATTAAACATAAAAAAGGTTCTTAAGAAAGTTAATAATTTATAATATTTTATAATATAGGCGATAAAGAATGTACGTGATGAGTCAAACATGAGGTAAGAGACACTTTACATTAAAACCCCTATTTTAAATGTTTTAAGGATTTATTTTAAAAATATTTTTATTCCATATCGATATTCATAAAATTATTTTATGATTGTATTTATATGTACATAAATGAATTCAAAAGTATATTTTTTCCCTTTTTAATTGACATAAAAGGGTTTCAAAAAGATTCTTTCTATGTATTTTATATGGAATATTTTGAATTTATTTAGAAAAATAAAAAAGAATGTTCTATTTTATTGTATATGGTGTGAATAGATTTTCTTACCACCATAAACAATATTGATGCTTTTATTACTTTATAATCTTCCATGTTTTATTTAATAAAAAAACTCTTTCAATTTTTCTACATATTTTTTCTTTGAAAATTGGGTTTTAAAGTAAACGGATATATCAATATCTGAAAATTGTTAACTTATAGGATAAAAAGGATATTTTTGTGTGTTTGATGATGAAAATGTTATCCTTTTTGTATTTGATTCATGTTATGGTCCTTGGATATTGTTTAAAAATGATGTGTGATTTTAATATAGATCTAATGATAGGTGAACCCAATATATCTCTCCAATACATTGGGTAATTATTATGTTCTCTAGAGAATTATGTTGGAAGTTAACTACATTAGTTATTATACTTATAAGGGTCCTTAGAAGGGTTATTGTAAGGGTTATAAGAAGATTATTTCCCAAGTCACCAACATGAATTTTCTATTCTGGAAAATGAGTTCTTATGGAAATATTTTTATTTCATAAGGTCTGATTGTTTTCTTAAAGGAATGATTATTCCCTTTAAGGGTAAAAATGTATGTTTTTAAGAATAATTTTTGTGTGGGTTATCATGTTTTCAATGAAACCCTCATGATTATGATTTTTCCTTTATGTTTTATTATTATGTGTTTTATGGAAAACCTTTGGTATTAAAGATTATTTCATGGGTAAGTAAATGATTATTTGAGCTCAAAGTGTATGATTTCATGGTTTTGAAATGGACTAAAAAAATTATTTATTATTTGTATATGTCCCTTAATGAGATTTTCTTTTACAATCCCACATTTAATTTTTTTTAATAGGGTATATAGATGAGAAATAATAAAGAAGAAGTTAATTTGAAAGTTATAAATATTTTTCATGAAAAGAAAACATGTTTTATTTTAAAAGTATTATATTGTTGGAAAAATGGATACTAATTGGAAGTGTCTAAACCATAATGTATGATTTTTTATATAACCATGATGACCTAATTATCTAAAACTCTAAATCCAAAAGATTTTATATAATGCAATAAAATTAATTATATATTTAAAAATAAAGAGTATGTAATGTTATAATGTTGTGTCTTTATAGTTGGTATCGGGGGAAATATTTAGATAATTTTATTGGTATAAAAAATATAAGCAAGTAACCTTAATAGATTTTAATTTATGTTCATTCTGATATAAAAACTGAATATTACAATATTTTTTCATCTAAATTTGGTATATTGAGAATAGTTTTCTATAGAAGAAACAATGATGTAGGAACACACAATGAGGATAATATCCTTCCAAATAAAAAACCTTTAATAGTTGGAATTATAATTGATTAGTTTCTTTGGATAATGGATATATTTAAATCATGGTGGTATTCATGTGAGAGAGAAACCACATTCACAATAGAAGAATATGTCTATAGTGGAGCATCTTATAAAATAGCACCCTCCCACATTCAATGGAACATATAACCTTGTGACAGCTGAAGGATGGGTTAAATACTTGGAGAATATATTTGAAGAAATGAATTATTTAGATAATTAAAAGGTATATATTATTGTTTTTTTGAAGGTGAAGACGACCAGTGGTGGTCAATGGTTAAGAATATCTAAAAAGAGAAGAGATTAATCCCTTGGAATGAGATGAATTGAATAATATCTCCCTCAAGAAATATTTTCCCATGGATGTTTAACTTAGGATAGAAAAAAAATTCATGGAATTGAGGTAAATTAAGGAATATTAAAAGACTATGTGTAAATAAAAATTCCCTTGATTAGAATGGAACACACAAAATTTTATCTATAATATTAATAGTAAAATAATCTATTTTACTCTGTTTTGATGACAATTTATAAAAGGACATTGGCTTACCATGAATTAAAATGTTTTGAGAAAATTGTTCAATGTGCTAAGAAGGTTGAAATGGAATTTATTGGTGATCATGTATTCCATGAAAACAAGTAGAAAAAACATCTAGGAATAAAAAAATGAGGAAGAATCCATCAAATAAATATGTATGTAAGAAAATAAAGTTTCCGTCTTATGAAAAGTTTGGTAAAAAGAAACATAGAAATTTTCTTATAATTTTTTTTATGTTTTTCTGATTTTTAATGTTTGTACATGTAGATCATGAATGTAAAGAAAATGATCAAAAAAATAATGAAAATTCAATGATAATATGATTTAATTGCAATGATATGGGTCATTATGTGAGTAATTTTTCAAATAAAGGATTGAAGGATGTAAATCATTAAGATCAAAAATAAAAATGTATGGATAAATTATTTGAGATTATTTGAACAAATGTTAAACCATCCAAGGATATAATATCAAGAACATGAAATGTTTATTTAGATTATTCCAATTTTTTTTTATTTGGGGTTTACAAACAATCATTTTCAATATATTTTCTGATAAACTTGAAATTTCACATTAGGAAATTAAGATGAACTTGTGGTAAAAAAACCTAGGGAATTATTAAGTAAAAAATAAATTATAAAAATCTTATTATTGTTGTGTATGGAAAAGATTTACCTGAAGACATTTTTTTCTAGCCCCTTGCACAGTTTTTTATTATTATGGGCATGGATTGGATTTATATTTACAATGATAAGAAAAAACGTGGATCTAAATAATATGTTTTTTAATGAGTTTTAATTTTGTTAAAATAAAGAATTCATACCTTTGATAAAATATAAATAATATAAGAAATTGATTGAAGGTGGCAGTGAAAGTTACTTAGAATATGTTTTTTAAAAGAAATAAATTGTTCAGATTAGTGATATACCAGTTATACATGAATATATGGATGAATTTACTGATTATTTTCATTGTATTGTTCATAATTGGGGGGTTGAGTACACTTTTGACTTAGTACCTAATTCTAAACCAATTTCAAAACCCCTCAATATAATGGTTCAAGTATAACTTTTGGAATTTAAAAATAGGTTTCAAGAGATTCTATATTAATATTTCATTCATCCTATAAACTCATAATGGATTGATCCTATTTTATTTACTAAAATTATAGATGGTATCATGAGGATTTTCATTGATTAAAGAGATTTGAATAACATTAATTCTAAGAATAAGTATTTGTTTCCCCATATAGATGAATTGTTTGATTAGCTCTAGGAAGCTCAATATTTTTTAGAGGATGATCTAAGGTATTGGGGACATCATCTAAAGATGAATGAGGATTAAATTCTGAAAATATCATTTAATACTAGGTATGTGAATTATGAGTTTTTTGTTATTCCCTTTGGGTTAAAAAAATGTTCCACCTATATTTATAGACCTTATGAATAGATTTTTCCATTAGTTATTGGATAAGTTTGTGGTTGTTTTTTGATGATAACCTGACATATTCTAAAATTTATGATGATAATAAGAAATATTAGAGGGTCTATTTTTAAACCTGGATATAAAATAAGTTATTTGTAAAATCTAGAAAATGTGATTTTTGGTTGCGCAAAGTTCCTTCCTTAGAAATATTATAAATAAAGAAGGAATAAATTTTGGAAATCCTAAAAAAAATTTGTTCATGAATGTCAAAGGCCTGTAAATGTTACAAAGGCTTATATTTTTCTTGGATTAGTAGGATGTAATTGATGGTTTGTTATAATATTTTCATGGTTATCTATCCTAATAACTAAGTTAATTGGAAAAGGACTTAGGTTTATTTGGATAAATGAATATGATGGATGATTCCAAGAATTCAAAAGAAGATTAGTGAATACTCCAGCTTTGTCCCTTTCATTTAGAAATGGTGAATTTTTTATCTACAATGATAATTAAATGAAGGTAATAGGTTTTTTTTTATTGTATAATGGTCATGTCATTTCTTATGCATCTTGTTAATTAAAAGATAATGAGTTAAATTATCCTACACAAGACCTTAAACTGGGGATTTAGTATTTGATTTAGAAATTTGGAAATGTCATTTATATGGAGTAAAGTGTGAAATATTCACCAATAATAAAATTTAAGTGTATATTTACTTAGAAAGAGTTGAACATAAGAAAAAGGAGATGGATAGAATCGATAATAGATTACGACTAAATAATCCCTTACCACCCAGGTAAATAATACATAGTATCTAATTCTTCATGTGAGAATGATATCACCACATTAACCATGTTACATTTGGAACATAATTATTTAGTGAATGATTTGATGATTTTTTACATATAAATTGTGTATGAAGGAACTCACTTTGTTTTTTATTAAGTGATAGTACAATTTTATATTTCCAAAATAACTAAGAAATCTCAGAAAGAGGATCATGTTTTATAATGAAATGTATAAATTTTTTTAATAATGTTAAGTTTCTAGAGTTATGTGTTAATGAATAAGGTATTATCAGATTTGTGAAGAGATTATGTGTGTCTTGTGATCCCTAATTGAAAATAGAATTATCAAGTGAAGATCATAGTTCCCTATTTTCTATTCATTCTAGTAGTAAGAATATCTAAGATGACCTTTAGGGTATTATTTGTGGGATGTAATCAATAGAGATATTGTTTACTTTACCATGAAATGTTTGACTTGTTAATAGTTTAAGGAAGAATGATAATTAAGAAAGGGTATGATTTATCCTCTATCTATGATGAAGTGGAAATGTGAATATATATCTATGGATTTCATGGTGGGTTTTCAAAATACATCTCAATGAAATAATGTGATTTGGGTTATTGTTGATCGATTACATAAATCTAGGTGTTTCCTTCTTATTTGTGATATATCTGTATCTCAAGGAGATAATTAGTTTTTATGGAGTTACTCTATCCATTATATCTAACCATGATCCTAGGTTTACTCATATTTTTTTTAAAATTATTCAAATGTCATTGGGTTCTAAATTAAAATTCATTATACATTTTGATCCTCAATTTTATGGGTAATAAAAATAAAGGATTTAGACTTTGGAGTATATTCTTTGATCTTATTCAATGGATCATCATGGATGTTGGGATCAACATATAAATTTATTTTTACATTCTTATAATAATAGTTCCCATTCCAGTATGAAAATGAATGATTTTAAAGCATTAAATAGAAATTGGTGGAATGCTACAACTTTTTGGGATGAAGTTAGGGAAATAATGTCATTAGGATCAGAATTGGTAGAATAAATGGATTATAGGGTAAATATACATTATAGACATATGAATATGGTTCAAAGTAAGTAGAAAAGTTATGAAAATATCTGGAGGAAAGATCTTTAATTTGAGGCAGGTGATCAAGTTTTCTTAAAGTATCTCCATAGAAAAGTGTTATACATTTTTGTAAAAAGGGAAAGTTATGTCCATGTTTTATTAGACCATATAAAATTTTGGACAATATTGGATTGTATTTTTACCAAATGGCCTTGACTCCAATTTTATCCCAATAACATGATGTGTTTCATTTTTCATTGTTAAGGAAGTGTGTTCCAAATGAATCTCATGTTTTGAGTCCTGAAGTAGTTTATTTTGATGAAATAATTTATTATGTGGAATATCCATTATATATTTTTTAATGTATATAGAGATTTTTTTGGAGTAATGTGAAATTTAGTTTTAGGGTTTGTGAAAAAATCATATGATTTAAGAATCAACATGGGAATATAAAAATGATTTGAACGGAAAAAATCCTCACTTCATTAAGAAATGAATAAAATTGAAAAGACATAATTTTAAGAAGGGGGCATAAAAACCCTAAGTAATGTCATAATAAATAATTTTTATGTCTTATTAATATCCATTTATTATATTTTATAGAGTTATGTTCATTTTAACAATATTAAGTAATTTTCTAGTCCAAAAAGAAATAGTCTTATTCTTGCTAAAAATGTTTACATATATTATATAGTTTTATTTAACATATTGAGTTCAAAGTTACTGAATTTTTATTAATAAAACTATATCATTTTATAATTCATTATGTCAAAATTACCTTATGATGAATTTTTGATAATTTTCGAAAAAGTTTGATTTTTCGAATGAATCGTGGAAATTATTGATTTTTATTGAAAATTGTCTTTTCTTTTCATGTTTTTACAATGTCATATTCTATTTTGGATTAGTTTTAAAATTTAATTATTTCCTTTTTATTAAATATAATCTTATAAATTTCATTGTAATCAATATTATACATGAATATTGTATTAAAACATTTTTATACTTAAAATACATTAAAAACCGCGCATTTCATTACATTTTATTGGTTTAATTTTAATTTAAATTCTGAAAAATATCTAAATTTTATTTGATAAAATTAATTAAATATTTATAATCCATATAATTAATATAATTTAATAGCTTTAACATAATTTTCGGTGGTATATAATAGTAAAAATTGTGAAAATAGGTTACCATAGTGAAGTTTAAAACATATTTACATGAGGGTTAAACTAAAGAGATGAGAGTTAGAATTTCCTAAAAACTTTTATTCATCCTATGGGATGAATTTTTAATACTATACATATTTGTAATGAGTTTATAAATTTATTTTTAACATTATTTTTAATTTTTGATCCCAAACTTTAATTTGAGAAGATAAGTTATATTTTATTCAAATTAAAAACTATTCTTGGGTCTTTTCGTTTAATGGAATGGCTGGAAGAATAAATTTGATTTTCTGATTTATTAAGTCTTAAAAAATGACTTTTTATTATTTAACAAAAAAATTAACTGACACTTATTTTTTACTTGATTTCATTGAAAAAATATTTTCATGCTTGAATCTGGTATTTTCATAAAAATTGTTTTCATACATTTTATTTTCTTATATAAAAGGAATTTTTTTTTCAGAAATTTGATATTTAAAAGAACAAAATCGGTTCTAAATTTACAATATTCATTTATAATTTTTTTATATGGACTTTTTATTTTTGGTCAAATAATTATGTTTTCATGGAAAAAGTTAAGTCGTCATGTTTAGGTTTAAACTGAGTTTAAAGTGGTTTGACAATGAGAAAAGGTTTGAAACGTATCAAATACTTATCTAAATGTAATTTTTTGACATTATTTAGATCCTATCACATATTATCTTAAAATATAATATTCTTTGGTTCAAATATACATGATTATTGTATATATATTATTTAATATTTCATGAAATTTCAAGTGTGTCTTTTTCCCTCACTTATAAATGGGAACCTCATCTATTCTATATATTACACATTTTTATCACTCTAGTTTGACCAATAATTTCCTATGTAAGTTATAAAGATCCCTCCCCATGTCCTAGAGTCCCTGGTTTGATCATAAAATCCACCTAGGAAGGATTTAGGTATAAACTTAAAGAGGTTGTCCAAAGAAGAGGTATTTTTCTTAACCGAGAAATTTCATTTTATTTATACTTTTACCTCCCTAAAATATTATTCAACCATGATAAAATTAAAACATCTATATTTTAGATTTAATTATATATTATTATATCAATTAAATAACCAATATCCACCTTTAATTCCGTCAAATGGAAAATAGAACCATCGTTTATGTATACAGCGAACTATCGCCTCCTAAACCGATGTAATTCATTTTACATTACCACCTCTATTAGATGGTTATAATGATGAATTAAATGTATGTATATGTATATATGTTATATTAATGAAATAATTATAATTTTATAAATATAATATATCATCTATTTTCTTACATTTATATCCATTGAAAAATGATAACATCTTTTATGTGTAAGTGTGGTTTATCGCCTCTACTGAAAAACCCTAACCTTTATATAGATATTGTGTAATTTTTTTCAGGTACCTTTTATCCTTGTTTTGATCATATTTTTTTTGTATCTTCTATTTACCGAGTTTTGGTTTTTTTGAAATATTTTGGAGGGTATTTGGGTAGTGTATGATTGACGCATGGTTTTTCCTAACCAAGAACCTACACCCCCCAAAAATCATGAACCCTATGATAGAGGATGTTTTCATAGTTGGATAATGTTTTGTCAAACCATGATTCTAATTCGTAGAAACTGTGCACTCCAAATAATAGGGGTAAATGGGTTGGTTTTATAGTTTGGAAAACCCTACAACCCTATTGTTTCCGACGCTTTCTTTGGGGCGTGTGTATTCGTCTATTAGGGGATTACGAAGACGCACTAACTCTTTCCCTGCATTCCTGCATTCCAAAGGTGGGTGACATCCATCACTTATTCAGGGAAATTTCTCCTTGATCAAAACGGGATTATGGGATGTGGTTCCTCCTTTGGTGGATTCCTCCTCGAAACTCATTGCCTAGTTTGGGTCCCCTTTATAGATTAAGATGTTTTTCGTGAAACTCTTCCCAAGGCCCTATCTTCATGGACACTAGTTAATTACACTACTTCTATCGGGACATTCAAAGGGATCTGGTCAGGGTAGCAACTTTCATTTGGGGGAGTAGTCATGTTGGACATCACTGGCATGTCTGGATGCTGGAACACGAGCACGTCTGGTTTTCTTCCCATTATTATAGGACTTCTTGAGGTTGTGGAAGCCCGTGGAATCCCACATAGAATGCGGGGAATTATATTCCATAGGCATGTATCTAAGGTTTTCCTCAGCGTCCCATGTTTTAAAAAAGGTTTTCCGCATGTTTAACTTCTAGCAGAGATGGATCGAACTGATCAAAACACTGACTAGAGTGGATTAGATGGGTGTGACCCTTGGAGGGAACACTGATGTTGGGGATAACACGTAGTTAGTTACCTGGTTACTGCTAGGAGTGGTGAAGGGATGAATTGGCATAATCTCACTGGGATGTGGTGGCCTGGGTAATAATCAAGATGGATTACGAATGGTTAAATGAAATGGGTTGAAAATGGGATGGAGTCAACTAGAGGGAGATAGTTATGTTGGGATTGAGCCTCAAAAAGACCTCCTACTAATCCCCGTGTCAGGGAATCAAAGTATGTGTAGTTCATGAAGCGATGGGGAACCTAAGGAAGCAACCTGTATGAAGGGGACCTGGAAAAAGTGGAACCTCCGGGTTGGGGAATGAAATTAGGGTGCATGCGAAGGACAAAAACCTGATGACATGCTGGGGCTTATACACGATTAGCGGCCCGAGAGTTGGTTTATTGCCCGAGGGGGGCATACTAGAAATGTGAGTCCAAATTGAGGGGACTACAATGGCTTACCACAGTATGGGTTTACATTGACTTACCGATGGATGGTGTCATAATGGATTACTATTGGATGGGGATCCCAACGGCTTATTGTTGGAAGGGTATCACAATGGCTTATTGTTGGATGGGGTCACAACAGCATACCGCAGGACAAGGATCACAACGGGTCACCGCTGGATGGGGTCACAATGGCTCACCACTAGACAGGGATCACAACGGCTTACTATTGGATGGGGATCACAACAGCTCACCGCTGGATGGGGTCTCGATGGCTTACCGTTGGATGGGGATCACAACGGCTTACCGTTGGATGGGGTCACAACAGCTTACCACTGGATGGGGTCATAATGGATTAATTCAAGATGGGGATCACAATGTCTTACCATTGGATATAGTTACATGGGCTTACCTCTAGACGGGGATCACAACAGATTACTGATGGATGAGGTCACCACGGCTTACCACTGGATGAGGATCCCAATGTCTTACTAATGGATGGGGTCACAACGGCTTACCACTGGATAGGGATCAAAACGGCTTACCTCTGGATGGGGTCACAACGGCTTACCACCGGACGGGGATCACAATAGATTGCCACTAGATGGGGTCACAACGGCTTACCGCTGGATGTGGGATGTAGTTTAATGTCGTGCAGGACGAAAAGGGGGCATGCAGTTCAACGTCATCCAGGACGAAGGTGTTCCGACGTGAAGGAGGTTTTGAACCAGTGGATAGTGGTTGTTGGGCTTGAACCTCAAGGAGGCTTCCTACGTACCTTACATTGGAAAAGTTCAAATTCCACATAGTTTGGTAATGGGAACTGACATGAATATAGTCGGGACCATTGGATGGTGGGCTTGAACCTCAGGGAGGCTTCCTACGTACCATTCCTTGGCAAGGATCAAAGTCCATGTAGTTCGAGAGTGGGAACCAACATGAAGATGGTTGGGACCAATGGATGGTGGGTTTTAACCTGAAGGAGGCTTCCTACATACCCTTCCTTGGCAAGGATCAAAGTCCATGTAGTTCGGGAGTGGTAACCGATGTGAAGATGGTTGGGACCAATGGATGGTGGGATTAAACCTCAAGGAGGCTTCCTACGTACCTTCCCTTAGAAAAGATCAAAGTCCACGTAGTTCGGGAGTGATTTGGCAAATCGATGTGAAGATGTTCGGGACCAATGGATGGTGGTCTTGAACTTCAGGGAGGCTTCCTACGTACCTTTCCTTGACAAGGATCAAATCACACATAGTTTGGGAGTGGGAACCAATGTGAAGATGTTCTAAACCAATGGATGGTGTGCTTGAACCACAGGGAGGTTTCCTACATACCTTGCGTTGGAAAATATGAAAATCCACGTAGTTAGAGAGTCAGTTGGCGAATCGACGTGAAGATGGTCGGGACCAATGGATGGTGGGCTTGAACCCTAGGTAGGATTCCTACATACCTTGTGTTGGAAAGTATCAAAGTCCATGTATTTCAAGAGTGGAAACTGATGTGAAGATGGTCGGGACCAATGGATGGTGGGCTTGATCCTCAAGGAGGCTTCCTATGTACCTTGTCTTGGAAAGGATCAAAGTCCACATAGTTCAAAAGTAGGAACTGATGCGAAGATGGTCGGGATGAATAGATTGTTGGCCTGAAGCTTAGGGAGGCTTCCTATGTACCTAGCCTTGGTAAGGATCAATGTCCACGTAGTTCGGGAGTGAGTTGGAGAACCGACGTGAAGATATTCGGGACCAATGGATGGTGGGCTTGAACCTCAGGGAGGCTTCCTACATACCTTGCCTTGGGAAGGATCAAAGTACATGTAGTTCAGGAGTGAGTTGGTGAACTGACATGAAGATGGTTGGGACCAATGGATGGTGGGCTTGAACCTCAGGGAGGCCTCCTACGTACCTTGCCTTGGCAAGGATCAAAGTCCACATAGTTCAAGAGTAATGTGGGGCTTACACTCTAGGCTGCCCAGATAGGATGTTATGGTCGATGCTTACTCTAAGCACACGTGAGTCATGCTCAGCGTGAGAAACAAGAGGTAGAAAAACCTGATGATCACGTCTTGAAAGGTGTGTTCGTGGGAAGAGGGGTGGGGCTTACACGTGGTTATCATCCGAAAGGGGAAATATGGGCTTACTTCAGGGTGCAAGCCCAATGTGATGGAGATTGGGACTTACTCCAGGATGAAGGCCTGGGTGGCGACAAATCCCAACGAGAGAGGGATGAGATAACAACGGTCCCAATGACCATCTCTCCTCTAGTCTTTGGCAAGGAAGAAGATAGGAGGAGAAGAGGTGCTGCCTCCTGCAAGAAAAGTAAGGGGCACACACCAAGGTGGTTGCCCTGTCCCCGTGGACAAATACCGCTCCAATAAAGAGGATCTCATTCCATGTGAGGAATTATCTCACTCCCATGGATACTTTTTTGGCATCCAGAATGTCCAAGGAGGGGCACCCCACGTGTGATGCATGGGGCATGCTCACAATTTAACGTCATGTGTTGAGGACGATGGTGCATGGTAGTTTAACGTCCTATAGCTCAGATGAAGGGTGGTGCACTCCGCACATATTGGACTTACATAACTGATACACACCCACCCTTGAGTAAAGGAAGGCATCAGAAAAGCCGTGGTGTGGGGGTGTGATGGAGCGATCCATTGAGGGGTCCATGTTAGAATGGCTATGCGAAGAAGCAATAACCGTTAGCATGCCTATGTGAAGAAGCATGAGGAGAAGCAATGCAACGGGAAGCATCACCCAAGGGAACTTGTAATTTATTTGTGAAAACCTCAAGGGCCACATGGGAAAAGGTGTTGTAGAGCAAAGGGGTTCATAGGTCGAAGCCTTGTGAAGTTCTAGTACCCCATGAAGTGGAGTGGCTTCATGAAGGGATGTGCTTCGGGAAGTGGGGTCTCTTAGCCTAGAAATAGGGAATAGGTGCATATGGAAGGTGATTCATGAAGTGGAAAGGAATTAATGGAGAAATGACTCACGAATAAAGGGTGACTTGTAAAACATAACATTGAAAATCCATATGCTTTGCGAAGCATAGTGACCATGCCTTAGCTTGCGAGTCACATGTGTATGAAGGATACTTCGTAAAGCATAAACACTCTGCGATGACCCGAGTCCCCTTGGGGATCTCCTTCCTTCGCGGTGGCCCATGGCCTCCATGAAGGGAATCCCTATTTGAAGAGGGGTGGAGTTCATGCAAAGGGGAAGGCACTTCACGATGCAAAAGTACCTTGAAAATATCATGGTGTGAATAGAAGAAATTGCCTCGCGATGTGGGAGATAAGAAGGTGAAAGGTCTAAGGATCCATCATTTGGGCTCAAGGGGAGTCTGTTATTTATAGTTAATAGGTGCATCAAAGAAGAGATCGCTCGGTGCGAAGATGGAGCTTGATCAGGAATGGGTTTGCGAACATTAAAGGGGTTCATGGAGCAAACTGCCTCATTACTCCACGGCGGGTTTGCGAATGTCAAATTGGTTCGTGGAGCATCCCGCCTCATTGCTCTATAGTAGGTTTGCGAATGTCAAAGGCTCGTAGAGCATCCGACCTCCTTGATCTGTGGTGGGTTCATTAAGGGGGAGCTCTACGCCAGCCACGGGGTTACGAGGGATTCGTGAGCGGTCTTCGGGAGGCAGCCAGTAATGCTTTCCCTTTGTTCTTTCTTTTCCTTGATTTTGGAATCAACAAATCCCCCCTTTTAATTTGAGCCAATGAGAAAAGGGGGGACAAAGTTGGAGGTTCAACAACCAAAATTCCATAGACAATCACGAAGGTGACTCATGAAGGGGGCTTGTGAGGAAGAGCGGCACATGCGAGCTGGCGCACCATCAACCTCAATGTGGATTAGATGCGACATGAAGCTCCAGGGGTCCTCACCTATAAATAGAGGATTTTAACTCTATGTTGTCCTTACTTTTCAACATGTTTTTTGGCTTATAGCACTCTCGATTCGCAAAGCTCCGTGTACTCAGTGATTGGTTTCCATGAATTGGTCCTTCCGCTTCACGGCACACAGTGAGTCTTTGGCTTTGTGTCAGTGCACTCCGAGAACAACGTCTGAAGGATGAGGAAGGACTTTGTGAACTTCTTTCGTGACCAAGCTCTGTGAACTTACTTCGTGAAAGATCTTCGTCAACCAAACCCAATGAAATCCCAATCTTAAAACATAATGTCCCACCATAAGGCTAATAGGGGGTCCTTGTGGATGCTACCTGAAGGGAGTAAATGGAGAATAGATTGGGTTCAGGGGGAGTTGATATAGAGCCACTCTTACCACAATTCGCTAGTGGAGCTTCTGTCGGAAATCTAGAGGAACTATCAACTATGTAAGAGGGTGATTCTATATGGATTTGGGGTGAGGGATGATGTCTTCATCCCTGAAGAAAGTAGGGATGAACCAGGATACTAGTTTAGGAGCATGATGTTCCAGTGCCAGTGCTTTAGGGTAGCTAACGGCCAAGCCGTGGAGGACATCACACCTATTATTGCTGATTGCCTATACAATCATATGAAAAATCATGACGGGGAGGAATTGTAGCCGAAGACATCCACCCTCTGTACCAGATGATCTTGAAGGCGGCCCTAAGGAACCTGGGGTAGGGATGGTCTAATGAGTGGGATCTACGCTATGGAGTCAACTCTACAGATGACTGGGCCTAGGCCTACTAGGTAGGTGCCTCGTGTGAAGAGTTTCGGTTAGAGAAGAGGAGAGTGGGCTTGTACGAGGTGTCTTGGGCCCCCCAATTTCATATATACCAACCGAAGTAGCTGGTGCCGGAGTTGTTGAGATGGTTGTCTTCGAGGACCAATACCTTCAACTTGTACCATGGGGATGTTGGCATCATTTTATGGGACGTGCACCAGATCTCAGGGGTCCCGAGACTAGGGGTGATGTATGATGAATTCCTCCCTATTATGGGTGTGTGGGAGGATCCAGATCAAATGCCCCTACTGGCAATGGAACTAATGGGGTTGGTTCTGGGAGAGGACAAAGAAGCAGTGAGAGACGCCCACTTCAGAAGGTGGTTCAAACAGTTTCTGAACTTCCTAGAAAATAGACAGCTTTCGGTGAGGCCTTGTACTTTCTCGAATAGGGCTCAACGGGGCAAGGAGCACTCATACTGTCGGCTCTTGGAGGACAGCCATTGGAAAACATGGGGGTCCAGTGTCAACACAGAGCATCAACCGTTAGTCAGGTTGGTGGTATTCATCGCTACTCTCATCTATGGTTAGATCCTACCTTTGAGGGATACAAACATGGGCATGTGACCAAGAATATTTATCAAGGCATCCATGTTGGTGACAAGAGGGTGGGTGAACCTTGGTATCCCGATGCTCACAAAGATGTACAAGATTTCATGGTATATTAGTGAGGGGAAGACCCCATAGAGGATATTCGGGCTGTTCCACCTCTTATACGGGTGGATAGAGGTGCACATCAGGGGGGTATATAAATATCTGAACCCCATATCCTCTCTAGGATCGAACTTCTACCCATCCATTCTGAATTCTACGGGGATATTTATGTCCAAAATAACCGTGCAAGAGGTATTGAACCGCATCTGGAAGATAGAAGAATTCAACTTTCATCTGTTCCCGCTGTCAACGAGTGCTTTTACAGATGATGGCCAAGGAACGGAAGAGAATAAGTCCTATATTTTGGCCTTTTGAGGTGGAGTCAAGGTGGCGAGAGTAGACCGTGAGCCTCTCTGTGAGTTTTACACCCTGCACTAATTCTCTAGGCAATTTATGTTTATGCAGCAGCTGACCCCATAGGTCTATTTAGGGGTGCGCCATGAGGCAGATCTGTGTGTAATGAGGTAGATGCGGCCCATGTTCACACGGGATGAAGGAAAGATGAGGAAAGAGCTACCTCCACCCATGACCGTCTTTGGGTTGGTGATTGAGTATGCCAAAAGTTGGGAGGTGGCCTACCCGGGGGAGATACTAAAGCAGCCACCCGTTCAGGCTAGTGATGGAATGCCTCCCCAACCTCGAGGATGGGGTCAGAAGGCGGCAAGGACATCCCGTGGTGGCGGGGCTGCCATGGTGTTGAGGACCGTAACGACTGAGGGGGAGGCATTGGAAGTGTATCCATCGATAGCAGCATACCTGGTGGTTCCAGAAGAATAGATTTATCTAGAGGGGAGGCCACCAAGAGGATTCTATATAATATCCACTCAGGCTCCGAGGAAGCGGCTGCGCCACATAGATATGCCAGAGAATGCTGCCTTCCTGGAGATCTGGGACATATGAGACGTCAACAAGAAATTCCTTAGTCCGTCTGAGATGTGGAAACAGTTGAACCATCTTGGGATGGACTTGCCGGGAATTGGCCTTGTCAGGGCTGGCTTTGCAGTATCCCAGGGGGAGGAGAAGCGATACCTGACTAATTTTGAGGGTTTTTTTCACTCCTGAGGTTCCCTGCATCCAATGACATAACGAGTGAAGGTGTTTTTGGATCGAACAACCCCTCCGCAGTTTTCGACTGCTAAACTGAGAGGGAGCTTTCCTCAGCCGGAAGAATTGGATGAGTCCTCATAGGGAGTGGAGGCTGGTAGAGGGAGCCAATTAGAGGAAGGTGATGTTGGTGATCAAGGCTCAGATCTTGAGGAATTTGTAGAAGTCCTTAAGGTAACATCCTAATTTAATTCCTCAGGGTCTGTTTCTAGGTCATTTTGAATTTGTCACTAATATTTCAACTGTGTAGGAGAACCTCATACACCAAACCCACTCCCGCCCTATAGCAGATGCAGATGCCGGGCCTTCGGGATTCGTGCCCGCTAAAATGGCGATTAGTGCACCTGGCGAGGCCAGGGCACCCAAGATGTCTCCCCCGGAGTTTCCAGACTTCCCTATAATACACGGAGGGCCACGTCTCGGGGTCCCCATAGCATCATACTAAGCACAAGACCGAGATTTCAACCTCTGTAAGTCTCATTTGTACAATTCACGATTTCCACTCATTGACTGGGCTAATGGAATATGTAATCCTCTTGGTATGAATCGTTATTCAAATGGCATGGGTCACCTTGGAATGGTTGGTCAAGACTTCTGGCGGCACCTTTCCTAGGGGAATTTTGGTGAACGTAGAGGCGGAGATCTATACCGACCAAGTGACATCACTCTTGATCACTGGAGGGATCGTTATCTGGGTTTAACCTGGCATCATTGAGGTGGGATCCAATGATGAGGATCGATCGGACATCACAGGACCCACTGTATCTAATCAAACACTAGATCTGTACCTTGCTAACGAATTCCTGGGGCATTCCCTGCATACGAGCTTTCCAACCACACTGATAAGGACGAGATGACCTCTGATGAAAAGGATAGAAAAAATAGTCTGTCACTAATCATGGAAGCTGATCAAGTGCTTAATTGATGATACCCCCAAGTGTAATGGCTATATGAGATAAATAGAATTTGTTCACGGTTGCGTGAACTGTGTGATAGGGGATTGGATGCACAGTTTCCCCACATGCTCGTCCGAGATCTTATGGGAGAGAATTTTCAAGAGTATGACCGTGGCCTCAGTGTGGGCTAGTAGCATAGGAAAGAAGTGAACATCAAGAGGCATCGGGAGGCTGAAAACGAGGTTAAGCGGCTTCAGATCGGGGCAGATGAGCACTCAGCCTCCCTCAATTCCCAATCGAAGCTAATATTGCAACTGAAGGCCCAACTGGAAGAGGATGAAGAGAACATGATGCAAGCCTCTGCAGAAATGACAGTCATTCGAACTGACGTAGAACAGACCAAGATTATGGCTAATGAATCACGCCTCATCGCTACCGAGGAGGACCGGGAGGTTAACAGGCAAAAAAAAATCCTGGACTCCACAAACGAGAGGGTGGCGCAGTTGCAACGCTCTTTTGACGGGTTTAACCCATCCATGGGAGCGATCAACCCTTGGGTACTATAATGATTACATACCCTCAAATGTACTTTCATGATTTTATTGTTTTATTCCAGACGCATGCATGAGTTCCATTATTTGTGTTGGTTTATTGCATTCCTGTCATATTCATGGAGCTTCCTGCAATCAATCCCTAAGATCACATGGGTCGGGCCCGGTGTGAGAAACAAGGGATGACCAACTTATTATTCCACCATAATTTAAGAGTGAAAACCAAGCTTTAGGCATCCGGGGGTTTTGAACAACCAATCCAAATTTTTAGAATGAAAGGGGGAGGCCCGGTTAGAGGATGAGGACCTCAAAACAGCTGAATCATTGCTTTCCCAGTGGGCACTAGTGCAAGATCAGGGTAATGCCAACAACGTTGGATTTAATCTGAACATAGGGGAGTGGAATGAGTGAATCATGATACACAAAAATTCATAACACTGTAGGATGGAATGACAATGAAGAATAATTGTTGACCGAGTTTGAAACATAGTATCCCAATTGCATTAGCCTGAAATGGACATAACAAATGAGGCCCAATCATTGACCATGTTCGAAACATGGGGCCTGACTCAAAATGTCATCCATTTATCTTCCAGAACATTATCCTATGATAATAGGTGAGCCATAGACTGATCATCCATACTCTTAGGGGTTCCCTTAAAAGTGAAAGAGGATGAGGGTCTGAATGAATGGCACACAAAGCATGGTGTTGGAGTGATGGATTATTCGAATGGAGTCCAATACTCTTGAAATCATACCACCATGGTGAAGGATCATTAGGTGGGCATATCCACCTGATCATGGATCAAACATACTTTTGAGAAGGACCTATTTGGAAAGGGATCTGGTGCATCCCATGATTAACATGGGGCATCTTGAACCTATTCTTGGTAGAATCGTAGTTTAGTGTCATGCTCTGAGGGCATATGGACTCGTGTAGTTTAACGTCATACGATAGGACAAAGAGTGAATGGGAAGATCCCAGGATAGGATAATGTTGTGCGGTAGCTATAAACTCTACATGAATGAGGACATAAGGTGTCAACACCACACCACGTATCCCTAAAGAAAGTTCTTTAGGTCAAGGGACCAAATATTAAAGTTAGTCTAGGCCCAATGAAAAGCGGTCGGCGTTCCTACATACCCCATTAGGATGGGAATCAACCTGCACGTAGTTCTGTGGGAGTAGTTTAATGTCATACAGGATGAAGGAGGGCATGCAAAACCTGGCTTCACCATTACACATCCTACCAGAACTACTAAGACCATGTGATTCATGCTCGATGTGGGAAACGATAAGTAGTGATGGGACTTTCCTGACATAGGAAGGAACATGTTAGGGGCGATGGAAAACTAGGTGAATAACATCCCAATGATGTTGACCCACCTATATAATGCACCTAGATGCATGATGGAGACAATCCGAGTATGTTGAAATTCCACTTGAACATAAGAAAGTGGAAATATGTGAATCATGATGCTCAAGATATGGACCACAATGATGGTGGTGTGACGATAGGGAATAACTATTGACCATGTTTGAAACAAAACATCCATATCATGTTATCCTTGAATGGGAACATACAAATGAGGGTCGACCACTTACCATGTTTGAAACACATGACCTGTTGCAAATGTTGTCCGAGGTCATTGGGGATGTTTTCCCAAGACAGTAGGTAATCCAGTGTGGCATGAGACCAGGTCGTAAAGGGGGTCCCTTTAGGCATGGAAGAGTATGAGGTTCCAAATGAAAGGCTCACGAAGCTTGGACATTGAATGAGGGAATGTCCTTGTGGAAATTCCACACTTCGGGCACTTCCATAACGTATCTAAGTATGAAATAAGACATATCATATAGAGGGAGTTGAGTACCCCTCCAAGGACAAGGGTCCTGAGGTTGCATCCTTCTAGCTTAATGATCATAGGATGAGGCATTAAGAGGGCATGGTTTAATGGACTGGGTGGAGGGCACCGAAGTAGCCAAACCCAAGGTGTAGTTCCCATAGGGAGATCTTTGTTTAGGGTCATAGAACTCAGACATGGTTGTAAAAAGACACGGGGGGCACACGGTATGGCTATTGCAAAAACCTGACGTGAATGAGGACCCATGAGGTACTCTCAACACAACATGTACCCTTGAGAGTTTTGGCCGAGGGGCTGAAATAGAGGACATGATTTTAGATTCCTGGTTTTGGACCCAAAAACAATGTGTCTAGGAGGTCCTACGTATCTCATAAGGATGAGAATCAAGCCATATGTAGTTCTAGGAGATGTCTTGTAGTTTAACATCTTGCAAAAAGGACACAGAGTGATCTTAGTTTATGGTCATAGAACTTGGACCATAGATGGTAGGGAACATGTGAGACACATAGTGAGGTAATTATGGAACCTGGCATGAATGAGGACTTGGATTCCAACTAAATATGTGTTCCTTGGGGAGGTTTTAGGTCAAGGGACTGAAAATTAAAGTTAGGATAGGTCTAAGGAAAAGTGCATCGGAGAACATACGTATCCCATGAGGATGGGAATAAATACAGATGTAGTTTTAAGGATGAAACGGTAGTATTCCAGTGCTAGAGATAATAAGGTTGTGTGGGTCTAGCCCTTGCACTGAAAGAAGTGGTATTTGATAGATCTAATTTTTTCTTTATGATGAATGAGTGGTTTTTTTATGAAGCGGTGGATCTAGGATAGAAATTCCAAGAATCTCCATAAGAACCAATCCATATATAGGCATTGAAAAATGATATGGTGTGTGACCAATAACAAACAAGATTCTACCTCTAGTGTTGATATAACAGTGCAGTGTCATTTTTCGTCGTGTGAACAAGATGATAATTTCACAATTTTAGGGTCATGTGATAGGATCAACCATGAATTTTAACATCGTGTGGTATATACGTAATAATTTAAAGTCATGTGGGACCAAATATCATAGTTTAAATTTATATGGATTAGACATATACAAGATAGATGAGGTTCCAGAGGTAATGTACATGGAGTGATAAAGAATACCCAACGTGAATGAAGATGAGGTCCACATCATACCATGCACGATTCTGAGGCGGAAACCTTCTGTCGAGGTGATAGAAAAGGTTAAAGGAAATGGGATAGGAGAGGCTAGCCCCCAGTTGAGCTAGACCCAAAGACGAGATGTCCGGGTGTTCCTACGTATCCCATGAGGATGGGAATCAAGCCGTACATAGTTCAAAAAGAGATCTTATTTTAAGGTGTTAGAGCTTGGAAATTGGAGAGGCAGAATCCTTCCAAGTAGTCATATAACTCAATCCAATTCCTTATCCCACTTGAGTCAAACTCGGTGTGGGAAATAAGGGTGGAAGAGGTTTTTTCAATACCTAGAACATACGCCAAATGGAATTTTGTGTAGAGATCCGAATAATTCCTTACCATGTCTTTGTCCCCCTAACGTGAAAATGTGCACTGAGGGATAGTGCTAGGAGGTTTGAAATTATATTTGTACTTGATGGTGTGAAAAAATAATGTGAATAATGTGACCAACATTCAAGGATTGAAGGGGTTTTCATGATGATCGAGGATAACTGTTGATAATGTTCAAAACACAGTATCCATATCATCTTCCCTGAAATGTGAATAACAAATTAGCATTGACCACTGACCATATTCTCAATGTGGGACTTGTATCAATCGGTTGTCTGAAACCCTCGAGGATGTTGACCGGTAATGGTTGGAGAGCCCTTAGGCCTATCATCCATGCCATTTGGGGTCCCTTCAGAGGTGAAAGATAATGGAAGCCCAAATGAAGGGGAACATGAAGCCTGAAAAATGGGAGAAATCAAGTCCAGGTAGAATCTGACACTCAGGTTCTAGACCAGAGTACTCATGGGCCAATTGGTGAATCATCGAAGAGGGATGAGGGACCCAACTTAAGGGAAGTCGACTCAAAGAGATGACCAGGGAAATGGAGAGAAGGCCACTCAAGAGAGAGAGGTATGTGGAGTGGTTGTTATAAACCCTACGTGAATGAAGAAATAATCACATAGCACACCATATACCCCTCTTCTAGAAGAACGTGGGATAAGGGGCCAAAATTATAGGGAGGTTTCTAAGAGATGGGGCTGGACCCAAAGAAGAAATATCTGGGCGTTCCTACGTATCCCATGAGGATAGAAATCAATCCATACATAGTTCCGGGGGTGTCGTGTAGTTTAATGTCATGATGGTAAGGACGAAGATTGAGGCAAGGTATCTCATCCATGTATGTGTATGGAACGGTGAGTAACCCGACGTGAATGAGGACATAATCCCATACCACACTATACAATCCTATGTGAGAACAAGGGCCAGAGACAGAAAGGTCAAGGAACCTGAGGTTGGGCTTCGAATGGAAAGTCACAACCATCTTGTTGTTTAATGTCTTACAGTGAGGATGAAGGTGATATTAGTTTAGGGTCCTAGAGTTCAGACCATACATGCCTAGTTTTATGTCATATGTGTGGGACAGAGAGGGAGAATCATCGTGCCTATGGAAGACCACAAAGAAAAAACGATGATAGAAGACAACTGTTGAACAAATTCACAACACAGTATCCACCCTTGTGTGACCAGAATTCAGGGAAAGAAATTGAGCGTCGACTATTGACCAGACTCGCAACATGAGACTTGTATCAATTTGCCGCCCGCAACCCTCGAGGATGTTAGTCCGTAATGGTAGGAGGACCCTTGGGCCATGCATCCATACCATTTGGTGGCCCTTTTGGATATAGAAGGTGATGGAAACCCAAATGATGGGGCTCATAAAGGATGACGGGACCTATTCTCGCGGAACAGACAATAAATGAAGGGAGGGATGTCTCAAGGGTATATGTGTGGTGTGGAAAAATAGCCTGACATGAATGAAGACCTAATCCCATACCACACCACTCAATCCTAAATGAGAACATGGACTAGGGTGGTGAAGGGGTCGAAGAACCTGAGGCTGGGCATCCTGGCCAACTCTAGCCATATGACCTCTCATGCGAGCATTTCCTTCATAGCTCCTAAGCCCATGTTAGCAATGCTTAGTGTGGGAAACAAGGAGTAGGACTAGGCTCTCCCCATCACATTAGGGCCTGACAGCTAGAATTACACTCCTACTTGAGGTAGAATGATATTTGGAGAAATGGTGGGCTAGAATGGACCTCTACAATCCATGTTTGGGACATATGAGGTGGTGACAACGACAAATAATAGTTGTGGATCAAATTCGAAACATGACATTTATATCGTGTGACCTGAAATGGGAACAAAAAATGAGCATCAACCACTAACTATATTCTCAACACGTGACTTGTATCTATTTGTTGTCTAAAACCCTTGAGGGCATTGTCCTGAAACGATAGGATATCCCTTAGGCTATGTATCCTTATCGTTCGGGGGCCCCTTCAGATGTGTGAGATAATGGGAACCCAAATGGTGGGGCTCGAGAAGGATGACAGGGCCTATGCTCATGGGATGGATGATAAATGAAGGGAGGGATGTGTCAAGGGGCTATGTGTGGAATGGAAAAATAGCACGACGTGAATGAGGACATAATCCCATACCACACCACACAATTCTAAATAAGAACATAGACCAGGGGTCGAAGGCGTCGAAGGACCTAAGGCAGGGAATCCTGACCAACTGTATTCAAACGACCTCTCATCCAGACATTTTCTTCATATCTCCTAAGACCATGTGAGAAATTCTCAATGTGGGTAACAAGGAGTAGGACTACTCTCTCCCCATCACATGATGATCTGATAGTTTTAATTACACTCCTACTCAAGGCAGACTGAGATTTGGAGAAATGATAGGGCAGAATGAACAACTACACTCCATGTTTGGGACATATGGGGTGGTGACAATGACAAAGGATAACTATTGACCAAATTCAAAAAATGACATCTATATCATGTGACCTGAAATGGGAACAAAAAATGAGCATCGACCACAGACCATATTCACAATGTAGAACTTGTATCTATTTGTTGTCTAAAACCCTTAAGGGCATTGGCCCAAAATGATAGGTGATCCCTTAGGCTAAGTATCCTTATCGTTAGGTGGACCCTTCAGATGTGAGAGATAATGGGAACCCAAATGGTGGGGTGTGTAGAGAATAAAGGAGTCCGTGCAATTTCAAATAAAGTTAGACAAAAGAAGAGATAGAGATCATCATGGGAGAGGGATACATGGTATGGTCATGATGAACTTGACGTGAATGAGGACAAAATCCCGCCCCACAACATGTGTTTCGTCCTAATGGGAGTTCCTAAAGTTTGGGGCTAGGCCTATGGTTGAAATTTCTGGGTGGTCCTATGTATCCCATGAGGATGGGAATCAAGCCACACATAGTTCTTGAAGGGCCACGTAGTTTAACGTCATGCAGTAAGGATCTGGGAGGATTAGAAGAACAGAGGAGGGAACATGGTGAAATCATCATACCCTTGACATGGGTGGGGCTAAAGAGGCCTATACGATTCCATGTGGGATGCTCCAAAAGAACTATACCCAGGAGTGGATAGTCAAAGAGGAAATTGGGGTTGGACTCAAGACGAGGCAATTGAGCATTCCAACATATCCCATGAGAATGGAAATCAAGCCCTACATAGTTTTGGAGATGCAGTATAATGTCTTGCAGGATGAAACACAATTTAATGTCTTGTGGGACATTTCACAGTTTAAGGTCATGTAGGACCAGACAATTTATAGTCATGAAGGACCTTAAAGTAGTTTAGGGTTGTGCGGGACAATACAATTTAAGGTCATGCAGGACCTTAATGCAGTTTAAGGTTAAGAAGGACCATCACGTAGTTTGGTATCATGCAGAACCATATAGTTTAAGGTCATGTAGGACCATCATGTAGTTTGGGGTTATGTAGGATTGTATAGTTTAAGGTCATGCAAGACTGTAATGAATCCGGAAAAGAATTGGTTGAGGAACTTGGCATTGGTGGGAGGAGTTATATGCTCACCATCAATTGTAACCAGCGAGTATGCTCCATTATAGTAAATCTTGTAAAAAATGTAAGGTCCTTCCCATTTGGGTTTCAAATTGGGTGGTTTCCTACTAGGCATCATTCGTGGCCTTAGAGACAATACCAAGTCGCCTATCAAGAAGGAGAAGAGGTGAACCTTTTTGTTGAAAGCTCTAGCTATCTTGTTCTAGTGCCATTCTAGATTGTGCTGAGCATGAATCCTATTCTCATCATGTGCTTCCAAATTAGCCAGACAGATTTTTACTACTTTATTTGGCACATTCTGACCATAAACAGCTATGAAAAATGTGGGAAATTGAATCTTGATGGGTAGGATGGCCTCCATCCCATACACCAAGGAATATGGGGTCATCTGGGTGGAATTATGAGTCGTTGTCCGGTATGCCCAGAGGGCATTGGGGAGCTTGTCCGGCTGACTCTTGTTATTCATACCAACCATTTTCTACAAAATTTAGAGAGAGTTTTGTTGAATTCCTCGATCTGTACATTTTCTTGCACATGATAGTGGGAGGTATGGTTATAACAGATTTTGTACTTAGCATACAATTTCTTCAGCTTAGCTGCACATAAGTTCGTATTGTTATCAATGTGTATGGTCTGAGGGACTCCAAATCAGTAAAAGATTTGGAGCTCACAAATTCAATGATGGAATGGGCCTTGACCTCCTTGAGCAGAATTGCCTCTGCCCACTTTGAGAAGAAATCTGTAGCAGTTAGGATGAACCTGCACTGGCGAGCTATCACCGGTGGATATGGTCCCATGACATTGAGTCCCCATACAACAAATGGAAAAGAGTACTCGGTGTATTGGAGAGGCTCTGGCGGTCAATGCATAATGTTAGCATGAATTTAGCATGCATGGAATCTCTTAGAGAACTCGATGCAGTCATGGATCATGGAGGGCCAAAAGTACCTGAGTCTCTAGATCTGGTGGGATAGTTTTGTCCAGGTCTGATGGGCCCCATAAGAATCGTCATGAACCTCTTGCATGACCTGTGAAATCTCAACTCCTAGAATGCAATAGAGGAGAACCCCATCAAACCCATGCTTGTAAAGGATCTGCTCATGGCCAGGGCCATCTTGGAGGTTGAACTGCAACACGTGGCATCAGATTCTCTCTCACTCGGCCTGATCAGCCGAGAGATAACTATTTTGATGATACTTGACAAATGAGAAACTATAATTGAGATTCACTTCAATCAATGAATCCAGGGGACCTGGGGGTCCTAACATGGAGGCTCAGGTGGTAAGGTGACTCACCTGCAAGCCATCGTCGTCATTTTGGGAGACATGAGCAATGAATCTCCAGTGTGCCACATGGATAATCAGATCATCTTTCTTAGGATATGAAAGTGATGCAGCTAGGCTTTCCAGGGAGTTAGCTTGACCATTCTAATATCGGGGGACATTAGTAACATTCAACCGAGATGGGAACTAGTCCATTAGCTGGAGAGTGCGCTCCAACAATGGTACAAGCTCTGGCTTTCTAATTAAATAGTAACCATTAATCTACTTGATGACTAGTTTGGAGTCCCCTTTCAAATGAAAATGGGACATATCAATCTCAAGGGCCAACTTGAGGCTGCGGATGAGAGCTAGATACTCTGCCTCATTGTTGGTGCAGCATTCTGACAACAGGAATGAGTATGGAAGAATGTCTTGTGCTAGGGTAATGAAAATGATACCTAATCCTACTCTGTTGAGCCTAAGGTCATTGATCCTTCTACTGGTGGGGCTATGGGAAGCACCATCTAAGTGCATCTCCCATCACGACATGGCTTGGTCTACCGAGAGGATTGCCTCATCAGGGAAATCGACATCCAAGGACTGGTTAGAAGGAGATGGATGGGCAACAAGGAAGTCTGCCAATGCTTGACCCTTAATATCCTTTTGGGGGACAAAACTGATGTCAAAATACTAGAGAATCACTTTCCACCGAGCTAGATGGCTCTTCTATATGGGGTGGTCTAGGATGTACTTCAGTTGGTTTACCCGGGACACCAGTTGTACCTCGTGGTGCTGCAAGTAATGTCGCAACTTATGTATTGCGAATACCAGCACAAGGCAGCTCTTTTTGTTTGGGGAGTAACTAGTCTCTATATAGAGGAGGATGTGGATGAGGTAGTAGAGGTTATCCTTCTTCCCCTCATTGTTCTTCTAGGCGAGAAGGGAACTGAGATATTGTTCTAAGGTAGTCACATAAAGGACCATAAGCTTTCCGGAGACTGGTGGAATTAAGACCGGAGGCTGAAGCAGATACTTATTTATTTCCTCAAAAACAATCTGACATTCGTAATCCCACTCATAGAGTGTTTCCTTCTTTATGAGCTGAGAAAAGGGCTTACACTTTCCGGAAAAATTCGTGATTAATCGATGTATGTAGGCTAAGTGGCCTTGGATGCCTCAAAGTTCCCAAATATTGATCGGAGGAGACATCTGGCTAATGGCCTGGATCTTCTCTAGGTCGATCTCAATGCCCCTATATCTGACAATGAAGCTGATAAACTTTACAAAGGTGACACCGAAGGCCCACTTCAATGGGTTCATCTTCAGGTGAAGGGAATAGAGGGAGATGAACACTTTCTCAAGGTCTTTGAGATGTTCCTGACGTTCGTGAGATTTGAACACCATAATTTCCACATAGAATTCCACTAATGTTCCGAGGATCAGCTTAAATATGCAATGAATAGCCCACTGGTAGGTGGTACCCACATTATTTAAAGGAAATGGCATGGCTTGGTAACAGAAAGTAACTTTTGGTGCCCTAAGGGCTATAGACTCCTCATCCTCGAGGGCCATTCAGATTTGGTTATACACAAAGTACCCATTCATGAAAGAGAGGGCTTGGAATCTAGTTGTAGTGTCAAACAAAAATTACATCATAGAAATGGGAAATCATCCTTTAGACAGTGATGGTTGATATCCCAGAAGTCGATGCAGACTCTGATCTGCCTATTCTTCTTCCTAAGTGGCACAATGTTGGCAAGCCATTTGGGGTACAGAACCTCCTTAATGAAATTGGATATGATGATTTATCAACTTCTGCCTCAACCAGGGCATCGTGATAAGGGTGCATCATTCTGGGAGGCTTCTTGAACCTATGATGATTTGATGGAAGGCCGATGTGGTGGATGGATACATTAGGATCCAGTCCTAGAACCTCATCATAACTCCAGGTGAACATATCACGGTGTCATTCTATAAAGTCTATGTATTTTTGTTGTTCCTTGAGGTGCATGAAATCACTGATCAATGTGGGTCCTTACTCTGCCTCACTAATGAGGTTCACCTGTACCAACTCGACGACTATGGCAGAGATGCCCTCCTCAAAGGCAGAGGGAGGGGAGAATCCTCTAAATCCTCTTCTTCACTTATGGGAGGAGGGGGATCCTCAGTAAGAGGAGTTGCTTCTGAGTCAGTAGATCCCGATGGAAGGCTGGTACCAGCCTGAGAGGCAGTGGACACTGTATCAGAGGACTCATGTGCGGAAAAAACCATATAAATGAAGTCTATCGATCTGATCCCATATGTCATTCATCCCAAGGGGCCACGCATGATGATATCGAAGAAATAGTGGTGCGTCGGCTTGATCTGGTTAATTATAGCCCAGCGGAACAATAACGTATGACATATTTCCATTTCCATGGGGCGGACATCCCAATACCTTATGGGAGTAAGAGGCTCTGGGATCACCAGAGCCTGATTTATATAGGAGTACGATTTGATCTTCCAGCGTCGCTTAGGCTTGGGAATGTCTTCCCCCCTCGTTCCAGAAACAACGAAGCATTTTTCCATGTCCGGGGTCGTGTCCTCTAATTTGTGGGTTAAAAAGATGTAGGCATTATCTATATTTTTCCACGAGTCGGTCATAGACATGGCTTACTCAACCTCGTTAGATTGAATATAATTGTATTTTCTCTTATAGTAGTCGGCATCTAGATAGTGGGTTTCACAAGGGGTGAAGGGAGACACATCACTTGGAAGCAAGACCACTTGACCATTAAGGGAGTACTTGAGGCACTGGTGATATGATGGGGGAATTTCCTCTTGCAGGTGGAGTCATGGCCTTCCCATCAATGCATTGTAGGCCGTGTCCAGGGAGACAACCATAAATTCGGTGCTGGAAACTAGGCCACCAAAATGGGTCTTCAAGTGGATCTTATCGATTGGTGTCTGTCCCATCCTATCATAACCTTAGATTATTAGGTCAAAGGGACTCATATCATCTTTGTACAATCCCAGTTTTTGTAGTGTCCGAGTCAGGATTAGGTTGATTCTAGAGCCCATGTCCACAAGACAACAACGAACCTCCATGCCATTTAACTTGCTAGTGATGTACTATTGGAAAATGTGCCTCTGTATGGGAGAGCCTTCATCTTCTCTGGAGAACAAGATGATGTCCTGACATTCAGCATTCTCGACCGCCTCAACATGAATGGTTTTAATGGCTTCTACCTCCGTCTCGAACTAGAGGGGGCTGCTTAAAGCCTCAGTGAGGGCCCAACACAAATATAACGTCATGAAAAGGGCCTCAAGGATAGAGATCCATACTGGAATACTGGCAAGACGCTTGAGAACATCGTACTTCCATGTATGGTGTGAAGAATTGCTTACAAGAGGTCTCTCAATTAAAATTTTTCTTGATGAAAATGAACTTTTCAAATTGAAAAACTCTTTTTGAAACATAATACACTTTTCAAATCATTTTCTTTTAAAATAAAATTAGAAATCAATAATGGACAATTCAATGAAAATAATGATCATGATGGCATGAAATTATGTTCATTCCATACACATTAAAACAAATACTCCTTCACACTTTTGGTAAATACCAAATAATACTTTATGGAAAAAAATGAATATTCATTTTTAAAAAACTTTACAACACAGGTAATATTTTATTAATAAATCCTATGTATAATGTAAAAAAATTATTGAGTTTTTTTTTAAAACAAGGAAATATAATAGAAAGAGTTTTGACCAAAAAGATAAATAAATCCGGGTTTCTTTAAAACATTATTTTAAAATATATAGTACATAGAAGGGGAAAATTAAGGTAAAAATTGTATTGTAAATAAATAAAAATAGAAAAATAAAATTCATATCTTTATTGAGAGATATATCATAATATTTCATCATCAAAATCATAATAATAAACAATCCTTATAAACTATGAGATTGTATTATGAAACCTTTACCACATTGGTAACTTTGAATTGTAATCCTCATGAAATAATAACATTAAATGGAAGTTAAAATATCATGAGAAAAACTAAATTCATAATATTACATGTCAATGGGGATATATATATATAAACCATAGTTTGAGGTATGTAACACTTTTTTATGATTTTTTATGTGTACAAAGTGGTTGGGTAAGGCTTGAGAGAGTATTCATGGGATTTTTGAAGGTTTTGGGGATTTTATATGGGCATACGCTTTGATTATGGTTTGTTGAAACCATGAATATTCTCAAGGAAACTATGAAAAAAGAGTGAGTTGGCTTGGTAATTCATACAGTTAGGGAACACAGGTTGAGAAAAATTTGTTATTCCAGGCCCCACCCAAGTGAGTTGTGAATTTTGAGATAGTGGGATTTCACACGGTCAGTGAATGGTTTTCTAATCGGGTAGGACAACCATGAGAGGTACCTCCTGAAGCAGCAGCAGTTTCACAGTTTGTGTACTGTTTGTCTTACCATGTGAGTTAACCATGTACACATTAAAAAGGGGTTTTAAAAAACAAGGGGTTCTTAGGATTTTACCTAAAACACCCATTTCTCCTCCCACTTGATCCCAACTTGGTATTTCTTCTTCTTAGGGGTTATAGAGGCTCTACCAATAATTTGGAAGAGAATTTAAGGTCTTTCATTGTACATTGAAGGAGATTCTTCCCCGATAAGTTTTTCTCTTGATTTTTTCTTGGTTTCCCTTTGATTTAGTTCTCTATTTCTCCTAGATTTCTAGATATACATTTGTCACATGTAGATATGTGGTTTTTTCTTTCTATAATGGAAATATTTGGGCTTATTTGTGTTATGGAAAGGGATCTAAGGTGATTTTATGGAAATTTCACCTAGATTTTGGGTACGGTTGTGCAGTGGGTCAATTTCATCAAACCCTTAGGTATGAAGATTCACTATCGACTTCATTTAACTAGAACTAGAAGGGTAAATTTTGAATTTATTTCTTTGTCTTTAAATTTAGTGTGATTATGATGTGAAATGCTTGGTGAAAACACATTTTTTGTGATTATTTGGGTATTTTTTTTGGAAAATGGGTTATTGTTGAAGAAGGGGGATTTGTTTTTGGATTTTAAAATATTGATTTTAGAAATGGTGTCTTGGTTGATTTATGGAAGATGATTTATGAAAAATTATTTTCAATAAAAATGTTGTTTTATTGAAATGTGTTCTGGAATGGAAAATTAGTTAATAATGTTTTCAATAAATGGGTCGTTTATTGAACTAATTTGGCATGTTGTTTGAATTTTGGATGTTCTTAGGGGAATTTTTTGCTCGAAAAATTTTAGGTAGTATGGATTGACATAACTTTGTTGATATGAGGTTTGAAATTGTGGTTTGTCATATTGTTTAGGTTTTGGTAAATGTTATTTGATTTTTTGTTGGATTAAGGGTTTAAACATGTGTTGAAATGGATGGGATGTGTGGAATCCCACCTTTATATAACATAAACTTTCATTATATTACACAAAACTGAGGATCTTTAAGGATTAGTGTCTTGGAAACAAGGAAAATAATACATGAAAACAACATAAAAAATTATTCTTAAACACTTGAAAGGATTCCTCTTAAGTTCATACTAGGTTCATTAATTCATCTCATAACCTGGGGACAAACATCAAAAGAAAGGGTGAGCAGAAGGCCCAATAAGGGAAACAAGAGAAACATTTTACATGTGAAATTGAGATACTTCAATAAGGTCATGAAAAGAACATTAAGGCATGAGAAAGAAATCATGAGGCATATCATAATAAAAATAACATTTTTCATAACTTGAAGATGTGGCTACAACATTTAATATTGACAATCATTTCTGTTTCACCAAGGTCCATCCCTAAGGTGGCATTAAAAATTACCAAGGTTATTCACCAAGGCGTCGTTAAAAATAGTCATCTCTAGAGATTAAGTCGTTACCCAATGCATTGGAGCGCTATCAGGGATCACCCTTTACATGCCTTTATTATCATGTGATCCACATATAACATCATCAATCATTTCATAAACAACCCATATAGAATAATAGAAATGGGTTTCATTTCATAATCATAATGTTTTAAAACTGCTTTAAAGACATGATCTTTATGTCACTTTAAACCCACAAAAAGGGAAAATGGGTCTCATGTATGTAAATCCCAGAATTTAAAATAGAACATCTTGGTTTATATGTGAATAACCCTATATAAGATAGATATTTGAGTATTCACTTAATAAAATAAAATAACTTTAGAAAAAGACAGAGACATTTTGAGACGGAAATTCTGCAGCATAACGGCTATGTTTCGGGGTTTTAGAAAACATTGAAAAAAGAGGGGACATGGGTCAAACATTCATAAATTACCCATAAAACCGTATAAGGACCGAATATGAAGGATATATGAACACGGTAATGAAATTTTAAGGACATACCATTTGAAATGAAAAACATGTAAGGAAGACAAAAACTAGATTTCTCTTATGAAAATTCTGCATCCTAAAGGCGTCACTTAAACTTCAACAAAAATGAATTGACGAGATCAAATAGGGTATCTAATCATATGAAAAGAAAAGTTAAGTATGATAGATATAGATATAATAACCCAAAATAATAAAAAGGAACTTGAAATACTTGACATGAAAGTAGAACTTTGAAAAATGAGAAGGGTGAAAGAATCCCTTAAAAATTCGGCAGCCTAATGGCACCACTTAAAAATTCTTAAACGAATTGATGAGAGAAATAGGGGGTATCTCATCATATGAACATGAAAAGGGAAGTAATATGAATATAAAATAACATCCCCAACATAAGAACATGGAGCATAAAAGAAATTACATAAAAGAGATTACTTGAAAAGAAGAAGAGAGTTTGGATCCCTTACCTTAAACGTAACTCTTAAAACTCAAAAGTTGGGACCTTGAGAGGATTTAGGGAACCTTGGGAGGACTACATCGGAGGTAAGGAGACAATAACTTCGTTGATGATGATTTTGGAGTCTAATGGATGAGAGGATGGCTTGGTATTTATAGGGAAAGTGACGGGACAAGGCATTAATGACCAAGGGACACCTAATTGGTGGTTTTGGAAAACCCATGGGCTTGACCATGGTATTTTCACATGGTATTGGACACATGGGACACATCATACCTTGTATTACTATTCATAAGTCGACCATATTGATTACATACATAATACATTATTTAATGATGTCATTAAACACCCGTAACTTAAAAACTGTATTTTCACTATTCATCGAAAAATCATTTTTTTAGAAAAATCCCAAAAAATTACTATAACATAATATCGATGCTTTGAGTTCAAAAATAAAGTCCATTTTATAAAAATAATTTTATAAATTCTTTTAATTTAATTTTTAATTAAAAAACACTATTCACCCGAAAAAACTAATACTTGACTAATAATTTATGAAACTGTTCTTTACCCATTTTATTGAATCACATTACTTAATATAGGTGCCTAAATTATATTAAAACTTTCTTTAAGTGATATTACTAATTCATTTGGTCACATTAATAATCCTAAGCTTAAAATCACTAATCATAATTTACTATTCATCAAAAATTAAGTTGATCTTATTAGACTCCAAATTCCTTACTGAACACTTTTGCAGAAGACCATTTTTTGAAAATCATTATATATCATTAATTATTTAAGGTTCACATAAATATTTGAAAATATCCTTTTTTTCAAAATTCATCAATAAAATACATCCTAAAATTATTCGGACATTTGAAATTTCACAAACTTCACTAAAGGAGTAAATCTCAATTTATTCATCCCAAAGTATTACACAAAGATGCTGCGGTCTCGTCACATAACCCCTTATAACACTAGCATATTACCTAAGTGTAAGGTGTGCTATGGTGAGAGAATCTGAGGGAGGCTCAGATAACATTGCCATAGTAGTAATCTCTACTAACTTGAACTTCTCCTGCAGGCGTCTCCGTTCAAGCTTGACATGCTGGAGTTCGGCTTGGGCTTGGTCCAAAGCGAAGCCCAAAGATGCCACCTCCTTCCCAAGCTCTGATAAGTGGGCTTCATAAGGTTCAAGTCTACTGGATGAAGCCATGAACTCCTCTTTCTACATTAACCAATAACATCTCTATTAAATTGTTAAGAGTAAGTTGATATACTATTCAAAAAGTTTGGGCCGTTACATTCTTACCCCCTTAAGAAATTATGTCCCCGAAATTTTATACTTGAGGCCTAGTCGAAAAGGTGAGGGTACTTTTGCTTCATTGTTTCTTCAGGCTCCCAAGTCGCTTCTTCATACTTATGATTCCTCCACAACACTTTCACAAGGTGGGTAGTCTTGTTTCGTAGAACCTTGTCTCTACGGTCTAAGATCTCCATTGGCTGGTCCTCATAAGAGAGGTCATGTTCCAGTTGTACCACCTCTGGGTTCAGTACATGCGAAGGGTCTAGTATGTAATTCCTCAAGAGAGATACATGGAAGACATCGTGAACTTGATCTAGGTTCGGTGGAAGTGCTAGTCGATAGTCCATTACTCCTATATAATCAAGGATTTTATAGGGGCCAATGTTCCTAGGGATGAGCTTCCCATTCTTCCCAAACTGCATGACTCTCATCCATGGAGAAATTCGAAGGAAGACTTTGTCGCCAACACCAAACTCCAAGTCCCTTCGACGGTTGTCAGCATAGCTCTTCTGCCGACTCTGAGAAACCTTTATGTGTTGTTGGATGGCATGAACCTATTCTGTCATCTCTTGTACAAGATCATGCCCAAGAAGCTTTCTATCACCAGTTTCATCCCAACAAGTAGGAGTTCCACATCTCTTTCCATACAGAGCTTCATAGGGTGCCATCTGAATACTCGAATGGAAGCTGTTGTTATAGGAGAACTCAACTAATGGGAGGTGTTGATACCATCCACCTTTAAATTCCATTGAGCATAATCTCAGCATGTCTTCGAGTGTCTGAATAGTCCTTTCAGATTGAACATCAGTTTGAGGATGATAATCCGTACTAAAATTCAATTCAGTATTCAGAGCATGTTGAAGACTTCTCCAGAATTTATATGTGAATCTTGGATCACGGTCATACAAGATGGATAGTGGTACCCCATGCAGCTTTACCACTTCCTTTACATATATCTTGGAAAGTTGATCCAGAGAGAAATCTTCCTGAATAGAGATAAAATGGGCGGTCTTGGTGAGACAGTCCATAATAACCCATATCGCATTGTTTCCTTTAGATTCTTTCGGGAGACCAGTTACAAATTCCATAGTGATATTATCCCACTTCCATACTGGTATGGGTAGTGGTTGTAATACCCCCTTAGGAATTTGTCGTTCTTCCTTTACTTTTTGACACACCAGGCACCTTGTAGTGTAACCAGCAATCTCCCTCTTCAGGTTATCCCACCAATAATGATCACGAAGGTCTCTATACATTTTAGTGCTTCCCAGATGTATAGAGAAAGTAGAGCTATGAGGTTCATCCATCAGTTCTTTCTTTATCTCTGGAATACATGGAACACATAGTCTTGTATGAAATTTCAATACACCTTATTGATCAATATTGAAATCAGGAAACTTCCCATCCTTTACAGCCTCAAACTTCTCATGCAGCAAAGGAACTTCTTTTTGAGCCTTCTTGATCTTCTCTAGTAATGAAGGTTGAGAAATCATTTGGGATAAGGTTGATGATGTCCCTTCCCTTACAATTCCCATGTCCAGTTTTACAATATCTTTAATCAAGGGATCTCCTAGGATCCTCATTATTGCCAGAAAAATAGGGTCTTTCTTGTTTAACGCATCAGCGTCTTTGTTTCCTCTTCCAGGGTGATAATGAATTGAACAATCATAGTATTTAATAAGCTCCAACCATCTCCTTTGTCTCATGTTCAATTCTTTCTGCATGAACATATACTTTAAACTTTGGTGTTTGGTGTATATATCACATTTCTCCCCATAAATATAGTGCCTCCATATCTTTAGAGAAAAAACAACTACCGCTATCTCTAGATCATGGGTAGGATAATTCTTCTCATGAATCTTCAACTGTTGATATGCATAAGAAATTACCTTTTCATTTTGCATGAGGACGCACCCAAGCCCTTTCAGAGATGCATCTCTAAAAATAATGAATCATTCTCTGATAGAGGGTAGTGTTAACACAGGTGCAGTAACCAATCTCTTATTCAGCTCTTGGAAACCTTCCTCGCATTCCTTTTTCCAGATGTACTTAACCCCTTTTCGAGTCAACTTGGTTAGTGGATTAGAAAGCTGTGATTTTTTTTACAAACCTCCTATAATATGTCGCTAAACCAAGGAAACTAAGAATTTCAGTTACTGTTGTGGGTTGAGGCCACTCCTCCACAACCATTGTCTTTGCAGGGTCAACTGAGATTCATTCATTGGTTACGATGTGCCCCAAGAAAGCCACTTGTTGTAACCAAAACTCACATTTGCTGAACTTTCCAAAGAGCCTCACCTTCTGCAGAGTTTTCAAAATAACCCTCAGACGATCTTCATGATCCTCACGACTTTTTGAATATATCAAAATATCATCAATAAAAACTACCACAAAGTTATCAAGGTAGTCCGTAAAGACTCTATTCATCAAATCCATGAAAATATCAGGAGCATTAGTCAAGCTGAAGGGCATAAAAGTGAACTCATAATGCCCATATCTGGATCGGAAGGCAGTATTTTGGATATCTTCCTTATTCACCCTCAGTTGATGATAACCAGATCAAAGATCAATCTTAGAGAAGAATTGAGCCCCACAAAGTTGGTCAAATAAATCATCAATTCTTGGAAGAGGGTATCTGTTCTTCACCATGATCCCGTTCAGTTCTCTATAATCAATGCATAGCCGCATTGATCCATCCTTCTTCTTCACAAAGATAACTGGTTATCCCCAAGGAGACACACTCGGTCAGATAAACCCCTTCTCCAACAAGTCTTGGAGTTTCTTCTTTAACTCTTCTAGCTCCACATTTTCCATTATATATGGGGTCTTTGATATCAGTTGAGATCCAGGTATGAGTTCAATAGAGAACTCTACCTCTCTTTCTGGGGGAGGTCCAGGTAACTCCTCAGGAAATACATCCATGTATTCCTGAACAATCGGAACATGTTCTATTTGTATACTCCCTTATCCCTCTTCATCATCACCGATTAACTCCATAAATATTGCTATATGAAGTGTTTCTAGATAGGGATCAGTTCGGGATATCTCTCCTTGGAAGATAATTATAGGTCGTTCATTCAGGACTACTGAGATTTCCTTACTTCTGCATTTGATCTTAGCATTATACTTTGAGAGCCAGTCCATCTCTAGTATAATGTCGAATTCCAACATGGGAATGACTACTATATTTGCGATAAGATTGTGCTCACTAAAGTAAACACTAGAGCCTCTAAACACTGTTGATGCATGGATAATCCCACTTAGAGTCTTGACTGACAACTCTACCTCAAGCAGTTCATGGATTGATTCTATATTCTTTGCAATCATGGAGGAAATAAAGGAATGCTAGAACCAGAATCAAACAAAGTGGTTGCTAGTTTTGAGAGGAAAACAAGATTACCTGCTGCCACGTCATTCAAAGCTTCAAATTCAGTTGTTGTGATGGAAAAATCATGACCTTGATCCCCTGGCCTTTGCTGAGGTTGATGGTGATTCCCCTCCACTTCCCTTGGATTTGGACAGTGATTAGAAAAGTGCCCAAGCTATCCACACATGTAGCAATGGACTTTGGGTAGGGCCAGAACCATCTTTCCTTTGTCGTTAGTGTTAGGGAGCTGAGGCTTCACCTCACTACGAAAATTCCGAGCAATATGGTATCCTCTTCCACACTTGTAGCACTTTCCACTTCCGATCAAGCAGTGCCCCGGATTATTCTTCCCACATTTATTGCATGTGGTAAGTTTCATTTGATTTCCACCTCTTCCCTGATCAAAAGTCTTCCCTAAACTGGGATCCAATGATCTCTTCTTGTCATTTGATTTATGAGACCACTATGTCTCACCAAACTCTAGCTCAACTTTCATTGCACTCTGCACGATCTTTTCGTAGCTATCGTAGTCCCGGTTGGCTAGATTCTTCCGCAGATGAGGTCTCAGTCCACCGAAAAATCTATCAACCTTCCCACTTGGATCCATGAAAAATATAGAGGTATATCATGAATGTCGGGTGAAGTTCATCTCATAGCTTCCGACAGATTCATTCTTCTTCTGCTTCAGCTCAAGAAACTCTCTCCATTCTCGTTCTCATGGAACGATGGAAATACATATTAAACAATATTACCCAGAACTCTTCCCACTCCATAGCTTTAGTCTCTCCTCTAGGCTTCATGTTTTTGACCAGTGACCACCACTGATCAACTTCTCCCTCTAGGTGGTAAACATCAAGGGTGACTTTTTCTTATTCCTAACAAAGGAGTACAGAAAAGATCTTTTCAATGGAGCTTATCCATTGTTCTGCAACCAATGGGTCAGTAGATCCACTTAATGTTGGTGGTCATTGACGCGTGAAGGACTCAACAGAGTGTTGTTCCCTTCATGGTGAGATCGGCCTCTCATCTTGATTCAAGTTATTACTCAAAACTTGAGTCAGTTGGTTCATCATTCACATGAATGTTTCCATTCCTGCTTCCATCGGAGGCATGTCAGCACATGGTGCATTGCGATGACCATCTGCACGATTCCTCCTATTTCCCGCGATTTTCTAAAAGGATTAAACCTTAGTGAGAAACTTATTTCATTTATGAATCTTTTAACTAAGACATCATGCTTATACAATTACATTTCTCTATAATTCCTTCATAATGATTCATAAAAAGCTTGTGATTAACCAAACATATCCCCCAGGAGTGTCATAACCAAGAGTGCAGCAAGGCCCGTTATCGTGCACCAGTTCCCGTTCGAGTCTAGCTCAAAATGGTGTTTTCAGGTTTTACCCCTATGTACATCTGTGCCAGAGCCGCCTCTACCTGCTCGTATCCAGACAGGGATGTATTTTTTAGACAAACCACTTACTTAATACTTACCAAAATACAAGGAAGTTTTCCTATATTTAAACTTTTCTATAGGGTTCTTGATAAAGTTTTTATATCATAATTTCCACAAATAACTAAACCATCCTTTGATACCAATTGTGGCATCTCACCTTTATATAACATAAACTTTCATTACATTACACAAAACTGAGGATCTTTAAGGTTTAGTGTCTTGGAAACCAGGAACATAATACATGAAAACAATATAAAACATTATTCTTAAATAGTTGAAAGGATTCTCCTTAAGTTTATCCTAGGTTCATTATTTCAACTCATAACCTGGGGACATACATCAAAAGAAAGGGTGAGCAGAAGGCCCATTAAGGGAAACAAGAGAAACATTTTACATGTGAACTTGAGATACTTCAATAAGGTCATGAAAAGAACATTAAGGCATGAGAAAGAAATCATGAGGCATATCATAATAACAATAATGTTTTTCATATCTTGAATATGTGGATACAACATTTAATATTGAGAATAATTTCTGTTTCACCAAGCTCCAACCCCAAGGTGTCATTAAAAATTACCAAGATTATTCACCAAGGGGTCATAAAAAATAGTCATCTCTAGAGATTAAGTCTTTACCCAATGCATTGGAGCGCTATCCGGACGCACCCTTGAAATGTATTTATTATCATGTGAGCCACATATATAATCATCAATAATTTCATAAACAACCCATATATCATAAATGAAACGTGTTTCATTTCATAATCATAAAGTTTTAAAACTACTTTAAAGACATGAACTTTATGTCACTTTGAACACACGAAAAGGGAAAGCAGGTCTCTTGTATGTAAATAACATAATTTAAAATATAAAAACTTTGTATATATTTGAATACCCGTATATAAGAGAGATATTTGAGTATTCACTTAATAAAAGAAAATAACTTTAGAAAAAGAGAGACACATTTTGAGACGGAAATTCTACAGCATAACGGCTATGTTTCGGGGTTTTAGAAAACATTGAAAAGAGAGGGGACATGGTTAAAACATTCATAAATGACCCATAAAATAGTAGAAGGATAGAATATGAAGGATATATGACCATGGTAATGAGATTTGAAGGAAATACCATTTTAAATGAAAAACATGGAAGGAAGACAAAAATTAGATTTCTCTTATGAAAATTCAACAGCCTAATGGGGTCACTTAAACTTCAAAAAAAATGAATTGATGAGATAAAATAGGGTCTCTAATCATATGAACATAAAAGTTCAGTATGATAGATATAGATATAATACCCCAACATAATAAAAAGAAACTTGAAAGACTTTACATGAAAGTAGAACTTTGAAAAATGAGAAGGGTGAAAGAATCCCTTAAAAATTCGGCAGCCTAACGGCGCCACTTAAACATTCTTAAAACGAATTGATGAGAGTAAGAGGGGGTATCTAATAATATGAACATAAAAGGGCTGTAAGATGAATATAAAATAACATCCCTAACATAAGAACATGGAGCATAAAATAAATGACATAAAAGAGATTACTTGAAAAGAAGGAGAGAGTTTGGATCCCTTACCTTAAACGTAACTCTTAAAACTCAAAGGTTGGGACCCTGAGAGGCTTGAGGGCACCTTGGGAGGACTCATTGGGAAGTAAGGAGACCTGAACTTCGTTGAGGATGATTTTGGAGTCGAATGGATGAGAGGATGGCTTGGTATTTATAGAGAAAGTGAGGGGACAAGGCATTAATGGCCAAGGGACACCTCATTGGTGGTTTTGGCAAAACCATGAGATTGCCCATGGTATTTGCCCATGGTATTGGCCACCCGGGACACCTCATACACTATCTTACTATTCATAAGTCTACCATATTTATTACATACTTAATACATCATTTAATGATGTCATTAAACACCCGTAACCTAAAAACTGTATTTTCACTATTCATCGAAAATTCATTTTTTTCAGAAAAATCCCCAAAAATTACCATAACATAATATCGATGCTCGGAGTAAAAAAATAAATTCCATTTTATGAAAATAATTTTCTAAATACTTTTAATTTAATTTTTAATTAAAAAACACTATTCAACTAAAAAAACTAATACTTGACTAATAATTTATGAAACAGTTATTTACCCATTTTATTGAATCAAATTACTTAATGTAGGTGCCTAAATTATATTAAAACTTTCTCAAAGTGATATTACTAATCCATTTGGTCACATTACTAATCTTAATCGTAAAATCACTATTCATAATTTACTATTCATCAAAAATTAAGTTGATCTTATTAGACTCCAAATTCCTTACTGAACACTTTTGCAGAAGACCATTTTTTGAAAATCATTACACATCATTAATTATTTAAGGTTTACATAAATATTTTAAAATATCTTTTTTTCCAAAATTCATCAATAAAATACATCCTAAAATTATCCCGACATTTGAAATACCACAAACTTCACTAAAAGTGGAAATCTCAATTTATTCATCCCAAAGGATTACACAAAGAAGCTACGGTCTTGTCACATATCCCCTTATAACACCAGAATATGACTTAAGTGTAAGGTATGCTATGGTGAGAAAATCTGAGGGGGGCTCAGATAACATTGCCCTAGTAGTAATCTCTACTAACTTGAACCTCTCCCACAGGCGTCTCCGTTCAAGATTGACACGCTGGAGTTCAGCTTGGGCTTGGTCCAAAGCGAAGCGCAAAGATGCCACCTCCTTCCCAAGCTCTGATAAGTGGGCTTCATAAGGTTCAAGTCTACTGGATGAAGCCATCGAATCCTCTTTCTGCATTAACCAATAACATCTCTATTAAATTGTTAAGAGTAAGTTGATATACTATTCAAAAAGTTTGGGTCTTTACAGGAAATGGGCATGGAGAACCATTATAACAAGTGGATGGATAGTGGACATGAAGGACCACCATCAAGGATAGTGGGCATGAAGTACCACTATAAAAACATAATGGTGAATAGTATTGGATGTGAAGTTCCACCATTATGTGTACCCTAAGTTGGGTTTATGGAATTTTATGAATATGATTGGAATGTGAATGTGGCCACACAAGGTGATTTGGGATATGATAATATGTGTAGGAAAAATCTTTAATGACATGATTTGTTGATTTACTGGGTATTGTGATGATTTGGGTAAAATGGCCTGGTAAGGTTGTGTTTGGATTACTGGAAATTGTTGCATTGTTTTATATTTTATATAAATTGTTTTATATAAATGTACTAGCAGTTCTATCCTTATGGCATATGTTGGTAAGTCATTTGGAGAAAACATACTAAGCATTATTACTCACCCCCTAATTTGTAACTCTGGTGATTTTGTAGATTTTTTACTCAGGGACACAGGTAGGGGTAACGAACCTCATTTCTTTAGTGGTTCATCATGATGCTTGGGAGATATTGTAGTGGTTGGATCATGGAGCTTGGTGTGGATCTATGGAGTTGTGTCATGGATTATTTGGGTTTGTTGATGGTATTCTGCTTAGTAATCTAATTATGGTATTATTAAGGTTTTTTTGGTATTTAGATAATTTTTTATTTTAATATGTTTTTGGCATATATCATGTAGTTGTTTTTGTTATTGGAATGTTTGGTTGGTTGTTTTCATTTTAAAAGGTAAAATCACCCCCACCATTCATAAAGCCCCCAACATTTATTTCCCTCCATTTGAACCCTGGGGATGTCATCTAAGGCTGAGTAGAACTTTTTCCTTGGCTCAAGCTAATGAGGAGGGGCAGGATGTTACAATATATACCTCATAAAAGAAGGTATGTGCATAACATAATGTACATACCTAAGAAGAAAAATTGAGGAAAAACTATTTTTTCTTGACTTCCTTCATACACTTTCGAACATACTATATAATAAATATAAGTTTATTATACTTTTATTATAGAATAATAATTATATATCTCATTCCATATATGATTTACCTATGGCATTCTATTACTTATTTATTAACAATTCTTTATTAAAATCACATTTCTGGTAATAACTATTTTGTTTTTCATGTATGTTTTGATTTTTTTTATACTATTAATTTGATCATGGTTACATAATTTAAATAAGTTTAAACATGAAATAAATATCATATATATTTATTACATATTAATTTATGTTAATCCACAATAATTGGAGATATAAAATTGAATACGTTGTTCATGGAGATGGTAGGGTGTATGTACACATGAACAATGTTTCAATTTTCTCAAAGTATAAATCTAAAGTAAGGTAAATAATATATTTACTTCAAAAAATAATTTTTATGACAAATATATCACATATCTTTTGTAAATTTACTTTTATTTCCATCCATGAAAATAATTATTGAAAAATGAATCACATCGCTCTACGAGATGGTTGTCCATTGTACAAACAAACATCATTATCATATCCCACATAGAATGGAAAGAAATAATGTGTATGTGATATAATAATTATATAAGTATAATTATGTACAAAAATATAATATATATTCATTTAATATTTTCTTATTACCATCTAATTAAATCATAAATTAGAAACACATCACATCGGTTCACGAGGTGGTAGTATGTCATACTAACCGGTGACGTTATTATTTTCCAATGAGTTGAGGGGTAAGAAGGTATATGTAGTATTATAATTACATAAGTATAATATTATAATAAATAATATATATATATATATATATATATTAAATTCATCATTATATCCATCTATGAGAGGTGGTGACGGGAAAATGAATAACATCGGTTCACGAGGTGGTAGTTTGCCGTATACATGATCAACAATTTTTCCATCTTATAGTGGTGAATATGGATATATTCTATATAATTAACATCATAAAATATAATTATATATTATATACTAGTGTTAATATATTATCATAGTTTAAAATGTATTTTTTTTAAGATGAAAAAAAAAACAAAAAAACAAGTTTAAGAATTTTACCTCTTCTTTGGAGAACCTATTCCGGTTCATACATAAGGAATTATTATAGAGGGTTTTCTAATAAAAATTATAAAATTATTAAGTTAATATATAATAGGGTAATATATTATGGAATGTAATTTAAAAAAAATGTTTTTGAATGTGTGAAGAAGAACGAAGAGTGGGTGGAATTTTATAAGTAGAGAGATGACACAAATGGAATTTTAGAAAAGAATAATGTGTGATCAAATTTTTTACATGAGGAAAGGCTCTAAATGGAAAATTATCAAAACTTATAAGTGATAATTTTTAAATATATATAGAAAATGAGTGTTGGAAATTTTTTTAAGTCACTCAACACCTTATCTTATCAGTTTAACCATATATAAACCTATTTTTTCCTTAACAATGGTAATTAATTTTAACTGTTTTCGCTATTAATTATGGTAAAAAATTATGTCGAACTTATAAGTTATTATAAATTATTATTTTTAAAAACACTAAATTTATTTTTCTAAATTCCATTCACATAAGTATAAAATTTTAATTTAAAAATAATCTTAAGGATGCGACAAAAAAGTGGGTTTTCGAGAGGGAAAAGTTTCAAAAGTTTTAAACGTTTTAATATCAAAATTCAATATGAAATTGATTAAAATAAACTAAATAGGATTAATAAATATATAATAATTTAAATTTTAAAACCATATTAAAATAAAAAATTTCTTTTGAATTATTTGAATGAAAAACAGCTTTTTAATAAAAAACATTATTTTCTCAATATTAATTGAAAAATTTATATTTTCCAAAAATTATACAAAATTCAGTATAATATAATTTTGACATGATGATTTAATTTTTTTAAAATAAATTTTATAAAACTGACAAAAATTAATTTTAAAATAAGTGCACAAAATTTGACAAAACTACCTTTTTAGAAAAATACAATTTTTAAGAATAAAATTAGATTTATTCTTAACTCATGCTTAGAAAACACATAAGGGAAATGATAAAAATTTAATTGAATATATAATTAAAAAATTTCATTATAATAATTTACAAAAAATAATTTGTTTAATTTATTAAGATAAAAAATGTTTGTTTGTATAAAAAATAGTTTTTTGAAAAGGATTTCTTTTATCTTTAAAAGGTTTTTAATTTTCATTTCAAATTAATTGTTCCCCAAAGAATTAATTTTTTATACTTGTGTAAAACATATATATTTTTAATTCTGTTAATACTATTCATTACCACCATTAAAATGGATATATGATTACTATCATATTTAATAATAATATTTTAATAGTTTTTTAAGTTTTGTTAAAACTCAGGGTTGTGTGTAACACAAGCTATCAAAGAAAAAAAATTATTTTGAAAAATTATTTAATAAAATATCAAGGTTTTACAATAAATACCTCTATGAACATAGTAAATCTACCAAAGTCATATTGGTCCTATTATTCAAATATCATGAAAACACCTAACATGGACTCAACCGATTAATTAATTAAATACGTCATTGAAATAAATAAAATAAATGGTTGATTGATATGGTATTAAACTTGGAAAATATTATTAAGAAATAAATAATTGATAAAACTTAATTATACATGAGATAAATAATGAATGTGGTGAGTCATACATGAGGAAAGATTCACATTACCCAAAAAACATTTTTTTATGTTTAAATGATTTATTTTCTATATTATTTTATTCAATGTCCATATTCATAGAATTATTTTATGAATGAATTTATAAGAATATAAATGAATTATAAAATATATTTAATGTGGATTTTTACTTTCTTTAAATGTTTTGGAAATGTAATGTTTTTAAGTATTTTATATGAAATGTTTTGGCTTTCTTTAAAAAAATGTTATATTTTAATATATAGGGTGTCGAAATATTTTCTCTCCATCCGAACCAATATTTAATGCTTGGATTATTTTATAAGATTCATTTTCTTATTCAAATAAAAATCGTCCATTCCTTTTGTATGGGTAATTAAGTTTCCATAATTAGGTTTTAAAGTAATGGGATATATCAATATTTGAAAATGTTTTATTTATGGGATAAAAAAGATATTTTTAGGAGTTGGATGATGAAAATGAATTTTTTTTTGCATTCATGTCATGATCCTTAAACATTGTTTTTGAATTATAGGTGAGCTCGATATTGTTATGACGATGAGTGATCTCAATATAGAAGACCAATGCATTGGGTAATGATTATGTTCTACAGATAATTATGTTGGAAGTTGACCATATTGGTTATTCCACTTATCAGGGTTTATGTAATGGTTCTTGTAAGTGTTCTATGAAGACGATATCCTAAGGTACCTACATTAATTTTATATTCTTTTAATGAATTTTCATGTAAACTTATTGATTTAATAATGTAATTTCTATTGTTTAAAAGAAATATTATGCTCTATAATGGTAAAAAAGTTTATTTTTTAAGATAAATTTTTCCATGGGATATAATTATTTCTAATAAACCACCATGATTATGATTTTTTACTTTATGTTTTCTTATAGTGTGTTTTATGAAAAGTTTTATTTAGTAAATATTATTTTATGTGTAAGTAAATGATTATTTGAGATAAAAGTTTATGATACCATCATTTTGAAAAGGAATAACATGTTTATTTTTTATTTTTATATGTTTGTTACTAATTTTTGGTATACATACAATGTTTTCAACTATTTTTCATAGGGTATAGGGATGAGTATGAAAAAATAATTCAAGTTTAATGTCATAAATATTTTTCATGAAAAGAAAACATGTTTAATTTTAAAACTTTAATATAATGGAAAAAATTGATTATTAGTGGAAGCATAAAACTTCTAGTGTATGGGTTTGTTATGTAAGATTTATGAGTTAATTCTCTAAAAATATAAAACTTAAATCATTTTTGAGAATGTAATAAAATGAATTCTTGATTTAAAACTCATGATTATGTATTGTTTTAAGGATGGGTCCTTATATGGTAAGTAATATATTTTCTTTAAATAATTATAATTATATCATAAATATCAGATATATTAATATTTTACATCATTTTAACCATCCATATGTTCCAGTTATGAAAAGAAAATTACATCTCTTCAGAGAGGAGATTGTTCACACATACAAACAAGCGATTTTTTCATTTACCATAAGATGAAAAAGGAGATAAAAGGGTTATAAATTTATCATAATAACATTTAAGTTCATGTAATATACTAATGTTATTATTTTACCATTTTAATGAATATTTGATATAGGTATAAAAGAAATAAACTTGAAAACACTATTAAGAGTTATACCTCTTTTTTAGGAAAATTCCATTGGCGTACAACTTTAGCATTTGTGGTTGGTCCTTTGGGGAGAGACAAATCTATATAAAATTTGGAGGAAGGTTGATAATGGATTTGTGAAGTTATTGGTTGAACTAAATTGAACAATAAGTTCGAGGTTAAGAGGACACGAGACACCCTTTTATAACTAAGGTGGGAGACAATCTTGCAAATACATGAAATATAAACATATAATATGTGTATAACTCATATGAAATGTATAAAAAGTAACATATATTAAAATATAAGGATTATATGGTAGAAATATAATAATTAACCAAACTTATATAGATTTTGGTGTCATTTAAAACCTTATATTTTGGTTTAACAGTCTCGTTAACCATCTTTAACCTTAATTGAAGTAAAAAAATGCACACTTTAATGTTTATGAAAGTAATCATAAAAATAAAAATGGAATATATATTAACAATTAATGATTATATATAAAATTTCACATCCCCTAAGTTAATATAGTAATTTGATAAATTTCTAAATATTTAAAAACAATTTTAAAATATTAAATACAATTTAAGGTCATTTTCCGGACTATTCACATATCTTGACATTAAAGGCACAAATACAACAATGTAATTCAAATATAAAATCTTTGAAAATTAATAATACATTATAATTATTAATTTATTTTTTTACACCGTAATTCATCCAAAATATATTAAATTTAATGTTTTTAATATCATTTATTTGATTTTTCCCAATCTCAAACAAGTATTATGTCGATGTTGCATAGGCTTTCAAGGAAATTATACTATCTATAAAAATTATAAATAAATTAATATCATGGAAAATAATATTTTTATTATAAATAACTATTTCGAATCGTTCATATCTTAATTTAATCCCTATGAAAACATATTAGAGTTATTAAAAGAATGAGAGTGACATTTTTTAATTTATCGTAAATTAATATAATATAGATGTCATAATCAAAATCACGCAGCATAAAAAACTATCTAATATTGAAGATAATTTATAAGGTTAAAAATACCTCATTTAATAATATTTAAAAATAAAATTTTAGTCCTTATAAAAAAGTATTTTTCTTAATTTACCCAATTTACCCTTTATTTTAGTGACACATTTTTACTATAGTCACTATTTAAAATGACCAAAAATCAAATCTACCTATTCATTAAATTTTAACATCTTGACTAAAAATATGAAATCAATTTCTTAATATAAAATATTTATAAGTTTCAGAAATTAATTTTAATATAAGCACACAAAAATAATGTTGAATAATTTTTAGAAAATTGTTTTTTAATCATAAAAATGAACTTATACTAAAATAAAACTTAATTTTAATTCTTATTTAATTATTTAAAAAATATTTTATTGAATGGATATTATTCTACAGGAAATTAAAATCCAAAAAAATAATGGGAATTTTAAATAACTTTATTTAAAGAAAAGAAATGAAATTTTTTTAAATATCAATATTTTTTACTATTATCTCAAAAAATAAATAATTTCAAAAAAATATTAAAAAATAATCCTAAGAATATAATGAAATTTTTATTTGAAAATGATTTTATTTTTTCTAATAATTTTTATAAAATTGTTATAAATTAATTAGATTATCCTTGCACAAAATGCAATAACAACCATTTTTGAAGTATAAAATGACTTTATTCTTATTCTTTGCCTAATAACAACAAATTAGATGAATGAAAATTATTTTGATTGTATATATAATCAAATAATTTCATTAAATTCATTTATAAATTGTGATTAAATTAATCTATAAACATACACTTTACACATAAAAATAAATGATTTTATATTAAATTGAAATAAATTTATAATTAATGTACGATTGGTTATTAATTTTATTAAGGAAAACATTCTATATATATTTCATAATGTGATTATTCCTATTCATACCTGCCAAAAAATGACTAGGTTATAAGGATCATAATTAAATTATAATATTTTTGTAGTATATCATGGTTCATTTAGGCTCAGTATTGCATATACCACACACAATTGAAGATATTATTTAATAAAAATAAATTCTAGAATATTAGGGTGTTAAATAAATAATAGAGTATCCATTTAAATTATTATCCTTTTGTGAAAAATAAGGGAAATTATATTGTAAACAAATTAGGTACGTCTTAGCACACTGAAACTATTAGTGACATACTTATATTATTTCACAATAACTCAATGTTATTAATATTATTATCAATGAATTTTTCTTTCATAGCTATAAATAGCCTTTTAAAATATTATTTGTGAAGAATATTTAGTCAATAGTAAATAATTTTTTTACAGTTAAATGGTTTTCTTATAGTGACTTATTTGTGAATTTTAGAAATGATCTATGAATGAATCTAACAATTGATGTATTAAAAATAATAAAATATTATTTTCAATTCAAATTCATGACCCGCATGTCATTTGTCAATTTTAAAAATAAAAATATTGAAAATATGAAGCCAAATGTGTTTTTAATGATTGAAAATAATTTTTAAATATTTTATTCATTTTTAGGTATACATGATTATTTTAATAAAATATTTCCAAAAACATTTTTTTCCTAAAAATTCAATATAATTAAAATCAAGTCATTTTAACCAGGAAGAATGGGTTTTATATAAATTTAATAGTAAAGTTTATCTAAATAATCAAAAGTTGTTTTTAAAGATTAATATTAATGTAAAGAGTCAAATGAAACTAAAATGATAAAAAATAATCAAACAAGATTAATTTGTCAATTATTTTTTTGAAATTTAACTCTTGTATAATTTATAAAATATAATAATAAATAACATGTTAATCCAAAAAAAATGGTACTTATAATTACCATAATTGTTTAAGGGATAATGTTCATTTTTAATTATAAAATAATATTAAAATGATAAAAAAAGTGTAAGCTATATTCTTTCATAAGATAAATTAAGGTCAATGTGGCTCATATCATCAATAATTGGTAGAAATACCCCATTCATAAATTTGAAATCTGAATTTTTTAGAACTATAAAAATTAGATTTAAAAATTGTTATTCATTTATATGTAACAAATGATCCTAAAATAATTAAAAATGATCAACTGATATTTTTTTATGAAATATAAAGAAATTATCTCTAGATAATTCTAATAGTTTGATCATATTGGTTCAAATATCCCAATTTAACTACTCAAAATCTTGATCCACCCACCATATATATAATCACATATCAAAGGCTCTAATCCAATTATATGAAATTAATTTAAATTTTATTAATTAATTTCATTTAATCATCCAAAAACTTGTAAATTCCAACACATGTACAAATAAAAATAATTCATGCACCACACCTAATCCTCTACACTATAATTAGTATACTCTTTCTTAATCATGTTTAGTTAAATAAAAAAGGTATTTTCTATAGATTGTAGGGTCCCTTCAATTTATTTATCCAGTCTCTCAATAATATATAAAAAATTATATTCAAATGATATAGTTTTCTTATCAAACCATTGCAAGCCACACTAGTGCCTACTCTAAAATACACTATAATAGAAACTCTCACTTTGATACCACTTTTTCATGAACCAAACCTTATAGTATGAGTCCCAATTCAGTGGTGGGATTATGATAATTACCTAAATCCCAACTTAAATAGGGCATAGGTTGGCGACTAACATGAAGGGTATGAATGTCATGTTGTATGAGGCATTGGACCTTTTTAATTTTGGAAAGAAAATTACACACCAATAGAAAAGGTAATAAATCTTTGTAATACTAAAACAAATCTTGTGATATCATAAAACTAAAAAAACTCTGAAAACAATACCAATAAACCAAATAAAATCTAGTGAAAATAGGAATCCTATAATATCTTCCCACAATAAAGGTCACAAACTAGTAAATTCTAGCACAATCTTCAACAGATTATTTCCAATTTAGAATGAAAAAAATAAAAGTAGGGTTGTGTATAATGTATATATAATAGTCTCCTCTATAATAAATCTCATGCTATTGTGGAAGAATAATTTTAATTCTGTAGTGAATAAATAGTGAAACTGACACTTTATTGATGGTTTTTAGTGGGGATAACACTTATGAAAACATAGTAAAAACATCCAAAAAACCTATAAATCCATAGGATCTACCCATTTGTTTAGACATAATGAAATAGATTAATAATGGATTAACATTTCTCTGTTTATCTGGCATGTCTAAGATATTTTTCACAAACTTGATAGTGATTATTGAGAAGAAAACAACATGTTACTTTTTCTAATGGGATATATGGGATGTATGAATCTCTTGAAACATGGTAAAATCGTCTCTTCCATACTATTTTATAGAACCTTGTTTATATAGAATAAAACAAAGATTAAACAATAGGTAAATTCCAAGATAGAAATCACAAAAATATCATTATATTTAACTGCCTATATAGGCACTAAGGACACACCTCAATGCCCCAAATGTTTCATAATCATTTCATAATAAAGATTAATCTTATAAACCATTTGTAACTTATAAGAAAAAATAAAGAAATTTTTTTCTCTTTAAAACTTTTATATTCAGTCATCAAGACTCTTAAAAATTATCATCATATGTTAATCAATAAAACATGATATCATGGAGTGGTAGAATATGGAAAAACCCCATGTTATCTCATGAAACATTATGTCACATGTATATCACCCCAATGTGGTTAAATTCACCACAATGTGGTATATCCCAATATATATCACACCATAGTTTAAATATACATTCCATAGACTTTCCTTTAGTACATATTTACATTAATACCTTCCTAATACTGAATTCTAATAGACTTCTAATTCCTTCACATTAAGTCATATTATATGTAAATAATTGTATAACTTTATCCAAAACACCTTTTAGATGTCTACAAAAAACACCTTTTGGAAAATATATCATTCATTTTCACTACATGTTACATCATATGTAATAACCTATAAAAATAAATCCAAAACATCTTTTGGATATATTTTAAAATAATTTTGGGGTAACTCTTAATGTTTTATATAATAAATTCGTAATATAACTTAATTCTTATTCACATAAACACTAAGTGTGACCCTATGAATACATGTATACATAAAAATATAATCCATTTTTTCAATACATAAAGTGACCAAGGACATGGAGTATGAATATCCTATATATCTAACTCATGTATTCTCTATTCTTCATGTATAGAATGAGTTGAAGGATGAAAACATATCATGTCATTTACTAAGTAAGAATATCACATCCCATTAATCCATATAGATAATCACATCACATGCACATAGGTATGGTCATGCACTTCCCCAATTTATTTTAATCAATGGGGAAATTGTCATAATTATTAAATGAGAAGAAAAATATCATCTTTGTTAAGCCTCAACCAATGACATGGTCAAAAACATACCCAAAAAACCTTTGATTAGATCATCCTCAAAGATGAACTAAGAAAGGTATTAATGTAAGAAGGTTCTCATGCCAGGTATCTTTATAACCTTGTGTAATGGGTTCAATATGAAACATGTACCCCTAGATTACTAAACATATATCGTATGACACTCTATGTGATACAGTTGGGGTGTCATCCAGTGTACAAAAATAATTTTATACCTCTTGATTGAATCTCATATCTCTATATGAAACCCATCTCATGATAATTTTCACATGTCATTGAAACTTATAATAATCTATGATCACCATTGATTAAGGATAACTTAATGCTATACTTTGTGAGCTCAATCATCATTTAACTTCATGAAATATATGTGTCAAATGTGAAAGAATAATAAATTAGAGTCTGCCTTTTGTATAACATGAATTTTTTATTTTCTTAAACTCCTTTAAGAATAATAACAAAATAATACCTATGTTCCAATCATATCATATCTCAAATGATAGATCACCAGAGAGGCCTTATGTTTAGTAAACCGGTTTTTGTTAAACTCATTATATCTCTATATATTTCTTGAAACATATCTATGTGACCATTTGAAAAAATATCTCACTATACTCTTTTAATTTTAAATATTTATGAAGTAACAATGTTTAAATAAAGATGTGATTATGATTTATATTCCTAATGTTCAACTCATTGAGCACAATATCCAAATTTCTTTACATTATAATATCCAATGTAATGATATTAATAACTTATATTTATATACTTATAACTCTTTCTAATTTCATCATTAAAATCACATAACCATTTTATTCTAAATTTTAATTGAAATAACTTTTGCAACAAAACATAGATAATTAAATTTTACTAACACATCTTAAACTCATTCAGGATATAAAGTGTCATTCTATTTTAATTTTACTAGTTTGATATTTTATTTATATTCTTTGAACTTTAATAAGTCTAAACATACTCCCAATATCATCTTACAAACTATATTATCTCCAAAATATCATTCTAATATATGTAAACTCCTTTGTGTAAAAAAACAACACATTTCTCCTTTAGTGGGAATATTTAACAAATAAACTATTAACACCCATATCTCAAATAGTATTATTTGTTTTTAGAGAAATATTAAAAAAAAAGAAGATTTTATTATTTAAAATATATCACTCTTTGGTGGTGATAACTCTTTCACTCATATTTTGATAAATATGGATAAAATATTTTATCTAGGATAAAACTCCTTAGATACAGTACATCTAAATCCTTGATGTATCAACCCATTTATCCATCTCTTGAATTCACACTTTAATATCTAAGGATTAATACACTATGAACATTAAAAACCCTTAAATATTTGTAACATTTATTTAATGTATCATTGCAATAATATACCCTTTAAAATATTATAATTGATTTTTATAAAATAAATACCTAATGTGGACTCTCCATAGAGTTTCTTGCACACATTTACGTATTTTTAATAGTTTCATCCAATGGATACACTACCTCTCCCTCTTAAGAGATACTTTATGTTTCAATGACCAAGTATGATAATTGAACTATTTAATATTCTTCTTTTGGTTTCAATATTTACCCTTATATACTATAAAAAACACCAATGTATGGACATCCCATCTCCTTCCCAATCATCCAAACATATTGATGAGGTTTCTTGACTTTTATTAAACTAATTTATATTTTCAAAATATTTCCAATAATAATTCGAAAATGAATTCCATATCTAGATAAATATATATAGGAAACATTCATCCTCTCTAATTCATTAATATACTGAATCACAATTAGTATATAAGAAAATACTAAAGGGTGACCAAATTTCATCTAAGAGATTCCTTTGAAACCTCATATAAATACTTATATGTTTCTGATAATCATCTTGATTCATTTATTGAACAACTTAAACATTTAGTTGCTCAAGAAGGAATCAATCTAACTCCTAGAAGTTTATTACTCACTTGATAATGATTCATGAGTTCCTAATAAGTTTTTTATAGTATGTTTCTCTATTTCTAGAAATAATATCACTGATAAATTTAATGATTATTATACCATTTCATCCATAACCAAATCATTTAAGAAATGAGTATCATGTTTTATAATAATTTAATAAGAAAAATTATTAAATTTTCTCCCACGAGAATAATGACCCTTTTAATTTTTTTACATCAAATATATTAGTGGGACAAGAATCGTATTTCACTATGATTTGGATTAGTTTTAGAACTTTTCACATTTCATATATATTTAGGTATATGATCATTTCAATAATATCACATTAGAATCTTAGATAGTTCTGCAGAAAAATCTTGGGCTAATCCATCATATATATTATCTAAACTATATTCTTTTGGTATGCTAGCCTTTAGGGTTTTCCAGATAAGTATCACCTAAATCATGTGTTAAGGTCCACCCATAACTTACATGTATAAGTCAATATAATCCATGGGAACCCATATTTATCATGAACCTACCCATCTAAATGATCAATTTCTTGAAATGTGTCACTTTGGAAGGAATCTAACACTTGGAATTTTAATGGAATTTATATCTCACCATCTTATCTCATGAAATCCCTTTACATGCATTCATAATTTTAGATATTTAGTTTTTGAATCCATATTATATTTACCAAATCAATATGTTGAAACCATCTTGATGTGTAAATATTTACACAAATCATATCTTGTGTTACTAACACCAATTAAAAGATAACTATATTGACGCATATCCAAATACATCAAAAACACAAGGTAGATGAAACCCTTACATGTAAAGTATTATAATCATATGAAATAAAAAATCCTTATAAGAGTAATTAAAAGGTTATATGTAGTAAACCCCACTATTTCAAACAAATCCCAAGATCCCAAACTAGTGACCAGTCTAACCTAAAGACCCACTACCCATGTTTTAATACTCACGAGTGACCTTAATTCCATCATAATTCTAACACCTAATTTTTATAAACGATAGTCAACCTTTAAATTCAAACATATTACTCATAAAAGGTAGAATAAAACTAAATCAATTGTCATACCTAGCATTTAACTCCTCAAATATATTTATAGTAATTTAAAGAAGAAATAAAACACTTTAAACTAAATCATATTTACATTCATAATGTAAAACCAATATCCATGAATAAAAATTTGTAATAAAGTAAAAAAATTAATAATTCATTAATTTTTACTAGAGATATACATTTATGAACAATTAAAAAATACATAAATTATAAATTTTAATAGTCCAGGAATGCCTTATGAAAATACTATAATATAAAAAATATTAACATTTCACATTTATTCTAATATGAACTCTTTAATATTCTTAATTTACATTAAATTTTATATGAACTCTTTCATATTCAAAAATATATGATATTTAATATAAAAATTTATAATCATTTAAATAGTTTATATTTTATATTAAAACTTTAAATAAACTAAATAACTATTTTTTTTCCAAATAAGGACTTTTAATATAAACATTTTATAACTTAATTTATGAATAATTCATAAATGATTATAAATAATTAAACTTCACTTTATTTTGGAATTTACAGACAACATATAAATTATCAAACCATGAAAATATACTTTAAACTTGTACCGTATCCACAAAAATATTTTTCGTACATTTTAAATCTAAATTCAGTAAAGGTTTGGATAATTTTAATAGAAATAAATTTTATTTGAAATTCTATAAACCATGGCCATTCTGTATGTGCAATATGGCATAGTCTACCCTTGGTGAATACCCTTTCTAAGGAAAACCCATGACCATCTTGACATGGACTAAAAAATGTTTAATTCCAAATAAACAATATTTCCAGTGGAAAAAATATTATCATATTTCTTATATCTATAATGTTTTTATTCTATGGTTATAACATAATAAGGACTATTTTAAATAAATCCAAGTCATTTATATTTTATAGTCATACAATAAACCACAGGTTGTTTAAGTGTACCATGATGTGGTATGTTCTCATGGTGGAAATCCAATTCTAATAAATATTACATAGTAATTAGTCAACCATAATGTGATCATGTTAAAAAATGATGCACTTTTTATTAAGAAATAATTTCACACCATTTTTATATAGACCATGACCTAGTCTTGAAGGAAAACAAACCTTCGTGGAAGTGTAGAAATTGGTATTTTATATTTTCTTATTTCAAGTAAATTTCATAACACTAGATCTAGAATACAAGTGCCTTAATTATCCCCTAAATGAAATTAAATTAATTTAAGTAAAAATAAAACAAATGAAACCACACCTAATTCATCCAATAAGTGAATATATGATTCTCTTATCAATAGTGTCTCATATTTGGAAGGCACCAAGTGAGGAAACCTATAGATATTCCATGTGTGAACCCAGACACTACTGGAAAAATGATTTTTACCAACCCTTCTATACCAACGGTTTGTCCAAACCGTTGGGAAAGCCCATTTGTTAGCCACCTTTCCCAACGGTTTGGCCAAACCGTTGGGGAAGGATGAATTCTGGACACCCTTTCCCAACAGTTTGGCCAAACCGTTGGGAAAGGTTAGCCTATCCCAACGGTTTGGCCAAACCGTTGGGAAAGGGTAGCCTATCCCAACGGTTTCCCCAAACCATTGGGAAAGGGTGTCCATAATTCAACCTTCGACCAGAATACCCAAAAAAAAGCAAGACCTTTCCCAACGGTTTTGCAAACCATTGGGAAAGGTCCTTTGATTTTTTTGGGAATCTACCTACGGAGAACATTATATAAATCAAAATTTAAAATAATTAGAACAATACATATATATATTTATGAAATTATGTTAACAAAAGTCAGGTTAGGTTAGTCGTTAAGTCATTCTGTTATAAACTATAGGTCATGGGATCAAATCCCACCGGATGTTTCTTTTTTGAAATACATATACCAACGGTTTTGAGAACCGTTGGTATAGATTTTCTAATTACTTATACCAACGGTTTTCAGAACCATTGGTATAGACCCTATACCAACGGTTTTCCCAAAACCATTGGTATAGACCTATTGTCACGGCTTACTTGCCAACGGTCCTCCAAACCATTGGTATATCCTATACCAACGGTTTGGGGACCTATACCAACAGTTACAAACCATTGGTATAGGGTATTTTTCCAGTAGTGAGATCTTTTACATTTTTATTCTTCAAATATTTTTCACTAGAATATGATAAATAAGTTCTTTAGAATGTCTATTCAATCACATGCTAAACACAAACTCAATCCTAGAATAAACGATCGATCTGATCTTTTTCCCTTCTATTTATATCTCAAGAATCTTAATAAGAGGGAATATAATATAAAATGATCTCCAAATCCATGGAAAATTATATCCACCCTATTCATGGATCAAGAATGAGTGTTAATAATTAGGTTCAACTTTCTAAAACTGAACTTATATCATTAGATAGTTATAACAATTCATTTTAAACCCATCTCAATATTTATGACTTAATTATACTTGTAATAAACATAATGAATATTTTATCACCAACCTTAAACACTTTAATGTTTCTTTTAATAAAATATGAACCATTAAATTGACTTATTAGATCCTATAATTATTTTCTTATCCTTGAATGTGAAACGTTTGTATGAAAAATAATATTTTCTCACATTCTATTTTATACTTTAAAAACTTACGAAAACCTTGATAAATAAAATCAATCATAATTTTTTTAAACATTAATTATATAAAATATTATTAATTAATTAATTTACTTTCTATCATCCACACTTGGAAGTTCACTGACCACCACATGTGGGACCCACTTTTCCCTAAACTCTAATTCATCCAAATTTGTGGAACTTATGGATACAAATTTCATGTGGACCTCTATGTCCTTATATCAATATTATTTAATCATATTCATATAACAAGATTAATACCTTGAAATACATCATGTACCTTAAAGAAATAAGGATAAATCATAGTTATGACTACATTATATGAACATTGTCTTTGTAATATAATCTCTTTCTCTCATGATATCTCATAAACCATGATTCATGATATGTGTTATCATACTTTAATTCTTTATTTATCTTTTTTTGAATTTATTGGATATAATTTCATCCATCAACTATATCCATGTATTTATTCAAGGAAATACCATCTCAATCAAGTGGACAAATATTTCTTCTTCATTTTAGGATAGACCAATCCTGTCTTGATCATTCAATCAATATCATACCACTAATGATGTACCCAATGCAAGATACCTCACTGAAATATAAATTTTCATGATTTTAATCATGACTGAAATATGAAATCAAATGATACACACTATTAATGATATCAAGTTGAGAGAATAACACACATGATCAGAGAAAGGAACATCCAGTGACACCCAAAACATATAATGTTTCTATTGGAGGATCTATCCTCACAATCTTATCTACTCAAGATCACTAAGTAAAAACATCATGAGAATAAATCTAAATGCTTATGAACCTATAGAATTTGATAACCATACATTATATATGTCTCCTCATTATGATGTTTCTAGACCATAAGATATATTTTTAAGATTATAGTCATAGCATCTTGTGGTTATATTTGTAGTTGGAAACTGTTATATCTTATTAAAATGACAAATAATCCAAGGAAATTACCATTTAAATGGTGTATAAATAAGTAATAAAATTATTATGGTTAGATTTTATCATTAAAAAATATTTGTATACATGATATGGTAATAAATAAATACTATTCAAGTTGGGTTTATCATACCCAATTTTACAATACTTCCACTTACACTTGATGTAATGCTCTAACCATAAATATATTAGATCTCAAATGATAATATATTTATTATTATATTTTAAGGATTTAGTTATTATAGATTCCATTTTTGTACATGGCTACTCTACTATTATGACTTTACCCCTTGATTAAAACTCCCTCAATAGTTTATATCCAAAGGTATATCACTTTTTACCTTTATCATAATATTTATATCATCGACATTACTATTATTTTAATATATTCATAATATAAATTATGAAAATACATTTTTATTTGGTATAATTCTATGGACTAGAATAATTTTTTGCACATTTTAATTTCTTCTTTATTTTCATCAGAACCTGCAACATACTCAATATTTCCAAATATTCCTAATACCATATTTAATAAAGTTATATTTCTTATTTCCTTAGACTAATTGTGGTACAAGATAAAATGTATCTTTAGGAATACTATCTTGTGTCCTCCTTTAATTACCATTGTTTCCTTAACTCTAAATACTAGGTATGTATCCCTTCTAATTTATTAGGTACTATCATATAATTATAACTTCTACCTATACATTATTATAGATTTATTTGATATTTTCCTACCATAATGTATTTACTAGTAATATAAAAGTTTATTATATAGTATATAATATGTAATAAATCCATTTCTGAAGAGTATGAAGGTCCACCCATCATCTTAATCTCATCCTATGTCATTTTCATATATTCTTGGATAGATTTATTCCATGTGATATTACATAAAACCTCTATTTAGTTTTTCCATTTGGTATTTGCAATACCTTTTAAAATTATATACTTTGATTTGGTCTGAGAAATATACAGATCAATATCTATATATCTATGTAATTTGTAACTTTGGTTACTATATTAAGTAAATATTTGTTTAAATATTTTCAATTAAGTATTAACTAACTGTAAGATTAATAACTATTTTCTATATGATTTGAATATATGTCACTTGGAAAACCATGGTTATCCATATAACCTATTATATACACATGAAAATATTTTCATTCTATGAATTAATGCTTACTTTTGATATATAATTAGATCCTCACAATATTTACATTATATCAGATACTTTTGACGTCAAAAACACATTTGATTATATCTAAAATATATTTTTCACGATTTCCTAATTTTGGAATTCACTATCTAAATATAAGAACCATGGTAAGAGTTTCCAATCTAAATTTACATGGATTTCAATATTTTTACTGGTGAAATGATTTTGACAGAGTCAATAGTTTGACTAATCTTAATACTTTAACAACTAATCTTTCTTTACTATTAATCACTTTACCAATCATGTTATATTATACCTAAAATACCCATTCTATCCAAATTTTATTTACATAATATAGATATGTTACTAAAATTATGACTTGATTCTGGCACTAGGGATCCATTTTTATGAATTCATATTCCTTTATCATTTTAGCTTATTTTTTTAACTGCTTCCATATAGGATAAGGATTTACTATTCTTAATGAATAATATTTCACCTAACATGTGATTATAAAACCATTTATCTTTGGTATTATATCTCTACTACATAGTATGTGTCTTTGAAACTTTCTTTTATATCATCTCTTTTAGAACATATTACTTTGAGAACTATTTGTTCTTCTCTAATGTTGACATGATCCAAGTATGTCTTCCACTCATTATCTTAAATAGAGATATATACCCTATTATATAAATATAGTCTATAACTTGAATGAATCTTTTCTATATTTTGTATTTACATAATATCCTTTGTAAACATAATGATAATTAACTAAAATGCACTTATTAGTTTTGTATATGAAAGTGTGTTTATTTAATTAGCCTTAATAAACACTTTGCATCCAAACACATAGATTTGAGACATATGGATTTATCTCATATTATAACTTATATGAAATCCATTTTTTATTATATTTAGCTTGTGGTTAAGTGTTAACACTACTATTTTTGAAACATTTATTAAAAGTAATAATGTAACACTTTCAATAGTTATAATACTCTTAATCGATTATCATTTTATTAACACTATAAATCAGATGTGTATAAGGAAATCTTAATTTAGGAACAAATCCACTCTACATTTCAAATGAAAATGAATATTTAGTTAAGATATTTTTTGGATTACCCACTTCAAGCATCTTTTATATTCTCTCCAAGATTATTATCTTCTTTACATATATATTCATTAAATATCTTAAATGGATTCCATGGATTATGAGAATTTACCTCTAGAATTTAATTTAAATAGTTTACTGGTATCTTGAAAAAATAATTCAAGAATCTTTAGGGATATATTACCTTTAATACCCAAAAGTTACTTAATCTGTATAATTTATAATAAAATATGTCAAATAGATAATATTTTTAGCATAAAATATTCTAAAGACTCTTCTTGATATTTCCTTGACATTTTCTTTGGGATTTCACAACCCTATATTTTCTTTCCATAATTGGGTATTATTTGAGTCTTGTATTTTATATTCATCATTAATTTCTAATATTGTATATATGTTATTAAAGTATAATCAATTAGTAAGTAATCATGGTATACCATATTAATATATTATTTAACTTTGAATAAAATATCATTAAGTCTAAACTCAACATAGAGATAATGTTTTTGGAAATAGAGAATACATAATGACATTATTCAAATTAAATAATTATTCTACTTAGTGATGTGAAGTTATGATCTTATTTATCTATAATATTAGTCATAATACACTAGTAGCTTAATAATATTCTTCACTATTATAATATTTTTAACCTTTCATAGTTTCTATATTTCTAATATGAATATATAAGTCACATATTGTATTTAATAACCATGAAGTAAAATAGAAATATTGCATTCAATGATGAATATATGTAAAGTAGAATATTTTTAGTACATATTATTTTATTCATTATAGTTTCTCTTATATTTTCCTTTATTATTATAAGTTACAAAAATGGGCGCATGTTTCATACACTACCTATTTATATTTGGTTTCTTAGATGGATGTTATAAATGTTCCTTTAGATTTTATCTTTCCATTATACCTTTTTTTATTTCATTTATTCTTGTTCACCATGAGGACTAATGGTTCATATTTCTTCAAGTTCTTATCAACTTGGGAAACCTTATATAAAAGATATCTATGTGGTTTCTCCATAGTGTTTATTTTATTATTCTCAATGAAACTAGAGTAATTGGGCGAAATAGATGAGAGACTCAGATTTATTGAAAGATCATTATTTATCTTCAATCTTAACTCTTCAAATTGATCAATTAACTCTATCATCTTGAGTATATGAGGACCATCCTAGATTTAAATTTTCAACTTACAAAAGTTTAATGTAATTATAATCTCATTTGTTTATTTCTTAACATTCTCATCACAAACTTCAAAGATATTATATAACATGGAGTAAACATACTTTTCTTCATATTTATTTCACAATTCACCAGAATTTGTTGATAAAATTATGATTTAAACATCAGATACATCATCCATTTATATCCTATAAAATTCTTTTTTCTCCCATAGTTTCTTCCTATGAGGGATTATTAGGTATTGGGGACTCCAACACGTAAAATTTCTATTAATATAGTGGTTCTATGAAAAAAACTCCTACACAAATATTTGAAATTTGGTTCTATTAGAATTTATTCATTATCTAATGTCAATAAAAATGTTTTTGTTCTATTAATTTCCAATTTTAAACAAAATAAAATGTTAACAAATTAGTACTTTTATCTTGAATATCTGTTTCTAGAAATTATGGATTTATTAATCATAAATAGCTCCAATTATTTTATTCAAATCCTATTATTCATCTAATAATAGTGTTTAAAGACTCATTCAACTGAAAATTATAATGGGAAATGATCCTTATACCTATCTTGATAGCTCAAGCTTTGAAATAACCCATACTCCAGGAGTCTAATATAGGATTTTAGATAGACAACCATGTTAACTCACAGATCCTTAATATAATCAGTGGAGTATCATATTATATGAATCCTTAATTTGGATTCTCTCAAAACCTTCCTAAAAAATTACACCAAAGTAGTCATGACTATTTCATTGTTAAAAATTTTAGTTATGTTGTCCCACCACTCTTGTTAGAACTCCATGATAGATGAAGTCACCATCACCTATGGGAGACGAGCACCCCACACTGTGGTTTCATTATAAATTGTGTGGTGGAAGGTATTTTTATCTTAATAATTATTTTGGGGATATTTTATATATATATTTTTTGTGACTACAATTTTTTTAATTATCATGATTTTCATTATGTTATCACGCTTAAAACATTAACCGTACATAAATAAAAATGTGTCATTGTGGATGTTCCTTTATTTTTTACACTTATGCTCATAAAAAATTATATGTGTTTGTATAAACATGAACACATTAAAATATAATTAACCATACTTAATAAAATAAGTAAACAATGACAGGATCATGGACTATTTGTTTACTGTTTAATTCATTAAGTGGATAATGGATCATAAAAGACCATAACACTACTTTATAAAAGGTTTTCCACATCATTATTAATTTTTTTACTATACGTTAATTAAATAACTACTTTAAAGTGACATTTTAAATATGTTTTTTACATTATTTATTATAAAAACCATCAAAAAAACATTAAATAAAATTTAAAATTTGTTGTGTTTTAACATCGGTTATAAAACTGATGTAAAAAATTATCATTTTATAATTTTTTAAAATATATTTTACCCAACCTGTAATATGTAAAAACTAATAGAAACAATGGAAGAAATATCATTAAAAATAGCAACACCAATACAATTCTCTAAAAATTATTTCCACCACAACTTTAATCAAGTTTAAAAAACTTTTCAATTTGAAATTTATTATTCAAAATCTATGTTACAAATAGAGATAAACTAAAATTAAATTATACTTACAAAATAATCTTCCCATGCTCCACATATGTGATTTAAATCCTTTATAGTATAAGAGTGAGAGTAATCAAAAATATAATAATTAAAAGGAAATTATTCAACATGTATTTTCAATATAATGATAAGACAAATAAAGAGAAAGGTTATAATAAAATAATACCTTGTGTAGTTTTTTAATTTTCCTAGTTAAAATTATTTTAAAGATAAATTTCAAAAGATAATATCCACATTCTATTCTTCCTTCTTGGTGTTGAAAATTATTTTAAAAAAAGTTTTCAATTGAAAACAATATTATAAGTATCTTATAATTTTTAGTAATTACAAATGAAATTACCTTTGAAAACACATATTTGATCTTGGATTTCATATTTACCATTTAATATCTATAGTAATCATATACCTTATTAAAAAAATGATATCTAAGTTATTATAATATATAATTATTAAAATAATGAAGCTTACATATCTAATACGTCATTAAATTTTTATCACATATCACTGTGTTTGTATAATAACGAGTAGGATGTATTTTCTTTTAGACAAAAAACAAAACAAAATTTCCACTAATATAAATAAATATAATTTTATTTGTTTATTAATTAATATACACAATAATATATGATACTTTTTTTTCAAATTTATCAAAATAAGGGATCATCCAACACCTAAATGCATCATTTGGAAATCTTCCAAAAATATATTCTATTATTCCATTATCATTAATTATATTCTTAACGAGAGAAAGAAATTATGTGTCTAAGAATCCATACAATGATTTCATTATATAATGAATACAAAGTGTTTAATGATATCTATTAGAAAAATATAAGCATTAAGTTAGATCAAACAAATTGATATAATTGAAAGAAATATGAAATTTAAATTACAGAGAAAATACTTGTATTATTATGAGGCCTAAGATTTCTAAATTTAAAAGCTCCATGACATCTCACAAAAAAATCATCAAAATCAAATTTCACCTATAAATTTCAACATCAATTATAGACTCATAAACTTCTAGCAACATATATATATATATGTCGATAATTTAGAAAGAGATTTAGAAAATGTTTTATCCAAAGTTGAAGGAGCCTCAAAAAAATCTTATTTCCAAAAAACATTTATTCACATTTAATTTATTTATATAAATAAACAAATATATAATTTTTAAAATATTAAAAAAATGACACCAATATGAAAAATGATGGTTATAATCTGTGAATACCTCAAAATGAAGTTGTAATACATGTATACATGGCCAAATTAAAAACTTTCCTCCACTTTGTGCAACTATAGAAACCACATATGTATGGAATGATACTCTGGATGATGCATCTATAAAACGCAATACCATTAAACTACGTTGATTTTTCTCCATCTAATGATGATGTAGGTTTTCCCCAATATAATATATGTATCCATATAATACAATATGATACTGGAGATCCTCAATACCTAAATCACAATATATCTGAAGTTGTGGAGGATGAGGTATAAGAGTGATATATACAGACAGAGGTGGAGGAGTAGGATATATATCTGGATTTAGAGGAATGAGATATAAAGCCTAAAACTATTTCTACATTTTAGTAAACAATGACTTTATTAAAGCTCTAATCCTCTCCTCCATCTCACCCATAACCTGAACATTAGCTTCTAAAGCATCTATTTTTCCTTTATATAAATCCTCCATTGAGGAAGTTACAGTATAAAAAAAAATTTATAGCCACTGCGTTCCTCATACATGAATAATTCACATATTTTATATGGTGTGATAAAAGTAACTATTTATATTTCCTAGTGTGGAATAATGGCTGACCAGAGTAGTCTAACTTGGGGAGTGTTTATAATGAATCACTCACTATTTATAATTGGTTATTATATTTTTTGGGTGGTTTATATGTTTTATGAAATAAAAGTAAAATATAATTGGTTTTATTTAGTTTATTAAATGAAAACTAAAAATAAATATGATATATATATGCAATTATAATAAATGTATGTTAGAGAAAAAATGAAGATTCTCCTTGGAAATCATCTAAAATGAACTTTCATTGTCTTTTTATAAATTCAAATAATACTTAATGAATACACCATATCATATTTATGAACATCTTATCTTACCTATGTTTTGAATATACAGTGAACCAAATGGTCTTCAAGTACACCATATACTCAACTCCTCAATCGACGGAGAACATTGCAAAAGATAAAGTTAAACCTCAGGTGAAAAGTGGAGACACGCAAGTGACTTACTCATTAAGAACCCACATGGAATAAACCTAAGCAATTTTAATCCTTAAAAATAAATTCTTAAATACATGGATTCAAACACCGGATTACTCCCCTTAGAGATTCCTTAGGTTAGCTACTCGTGATAAGGAGCATAAAATATCACAACGAAAAGAGAATAGTAAGGAAACAAAAAATATAAATGAAATATTGGATTAGAGGAAGAGAATATTAATATATATTAAATATCTATAAAACTATTAAATTATAAAAACACTAAAAATCTATAGAAAATGGATAATGAAAACTTCCAACCCCTTGAAATTGAGAGGAGATACATTTTATAGGTAAAAGTGTTGTCTGATTTTCCTTCAATTTTAACCTCCTAAAGTTTTTGAATGTTTGAAGTATTAAATTTAAGAACCTTATAAATTTTTCTTATTTAATTTTTTAATTTATTTCTCCTTATCTATCAAAATTTCATTCTTCTTGGACAAGTATAACAAAAGTTATGACCATATCATTAAAGAAATTTTTTCTGTCCTTTCTAACTATTCAATTTTCTATATTCCAATTTCTAATGCATTTTTAACATTGAAATTTCAGAATAATTGGTATAGAAATTTAGTATTTATGGGATCATCTTTGAAAGTAAATGGAAATATGCACATATTTCGAGGCTGAATTTGTGATCTTTATTTGGGCCTCAAATAGTTGAATTTATCTATTTATAATTTTTTATGAAATGTATCCCATCAATACTATAAGAATAATTTTATTCACAACTTGGATTTGAATAGAAAATGTAATTTCTGAAATATGAAACAGATTAAAAATTTCAATAATTTGGAATTTAATCCATTTTCATAATTATGCTCAATTTATTCAAAAATGCTAAAAATATGATTATTACCCTTAATATTAATTTTTTGGATTTAAACATTTAAATTTAAAGTAAAATTAATGAAAATATTATCTCTATTAGTAACCTGAGTGTTCAATATTTTTTAATGCAATAAATAAAATATATTTCCTACCCTTAGGTATGAAGGTCCCCTATGTACTCTACTCCTCAAGGGATTCCTATATAGAATATTTGAAATGTTTATTAAATTAAAAAATATAAATTGTTTAAAAGTAACTTAACATAAATAACTTCTTAAAATATTCTCATATACATCCATAAAGTATTATATAATATATATCCCCTTTATGATCATTTGATCCCTCTTTTTTTCATGTCTAGTCGAGGGGTTAGGGGTCAATCTCTATTGATCAAGAAGACTTGGCTCTAATTTTTTGAAAAACCATCATCCATTACTTATTTTTCCAATAAAAAATATCCTTTATGAGATAAATCATAAGGTTTTATACTTTTTTATTGGATATCCTAGTGAGATCTCCTCAATTCCTGTTAATTAAGGACAAAAAAATCACTAAGATGATTATTTTTATCGATTATTTAAACAAATTGACATTGAAATTTCCAAAAATGATTCTTTTCAACTATATTAAATATTTTTTTCATGGATCTTCATCATGAAAATCATAGAAATCACATTGATTTTTATTTTACCTAACACCAAAAATTAAATCTAAAGTTAAGGTTGATTTTAAATCCATCCATATCTGAGTATAAAAAGATAAATAATTGTTACTAACATATTTAATGATAGGTTTATCCTATTTCATCTGATGAGAATAAGAAAATAACATATATTAGTAAAAAAAATCATGATATGTAAAATAATAACAAATGAGATTACCAAAATTGTCCCTCATAGTTGAACTAGATTCGTGTTGTCAACACTTCTCCAATAAAAAATCCAAATTATTACTTTCACCCTAGCTTTACTTTTCATATAAATCATAAATTATTTTGAAATTAAACCTCCAGTGTTACCATTTTCATTAAACTCATTAGATATCATATGGTTCTACTAATGAGAACGTGATAGTCAAGGAAAATATGTGTTACCATGTTCACCAACCTTAGAAATATTCTGTTTCCTTTTGGATATAGAAGGATACTATATAGAATGCATAGAAATATTTTGATAAGAAGTATGAGTAGGGTCCTACATATAATATTGAGGTGAATTATTTGTTTAATATTACAATATCATATAAATACAATTATAAAAAATGGAAAAAAAATTATACAAATTTATTTGTTATATATAAAATTAAAATTTAAAACTAAACTAAACTAATTTTTTTTTCATATTCATTAAATAAGTTAACTAAAATTCTAAAATAATGATAAATATATTTATGAGACATTAAATGATTCAATATTAAGAGAAAAAATAGGTAAAAAGTTATAAAAATTCAACTATAATATATAATTTTGAATAATAATCAAGATATTATACAAATAGAACAAAAAATACTAAAAAAATCTATCATATTTGTTGAAGTATTTAAAAAAAATTGTTACAAATAGTGGTAATATTTATGAAACATTAAATCATATAGGTATAATAAAATAGATCTTATATCAAAATTTATACAAATCCAATAGTTACATATAAAATTAAATAATTAGAAAATGATACAAAATAACTAAAATAAACAAAAAAATTATCATATTTGTAAAAATAAGTGACTTAATTAAATATAAATAAACATATAAATAGTATATCTATGATTTTAAAAAATTAGAAAAGTTAAAAAATAAATAAATATATGTTACCTATTATATTATAATATTTCAAAAGTATTTTTTCCAATATTCATTTCATGTAATCGTTCTCTATAAGAAAAACTATTTCCACAATGTGGTCATTAGTAACCTCAAATAGTATTTCCATGGAAGTAGGGATATAACATACCCATCATTGTTGACATTTTTTTCATCACCAAAATACTATTTTTTCTATGAAAAATAACAGAACACTTCACATGTTATAGACTAAGAACATAAAAAATATTTTTCACATGTACTTCCATTATAAAATGGTCATTTCTGTATTCCAATATATTTAGTTGGTGAGGGGTTTAGATTCATTCCCAGTGATCTAAGGTTTTATTACTGGGGGAAATGCAATTCAACCTATTATGGGGAGGGATGATGGGCCTATTAATCCTGATAAGACCCACATGGATGAAGTAGTTTTCAGTGACATGTACTGGATGAGCCACTTGGGGGTGTTATCACGATTATCAAATTTATGGAATATTAGAGTAAAGGGTAAAATCCATTGATACCACTCTTAAATATTAAATATACTTAATTTATCATGTTTGAAACTTTTGTTACTAATTATGCATTTATAGTTGAACACATGAACTGAAACTTTAAAGTAATTAATCTCCTATATTTATTCAATAAATTTATAATATGAACATGATGTGGAGATTGGTTATTTATATTTTTCAGTAAAAAATGTGTTTCTTTAGTGAAAATTAGTACACTGTTATTCTAAAGTACCTTGATATTGACCTTATATTTGGCATAAAATGTATATCTATTATTCTCATACATGGACAATGTTATAAGATTTAAACTTGGGTCACCCAGTAACCGTCTCACTGTTTCTAACATATATAATATACCATGTATGGTCTCTTTAAAACATGATTTGTTTTTGTTATTCTCATTAAAAACCCACATATATTTTTTATTTAGATAACACTTTCTTAAAATATTTATATAATATTTTATATATCCATGAGAATCTTCTATATTATTCATGATTTACAAATATTCCAATTTAGATTAATCACATATTAATGATTTTATTTTCAATCCACTAATCCCATTTCCCAAAAAACCAACACAATCATGGGGATATGTAGACAAACCAATATACTTCACTATAAAAAAGTTGCATGTAAAAAACCCTACAACCACCTAAAAAATATACTTCTCAAAAATGGAGGCTATTGGTTGATATGGATTATTATTATACCCCTTAAATTTCTTTATATAACTTTTAAAAGGATACGTAAAATTTAGATATATGGTACTATAATGATTTATTTTCACACCTAATAAACCATTAATTTCCATAATATATAAAAAAATATGCTAGAAATCACATTTGAGTTGAAAAAGTATATAAACTACATTGTTCTCCACTCTGATCAATGAATTTAGATCCATTACTTTATTACCAATATATTTTGAAAAACTAAACCCTTTCATTATATTTATTCTTAAATTTATTGGTTATATTCTAGAAAATGATACAGGTAGGATTTGTGGCATTATATCCTGAAATTCATGAGATTTCATTCATATTAACCTCAAATATTTTTGTGAGACACATTTTTTTATATTTTTTGAATAAACCTAATAAAATTTGATACCATGGAGGCATTGAAAAATTTTATTTTCTCCCTCTTGGATAATGTAATACAAGACTAAGTAAAATATATTCATTTTCCTTTGTGATTTGGAGATAACATTAAACATATTCTGATTGATAGAAAATTCAATCTTATATTCAAACCATAATTTGTCTCTCCTTTAATATCTAAACATATTCTAATCAAACTATCACATATATTATTCTCATTATGCACCACAATAATATTATATTTTATTTCATGATATTTTTAATGTGTAAACTAAAAAAATATTGATAATTTCTTCTACATATCCATGTTATTACTATATATCTGTGTATTTGCAAATATGATATCTATATTTTTCACTCTCTAAAAATATTGATCAGTTTCTAGTGGATTTAGAGTGATATCAAATTCTTATGATCTATTGAATGCCTTTTTAATCTTTGATAAGAGTGATATATAGAAACACACCTTATATGAACTATATAAATTATTTTAATCCCATTTCTAGTTGAAAAAATGATGTCTCATATTTACAATTTGGTTGGGATTTATGCCACTTAACACTATATCCAAAAAAATTCATATGTTGGGGAGTCATCTATATTAAGCATAATCATTACAGAAAATTGAAGAAATATCTTTTTAGAAGAATCATAAACTTAGATACCTATATCCCACAAGTATATTAAATAATCAATTATTGGTGATAATTAAACATCAATATCATTTATATGTTTTCTGGTTCCGAAATCATTAAACCCAACATGATATATTTCGGATTCATATAAAATAAAGGATATAAGTTATAAATTACCAAAAAAATATTCCATGAACTATGTTTTATACTAAGTCTATGATATGGATTCATTACACTGTTACAAAACCGAAGTCAAATATTTGTAACTTCATTTCCAAATTGAATAAATTATTGATTAATTTTATTTCATTTTAAAAAATTATAATTATGATGTAATTTTAAATTACATATTCACACATTTTCATGCCATATTAACCCTTTCACAATATTTTAATTTGAAAATAAATGTTTTAGCTGAGGAATTATAGGAACATAACAAATTTCAGTAGAAAAGGTCTTAGTACTTGGAATAATATATAATCCAAATTTTTATTTTTTATCATTAAACTTATATTTTGATGTCCCAAATTTAGGTAACATTGAAAGGCCTTTTAAATACTTAAAATATAACACACAGTCATTTGGGAAGACATGTATCTTCTTGTACCCCAATCCCATTAGTCATTACATTTTCTTTACATAATAATTTGAATCTAGAAGATCATTTTGTTCATGAATTATGTCTTTAAATAGCTCTCATAATTCTATAAAACCCTTATCACTCTATCCATTCATAGTTTTCAACTTCACTATTCTCAACATTATGGATAAAAACATGAATTTCGTAAAACTTGTATACTATTTTTTTTCATCATCACTATATAAGTGCCCAATAAATGATGATTTCTCAATTTCCTATACTTCAATATCATGTATCGTTTCTTTAATTTGACCAAAACTTTCATTTTAAAAATATTCTCATCATTAAATCTTGAATTCTTCCTAATTTCACTATACCAAATCCAAGGACTATAACTTGGATTCAAACCATATCTAATTAAATGATCTTTGATTTTTCTTCTATGTAGCTTCCTCATATTTAAACATTTCATGAATGGACACAAAAAAATGTCTTTATCTCAAGCATTTAATTTGAAAAATTCCAATAAAGCATCAACCGCTTCCTGAAAATCATCACTTGTTCATCATATAGTAATCCAATTATTACTAATTATGACCTATGAAAAAATTATAGTTTTAAATATAATTTACTATATTTTGAAATTTAAATATATATTTACTTATATAAATAACAATACAAAATAAGAGTTTTTTAAAAAACTAATATAATAATAATAACAATTAAAAAATATATTATAAAGTATAAATATATTATATTTATGTAGTGATACACATTTATTATTGGAAATTGTAATGAATATATGGTAATAACAAATAAAAAAAATATTTAAAAATGAGCATAAATGAATAAAAATGAAAATTTTTAATTTCTAAAAAAAATTAATACAGAGAAACTATATTTGTTTCATTGAAATTGTTATTTTATATGAAATATTCATTGAAAAAGGATAAATATAAATCACTTCATAATTTAAAAAATGATGTTTATTTTACAGAAATGCATATTATAAAACACAGGTAGTATAGAAATTATAATATGCGTACATAGAATAAAACATATTTTATTTATAACTATAGATTGTTGAACGCATATTACACAAAGATTATAAATAGGTTATAAACATATTATGTCATAGATATCCATTCTTAATATCAAATGGTTCAAAAAATAGTAATATGAGACAGAAAAATTTCTAAATTATAATACATACACATATTATAGTATATGACATAAAAATAAAGTACAAATTTAGATTAAATTTAAATATTTGGGAAATATAAAAATAGAAGAAATTTACAAAAAATTATTAATTATACAAAATTTAAAATAAAATGGAATTTATAATTCATAGATTAGTTATTTATTTTACATTTCAATTCATTAATTCCAGTCTTTATAAAAAAATCCATTTTTTACTTGATAATAGAGTGATTGTAACAAAAATATAAAATAATACCATTTAATATTATAATACACACATTATAAATTCCTATAGAATATATAATTATTGAAAAAAATATTATCAAGAATTTAAACATATATTTTTCATTATAAACATCTTAGTACACATAGATAATACATATTAAAAAAGAAATTAAACTATTTGAGATGTAGAGGATGGTATAGATAAGGGTCCGAAATTGTTGTAGATAAACTAAAGTTTGTGGATGAAGGAAATAGATGGTCATTTGGGCCACTGAGGGTAGAATAGATAAAGTCATAACACATTGAAGAGAGATTTAAGTAGGAAGAAAACAATGTTTGAGGGTGGAGACATAGATTTTATTTTAACCGATTGAATAAGGAAGTCTTAATATTAGGTTTGCGAAATAAAATTGTTTAGTGTTGCGTGACTGAAACAAAACAAAAAAGATAGGTTATCAATATTTTTACCATCTTTAAAATGTTATTCAAGTTGGTTATATAATACCTAATGTGAATAACCTCAGTTATTGATTTTTCAGGTTGGTTATTTTATAACTGATGTGAAAATCCATTTATAATGTCGGTTTTAATTAATAGACATTATAAATGCATCATATTAAACCAACCCTAAACCATATGGATGGGGGTATTATTATCTCAATCTCCATCACTAGGTTCTTCACACTCCTAGAGGGTCCTGGAGAAATCTGTAGAGGTTCTAGATTAACCCTTACACGTATGTCTAGGGGAATTTATATTATCATTACCATATCATGATCCATCAAATCCTATACAAGACTTATAAAATCCTAAGCAATAGGATCATTAAGTTATAATAATATCCATGAATCATCTATAATGCGAAAAACTGGGGGAAATTTCATCATTATCATCTCCTTAGAAGGAATCAATATTCTCTCATTTGGGAGGTAAATATGTATGGTCAACATATCATCCATTCATCGTTCTATGAGAAACACATTTTCTATTTGGTTCCCATTCAGAAAGCATGACCAAAAACTCCCTTAATGTCACTATTCATAGACTAAGATATGAGAAATGTAGAATAAATGAAAACAAACCCCATAAGGGTCATAAGATAAAATGGTTCAATGTGGGAAAGGATCATAAAAGTGACCCTTATGAAACCCTTGAGGAGTAAGTGGTGATCAATCACCCTATTTCATGGAGAGTAATTTGATAACTACAATTTCCTGATAAAACTCATTGATTTTCATCAAAATTAGTGGAATATATGATTTAGACCAAGAATTAAATGTAGATGGATGAAATAAATTGAGCATACCTTGAGAGGAAGGTGATTTGGATGCACCAACTAAGGTTTCACATACATAGAATCAAACAATGAGCAAGAACCTGACACCTCTGAATGATGAACTACCACCTATATTGTAGAACACTTATAAGGATAAAGGGAAAGGTGTGGCTACATCCCACTAACCACCCATAGAAGTGAAAATTACCTATGCAGATGAATGTATAGAAGAGTATGAAATTGAGGCACAAAATCTAAGATAATATATCAATAAGGAATTAATCAAGGGAAACATTCCCATTGGGAATCATTGTTAAACCGAAGTGAATATCCCACCTCCCATACACCATGATAGATTCAATATACCTACAATAGTAGCATTTCAGCACTGGGCTGGGTATAGATCTAGGAAACCAATTTATATAAATGAGGAAGTCAAGGATGACCGGGACTTTTCTCCATTACAATGACAACATCTAACTTATAGGGTGATCATTCAATCCTAGCACATATCAATAATCCGCGATATATGAAAATGGGGCCACCACATTAATCCTCTCCTGATCCTTATAGATGAGAGGCAGTCTAAACAGTGGTACATGTATAATTCCTCAAAGATATAAAATCCATAGCCACTCAAATAGAACCCATAGAAGGGAACCTCACACCCATCCATCCTAAGAAATATACATATCCTGAATGGGTGGATGAGACTTTTCCCCTGACTAATTTTTAAAATCCTATTTTATCAACCTTTGACAGTACAAGATAACTGGAATAACATCTCACACACTTCATGTCCCTATACAACCCAATGATGGGCCTTCGAGATTAGTAGTGGGCAACCAAGTGGAGACGTTTTGTACAAACTAGATAGGGACAACCATTGTCAGGCACAATATCCTTCTACCAAAATTTATTACATGATAGGAATGCCTTCATCATCCATTAATTTATCATTTTATCTCTACATTAAAGAAAATGAAAAAAGTTTAACCTCAAAATTTGAAAATAATAAGAAAATGAGAGGGCTTCCAACTACATCACTAGATGGAAAGGTTTGACTAATTCAATCAGTATCACTATCAAGTAATAGAAATTACTATAAATATTTTTTGGAAATTATTATAATGATATACAAACACCTTTTATTGCAATGAAGTGTCCAAGAAGACTCTACAATTTTAAATAAATGTCACAACAACTAAAATATTTCATTCAACAGACCAAAGATAAATCCACTCCCATGCCCTCAAACATTTAAAAAATTCTTGGTAAATTGAGAGACTATAAAATTCACCCTCAAATTAGTAGCAGTTCTTGTTCAAGAACCTATTAAAGAACAAAATCATCTAGTGCCTCCCATTGAGTAGAAGAAGCAACATAATCTCACACATCCTAAAGAAAAAAGATATATGTGTTAATCATTATTTGAGGAATGGATGAAATTTTTTTGACTCCTTCCAGAATGACTACTGACCTATTTATTTCCAGGAATCCAAGAAAAATAACCCACTCAAGCTATCAGAGCCTAGGAAACACAATGAGGTCGACCTCACTGATCACACCGACTACTGAACGTTTAATGGGAGGTTAGGTCACACCATCCGACACTATTTTTTATTAAAAGGAATCTTCCAGAGCATGGTTTATTTTGGATATGTGATACAAGATAAGGCCTCAACACCTGTAACATGTGTAATCACCACTTTATTAGAATAAGTGGGTGACTGGAAAGAATTTACAGCTAGGAATGGATAGAAATTAGATAACTATATGACTCAAAATATAGTTGACTGAGATCATTCCAAAATAAGAGAACAGCTTAAAAAACCAAAAAATATCATGATACCTAAGAAAGAATCATTGAATTCACCCCAGAAGGTAGACATAATTTTTAGATAGAGTAAAAGACAAAAGATAAAGAGTCATATCAACATCCAACAAAGGATCTAACTCTTGTAGATTTCTTTCCATCAACATCCAGAGAATGGGAACCACCCACCAAAAAGAAACCACATTGGATAAATATATATTTTTTTGTTTTGTTACATAGTTATCTTACAAGTTACATTCTATGATGATGAATACACCTCCATGTTTGAGTTCCCTATACATGGACAGAGAGATGAATACTGAAGACATTTAAGCTGAGGATATAGGGGGTAGTGCGGGCATAGTCAAACCCATTATTTTAGTCACATACCTATGAAATCCATATATACAGATGAGTCACTTGGTTGAGGACTCTATCAAGAACAATAAAAGCATGAAGATTCCCCATATCCCACTAGTGGTCATTCAGGCCTATTCATTTTACACGACTGGCTGGTAGGGGTAGGATTTTCTGATCATCACAGAAAAAGAGGAAGGTTGGAAGGACCCACACCACTTATAGTAGATTCTCCTCTAACATCTACTCAAGAACCAAGACCATCCACCTCAAACACCTAAAATACTAATCCACATAATAGGGAATAACCCCACTATTTTGAGTATCAACCTCTAGCACAAAAATTAAACATAATGAAATAGTTGGTGGTCATTCCATCCAAACTCTCAATCATGGATGCTCCCCATCTTTTAAAATAACTCAAATAGGCACTCATTGAGGTTCTAGATCCCATAAGAGTTCTTTACATAGTAATTTTAACTTGAGGTTTACTATGTGGATACTATGACATCGTTCACATAACAAGATCAGGAATAAGTTATCTATAGAAATATCATACCCTTGTGTGTCTCAGGTAAACACAACAATTTTGACATCTGAAAGGATCTCGTTGAAAATGGTTTCCTAATAAATATCATCCCAATTCAGACCCTTCATAGTTTGGGATATAGATAGGGAGACTTATCTCCAACAAAGATAACCATTCAAGTGTAAAATAAGAGCGAGGAACGACCTTTATGGAAGATCAAAATAAATACTTAGTTTAGAGATCTCATATATAATACTAAGTTCATGGTTATCCAGAAAGACATATTATATCATTTCTTTCTTAAAAGACATTGGCTTCATAGCCATGTGGTGGTACCTGAAATATTTCATCATATCCTGAATGAACATTGATGGGAAGGATGACAAATTATAGGGTGATGGTGTCCCCTTTGAGTCTTGAAAATAAATATACATTGAGGAAGGTTTTTATAATAAATAAGGAAAACAAAGAACGGTGGATGATGATATAAATGTTTCATCCCCAGATGGATTGGGGACCACCCTTGTGAATCCCTAGAGGATGATCGACATCAGTTATATGCTACCCACAACATTGATTGAGGTTGTAGATTTAATCATAGCAAGGTACCATGAATCACAAACTTCATTGAATCGTGTCTATGTGATAGTAGTCATGTCCGATGATGTGGATTCATCAGAAACGGATTAGGATAATGCTCTATCGGGATCCAATAATTACCTCCCACCATAAATATTCGATGATACTCTCAAGACATTATTTTCAACTCAGGATCCTCAAGCTCCTCCTACCCCTGGTGGAAACAGGAAAGAAAAAAAGCATCCCGAGAATCTCTCTTTGAAGAATTAAGTAGTACAGAATGAAAATGTACCATCCTATTTCCTACCTTACCTTGATAGTGAAAAATATTCTTTAATATTAAATACCATGTCTAAAAATACCACCATAGACTCCGAGATGGAAGAATAATGGGATGACCTTAGGGACGCCCCTCTTGTATTTGAAGAAGGGATCTCCACCACTATTGATGAGCTCCAACTGGTGAATCCTGAAAATATATATACACATAGTCTATGTTTATTAGTTTCACCTTACCTATTTAATGGAATAATATTTATATTTCATTTATAAATAATCATTGATACTTGTTCGCATTGAATTATACAAAAATGCCTGGGTTGACCCACGATGTGGCTACATACCACCTGGGCTTACCAAGTGACCATCACAGTTACAAGAAGGTACCCAAGATAACACACCCCTCTCATGGTACTAATATAGAATCGTAAGTTGAAAATTCGAACAAAGAAAACTTTTTTCGGGAGGCGCAGTACCCAAAATATCTTTCCAACATCATCCCCATTAAGAAAAAATATGAAGATCAATGTTAGAATTGATTTAAGAGACATTAATAGACACTAAAAAAATGATGATTTACCATTAGATATCATAGAAATAATGTGTGATGAAACTAGTGTATTAAAATCCATTTCCTTTATGGATAGGTATTCAAGGATAATCAGATAAACATACCTCTTTCAGAGAACCTCAGGGGATATTTTTCAATTGGTTCATGACCTTGTATTAAAGAGTGTTCTCTTTAATTAATAATGTGTAATATATCATATATTTAGGAACTTCTTGGTAATAATAAAAAATGTTATATCAAATACCTAATAATCAAATATCGACAATGATGTGATCACCTCACACATCATTAAGCAGTTTTTAGTAAGTTATGAGATCATGGTTTGAAGATGTATTTGTTGAATTGTGATTTAGAATTAATGTCAAGGAAATTCCATAGATTTTTGTTATTCCAATTTTTCAATGATATTAACCTATAAAATACTATAAAAAGCCTTGAAATTTGACCCCATGTAATCTTAAAGAACCAAAGGGAATCCAAGGGAACCTCACATACATTCGATGTTTCACAGATTACCTAGCTGGAAAATATCTCCCCTTCACCAAGTTAATGAAGAAGGGAGTTTCCTACTAATGGGATAAGAAATAAAAATAATCCTATGATAATACCTAATAGTACATACAACACCCACTAGTCTTGATGCCACCTGTATAACAAAATATTCTCATCTTATATATAGTATCCATGGAACCATCACTTAAAGCTCTCATCACACCAAAAAATGATGTAGGGAATGAAAACATCTTCAAATACCTCATTCTAATGATGATAGGTACCAAGACATAATATCAAGATATCTAGAAGAATGCATTTTCTCTCATATATGAAGTAAAAATGTTGATACATTACATACAACATCACGAAGTCCACTTGGTCTCTCATATTGACCTGATCAAATACATCCTTGGTCTCCCTATAATGATTAGGAATTTGTCCTGATGGGTGATTATTATGCAATAATATGATATCCATTTCTTGTCACAGAAGGCAGTTAAAGGGTATTACCTTGTTGATTTCCTTACATCACATCCCACCCTGGAAAATACACTAGTGGACACCAAAATTATAGATGAAGAAGTTTTTTATGCCTATGAAACCCCCAAAACATGAGAGATAGATTTTGATAGAGCCTCCAAAAGTTATATTAGAAGAAGATGGAAAAACAAAAGCTATATCAGGTTGGTCAGGGGATTTTATTTTTTCCCCCGGAGAAAGAAATTTTTACCTACTACTTCTCACTATCCTAAGTCTCCACTAATAACTAGGTAGCATACCAAACCCTCATTTTCAGCATGGAAGTAGCAATTCAGCAGCAGATGGCCTACCTGAACATCAAAGGGGATTCAGAACTAGAGATCAAACAAATTAATTGTTCATATGCCATCAAGAGTGATTAAGTATCCCATCTCATTGGTTATGATAGGGGATTGATGGAAGAATTAACTTTTGAACCTATATAGCATCACGTACATCAATCACAAAATGCTAATGCCGACACACTAGCTAATGTATCCACAATCCTGAACAAACCCGATAAGGGTTAAGAAATTTTACATATGAAACACTAATGGTCTCATATGTTATCATTTGTGACATGGATGACATCAACCAGGTATGTATTTCCCTAGATCATGATGAATCGATATCCACCCCTAGATGGGTGAATACCTTAGTCTATTACTGATAAAATGGGACCCTCACATTAGATCAAACTAAAAGGGGAATATATTCAACACCAACCAACATATATTACCCTTCAGGATGGGAGAAATGAGAAACAATACATCTAAAAATAAGGCTTCGATGGAATCATCATCATATTCATAGAAAAATGACACATCCCCTCTTTTATAGAAGAAGTGAGTGAAGGATCCTACAATACTCATCAATCTAGGACTAGAATCTCGCACCAAATTTGGAGACACAATTACTATTAGAAAACAATTATACAAGACTATATGTAATTGACCAGGAAGTGTTTTGAATTCCAGATTCATGAAAACATCATCCATAAACCACCATATTTAATGTATATATCTAAATATTCCTAGTCATTTACAATATGGGGAATCGATGTTGTGGGGAAATATTTCCCAGCCATTACTAAGCAGTTTAAGTACATCCTTACTTATATAAAATTATTTTCCAAATGGGATGAGTAAATAATTATCAAGGAAGTTGGGATAAAGAATATCATTAACATTATAAAATCTAATATCATTAGTATATATTTTTTCCCTCGCATGATATTAACAAACAATGACACCTACGTATATTATACTGAGTTGAAGAAATTATACTAGGATTACAACATTGAATCGAACCATTCATCCTTATATCATGTAGAATAAAATGAAAAAACAGATTACTTTAATAAGACTCTATCAAATATACTCTAAAAAATGTTAGAAAAGGAAAATAATTTCTTTCTAGACATTCTCCATCATGATTTGTGGACCTACCGTACCACCACTTGCTCTGACACATAAGGGAATCCATATTAATTAGTGTGAAGAACTGAAGCAGTATTTCCCATTGAAGCCTAGTTTCACTATATCAATATAGCTATATATGGATAACTCTTAGATGATGATAAATTTGAAAACCATCTAGATGAGTTGGAATGGCCTGATGAGAAAAGGCAATGTGATTTTAGAACCTAAAGGTTCAATAGAAATAGATCTTGAAAGACTTTAAAAAAAGGGCTTCCAATGATCGTTCCTTCAAGGGGAACTAATGTTGGATCTTAGATCCCCAGTGATACCAAGAAAGGAACATAAAAAGTTGGAACCCCAGTGGGAAGGGCCTTACATCATACATAAGGTCTACTCCAATGAAGATTATTCATTGTCCAAAATGGATAGGGTATGTGTAACGTGCCCCACCAATGCAAGGTTTATAAATAAATACTTTTATTACATATTTCAAGAATCCAAATTCCAGGAAACAGGACTTTAAAATACATGGTATCCTATGTCCTTGAAGTAAGACTTAAATTTCATGGTATCAAAAGTCCTAATAGAAATACATTAAACTACATGGTACCATAAGACCTCAAAAACATGACGTTAAACTACATGGTATCCAAATTAATGATATAAAGACTTTAAACCTTATGGTATCTTATGTCTTGGATGCAAGAATTTAAACTATATAGTATCCTAAGTCTTGGAATGAATACATTAAATAGTAGAAAATTATTATTCTTCACCACAAGATGTTAAATTGCACAGAAGGTATCCTCATCTAATGATGTTAAATAGCATGGAGAATGTTACTTAATAGATAATTCACTACCCATGAGATAGATTTTTTTGAAAGTAAAATGAAGTATTTCTATCCTTGTTTGTGATTCAGATCCATAGAGGGAATCTTCCCCTTAAATAACTATGTGTATCTTGATTCCTTCGATCAAAGGATATGTATTGATACCTAGATCCCAAATATTTTGTCAATACACAATATCAATTTAAAAAATCCACACATTGTATATAGGCTAGACCTATATGGAGAGTTTTTTGTTTAATAATTACTTATTTATTGATTCCTACTAACATATGATATTTAGTGATACCCATATCTGAAATCTTGGGTCTAGGCACAATATCAACAGAAAATTTGCCCCCATCTGTGTATGGTTCTGACCAACATAGAGATTTTTACACTAAAGAACTATGTGTGGCTTGATTCCTTATATCACAATATACATAGTAACACCCATATCCCAAATCCTAGGTCATGCCACAATATCAACAGAAAGAAATTCCCCTTTTAATATGGATCAGACCTATGTAGAGAGTTTTACATTAAATATCTATGTGTGTCTTGATTTCTACTATCATAGGATACATAGTAACATGTTGATCCCAAATCCCGGTTCTTCAAAAATCATCAATAGAAAAAAAAAATTCCCCCTCTATGTATGGGTTAGACCTATATGGAGAGTATTTCATTTAAGAAATATGTGTGGCATGATTTCTACTATCACATGATATATAGTGACATCCATATCACAAATCTTGAGTCTATCTAAAATATAAATAGAAAAAATTACCTCTCTATGAATGAGTCATACCTGTGTGGATATTTTTATATTCAAGAACTATGTATGGCTTTATTCATACTACCACGTGATTTGTAGTGACACCCAAATCCCAAATTTAGGGTCCAACTGTAATATCAATGGAATAAATTCCCTCCTCTATGTATGGGTCATAGATTCATAGATATTTTTTCATTAAATAACTATGTGTGACTTGATTACTAACATCATAGGATACATATTGATGCTTGGATCCCAAATCCTTGGTCCAGCTACAATATCAATGGAACAAAATGACCCCCTCTGCATATGGTTCAGTCCTGCATGGAGAGTATTCTGTTCAAGAACTACAAGAGTATTGATTCTAATTACAATATTATACATATTGAAACCTAGGTCTCCAGTCCTAGGTCCATCCACAATATATAGAATTAAAAAAATGACCCCCTATATATTGGTGGTACCTATATATAGAACTATATAAAAACAATGTGTGGATTTTTATCTATCATCATGGGATATATATTGATGCCTAGATCCTTCATTTAAGGCCAAAAAATGGGTTTTCATCTCCCCCGATCATGATTCTACAAGAGTGTCATATCTGTGTAGAGACTCCTATCCATAATAAATTGTGAACAACCCCATGTGTTCCCCATCACATACCCTCAAATAGCTTAATTGACTATATAGTTATCCCTTGTTTCTCATGTTGAGCATGGCGCATGGGAACTTAGGGGATTTGGAAAGACAATATGGAAGGTGTGACCGAGACATGTCTTGGATATGGAACTACTTCTTGGTCTCATGATGTTATAATGCATGAAAATAGGTCTTAATGTTGAATAGATCACCCCTGATGATTTTGTACTCAAGAATCAAATGTTTTATCCCTTCTCCTCGAGATGTGTTCAATACACGATGACGTAACATTTATGGTTCTTGAACCCTTATTGAATATTTTGTTATCCATGAACCAAATTCATAGCTTGTATATATTAGTTCATACCAACCAATTCCTTGAGTAGAAGTTCTTCTCTTGGAACCCCATGGACCATGGTATCCCTTTCTCTCAGTTCATCATTGTAGAAATATGATAATACAAACTCGCTATTCCAAAAGGACCCTTCTAGGATTTTCCAGGGAATTGATACCATGAAAAAGAGATTGTACCTAGAGGTTGTTTATCCATCGAGGAGATCCCCCCACCCAATCCATAAGTTTTCTTCCAGATTGCATGGGATATAGGCTTCTGCCATTATCAATGGATAACCTATACCCACTAGTTTCTACCTCCAGTTTACTAAGATATTCTTGGGTTGTGATTTACACCTTCCATAACCCATCTATTCAAGAGAATTCAAAAACTCTCAATGAAACAATTATATGCATCATAACCATTATTAAAACAATATTATGTCATCATATCCTTGTACCCTTCATCTTTCGGCTATGCATCTTCTATGAAGACCCAATCGCTCCAATTTAGTTATCTCTCTCAACAAAATATCATAGTCAAATGATGTTAAACTATATTAAAACTTCTTAGTTGTGTGACATTAAATTTCACAATATTTAGTCCATTCAACAAGACCTGAGATTTCTTAGAGTGGGCCATCCTATCCATGAATACGTGTTAGGGTGAATTTTTCACCTCTATACTAGAACTACTACAAATACCTCTTTTATTAGCGCTAAAATGGCCTTTAACAGTGTTAGAAAAGCGCTGTTAAAGCCGACGTAGATCAAAGGGGTCCCCCTTTATCAACTCTTCATTTTAGCGCTAATAAAGACCCCTTTTATCTGCGTGAAAAAAAGAGCTGATAAAAGTTTAAAAAATTATTTTTTTTAAAAAAAATCATGGAAATCGCGGGGGGGGGGGGGGGGGGAATTTGACAGCGCTTCAGCCCCCCCCCCCTTTATCAGCGCCTTCCCACACTCCAGCGCCCCCCCACACCCCCATGCACCATTTATCAGCACTATCCACCCCCCTTTATTAGCGCTAGCGCCCATATTCCCCCATGAGCGCGCGCCTCTGCCTCCACCAGGTTTTGAACTCGAGACCTCCCCTCCTACGCGCCAAAGCCCTTACCACTACTCTATTTTGATTTGTTTTCCATTTCATGATATCTCTCTCTATATATATAGAGTTATATTAATTCATATAGTAATATATATTTATATTAATATATATAGTTATATTAAAATATATTTATTTATATTAATATATATATTTATAGTGATATTAATATATATATTTATAGTTATATTAATATATATAGTTATTTTAATATATATATATATATAGTTAGATTAATATATAGGTATATAAATATTCATATATTTTTATTTTAAGTAAAATGGATATTAGTTATTATTTAGATAAAGCTAATATATTTTATATGTAAATATATTTTATTATTTATATTTATAATTAAATTTTTATGTGTGAATATATAAAATATATGTATATTTTGTTATATATTTGATTATAAATAGCAGCTCATTATAAAAAATGATAAAATTTCAAAGTCATAATATCAATATTAATGTAATACCTTGGAATAAATTCAGTCCCCGCCAAAAAAAATCCAATAATACCCCCTTAAACAAGGCTTAAAATCCATAAAATGTTAAAAAATCGGGGTACCCCGACTAAAAACTCAATTTTGTAGGCCTTCTGGGCCTTTTTTAGCCTTGAAAAAACCCTGACTGGGGTCCCTACCAAATGAAAGGGGTGTAAATCTCATCATAGACTTTGATTTCATATGTGGTAGAGCTCAAACGGACACCCGGATCAAAAGTTATGACTGTTTGAAGTTCAAGTTGCGTTTTCAACATATTTTGGATATTTTTTTTAACTTTTTTTATTTTTTTGTCTTCAAATTGTTATTAAATGACTATTACTCCATAATAATTAGAAAATAATTAATTAACTTATTTTTTAATTTTTTTATAATCCATTTTCACTAAATATATTATATATTAAGTATATTAAGTGTAAATGTATATTTATACTTATCTAAAATATATTTAAAAATTATATATTATATTTATATCAATATAACTATATTTATATATTTGTATATTTATATATTATTTTTAATTAGTTTTTTTATGTAGACCCTTTATCAGTACTTCTAAAAAAAGCGTTGATAAAGGCCCCCCTTTATCAGCGCTACTAAAAAAGCACTGATAAAGGCGGGTACCTTTATCAGAGCTAAAAAAACGCTGATAAAGGTACCCCCCCCTTTATCGGTGTTTTTTTGTTAGCGCAGATAAAGGTTGGCATCGAGAAAAACTGTTTTTGTGGTAGTGTAGAATAAAATATGGAAATTCCATATCCTTACATACTATCTTGATCTATGTAGAGGACCCCTTAGTTGACTATAGTGTCAAGAATCACTAAGGGAATAAGATATAATACCCCTCTGTCATTCATATGAATCAAATATATATAAATATATATACTTAAAGGACATTATTATGGAATGATTCCTTCCAGTACAATATATATAGGAAAACACAGCGAATCCCACTCATAAATTTTTCATATAACTCTATTTAAATAGGGGAAGCTAATATAGACTTGCTCTATCTATATACATGTCTGATCTATATAAAACTCTCTTGATCATGAGATAAATATGTACAGAATGGGATTCAGTATATGGTTACCTATAAATAATATTGTGCATAGAAAAAATGTGTTTCCTACATTTAAATTCCTCCGTGTAGTGAAAAGTGTCCCCATGTATATCTTGCACAATTTCTTGTCAGTTTCTACATCCTTACATCATGACATTAAAATGGAAGTAAAATTCCCTTGTCGTGTAAAATTATACTACACATAAAATAAATCCCCACAACATGTCATTAAAATGTACAAACCATCACCATCATCATTCTTTATCTAACGACAATAATAACTTCACACTGGTTAACCAGAGTATAGGGTGCTTCCATCATCTTTTAAGCACCCCAATCAATAAATCATGCTTTATTTTTGGATCATCTTGGGTTTCCACCAACCATACACGGCCCTTGAAAAAAGATACTCATCTTCAAGGGATCATTTTTTTACTAGGAATGTATTCACTTGGTTCCTACATTTGAGATCCTAACCATCAACCAAATGTGTCACTACCTTGCAAAAAGGTATTCTGATCCTTATGAGCCCTGAAATCATCATACCAGAGCTCACCACCTAAGAGTTATTCACAATAATTTTTATCATCATTTTCTCATATCATTACTCATGAAATGAGAACCACGAGCCATGATTTTCAACATTTTCATCTCCCAAACAAAAGGATATTTGAGTACTCCTGACCATAGGCATCAAAATTACGATATTGTGTGAAATTCACCTCATACTAGGTCCACATGAATCATGAACATAAACTCGATGAACTTTGTTCAAATCCATATGACCTTGCACTTTATCCTTTTATGTTCTAAATCACAAGATCCTAAACTTCTAGTGAAAGATACATCAAAACTTTCAAGATAAAATCTTGCAAAGGGAGGCCTTAGAAAAATTCAAATCTATGCTCATTAAACTCTTCAACCCTATAGTTTAGACATAATTTTATCATAAATAGCCAATAATTAAATCTCATAGTCCCTATTTTGTGGCCCCAGTAAAAGATGATCTATAATCAATGGAGCCCATAGTCTAGGTAAAATTTAGAGAAATTATTTATCACATATCCTCATTGTGATAACATGTTCACTAGGAATTAATACATCCTTTTGGGTTCTTTATCCTTTCTTGAATATTTTGTTCTACATAAACCACATTCATGAATTTGATGTCTAAGATGACACAACCAATTCCTCAAGTTAGTATCCTAATCTTGGAACCTCAAGGATCTTGGGATCCATTGATTCTTGTTATTCCTTATAAAAAATGGTAATATGAATCATCTAATCCAAAAGGTACATCTAGGGTATGATAGAGATTTAAAACCCTACCAAAAAGCTTTTTCCTAGTGGATGATTGGTCCTAGAAGAGAGTCCCCCCCTTAAATCTTTGAGTTATTATCCCGATCATGTGAAATATGGGCTTCCTCTATTATCAATGGTTAACCTGTACCAATTTATCTATATCTCCAATTAACTCAGATATTCCTAGTCCATGATCTACGATCCCAGTAATCAGAATATTCAATTGGATTAAATATATTTGACATTGTTTCACTATTTTTTGATCCATTTCTCAATTGAAGAATGTGATATTCCATTACTGATCCTTTTGATAGCCCACATTATGTGAGTTGAAACCACTTGGCGTAGGTCCCTAGATTCCAAAAAAACTAAAATTAACAAGGGATACATAACACTTCTTGTATTTATCTTTTCACCATACCCTAGTTCATAATATAGACGTTTTAATATTGAAAAATATTTCATATCCCTGGGAAAAGAGTGGGGACCCCTCTGCATGGCCATGCACGTAATCATTATGGGATCATGCAAAAGGGACTCTTTCCTACCAACTAAGGTACATCCTCATTGTCATAAAGGACCTCCCATCGTCATGATCCTTAATAAAACTATTATGGAACTCACCACTTTTCGGTGTTTTGCGGTCATCATTAGTATGTCTATCCCATTCCATATTCATCAGTTCAAACATTTGGAATATGACTTACACAACCCATATTTCAACTATATAAGAGGAAGTGAAATCCCTAATGTTTCACCATACATAAAACTGAATCTCACCAAGGATTCTGGGTTTAAAAAACTTATATGTATATTCAACCTTCATATTTTCTATAGGAATGTAGGGTTCCATAACCCTTTATGAACACTCATTCTCCAGAATATCAATTAAGAATTCATGGTATCATAACCCTTTATGAACACTCATTATTTAGAATCCTATCTAAGGTGAAGGGTTGTTTAACCCTTCACAAAAACCTACCCATCACTATGAAGAGTGCAAGTCTTGAGATAAAAGACCTAAAAATAAAACAATGAAGGACCAATATAAAAGAATTTAAACTAGAGAAAGAAAAGGTTTGACCTTCAACTAAAATAATAGATGGTTTGTGCTAAAAGACCCTAAACTATAACAACGTTTGAGATGATTTAAAAAACCTAAAGTTAAAAAATAGACAGTCCAATCTATAAGACCCTAAACTATAGTAATTTCTTAGTTTGGAAAATATTAAATAACTAATTGAAAGGGTCACAATGCTCCCCAGTTTGAAAACCAAAAAGAGAACCCTATGGACAAGTCAAGTCTTAACTTTCTAGACATGAACTTTTTGTGATATAAGAAAAATTGAGAACATATAAAATGAGAAAGGAATAAAACCTATTAGTTCAAAAACACATAAAATTTCAGACTGAGAGAAATAAAATTCCACATCTTCTATGTTATTCGCATCTGAAGCATAGGTAAAATTTAGGGTAGTAAATAAAAGGATACAAATATTTTGTGGAACATTATTTCCCCATGAAAAAATAGAGTTATGATTACGAATTCTGCTCAATTAGGTAGAAATTTGAGCACTCCCCCTCTAGGATATTTGTTTACCTAAGGAACCCTTTTGAACAAGGTTATCTTGGAATGATCAAAGAATATACATAATTAAGGAATCTAATTTTGGTAGACATTCATGATTAATTCTCAAGAAAAATATGTTATGATTAAAATCAAGGTTTTTGGTTTTACTTGGTATTATATGGTGGATGAGTATCTTTTATTATCCATATGATACTATGATAATGAAATTCCATGCACATCATCAATAAAATAAATCATGAAAATGACATGTAACATTCTAAAAGGTTTTCTCATTAATAATGTACAACGAGAGGGAGGAATCTCCACATTTCAGAGTCCCTCCCATGGATTTAGAAATAGGAAAAAAACAAACACATTTACAACTAAATCATAATAAAATTTGGTCGGATGTGTTTCCTAAATCATCTAATTTTTGTCGAGTGGTATCAATTGATCACTAGAGTGTCATCCTCCCCATTTCTATAGTAGCCACATGGGGATGGAGTGTCCTGATAAGATAATATAACTCTTCACATTATTTCTTAGTGGTATCTAGTAATTATGATGATATCAAAATATGGGAATATGCACGATCTATACACCCCTCATGTTTTTCTATATCAATAGTCGAAACATCCATTTAAGCATGAATTAGAGAGACTTTATAATGTCTTTGTATAAGAAACTATGAGGATTCATTTATCAATTAGACCAAAGAACCTCTACCATCAATTTTATATAGATCCTCCTCACCATTAGACATTCGAATTTTTTTGTTAGGATAATTTGTATCATGGTTTCATATAGTTGTTGATAATCAAATTTTTTTGCTCCCAAATCATGACAAAGATGGTGAAAGAATCCCTCTTGCCTAGGGATCTTTCTTTAGGGGAGTCTCGATAATCAAAGAAAAAATTTACTACCAAATTATCCTTTGTGATACTTGATCCTAAATGAACATCAAAGAGAGTGAAATGGAAGGAGGAATGGTTGATGAGGTGTACCCAAGTATTAATTCCAAATGAGTTGATGAGGAATCCATAGTGGAAGGCTCGTTTATTACTCCTTTATCTGGAACATCATCCATCACTAATATTGAAGGTCCATCTTCTACAAAAAAATCATTCTTTCTTAATGGGATAATTATCACTATGTTGAGAGTGCTTCCTTAGAGTCTCCCCCAAGTCCTGAATCAACTCTATTACTTCCACAGGTAAGGAAATAGTGAAATGTAGGGATTTTTCACTTGATGGACTAGTGTACTCAATATACTATTTGGATAAGAATCCACCAAATTTTGGGTGTAGTCATGAGATAGGAAGAAAGGGGAATCAAAACGATAAAAAATTATTTCATAATTTGTATCTTCATGCATCATCATAATAAAAAATTGGATAATGATCATGGATGTCACTCCAATTACACTCTAGATAAGGGAAAAGGAGAAATTGTGTGAATATAATAAAACTTGTGAGAAAACCAGTAAAGGCTGTATGGATCATAGATAATCATATCATTTATCCAATATATTTGAACCATATCCTATAAAGATATTTTATAAAACCTCTCACTAGGAGAACCACCACCATTATCAATAATTAGTATGATCATAGTAGGATAGGGAATTATGTTTAAATGATTATATCAACTCGACATACCAATAACTTAATTGGGATATTATGGAATTTCCTTAACCCTGGAAACATTAAAAAACCTAGGATATAATGATGCATTAGAGATATCAGTAGTGTTATTATATTTTTAACACTAGAAACAATCTTCTATCTAATCAAATAAGAATAGGAAAGGGCTTCCAATCCTATAAGTGATGTTTAATTTTTTTATATAAGAAAGTATTTGAAAAAGGGGAGAAATATTAAGCATTAACAGATTAAGAAGGAACCCCTCTGCCGATCAGGATGCCATTACCAACTTTCTTACTCAAATTCCAAAGCATTTTCCCTATCTAGTAAAATCCATCCATTAAAAACATGTATAAAACCTTTCTAGACAAAGTCTTGGGGATACATTCAGTATCACACGGTATCCCCTTGAGGAATACTCCCCATCATCAAGAATGTCCCAATAAGGTCCCACACTATTTTGAACATCTTGAAAAGGATATTGGGGAGAGTGTACTGAGGTTACCTAAGTCCTGCTATGATAAATTACGATTTTTATGCAATCCTTGAATAAAACAAGAAAGAATAGGATCATACCTTTTTTTAACTTCTTCTTCACAATGGTGAGCATGTCCCTTTCCAAGGATGGATTTTCTTTCTGGGTCATCCTAAACATCAACACTATGAAGGAATTCATGGTACATATCTCCAAGAATATTTATTCACCCCAACCGGTGAATACCACATAGGATAATCATACTTTATTGAGGGATAGATGAAAGAAGTTAGTACAGAGACACCAGAGGCTAATAATCTCTCAAAGGATTTCTAATTGGAGGTACATGAAAAACTAAGAAATCCATGTCATTTCATAGATATGGATGGCTTTTAGCTGATCAGAGAATTATGAGGAACTTTACCTAACCCATAATGTTCAGGCCTGTTCATCTGAAAAGTTACTTCTTGATTTAAATTATCACTTTGAGCTCTACCTACTTCTCATATTATAGAAATTAGAGACAAGTATGTTTGATTAACACATAGAAATGGTTTTAAGGGTGATATCATTACCATCTGAACCTAGAGGTGAGTTATCTGACATATTGTATTTCCCCTGGAGTGGTTCCATAATCATTTGATTGTATTTAGAAATTTTTGTTTGAATGAAATTGAGGGAAGAGGATAACTAGTGGGATGCGATATTATTGTTATAATAAGGAGTGGAAGTATTATCCAGAATATTGAATCTATAAAAGGTAGTTTGTGAAACAAAGGGTGGTTATGAAGTTCTTACAAGTGAAACCCCTTTAAAACCTCGTTTTTAGATATTTTTTTATACTGAGGGTTGGTATTTCTATTATGGACAATCATAGTCATTTGTATAGACACATTAGTAGATGTCTATGAATTGGAAGCCCTTTTCATAAGAATATGAAGCATGCCTGTGAGGTATTACCATCTTGAAGATAGTGGATTAGTTAAAAAAATGTGTAATGTGGGTAGAATCACAAGAATCACATGAACCAAATAAGGTTTTGCAATCATATGACCCGTTACTGGTGTCATGGATCCCATGAAACATTTGAAAACTCATGATCATGTGATTCTATTTTGAGACTTGTGATCTCATAAACATATGGAAGTCTTCAGAGTCAAACAATGATCAAGTGATCATGCGAAAAAGTTCCATTAGACAATAGAAATCTATTGAAATAGCCTCACATTCAAAGATGTATAGCATATTCTGAAGATATTACTATCGATTTATTCATAGATAAAATTGGAAATTCATTGGTTTAAACTTGATCACGTGAAGAGGTTCAAACAATTTGATCTTTTGAATGGTTCTTGTGATAGGGGTTATGTGGTGCGGTCTTATGAAATAGGCATGTGAGACTGAAGTTTGTAAGAGATTTGGAAGCCTGATTCTCCTATGGAATTATTGTCTCCCTCACTCCCCTTTTTAAAGGGAACCCACTAAAATACCATAGGTTACCTCGAAGATCAAAAATTCTATTTGGATTCTAACCAACTGAAGACTCAAGGACTCAGGTGGTCATTTACTCTCCTTAGAATTGAGTCTTTGTCCATGCGGATCCCACTACTAAGGGGAGGGGGTTATTTGTTGATTCTAGAAAAATGAGTATTGGTAATTTTTGGATCAAATAAATACCTGAATCATAGGTATTATTTTATCCACAAAATGAAGGTAGGAGAAGAATAGATACATAAAGATTAGGTGACTGGATCACATGAATAGTATAACCCCTAAAAGAACAAATGATAGAATAAACCTAGGAACATCATGTAGCCAGATCCTGACCTCTATTTTATTTGATAATAATCATGAAACCCCATTTTTCCAATTACTTATGATCCTATAAAATCCCATTAGAAATCCCTCATTCTTTAGTAAAGGATTCTAGAAAAAATTTAATGGTCAGAAGAAGTATTCCATATGAGTTCCTCCTATTAGAAATCATGTCATATGGCAGACACCAAACAATCAACTAATGACCCTTATAAAATATAATATGAAAAATTAAGAATCTTAATTTGAAGGATGTTATGCTTATTTTTATAAGAAGGGATCATAAGACTCGCATGATCTATTCACCAATCATGAAAAGTACCTTGCGTCATATCCAACATGTTGTGTGAGAGCCTTTGAGTATGTCACCTTCATCATGTGAAGGCCCTCAAATATGTCAATTTGTTCATGATACACCCCTTCAGATCCAGAGATAACACAATATACTTTATATAATAATTCTTTCATTCCATCATGAGATCTATCATTGATCACGCAATGCACCATAGATAATCAGAGAGATCATCCATAGTAATGCTTTCACATCATTGTGAGATCGAGTCTTGATCATATGAAACACTAAAGGAAACCCAATGGGAATGTCTTAGGAATTAGATGATAAAATAATGAAAAATGAAGAAAAATTATTTGAAGTATATTTATGATATTTTTCATGTGAAGGCCCTCCAATGAGACAACTAGATCTCACGAAGGACCCTGATCAAATCACCCTTGATCTTGTGAAAATCCTCTTCAATGGATATCCTAGTATCACATAGAATCTTAGACATGTCAGCCTGATATTTTGGAGACTCTTTGTCATGTCGACATGATTATGTGAAAGGCCTTTGACAATTTTTGGTTCCAATAAATATGTTGATTATGGAGTGTTCTCATGATCACTATTTATCATGTGAAACAAAGATATCTCCATGGATGACCCACAACAGGTTCACACAAATCATGTGATATAAATCTTCCTCTACGAACTCAAGCCTAGATCTGTGATATACATTCCTGGGATGGTGGAGTAGATTCATGGTGATGAGGCCTATAAATTCCTCACCCTTCGTACAAAAAAAGATAATACTTGGGAAAAAAAGTGAGAGGACTTATTGGATTAGAAAGATAGAAAATTACAAGGGTCTTCCACTAGGTGAACTTTGGTAATGACTTAAGGGTTATCAATAATGTTTGTATGCTTTGTGTGATCACCCTATTGACAACAAAAAGGACTTATGGTGTGCCACAAATATCATGAAAATGGTCTTCCACATGACATATTGGTCATTTTAGAAATGAACATTAAGAAATTTATGTAATAATATGAAGAATATGGAAGCCTTATGTGAAGATGGATACACTTATTTTTATGTAAAAGAATGATGTTGTTCTCATGACCTATCCAGATCACATGACAACACCCTGACATGTTATTAAAGTCACAGTATGTCCTATGGACATGTCATCCAAGTTACATGAGTTATTATAAACATGTTAACTTATTCTTGTAAGTTCATACAGACATGTCATACAAGTCACACAAGTTCCCCAAAACATGTAATCAAAGTCAGAAAAAGTCCTCCAGACATGTTATCCAAGCCACATTAAGTCCTCCATAAATGTCAGATAAGTTGCATGAAGTCCTCTAGACATGTCATCCAGATCATGCGGCATCCCTTGAACATGTTAGAACTAATCACATGACACCCTTGAATGTATTTGTGTTAATCATAAGAAGGATATATAGAAAATTATATTAAATCGTGTAAAAGCCCTATAATTGTTTTACTTCACTCATATGAATTTTCTTAGATGTGTTAGCCTTTTCATACGGTAGCCCTGGGATAAGTGAAATGGATTATACAATAGAAACCTCCTACATGTCCTCCATACATCCACATACATGTTCGGTAGATGACTAGGACATGCCTGTACATCTTCATACATGTTAGAAAGAAAACTAAGACATGTACATACATCCCTGACATGTCAATTATTCCAGTAATATACCCCATAACGTGTCAATAATTCTAAGAAAACATCCCAGTACATTATAACCTTTTACATAAGACACACTTGGAAGCACACCATTTGGAACTATGAGAACTCTTATTCCTATCCAAATAAGATAAATAAGATGCCTCCATAAAGCCCAATCCCAAATTATGGAACCACATGGGTATAATCCCATAACTTTCCTAAAATATTGGAATAATAAAAATTTATCTAAATGTAATCACCTATTCCAACCCATCAGCGGGTTAAGAATGAATTGAACTACCTGGACTCTGATTCGTGATATAATCATGAAATATAGGAAACCTTTATAAGGACGGAGGTCTATATAAAATACTTCATCAGGTCCACCCCAATGTAAATGTATCGTATCCATATGTAGTGATTATGGTCACTTGGTATCCCTTGTTTCACACACCGAGCATGACCCACACGGGTTTATGGGATAACAATAGTTATATCACTATCATCATAAATTTTTCTTAGTTAGGGAAACCTTAGAGTGTAATCCCCATTCAATGACATGATATGATTTCCCCATACAATGGTATCCACCTCGATGTAATTCCTGAAGGCATTCCCATATTGGTAAACCCTAGGGAAATAACCCTCATGGATTCAATTATCCATTATCACCCATAAAATGGTTGAGGTAAACTCAAAATTTGATGAATCTAATTCCTGTTATAAGCAGGATATGTTGGATTACTTCTAAAGGTTTGAGCTCCATACATAGTTCCCAAGTGACCTCATAGATGTTATTTGTTCATGACATTAAACTGCAGAACCTAAAATTAGACAAACTACATGGGTTTTGATTCCTATTACAAATAGGATACGTAGGAAGCCTCATGAAGGTTTAGTACCATCCAAAAAATACCAATCACCTTCCTGGATGACAATAAATTCCACGGTTCCTGGTTATATGGCTTCAAAATATAAGAAACTCACGATTGATAACAAATAATTGGAAATGGATGTAGATCATCAGATACATACATACGGTCTCATCAATAGAACCCCCATTACATACTAGGACTCAAAACCCGGTTATTTTATTAGGGTAACCAGTCTGGTATTGAGATTTAGAACATATTCATGAATAATTATGTCTTCTTGTGATCAAGCCCCATTCCTTATTAATAAATATTTAATGAATGTGAGAGTTAGTAGGAGTGCATAAAAGAAGTTATTTTAGAAGAATAACCTACTTTCAAAAGAGGATAATAGATTAGAAGAGACAAAAGAAGGATAAATTGAGGACTTCAAAGACCGCCAAGAAGATATTATTGTGGATGTTATAGAAAATGAAAAAACAAGGGAATTTGATTTACCAATGTTATAATGAGAGTTAAGAATCTATCCAGATCTTCAATATGTCATCATAGACCAATGATTTCTTATCTTCTATGCATTTGACTTGATATTTCATTGTGTTATCAAAACCCTAATAATCCGGATATTCCCTTTGATCTAGAGCTTGTACTTGAAAACCTTCTCTAAGATTGATATAATTTCATATTTAATATTTTCAATTTATTCCCTCAACTCAGACTTCTCTTCTTCGCATTACTTCATTTAGAGTTTGGTTTCATGAACTTCTCTATTTGATTTCTTTATTTCCTCTCTCCAAAAATAAATTCATTCAAGTTTGGCCTCTATATATACTTTGAGAAAAACTATCTATTACACTATCAAGTTTTTTATCATCATCATATTCCCTGGTTTTTTAATTTTTTATAACATCCACAATAATATCTTCTTGGCGGTCTTTGAAGTCCTCAATTTATCCTTCTTTTGTCTCTTCTAATCTATTATCCTCTTTTTAAAGTAGGTTATTCTTCTAGAATAACTTCTTTTATACACTCCTCATAACTTTCACATTCATTAAATATTTATTAATAAGGAATTAATGATTCTCATGATCATCTTGGAACTTTTTAGGGAACTTTAATATAAGGAACTCGACCTTTACACATAAAAATCACATGAGTGGATGTTTCCCTTTGATTTTTTCTTTTATCCATTTTATATTTAATTAAAGTAATGACAAGACTTCATCAGAATTTTTTTATTCCTGATCATTCTCTAAGGAATTTTTTGTAAATTCATTGAATCTAACTTCCTTTTAAAATTCATTTTTCAATAGCCTCATTTTCTTCATTACTTATCTCATATGAAATAAGAGTATTGTGAAGAATATAAAACATAAAATCCTTTGAATATTTATATTCAATCCCAATGAATTTTGGATTAAAGTAAGGCAAAAATATTATCAATATATTCTTGGTAAACTTCATATCATCAAGGGTTTATATGATTCCAAGCATATCCTCAATAATTATACTTACCTAATCAATGAATGCATCAACAGATTCATTCAGGTATATCCTCAAGCCCTCCTACTTGTTCCAAAAAAACCTCTAATTTAGCATCTGATAACTTTGAGTTTCCTTCATAGATACTAAGTATGTTCACCCAAATGGATTATGAGGACTTACACAATAACACATTTTTATAGAACGGGTTGTAAAAATATCCACTTAACACATTGATTCCATTAACATTAGTATGTAAATCTTTACAGTATCATTATGATAGGGATAAACTATAAATTCTATCTAATATCCCCGGAGTAGTAGTTTTAAAAATATAAATTCCTAAATATAAAAAGTACTATTTCATTTGATACTTCCATAATTGAACATTATTCCCATCGAAGATTATAATATCTTTGTGATTTACTGCTTCCTTGACTTCTACTTAGAGAAGAATTTGACTAACTTGAAAGATTGAATTTGATACCACTCATCGGACCTAAGGTAAATACCCTAAGAGGGTTTGGGGTTTAATTAGGTTTTATTGAATTATTCTAATAGACCATTCCAATGATTCTCTTCCACTGTTAATAGGAACACCTTTCTCCAATCTAAAAGACATGAATAGATACAGTTAATAAAGTGAGGCATAATCAATTTTACTTAGTTCACCCACACTGGGAGAGTCTCAGAAGAATACAATGGTAATTGTCCAATATACCAGAATCACTGAGCACGCTGCTTATTTATAATCTTCAGAGCTGAATCACTTTCCCCTGATTTACAACTATTTAGAATATATATCTCACTACTCTATCAACCAAAGTGAACACACTATTTTAGTAGAAGAATATGAAGATAATTTTAATAAGATTATAAGTAGTTCACACTAACATAAGTGGACCATGAAACTCTTTTTTCATTAATGGGATGAATTCCCCTTCACCGCATAATATTTTTTTCTAGAAAAACTAAGTTTCACATAAAAGTTACTCCATGTAACTCCACCATAGAATATTATATCACGATAACATGTCCTGTATATTTTCTTTGTGGGGTTTTCTCACCATGAAATTCCTTCATGATAGACTATTCTGCACAATTTATTTATAGTAGTATACTTACCATGTAATTCCTTTATGGTATTTTTATTTCTATGAAATTGATTCACAAAATCCCCATTTACATAAATAATGTGACTTCTTCACTCTAATATTCTGAAGATGAATTATTCTTTTCTTAATGTTTTTATAGGGGTATATTTAGAGTTAAATTCCCCCAAAAATAATGCGTCATATATGATTACATTTTTCCATTCATATCCCTAAAAAATCTCTTTATAAATCTATTAACCTTATTTAGGAAAAAATTACCTTTGTAACCTACATTATTCGTCCAACTTATTTTAAAAAATTGTTATTATTTTTGGATTATATATAAGATTAATCCTTTTATGAAAACATTTTCCATGAAAATACATTCATTTAAAAAATTATTTTCCTTCCTGAAATCCTATCCTTTGTAAAAATGTTTTCCTTTATGAAAATATTTTCCTTTATTAAATTCTTTCCTTTTCACTAAAATATTCCATTTCTCGTGAGTTTATTTTAATCTTAGCTATTGAATTAAGTCTTTTAAAATCATCATAAAACTAACTCCAAACACTTTTAGACACCATATCATGGTGAATGTATAAATTTTCACACATTATAGAATTTTTCCAATATTCTATGTCTATAAACAAAACCCAAATATTTAAAAAGTAAACTTGAGGGTTTTTTTTCTAAAAAATAGAAACCTTCCTTATAGGGTTTCCATTGATTTTTTGAATCTCTCATTGATTATGAAGGATTTTCTCTTCCTAATTTTTTTTCCAAAATATTGTTTAGAGGGAGAGATTGATAGAAATATATTAATATAAATTTTTATTAAGAAAAATTGTATGGTAAAAATCATAAATACCATCTCATGGTAATATCCACCTTATATAGGAATCAAGGACACTCCATTATACCCCAAATATTTCATAAACACTTGACAATAAAGTTATGGGTTAAAAACTATTTGTAACCTATAACAATTAATAATGAAACTTTGGGCTCTTTAAATAATTCATATTAAATCATCAAGAACCCTCTAAATAATCATCATATGATAATTAATTGAACATGATATCTTAGAGTATAAGAATATAGTTAACCATTATTTATCACAGATCATGTAAATTTTCATGTCCAACTCCATGATGTATTGACATTCACCACAATGTGGTCTATCCCAGCACATATCATGATGTGGTCTAAACCACCATGCCATATTATTGAATTTAGAGCATATTTCCGTCAGTTATCCGATCAAAGGTCATCTATGAACCCATTTTACCATAATGACACTCTCTATAATTCAAGCATAATTTAATTAAAATGATACATGAAAATATAGAACATAGGGTACTTTTCACCAACTTTCTTACAAAGCTAATCACCCTTACGTCCTAACATTATATATCCTGATACTCCCATACCTTAACATGTATATATACTACATCATACCACCATTACAACCTCATAATACCAAATCTAAATCCAATCCACCACATTCCATAACCACTACCAAAACTATATGGCACCATTAAAATGAATAGCATGAAAGGGGGTAGTCAGTTATCTATATCCACCACATCATAGAGGTTATGGGTTCACCCAATATCCAAATCTACATGAGAATATTTTATTTAATCAGTATTAGGTATTGGTGTGTAGTAATGTAATATTATACATCATTCTTTACTGAAATAACAAAACATACAATGATATATATAATATCACATTTCCCCTCAAAAGTTATATGTCTTAAAAAGGTAACCTACACCCAATCTCATTACATATGTTATATTTGTCACATAATTACATATATTCAACTAATATTAAAGAAAAACCTAAAATAAATTACATAAATAATGTTTAACAAGCATCCATATAAATTCTTTCACTTTCTAATCATTTACCCATCACACAAGAACTAATTTTTATATTAAGTAATTGAATAACATAAACCTAATAATTAATTTTAAATTACACAACACATATAATTATAATATTTTAATATATACATTAATTCATTCCATATATAAGGAATAACAAACCTCATTAACCTAACAATTTTTAAACTAATATAACCCTATCATATATTCATCATTTTTGAAGAACTTATATTGTTTTATAATCCATAACAACATAGAAATAAAAATAATAAATATATCACATAAACCCCATATCCCTTTAAATATTATAATTTTCTTTATATGATTAAATCAATCTCAACTACCCACATCAACAATAATATAATAGATAGATTTGAATCTCCCACCACAAACTGATTCTTAAACCACAATGATGTTAATGAATGAGATTAAATGCTTTAATTACAACAATATTACAATGTACATCCAATGAATCTATAATAAATCATCTAATATAATTATACCATTTAAATAATACATTAAACATAATTTATATATCTCTATGAATATTGAATGATAAATAAAGAAAAGATAACAAAAAAATGTGTACCTCTATTCACAGGGACTTGTTATTATGAATTAATTAACTCAATAGTACACCAAATGTTGCATAAAATCACTAAGGAAGATCTCTCTACCAACTAGGTTTTATAAGTTAAAGGGATTATTGAATAATAGGGGAGATGGACATTTAAATTTGTAATTAGAAGTGGGTGTACCAAACAATGTCAAAACTCCTTAAACCACAATTTGGTTTTAGTTAGTCAACCTAGATATAAAAACCATGACACCCTAATTATGATGCCCATGTGATATTTTTGTCTATTTACTTTTAAATGTAATAATTTTGACCAAAAACCCAATGTGTTTTTATCCACCATAACATGGTAATCTAATCTCCTCAAAACATGTTAAGAAACAATAAACGTTTTCCTCAAATCCTTGTCATTGTGAAAAAATCAGGATAATGAACCATGACATAGTTTATACACATTTTAGGTAAACATAACCATAATAAATATTCTATAAACCAAATTAACTGGGAAAATGTTTAATAAACCACATCAAGGAATGTAAAACCAAGATGTTGTTTTACTAAAAATAGTTCACAATATCTACTTTAATACTCTTCTCTAGATTCTATAATTTATTTCCTTTCTCCAAAAACATGACTCCAAACTCACTAATTCCCTATCTAATGCATAAAAATCATAATTTAAATATTCAAGATTTTCTAGGTATATATATATTTTTATCATATAAGAATTAATTATACAGAATTGTGATGGTTGAGTTGCTCAAAATAATGTAAATAATTTTGTAAAGAATAATATTCATTTGAAATGTCAAATGAAACTAAAGTTATAAAAAATAATTAAATGTCATTCCTTTATTATTAATTTATAAAACAAAACTCATATTTTTTTATCTATATGAATAAATTACATTTAAATCAAATACTTGGGGTGATTAGAACGACTATACAATTTTTAAGTATTAACTAGTATTATTCTTGTTTGTTCACATGACATAATAATTTTTATTATAATTTAAAATTAATATAATGATAATTTTGAGTTATAAAATCAAATAATCAATAAAATTAAATAATTGAATAAGAAAGAATTAAAACTTTTGAATGTGTTTTTAAAATCAGATCAAAATAGTGTTTCATGCTTACAAAATTTTACTTTCTTCACCGTTTATTATAATACTGAAAAAATTGTATAAAAATATATTGAATGTTAAAAAACCTAACTTCTATTAACTTATTTAAGTTTGGAATGAATCATCTATAATTTATAATTAAATTTAGATTTATAATTGTATAGAACTATCAAAATATTTAATATACCACAATAACATAACCCATAAATCAACCACTTGTACATCGGTTGCATGTACACCAATAACATTTTCTCTATATAAACATATACTCCTATAAAAAAAATAAAATAGTATTCTGAAGTATATTTTTTTCCTAATATTTTCTTTCATAGTGATAAGTAATCAAATAGTATGATTTCAGCAGTCTATGTTTTTGAAAATCAAACTAATTTAGAAAATCAAAAGAAAATTCACTAGGATTAGTAATATGATGAAACTAAAAATATTTGAATGTGGTTTCAATGAATTAATAATATTTGGATGTGTTTTTAATTAATTATATAATTTTATTATTTAATATTTGAATGTGGTTTTAATGAATTTTAATATAATGTCATTCTGTATTTGAATTTTTTAATTAATTATATTATTAAAATAAGTAATTGGTAATATAATATTGGAATTCATTGATATATAGAATAAAATTTCTTATATAGAAATTATAAAAATGAAAATTTAAATAATAATTATATTATTATATAGTTTTCGAACTATTATTGTGAGATTCAATGGTATTGGATTCAGAGGTTTCAGTGTACAAATTAAAAGAATAACTCCCATTAAATGTAATAAATTATTATTTAAGGTCCTTTAATATCTTTTTCTACAATGAGATAATATTTAACATTTATAATTACTTTATTATATTAAAATAAAAATGAAATATCTAATGTATTTTTTAATCTTTTATTTTTTTTCCTCTAATTACTTGTGTAAACATTTTATTTAGAGTGTCAACCTAAACTAATGTCCAATATGTAGCAGATGAATGCCTTAGTTTATCGATTTTTTTTATAAATGGATATTCCATTTTAGTAAGTATAATGAGAAAACATGTAAATGAAATATAAATTTTAAAGTATAAATGATAATTATAACTCAATGTAATGAAATGATTTTCTTAATTAACATGATAAATCCAAATATTATAATCATGTATTTACAAAACATATTAGAATTTTTTTTAATTTAAATATATTTAATTATAGAGAGACACAAAAATTATTTTCAACCTAAGAAATATTAATTGAAAATTTTAATTTATATTTTTTTTATAAAAAATGATAATTAAGTAAATAATTTCAATATGAACACATTCTTGAAAGAAGACTTCTAGAAGCTCAAATGTTGTTTTACTAATAAACTACATACCTTATGTTACATATATAATATTTGAATTTGATCATGTATCATCATTCACTATCAACTACATGATGAATCTAGTAAGACATAAAATAATAATGGTTCATGTAAATGGATTAATGAATTATAAAAATATTATTTATTTTAAAAGTTTTATTTTTTATGAGAAAAAAAATAATAAGTAATACTTCGAGGTTGTTATTATAGGAAAATTATTATAGTTAGAGTATCAAATATTTACATTCAAGGTTTTAACCTTATCTTATGTGATTTACAAGATTCATAAAACTAACTGTAATTACATAGAATTTCCAAATAGTTGCTAAATTTTTACATTTTGTAACCTAAAAAACTCATGAAAATAATTTATTATCATTTTTTCATACTCAAAATATAAATAGTAAAATGTGAATATATATTTATAATATGAAGAATAATAATAGTTTTATAAAAAAAATTATCTCCATACAATTGTTTATTTAGAGTAAAATATTTCTATTATCATATAAAATAGGTTGTTTTATAATTAGGAATCAAATTATATGAAGTTGAAGCTTATTTTTATTAAAATATATGAAACGATATAATTAAAATATTGAAATAATAAAGGACTGAAATATTAAAATATATATAATAATATTCTTTATTCATGAAAAAGTATATTAAATTTATGTTTAACACATCAATTATGTTATAATTAGAGCATAGTGACATTATTTTGAAAATTTATGGTTATTTTGATTGATTGTCATAAATACCTACAATAACTTATTATAGTGAATGCTTATGATAATTTTAATCTATTCTTTAGGTATATGTGTTATTAAAAAAACTATTCAAAAAAATATAGATTTCAAAGAAAAATAATGTAAATATTTATTTAAAAAATGATAATGGTAGAAGTAATAATAATTTAATAAATTTAAACATATTTAAGGATAATTAATTTATAATTTATTAAATATGTGTCACTAATTTTTTAGTGTTTCAATCGATGGAATTTTATGACTAACCGATATATTTTTAGCATTGAATCATTTAGAGAGAATAATAGAAACTAATATAATATGTTAGGCTTGGTGTGAGAATCCTTTTTAGGGATAAGTGTTTATTGGTGTTCAAATTTCATCTATGGATAAATTATACCAATCTTGTGAAGAATCAATGAACTTTAAAAGTGGGCCAAGGTAACTGGGTGCTCTGTCATCCATGTATGGTTCCAAAAACAACTTTTATACCCTACCTTCTAAGAACCCATGTATTTTCCCACACCATAACCTCCCATTTACCACATTACACACCTTGTTTAAAAGTTTCGGGTTCCTCGTGTGGTCCCTGATGGTTATTTGGGTTCCTATGTTATATCTCCCACATAAGGATCCCCTGGACCTTAATTTTGACACCAAGTGTAGAAGAGAAATCCGCTAAAATATATGAGTTCATAGAATCCAGGCTCAGGGCTTCCAATATTTCCCTTTAGGTGATTTTTTAATGAAAACTATGGGTAAATGGATTTAAATTAAAAACTATTTGTGTCTTTTAATGGTTATGATCATGTTAAGAACACTTTTCGCAGGTTATTAACAAGACATGGGTGAAGGAACCTTTTCATGAGTTTATCCCAATATAGTGAACCAAGATAAAATTATCTGAAATAATACATTAATTTAATTATATTGGTAATAAATCTCATAAATAGTCACACAAATTGAGCCTCGAATAATTTAGTTCCCTGGAGAATAGCTACATAAAAATCTAATTTTAAAATACTTTCAAACATTAAAACATAATAATGCTCATCTAGAACATTTTTTAGATATATCAAATGATATAATCTTCTTCAAAACCTAGATAAATATAAACATAAGAACAGGATGATCTCAGGCACTCAATAAGTGAAAAAATTAATTTATCATACTATATCATATCATAAACATGTAGAGGGCATAAATAACTTATTCAAATATCCTGAGACCATATATAATAATCATAAAACATGGTAGATAAACATAAGATAATAAAAATAATAATTAATAAAGAATTAATTTTATGACATGGATCAAAATACAACTTAATAATCAAAAAACAAGTTAAAATTACATAAATGTGCGGAATATTTAAAAAATAAAGTGTAACATTAAGGAATGGAATATATTGAAATCGAAAAGAATCTTGGAAATATAGAATAACTTGATAAACAATATGGAAATGTGTAACAAACAAAATCATAGGAAAACCATTATGATAAAACTCATTATTCACATGACTATGTGAACAAATTCATTTTGTCTATGCCTAAAAATGTGAGAAAATCATTATTCCCACACCTATGTGAACAAACTCATTATTTCCACACCATTGTAAACAAACTCATTATATTAATTCTTGACTATCTCATGAGATATAAACTTAAACTAATGAATTATAGGGAGATATTGGACCACATAAATAATAATCTATGCATATGTGTGCCACTTAAAATCAATCATCATCATATCTTAAAGGTCCCCTGAAAATAATGTGATTCTTAATCTTTTTAAAAACATTTCATAACATGAACATAAGAAATCATTGGATGTCAATAATATAATTTTCCAAAAATAATCATACCATAATAAAAAATAGTGGCTGATCAAAACATCACTTCAAGAGAGATAAACATTCGAGGAAAAATAGAAGTAAAAATACAAAAGTATTCACAAAACCTTTTTGACATGGTTATAAAATATGAAGTAAAAATTACTTTCATAAAAAATTAAGAAGGAAAAGATATTTTTTTAAAACCTTATTTTAAAGAGTTATAAATAAATTATTCTTTAAGAGAAACTAAAAAAACTAGCTAATAAATTTGGGAGGTAAATAATGAATATAAATTCATTTATTAAGCTCTGTAAAACATTTTAATGAAAAAAACCACATTAGAAAAATGTTGAATTAATTTCATTTCATAAAAGAGGTATTTAAAAATATGATTAATGAAATAGAAGAAATATAATTTGAATTATTTAAAGAAAAAAAATTCAATGGGAAAAATATAAACATTGATAAAAATATCCACTCATAATAATGAGTCTTTTTTTACCAATTTTAGACTTTGATTTCATAAAAAATTACATCAAAGAAGTGGTTTTTGATTATGATAATTTATTTACCTTACAAAGATAAGAAATACCATATAAAATTGTGGAATGGAATTTTCAAAAACAAACATAGGTTATCCCTAAACCAGACACCCGATTTATCCCATGTCAAGGGCCGAAGGGTGTTCTTGATCCCCATGGGATGACAATAAGAACATGGGAATCAAAAACTAACTTTGGTAAAGATTTCAACAACAATAGACCAAAATATCAACCTATAGAATATATAAATTAAATACAACATATCAATACAAATTCAGATAGTGGAATATAAATATTATAAGTAAAATAAAAGTTCCAAATCCTAAAAAGATGAATCAAAGTAGTAGAGATTAACAAAAAAACATCTCCATAGGATATGGGGGCCAAAATCCTGCCATGTAACTTCCAAACTCTCTCAACCCCTTAATTTAGATACCCAATACCTCCATATTTTTCCATTCCTTTACCTAAAATAGATAAAACACAATCTATACTCGCCCAAATGTATGTGTATGGTGTGAAAAAAATAACTCATTAGAATCCCACCAAGTGTTTTATAAAAAAAATTACAAAATAAAACAATTATAATCATTTAAAGAAAAAATAAAACCTAAAATATATCTTTTTATAGTTTTCAATAAAACATGGAAATCTACCATTTTAAAGTATTTTATAAATCATGCATAAACAAACCATTTTTAAAGAATATAAAAATAATCAAATTTCCCAATAATTTATATTTAAACCAATTTACAAATAATTCCCAATAAACCGCTTTCGAAAGAATTCATAAATAAATATTTCAAAATAGAGAAACAAGGAAATTGAGCTATAGGTTATTTAGGCATTGGTTAGATTGGATCCTTACACCTAGGTGAAAAGATGACTAAGTTGATACATATCCATAGATCATGGTCCTAGGGATGATGGAATCTCCTTGAAAATTAAACCTCGTATCATAAAAGATTTTAATTTGAGTTATAGAGTAAATCCATGCTAGGTAGTCACAAACCATTATAACATTATTGTCCCAAATATATACCCCTCCTAAGTACCCATGGTTACCATGTTCTATAGACCATTATTCATGGATTTCAATTTTAAAAAGAATCCACACTTGTAGGCTTTCAATTTAATAAGTAGCCCACACTTTGAGGCTTTCATTTTCACATCTGAAATCATTTCAAGTCATAAAACAAATCAATAATCAAACTACCCATGTTCACCATAAAATATTCTTTGAAATCAATATTTCATCATCAATACCAAATTCATATTAAAGCATTCATTGAAATACATTTTCATCAACAATACCAAAATCACAATAAAACTTGAATTGAATTCCATTTCAAAAAAGTTTCTCAAACTCTAAAATTTAAAGATTCATAAATATTTCCATTAAAAAAATCTAAGAACCAATTTAATACGGGTAATAAATTATGGTTTATAAAATAATTTATTTTCATGAAACCACCTACTAAAAAAATTTTGTATACACAACAACTACATGAGATTCACAAGAAAAAGAGAAAGGGAGATCTTAGGTAGAAAGGGAAGACCCTAAACTGTGAATCCTCTATCAAGAAACATTGATTAAAAAACTCTATATCAATAGAAAAAATATAATGTACTTACCAATATACTTTCCAAATAATTGAAAAAAAAAATATTGGTAGATTGAGTATGTATTGTCCTTTCTCATAATGGATCAATAATAATACCCATCAGATCATAAAACCAACCATATAATTGTATATAAAATCCCTGATCTATGGTTAATTTCAATATAAATATAGGATTTCTAGAAAAAGGTTGAATAACAATAAATAACAAGCTCATACATTGATTTTCTTTGTTACAACACCACTAGATCCATCTGAATTGATATTTAAAAGGGTTAGGATCTCCAAAATCATTAAGAGGAATCCCCAGGGGCGATAGTCTTGGATATTGGAGAAATAATGGGTCCAACAGTTGTAAATTTGGGTTAAAAAATAAAATTTTGAATTAACTAATTTCCAAGACATGATTTGTGCTTATGGTTTGGAAAACCATTTGCTATCTGTGCACTTGTTTATGTACAATAGAGAGGATGTGAGGTTTGTTTATATGGTTTGACTAACCGTTTGCATACCATGTAAAATTTCATTATCCTAAAACACCAAAATCTACAGAATTTCTTATGAATGTTTTATGGTTTCCCTTAACTATTATCAAATCATTAACATGCCCATAAAACACCAAAATTCCACAAAACCACCCAGAAAGTATGAAAAATAAACCTAACCAATTATTGGACAAATATAATTAATGATTGTACTCAAAAATGACGTTGAAGTGTGAAATTTATCCCCACTATATCACTTTATTTCCTAAGAATATCTCATGGACAATGGTCGACCAAGAGGATTGAGAAACTTACATCTCTAGAAGAAAAATCCAACCAAAGATACACTCCAAAACCCAAATATTGATCAAAGCCCATATAAACTATAAACATTCAACTCTCAAAGATCAAAACTGAAAGATAAAACTTTTTTATGTAATATTATTATGAATGGTGGTATCCTCACCATGTTAGAATTCCATTTTATCAAGGATCCTCCATGAACTATTAGGCTCTCTCAAAGAATAAATAAATAAAAAACCCAACCAAGAATAAAATTATCCAAATAAAATCTAAAGGTTGATCCTCCTTCACAAATTGGATTCAAAATCCCCAACTACTAAATTGTTATTTTTTTACCATAAATAACCCAATGAAACATCAAAATCACCACACATGATAAGCCATAGACACCACACTGGAATAAGAGTCCTAAAATTATTACCACCTAAAGTAAATCTATCGAAAAATATCATACAAGAGAACAATATATAATAATAAAAAATGAATAAGAAGGAATAATTCCTAAACAATAACCCCACGCTCTAGCATTAGTTTATGTGATGGTAACCTGAGACTATAATTCTAGAACATGATCTCCTGATGAATCCAACAAAACATCAAATCACAAAAAAAACCGGCTCCTGGTCACCCTAACACCCACCAAAACATTCCTATGTAAAAAAATTGGAAGTCAACATACCATCATAAGGCCTATAATATACCCAAATATAAACAGAACAATCAATATGGCATGATCATTCCCAAAACATCTAACACCCCACAAGCAATAGTCAAGGGAAATGCAACAAAACAAACTACACATTAATAACCTCAAAGGATTTAGCATCACAATAATTCAATATCTTACTTAATCCCAAACTTGATAAAAAAACCCACATCAATTCAAGTAGATGTATCCCTTCAACATGAAAATGTCAGTGATGGGAGGTTCACCCCACAATATAAGATCTTTTCTCATGTTCAAACTCCTACAACACAACTCATAAAAGGATATAAATTTGAGATAAGAGAAATATCATGTGAAAAGACTTATAGATTGAATTCTCACATCATTAAGATATAATTCAATACAAATATAATAAATTTTAAAACATCATCACAAAAATTTCAAAAAAACCAAAAAAACCTCTTATCAATGTAAGGCTAGCAAGGAGAAACCAATTTCATTAAAATAAAACTCAAAAAGTCCTCAATCAAACATTAGAATAAATGAGTTTAACTAGAGGATCATTTAAATGGATAGATCTCTCTCTACATTTATTATGAGTAGAACCTCTTTATAACCTTTAAAAATAACACACATAAACACAAGCATGATAGGTGTTAGGATTCCACTGATAAGTATGTTTTTTATGTCATACCTTCTTACACTAATAGAAAACTACGTGATTTTTTCCAAGAAATATTGGAGAGAAAAAAAATATAACCTTTTGATACTTATATTTGTATGTCCTGACTTGGAACACATAGAATCCCCTTTATTGGAGATCCCTACATCATATCTATAAATTGGAGAAACCTCTACCACTGGTGTTCCTTCCAAGTATACCTCATATTATATATCTTGTTTCACCACCCCTTCATAGGATTTAAGGCCAAGGGAAGATACTATCATTGATAGGTTACATATAATACCTTCACTAAAACACAAAGACCAAAAATAATCATCCTAAAACATATTTGGTACGTAAAACACTATTAAGATAAAATTAATTGTATACTTCATCTAGGTGTTATTTATTTAATAGAGACCATGAAATTCTATATCCTTAGGTAACTTCAACACATTAGAAAAGATATATTGAAGGAACCACACCTTGAAATCTTTCCAAGAGTGTTCTTTCTATGGATTAGTCTTGATGACCAACTTCCACCGCGTCTATCTTAAACACTCTTGCCTGAAGTTTGCAAACATAACCCTATGAAATTTAGTAACTTCCAGCTAGGTAAAAAACTTTTCAATCCACAGTATTCAAATCATCACTTCTTGAAAATATTATTTCTTAAATAAATGAGAAGGATTTAGGTTTTAGAACTCCCAAATTAAATCCTAATGTTGTGGAAAAGAAGGAGGAACACTAAGCTCTCAGACTGGATAAGATGATACAATTATTCCAAGAATATCTTGATCAACCAAAGGGAAATTAGAGAGGGATTGACTTATAGTTTCTTCATAAGAGTCCATGAAATCTAAACAGGGGTTAAATATAAAAAATAATCAATATCAACACCGCCAAGATAAATATCAAAAGTCAAACTCCATCTGAAAAAATAATAAATCAATAAGAATTATCAAAAACACAATTTAAATAAATTTCAAATCCCACACTAATAAAATTATAAACCAAAAAAACCATTTATTTTTCAATAAAAAAGAGAAACTTACCTCTACAACCCAAGAGGGTTTTATAAAAACCCATTTCAAAAAGTAATTATTTTCCTTAAATAATTATTTTTTCTCAAAATATTTTTTTAAACACATTTTAAGAAAAAGAAACTCTCATTATTTAGTCAACCATTTTAAATATGTTTGTAGCTTTTGGTGAAATATTTTAAGAACTAAATTAGTCCAAAACCATATATTAATAGCATATCCAACATAAATATTCCTATTTAACCTTATTAACATCACATGAAAATATTGAAAATAATTTATGTGGTCCCATTTTCTAAATTTATTAAAAAACTAAAAAAGAAGTCATTATTTTGAATCCCAAAACATATTAAAAACATTTATAAACCATGTATCTTTTTTAGTTCAAAAGAATTTGGAAACATTTTAAAAAACTATGTCATTTTTGATGAAAAACATTATAAACACACTAAAATTCATTTTTGAAGTGCTGTAAAAAAATTTTTTAAAAATTGGTGGGTTCTAAAAATCTATTTTAAAATTTTCCCATTTTAATTTTAATTTTAATTTTTTCTCAAATGACATAGACACCCATATAAAACTAAATTTAACCACAATTCAGTATTCTATATAATTGAAATTTATAAAATTCCTCAAATAATGGAAAAAATATAAAACCATTGAAACACATGATAATTTAAGGATTGACCACATGGTCTAGAAAATAATTTGTAAACCATATAAAGTCCAATGTAAGTAACATAGGTCCCATGTTTTATAGATGGTTTTATAAACCCTGTGTAGATGTTTCATACCCCCGATCTCTTTTTTATTTTCATAAGAAATAAAAAAAATGCCAAAATTTAAAGGAGAACATTCTCAAAACAACTCAGAACCTAGCTCGATCACAATATATACACGTATTGGACAATAATGGAAACTCATATATCATCAAAAAAGGTGGTGATCAAGAACCTACTTGTTATTTACAACATGAATTATAATAATTACAACTGTTGTCTACCAAATTTCCCAAGTAAATGAAAACCCCCTTTGATACTATTTTTTCATGAAGCAACCTGGGTTATCCTTGATCCGAGCACCCAATATAACCTGTGGAAGGTCCCGAATGGTGTTCCAAATCCCCATGGTATAGAGACAAGTTCTTGGGAATTAAAAATTTCTTTTAGGAATGATTTCACCCACAATAAAACAAAATATGAACTGATAAAATATATAAAATAAAAAAATCATTCCAATAAAAAGTTATACAATGGAAGAAAAAGTCTACAAGGAAAATAAAAGTGTCTAATCCCATGAAAATGAACCAAATTAGTTGATTCCAACAATGACCAATATCCATGTGATATAAGGGCCAATATCCTATAATTTCACTTCCAAACTCCCATACCTTGCTAACAGGAATACCCACCGCCTCCATGCAATGTCTTTCCTTTGCCTATGTTAGATAAAACAATATCTACACACGCCCAATCGTATATGTAATGTGTGAGAAAAACAATACCATTAATATAACTCTATGTTTTTATAATAAAAATTTATAAAATAAACCAACTATTTCCATTTAAAGGAAAACATGGCATAAAATATATCTTTACATAGTATTCAATAAAACATGAAAAATACCTTTTTATAACAATTTATAAAGCATGAACAAGAAAACCATTTTCAAATATTCTATAAATAAACCACCTTCCAAATAATTTAAAAATAAACCACATTCTAAATAATTTAAAAATAAATAACTTTACAAATAATTCATCAATAACCATATCAAAATAGAGTAATAATGAAACTAAACCCTATGGTATATTAGGTTCATGTTATCTACGATACTCACACCTCAATGAACAAGTAACTAAGTATGCAAAAATAGCTAGATCATAGTCCTAGCGATGTGGAAAATGCCTTGATAATTGTACCCACTACCACAACAAAGTTTAGTTAGAGTTACAACATAAATCCATTATAGATAGATGCAAATAATCCTACTTTTCCTTTCACAAGTACATCCCTCTCCAATGTTCACCAAGTTCCCATATTCCACATCCAGTATTTAGTGTCCTTTAATTTCAAAAATAGTTCACATATGGATTCTTTAGATTTCATAAATATCTCACACTTAGAGGATTTCATTCTAACATTTCAAATAATTTCATGGAATATCAAAAAAAATAATTAAACATCCCAAGTTCACCATAAAATATACTTTAAAATACACTTTTCAACATAAATATATTATTAACAATAAAAAATAATTTGAAATTAATTTTTCATCATTAATATAAAATTAATAAGAAAACATTATTTGGAATTCATTTTAATCAACAATACCAAATACACAATAAAACATGCATCAAAATATTTTTTTATAAAAGTAGCAAAAAATTCACATTTCCTGAATCATAAATTATGCAATAAAACCATTCAAAATCCCAATTAAAATTAAATAAGAAATATTGGTTCATAAATAAAATGCTTATTTTGAAACCACCTACCTCAAATACTTTCTATAACCAACAAAAAACAGGGTCTACATGAAAAACATAGGGATATTAAGTAGAAAAAGAATACCCCAAACCTTGAAACCATATCAAGAAAACTAGATTCAACAAACTCTGGATTAATCTAGACAAGAGAAACCACTTACCAACACAATTCCCAAAGAATCGTACAAAGATATAAGTAGATATTATCCCTACTTTGCTTTTTCATAAATTATCTATAAGAATACCCAATTGTCATAAAACCACCCACATCTCTAGCCATAACATCCATGAAATATGGTTAATTTTAATAATATGAGAGGATATCTATAAAAAATATTAATAATAATGACGAATGTGATCATACCTTGAATTTTATTATATCTAATGCCTCTAAACCAATATAAATCAATCTATAAAAGGGTTGTGATATCCAAAATATTCAAGTGGAATCCCTAGGGTTCAGAGTTTAGGTATTTGGAGAAAGAATGGGGTTAATAGGATCTGTATCAGGTCTAAAAAAAATTTTGGATTAATTAATTTCAATCATAGGGTTTAGAAAAAAACATGCACCTGTTTTTGTACACTAGAGAATTGATGTGGTTTGGTCACATATTTTTACCAACCATTCACTAACTGTCAAAAAATTTATCACTGAAAACCACCAAAATCCACATGGTTTCCTAGGAATTTGAAACCGTTTCTCTTAATCATGCGCAGAGCATTCACATGCTCAGCAAACTATAAAATTACAAAAAAACACATATAAAAAAGAAAAAATAAACACAAAAAAGGTTAGAAAAAATAGATGAAAATTAATTCCTAAAAGTGACATCAATGTGTGATATTAATATTAAATAAATCTTGAAAATTATATTCAAGTTAGAAAACCTATGACCCAATGAATCACAAAATTGAGTTAATAAAACCCTTACCTTGAGTTCCTACTTATTTGATCTCACTATGACCTCCTATATAAAAAAATAAATATCTTAATCACTTATTTCAGAGCCTTATTCATATCTATAACCATTTATAAACATCTTTTATAATTATTCTCTACATGTGTATTATTTAGTTATTATCTAATTTCAATATCATGTGTGAGTAATCTTGATCGTTTTGAACTATTGTCATAATAATTTTTTTTTCTGTATTGTTCTCCAAAATATGATCCTTAATAGATAATAAAATGTTATATTATTTATTATTTTTAATTATTTATATTTTTATAATTTTATTATATGGGAGTTTTGGTGCAGATCCTTAATGATGAATTTGGCAATGAGCATGTTTTTGTATTTTTAACGAATGATCATTGTTAATTTAATTTATGAATATAATATTAATTTTACCATTTTAAAACCAAAATAAAATAATTATTTACTTATATATATCATATATATTCATCAATGATATTTTTTTATAGTGTTGGTCAAGTAAGTGGTTAGACATAACCAAACATGGACATACCATAATTAATGGGTGATTTTGATTATAATAGTGATTTATTTTTGGATAATATCACCATTATAGAAGAATAATTATATTATTTGGATAATTTTAATTTTTTTAATCATATTTTTATTGTTATTATAAAAAAATAAATAATATAGATGAAAACTAAGTTATTCTACTTCACCTAGGTGATATTCTGCACAACATATGGTTAACATTATCATTTTGTTAAAGAATAAGAGAGAAAGAATGTGGATTATAATTTTCTTATAATAATAATAATAGTATATTTTTCACATTTATTCCTAATTTTAACTTTTATAATATGAAAATAAAGGTAGTGCTGAAAAATGGAATGTGTCGCTTAATGGAGGCAGTGGTCTGCAAAACACATAAATAATGATTTCATTTTTCTGAAAATAGAAGTGGAAAAGTGGTTAGTAGTTTTAAGTTAAAATAATAATATTCATTATAAAAACAATATAGATTCCATTACATAGTATTTATAAAAATATATTTTTGAAAGTAAGATAGAAAGTAAAAGATGTTAGGAAAAAAGAGTACTCATGTTGAAATATTTGCATTTTCCTTGGATGATTCTTTATAAATTGAGGTATTAATCAAATGTATTGTGAATATAAGATAAATTAAAATTAATTTTATTATAAATTAAGGGTAATGGTAATATTTTTCGGTTGAAACCGAACTCTTTTAGTAGTCTATAAGTGGTGGTGGGAGGGCCCTTTTATAAGTGGTGATGATGAAATTTTTATAAATATATCAACTTATTAAAAAGAGATCACATGTTCAACATGTCAAGAAAAAAAGGATAATAATGTATTTTTGGAATATATAAGGTCTATAATGCATTAAAATATATTTTAAAACATGTTTTTAATATGTTTATGTCATTTACTATTGGAGTGTTCATTTTTAACATTTTTAGTTTTACCCTGGTAAATAATTTTTACCTAAGTAATTTAATTTTAATTCCTCAAAATAAAATGACCCTTATTAAATAATTTGGTCTTAATGATTAAAAATATGAAATTAATTTTATCAAATAAAATTTATATTATTAAGAAAAATTAATTTTAACACCAGGTCATGCGACACATAAAAAACTGTTTTTAGAAAAAGTGTATGTTTAAGATTAAAATTTATGTGTTGAATAAAATTGTTAATGCATTTTATTTTCATGAAAAAATGGGTTTATTATAAAATATAAATTTTATGTTGTTTTTAAAGAATGGAAAACACAAATTTTACCTGAATAATATTTAATTAAAAGAAAATACTGAAAATAGTTTATTTTTTTGGAAATTGTAAATTATGTTTATAAAATGATAAAAATAGATTTAATAAATTAAATATATATATTTTTACACCTAAAATACATATTTTATAAATTAAAATGTTTTTACACCTTAACTATAGTTTTCATTATTTCCCTAAAAATCAACAATTTCAAAAAAATCAATAAAATCATAATAAGATAATTTTTATATTATAAGTTAAAATATGATTATATTTTTATCAAATTAACATTCTAAAATTTAGAAATTTAGGATTTAAATGAAAATACAACATATAAAGATTACAAATTTTGTTGAAAGAATGAACTGTTTAAACTTTAAGTGTTCTTAATGCTATTTTGTATGAATTTATAACTAATTGCTATATTTTTGTTTACTATAAGTTTTATTCTTATCATAATATACTTATATAATATTTGACATATCTATTAGTTTTGTGTTTTGTGAAAGGAAATCTAATCTCATGGAATTTAAATAAAGAAAAGTATTTACTAAAATCATGGGTCATTAAATTATCCCCCCTTAAAAAAATTCATACTCAAATTTTTATTATATGGAGGAAAACAAGTGAGGGTATTTTTATCTCATAACATCATAATTTTTCCATATATCATCCTTAAACTTATGATTTCACCACATAATTTTGACTTGATGAGTGGTCTTGTTTCTTAGAAGCTTGTCTATTTGATCTAAGATTTATATAGGTTGTTCCTCATATGTGAGAGGACCAGTTTGGGATATACCTAACACTAAGAGGGGGGGTAAATCAGTGTTGGGGACTTTTGAAACCAATTTAAACTTTCTATACCTATTCCTTTTGACCTATTTGGATCATGATTCTCTTATTCTCTTTTTCCTATCGCATGAAATAATAGAATGCAGTAAAAATATGCACACGATATGTTTCCAAGGTTAACCACTCAATAAGAGAAGTTGTGTCCTTTCCATGAATGGGAATGACCACTGCATGTATTCTCAAATATAATTTGATATGCTATTATAGTGTATAGACTAGGAAAACAATCCTCTAATCTATGTGTCTCCCTAAACTTTGAGGGGGAAGGCAGATAATCCTCTGAAGACAAACTTCTCTCTGTTAAAAGAGTTTACAACACTAAAAAATATTATACCTATTGAGACCTATTAGATGCTACATTGCTATGTTGTTCTTCCACAACCTTTTTCTTCTCCTTGTTACTTACTTATCAGAATTAAAGTAACTAACCTCTTCGTTGTCTGCAACAAACTTGTAAGTTGCACACTTCATTTATTTTGTTTCTTCAATGAAAAACCAGCTGCATTGAAACCTACTTTTCTTCACACTTTCTCTTTCAGTGAAAACCCCACTACACTAAACCCTTCTTCTTATTCTTGATTGAATCACATGTTATCTTCGTTATTATTAAATTAATGAAGTCTAATTCATTGAACTACCCTGTATAATTGTCAGTCTTCAGTTGGGAACACTTTGTTCTTCATCTTCTATTATTTCTTCTCTTCTCAATACCAAGACCTGAGTGTATCGGTATAGTAACTTATTCCATTTTACAGATATGAATTCAGTTACATGTCTAGTTCTTCTTCACTTTGCAAAGCACAAAAATGGATTTAAACACCAGTTGTGTGAGTGCAATACAACCTCTCTTTGTGAAACTGAATGTTTCACAGTTCTTCGTTATTTTCAAAGACGCTTTGAGAGAGATATGAACCTATCGAAGGATTTCAGAACCCCAATATTTCATTCACCCTTTTTGGGAGACTTACACCAAATATTAACAACTTTCACGCTACATTCAACTTTTTTCGCGGAATACCTCTTGTCAGAAACTTGAATCTTGCGCGCAACTTCTCTTTCTTGGGTGTAACTCTTTTTTTGTGCACTCCCCTTTACTTAAAATTATTTCACACCTCAGAGATAGGTATTTATCTAAATTTAGTGATTTTTAGATATGAGGGACTCACCTCTTATTTATATACCTCTTCGTCCCCACATGAAAAAACCTGTATTTGTCGTGAAAGATCCTTATGCATCATGAAAAACCCCATTTGACGACGCATTGGGAACATAAGTCTCTTTAGCGCCATCCTGAAATTTCTTGCACTTCATGAATCTTTCTATCACTTCATTCCTTTTCCATTTTTTGATGTTTTTACCCCAAATCATTCCTTGCGCGCAACATTCCAAACTCCCTTCAATCTTGCGTGCAAAAACAAATATTTCATGTAAGCCTGTCCTTTGCCATATTTTTATGTTAGGATCATGGAAATCCACTTGCGCACAACATACCAACCCATCTTCAAACAATTTTTGTGTTCATATGGCGTATTCAACAAACAACTTCTTATATCATGAACCATATCTATCGTGATATATAGTATTTGATCGAACACCTTTATCATTGTCATATTTTCAATGGGAAGTACTAAAACTTCCCTATCTTCTAACAACATCATTCCTTCCAATCAAAAATCTATATGAATATCATCATCATTTCTCCAACTTTCCTTTATAAGGATTTCATCATAAGTTCTCCTAAATTATGATATTTTTGAAATACATTTCAGAAAATAATCGTATGATTTATCACCATTATTCATTATTGTAGACAATGTATAACCTTTAATACATGTTCATTGAACTTAGAATCATCTCAAAAATTGTTTGAATTTACTTCATGGATAATTTCCCAAGATTTAAATTCAATGATATGATTGCATAACAATTCTCTAGGCATCCTCAATTAAACTGATGTCCATTAACTTTGGAGTCCTTCTTCATCTCCTTATTCATTTTGGCTAGTATTGAAAAATGTTGACAAAAAATACAATATTCATACACAAAGTGGTCCCAATAATATGAAAGTTATTTCTATAATTGTATAGTTTCCCTGATTATTGCATATAATGGATATGGTATGTACTTCCTCAAAAGGTATTTGTGTCACACATCACGATCTTGATAGAGGTGTGTAAGGAGTACTAAGTGATAAGGTAGAACCCTAAAATGATCACTAGTATCAAAGGGAAAATGTATCTAAGGAAAAAATTCCCTTTATTCCTAAATCTCATACCCTACTTATAATGAGATATTCAAAGGAATAACATGTCATTTACATAAAACTCTATATCTCATCGATGTTTATCTGTATAATTTTTTTTCAACTTTGTACCTATTTTATTTCCTGATGAAGGGTATGGCCCTTCATAATAATTTCTTAGACAAGTTCAGGACCTATCATCTTCCTCTATCCACTTCATCCATGAATATTGGATTCATGCACCTTTTATTTTAAAGAACCTCATACAGTTCCATCTAAATGTTGTAAAAGAAACTATTTTAATGTGGGAACTCTACTAGGGGAGGTGTTGATCAGAATATCCATGTAAATCCATCTAACAAGATCTCAACATATCCTATATATTATGAGTGGTCCAAAAAATAGACAATTTATCTGAGGATGATAAGAAATGTGGAAACTCATCTCTATCATTAATTATTTATGAAGACTTTTCTTGAACCTTGAGTTAAACCCCGGATGATGATTAGATATAATGGATAGTGGTAATCCATATAGCCTTACTACTTCCCTTATGTATATCATGATGAGTTGGGCAAGAGATAAATATTATTTTATGGAAATAAAATATGTTGAAATCATAAGATGATTGACTACAACCCAAATAGAGTTATGGACTTTAGAAATTTTTGGGGAGTCCTATGAATAAATCCTTGGTGATATCTTCCCATTTGTATTCTGGTATGGATAATGGTTCCAAAAAACCATAGACTTCTGTTTTCGGTCTTAACTTTACAATATACAGATTATGGAGATACATATTCTTCAATTTCTATCTTTATTTTATCCCAATAGAATCTTGGTTTTAGATCACTATACATGTTTGTACTTACTAGATGAATAAAGGAGGATATTCTATGTGCAAAATCCAAAAGATACATCAATTTTGGTTTTTATGGGACACATATCATGGTTCCATACCTTTTAAATCCATCTTTATTAAAGTTAAACTCAATAATATTCATTACCTTTTCCTATATATCATATTTCTAGGATTCTTTGATCTTCATATGGATAATTGGTTGAGAATTTAGTTGGGAAATATTGGATTTATCTACTCCCATTATGACATCAAGATTAATCTATAAATCCATGAGAATTGCGTCCTTTTCAATCCTCAACATGGATAGAGTAATATGATATTTACTTCTCAGAGCATCAAGCACCTTATTTTCCTTCCTTAGGTGGTAACATATTGAGAAGCTGTGATATTTTATCAATTATAACCATCTTATTTGGTTTATATTCAATTCCTTATATGTGAATATATATTTCAATATCTTTGGATAATTATATATCACACTTTTCACCATAGAGATTATATCACCAAATCTATAACGAAAATATCACTGAAAATATCACTACTATTAGATCTAAATAATTTGTTGGGTAATTTTTATCATTGGACATTAACTGGTTTAAGGGATAAGGAATTAATTTATCACTATGTATAAGGAAAAAACCAATATATTTTTCAATGAATCACTATATATTTCAAACCCTTCCCCATTACTGGGTAATGTAAGTACAAGAGTTGTTACTAGTCTACTTTTTTAGTTCCCAAAAACAAACTTCACATTACCTAATCCAAAATAAATTCAATCCCTTCTATGTAAACATGGTTTCTGGATTTAATATCTATTTGAAAATTCTCACAAGTCATCATTTATATTTTTTTAACCTAAGAAAACTATGAATCTTGGTTACAATGGTCACTCTAGTCCATTATTTGATAAATTCCATATTTGATAGATCTAATAATATCCCCTTTATTACATTTAAATGACCAAAGAATGATACTTATTATTTATATAATTCACAATTACTAAATGTTTCATATATTTTTTCCTTTTTCAAGGTATTTAACATAATCCCCAAATTATCTTGATGCTCTACCATACTCTTTCAAAATTTAATAATTTCATTTTTAAAGTGCACCACAAATTGATAATGATAGTATCTAAATTATTTAATCATAAAATACATACATATAGTTGGGTATTTATATATCCAAAGTTTATGAATATAAAATCATATTGTCCAAACCTCTGATAAAAAGTTTCATTGGAAATTTCCTCCATTTTTTCACTGTAAGAATTATAATAAATTACATTTGTTTTTATTATAATTGTTCAACAATTCTTGATAAGTCTTTAAATCATATTTATTTATTATTTTCCAATTATATTTCTATAAATCATTTATCACATTGCTATTTAGTAGTGGTTTAATAAAAACTGTCACTAAAAACATATTTAACAACTCTTTTCATTAAATCACCTCTATCTATTTGGAAAAGACAATAGAACTCAACCTTACACATCCTGGAATCCCTATCTCACCCGACACAGAAACACCCTCCCTGATACCTTATCCTTATATCCCTATTATTGATACCCCCCTTATTGATACCCTGAAATCCCCCCAAAATTGGACTCCCCTCATCCAAACCCACTCCTCATCGATATCTAGTTTTTTATTGAGTTTATTTTTTTAATGGTGTTTCATATAATGTTTTAATCAACATTATGCATGTTATTTATTATATAGGGATTTTTTAAATGAAATATAATGGATTTGTGAATTATTATTAGTGAAATAATAAAATTAAAAAAATGGATTTATTAAATTTCATTTATAATGTATAATATGTCTTTGATATTCTTCCCCAATTTCATTAAGAAATTCATATATATTAAATTATGTAATATGTGGTTGAGGGATAAATTTTTTATGGTTATTTTATTGATTAATGTTTTAAGGTGTGGTGTGTGATTATTTCATGCGAATGTTTTTCTCATTACATGACCCACAATGAATTTATATATTGTAGGTAGTTGTATATAGTATTTGTTAGTTATTTTCAACTTTGATGACTTTATGGTTTAATTTTTATTGATTATTATATTTTTTTTAATGTGCCTCATTTAGAATTATTAAATTTATAAAGTAATTATATCAATATGGAGTCAATAATATATCTAGTTGTCGTGTTATAATCTAATTAAAAAACGTGTTTTATTTATATAAATATTTCTTAAAATTGATTTTATGAAAATATAGCATGGATTGATTGATTTAACCCATTATTATATGTTTACATACAATAATTTAAATATTTTTCCATTATTCATGTTAAATAATTGGTAAAATATGCCTTTCACATAATGTATGGATAAAATTTAGATTACCTCACCTTCTAACACATCTTAGTATGTCACTGGTTTAAACATGTTTTTGATTTTTTAGTTGAAAATCGATCTATAGAGAGAAGAATAAAACATCCATGTCCTAAATATAAATTTTGATGATGATTAAAGAGATATGAAGTGTTTTATCACTTGATATTGTAATAATTTTCTCCTCATAATGTGAATTTGTTTTATCATGTACAATCTCACGTTACCAAAAATTCATGTTATTATGTCACTAATCAAAATTAAAAAGTTATTACCCTGATAGTGGATAATGAAATTCAGAACATAATAAATGATTCTTTGAAAACAACAGGAAAACACTATAAACAATTTAACACATTAGTTGATCCACTTATTTATGTTTCATATGTTAATGATACTTTCATAACTATAGGAAAACCTAAACAAGATGATAACATATTAATAGATAATTGTGAAGATACTGATATAATAGAAAACTTAACTAAGAAAATAATTTATTTTTCTAAATTAGTTTCAAATTAGAATCATGAATTATATGAAAAAAAATTAAATTTAAAAAAAAACTACTGAAATTGTACCACCTCGCATGATTATTTGAAAGTACAAATAAAGAAATTTCCATGATATTAGAATTATTGTTTGATTCATTTTTTGAAGATATGATCCTTGTATCATTTTAAGATATGGTGAAGGTTATTATTAATCATGGACTTAATTATAAAAATATAAAAGAATGACCCAATGATTTTATATTTTGTTCGAAACTAGATTTGAATATAGAAAAGTGTAAAAGATGTTGTAATTATAGCTGAAAATAAAAAAAAAAATATGATATCATTTTAAATCAACATACTACTATAAAGAAAAAGAAAAAAGCAAAAATATTTTGAGGTTTTTATGATATATTCCCTTAAATAATTGGTTATAATGATAGTTTTGGTCATAAGAAACTTTTGAAAATATGATTGGTATAATTTTTATAACAATAATGATGACTTCATGTGAAATCGAAGAGATTCAGAAATAGGGAATAACTTTAATTCATTGAATTTAAATTTCTATTCTAGTTCAATATAAGTATGATTAATATTTTCATTTGATGAATCCAATCATTTCAGGACATTAAGTAGAAATTAAATCACATGGGTGATTTTTTTTATCCCTTATAATCTACAACCCAGGATGTGTATGAATTAAACCTCATTCATCATATCAATCATTATTACTATACATCAAATTTATATAAATGAAAATGATTTATACATTCATCATATTATTCAAGAATTAAAGGGGTTATGGAATCATGTTTTAGAAATATGTGATGTTTATACCCCACAAATGTTCAAAATTTTTAATTCCCTTAAGTGAACCATTAATGAATTTCTTGGACTAGGAAAATTTTATGGTTGGAACATAAATACTAGTTTTTATTTTCATGTTTTTCACTTTGATTTTGAGCCTTAATGACTACCTTAGAGAATAATGTGGTGTTTCACATGACATTATCTCTTCCTTGATACATCATACAGTTTTTTGTTTTATAAGACATGTTTTAATAGGAAAATGATTTGAGGCCTGCACCAAAAAAAAATTCTGGAGTAGATATTTTGGCATAATTATCAAATGCTAGTACAGAGTTTGGAAAATATTTTTAGCTGAATGGATGTGGAAAAATATTTAAAAAACATTATATACAACTAGAGAAAAAATGGAATAATAAGATAATTTTTTTAACTTCTATATTGGTAATTTAATTTGCCACATCATAATCATGATGTTGTGCATATTGAGAAGAATGTTTTGGACAATGAGATTTTTTAAATTGCTTAATGATATTAGAAAATCAAAGAATCATTTAAATAATCATAAGGGATTAAAAAAATTAATATCAAATGAGATTTATTGGAAAATGATAATGATAAGTATCTAAAACAAATTGCCGCATTAAAAATTAATAAAAAAGACGTTTTCCATCGAATATCAAAAAATATGAGAGAGTCTAATTGATATTCTGGTAATATTTAAAAATATACTGATTTGAATCACTGTAATATACATGGATTAAAAATTCATGACTCATATTTATTGATTAATATTTTTCTTCCCTTAAAAATGTATGATTTTTACCTAAAAAATAACAGTCATTTTAATTGAATTTTGAGCATTATTTAGAGCGATTTATGAGAAACAGTTAAACCAAAATGAATTGGATAAACTTTAGGGAAAAATTTTATGGATGCTATTTAATTTTGAGATGATCATTCCCACATCATTTTTCCCTATAATGATTTATTTAGTGGTAAATTTGTCTGAATAATTTACAATTGGACGGACTATACATTATTGACTGATGTAACCCATAGAGTGGTGTTTTATTTTGATATTATTTTACTTAAATAATTCTAATATTTATAATAAATTCTTAGAAACCTTTTTTATTAATTTATTACCTTTTATCATTAGGTATCTTGGTCATTTGAAGTCTTATGTAAAAAATAAATCTCATCCAAAAGGTTTTATTTTGAAAGGTTACCTTTTTAGAGAGTCTCTTTAGCATATTTAGATTCAATTGATACAATATTCAGTGAATAGAGATGTATTGATGAGAATCAAAGTCAATTTGAAGAAAATAATGATTCATCAATGCTTTTAACTTAAGTTGAGAAGTTAGAAAAGACTCTTCACTTTCATTGAAATATTTTCAGTTAAGATTAGTAAACAAAAATTTTCTTCTATACACTAATATTTTTTATCCATATGTTGAATAATTAAGGACTGAATAAAATAAGATTCCTTTAATTCTAAAATTGAAATGAGATATCGATAAAAAAAATTCAAATAAATTGATGAATAGTTTACACATCATGTAATTTCTTAATCTAATACATAGTTTGAATATGTTGAAATTTATCTAAATTAGGTAACAATTATTATATCAATTTTTTAAGTAATGAATTTTAATAATCAAGATGAACTACTCAAATACTTGAAGTATTTTACTTGAGGTCCTTTGAAGAATGCTATGAGATTTAATGCATATAATATTTGTGGATTCAATTTATGTATATTTGATCATGAGGAAGGATTGAAAAAAAATAGTGGCATATTTTCAGTTCCAAATCCGGGTCACTATGGAAAGTTTGATGATATTGTTGAGTTAAATTATCATTGAAATTTTTTGTCATTTTATTTAAATTTAATGAGGTCAATATTAATAGGGGTATAAATAATGATTTAATAAAATTATATTTCTTCAATTTATCTTGGTTGACCAATATCTGCTAGCAGAAAGAAGATGATCTATATATATTTTCTACCAAATAATAAAATAGTATATTATATTGATAATATAGTTTATTATGTGTGGTGATTTTTTGTCCATGTGAAACAAAGAGACATATATTATTTCAGTGATGAATGTGATTTAATTTGTGATAGTAAAACCCATCAATAATAGGGGACTAAATTGTTTTTAAATAGTGATATTAAAAATTTTGGTCTTGTGAGGGAGAGTGAAAAATAATAATAATATTAATAATAAAGAGAAGATGTAGAAGTAATGTTAATAATGGAACTTGATAACTATATGGCAACCAATAATAGAATATATATGTTTTTTTTTCTTATTAATAAATTTAATGAATGATTTTTTATTTATATTTTAACTAGTTCAATATTAATTATGTTAATTTTTAAATTTGATATTTTTTGTATGAATTTCATCCTATAAGGGGTATAGTGACAACACTTTATCTAAATCATAGGATTTTCATTCATGAAAAAATGAGTTGTTTGATTTCAGATAAAGGAACTATCAACATTATTTATTACTATATGATTAAATTAAACATTTTTTCTTAATGTGTTAGTAATAAAATAAACTTTATATACTTATTTTTAGATGATATTCCATTTTTACATTCCTGATGCAAGTTCTTGTCGATATATATTAAAAATTAGGTAAAAATAGAAATATTTCAAGAGGATATTAAGGAATGAATTCAATAAAACATCTATATCAGTGTTCTAAATGTATGAGAAGTTATGTGAGGGTAATAATTTGGACCAGGGGAATGTGGTGTGCACATGGGATTGGTCAGGGAATGTGGTGCACACTTGGTCTTGGTCAAGCCCCCCATTGGGAGTCTGGGTTAGCAACCAACATTTTCCGTTAGGGTATTAGCTAAGTGGTACCCACTGGTTTTACCACTCTCTATCCATGGGAACTGGCGTAAGATCAAGTCCTTCCAGACTCAGACATTGTTTATATTATGAAAAGGATAAATAAAATCCATTTCTTAGCTGGGGAATGTGGCATGCACTTGGGCTTGTTCGGGGACCTTGTTGGGAGTCAATGTTAGAAAACCCAAATTTTCCAAGGTGGTGTTAGTTGGGTGGTACCTTCTAGTTGTACCCCTTTCTCTCCATGGAAATTGGCACAAGCTTGAGTCCTTCTAGACTCAGACACTGTGTGTATTATGCATAGGGAGTTTCAAATCCATTGCATAGTAGAGGAATGTGGTGCGCACTTGGGATTGGTTAAGGCCCCCCATTGGGAGTCGGTGTTATCAACCCAGATTTTTCACATGACCCTTAGCCTAGTTGGGTAGGAATCTCTAATTGAATCCATGATTCCCCAGTTTGATTCTGGGTGGAGGCATAATTCTAGGTTATTGTAGTAGTACTATGGAAAGTATTGTAGCAGGTATTGTTCAATACTATAGCAGTTGGGACTATTCGCCTTTAGGAAATGGTCTTGGGCCTAGAATCTTTAAGGCTATTGGGATACCAAGGTCTTCAGGTCAGTATGGATTTCTGGCCACCATAAGGCCTTCGGGCCACCATAAGGCCTTCGAGCCACTATATTTGTAGATGCAAATAGAAATATTCTACAAGGAATAAACCCTAGAAGAGGATTCATAGAAAGGTTCTTTCACTAGAGTAGCGCTAACAGATTTGGAATAATGAGTGGGTATGGAATTTTCTATAAGTACCAAGAATATACACATCTATACATGACATATATTTAAACAACCATGCAATGGTGGGGTGATAATAACGATGCAGATGCTGGGTAGGGTCAGTTTCAAGTAGTCATAGTCTTTAATCAATTCCTTTAATACCTTATGTTACTATAATGTCATGAAGCCAGCAGGCCATGTAATGGTACCCATTCTACATGTAAAAAGGGGATTATAAAAAATGTATAAAAAATGAAGGCCTTAAGTCCATTCAAGACATAATGTTTTAACAACATTTCTTGTTTTATTAAGATATAATTTCTTCAGGTGATACTTATAAGAAATTCTGATAACCAGGAGATGAAATTGATTCCCCTAACTTCAAGGTTAATAAGTTACATTGAGAATTGGAATAGAATAATTTATTATTTTACTTTGTAGGATGAACAAGAATATTCTTAAAAAATAGTAACACTCATATGGGGGTTCATGATTAGAAAATTTTATAAATTTACCCTTAGATTATTTATTTTAGTAACTACTTTTTATTTATTAAAATTTGAAAATTATTATTAGATCCTTTATTATTCACCATTATAGTTTAATTTATGTTTTTTAAAATGAATATATATATTTATATATATATTTAATTTCATTAAATATATTCATTTATTTAAATATATCTCATTATTTTATTTCTTAATATAATGGATGTTCACCATGGGATGGTGAACTTGTCCCATATTGGGGAAAATCCAAGATCTCAAAAAGAGGTAAAGTAATTTAAGAGTGTCTCTCCTTGAGAGGATCTCATTGTATGGATGATCCTAGTTATTTATGGGTTATTTTATCGCGTTGAAATCTTAAGTATGAAATGAAGTAATTCTAGATCCAGCTATAAAAACCTATTGGTTCGTGAAATTGAGTAGTGTGTCTCACGCATTATATATAATTTCATCATATTTTCTTCAAATATGCATGGATACCTATGATTCAGTATTGTAACAATAATTAAATTGAGTTCAGAACTAATTATATATCATTTTTATTGTACTTAATTTATTATTCATTGGATATATTCATTATTGATTTATGATTGGATATGTTAAATTTAGTCACTATAGGAATAAAGTGGGATGAAGATGATATATGACATTATGACTAAGAAATTTTGGGTGAGGGTCGTTCATATTTATAAAGTATATAATATCAAACTAATTCCTTTTTTACATTATGTGAAACATGATATTTTGTACATTATAATGTAATATTGTGTAGTATAAAATGTAATTTTTTTTGTTGATGTTTGGAAATTATTATTTTTGTTATATTTTTTTAGCTGGATAATATATTTATATATATCTTGGGTGTTGGTTTCTTATTATTTATATTGAAATGGAATGTTTTATTTTTTGGATATTTATGAATCATGGAGTTATTAACCATCATAAATAAAATAGTGGTTGTTAAAACCATGGCTAAATATATTTCCCAAAAAAACCTCTACTAATTTAAAAACTACCATGAAATATGAAATCATAGAAACTGCCACTAATAAAAAAACCATAAATACTAATTCATTACATTATAAAAAAGAGAAGTACATTAAAACAAATTACTATTAAATATTCAACGAGTCACCATTTCATAGAGGATTTGAAACCCCACCTCTAAACGTAAAACAACCCCAAAAATTTATATACATATTATATTATAACCCTTAATTGATGTTTTCATGTCTAAGGTCAATCTTTGAGAAGTATCGAGATTCTATGATTTAATAAAATAAACCATCTATATAGGGTAGAGGATACTTATTATGGTTCTTGATTTTATTAAACCCATGATAATAAATGTAAAGACACATCAATCCATCCTTATTTTTCAAAAATAGGACTATTTCATCCCACAATAAAGCACTAGGTTATATAAAACTATTACCTATATTTTTTTTCAATTCTTCTTTAATTCCTCTAATTAAATTGGATCCATTCTATATGAACTTTTTGAGATAGGCATGGTTCCAGGTATGAGTTTAATTGAAAAGTAAACCTCACACTTTGGGGTAAAATGAGGTAGTTCATTCAAAAATACATCATTATACTCCTATAAATCAGGTATTTTGTCGATGTTGACTTCCACCCTGATCATTTGAGTCAACAATCCCTCATTGTCAGGTATCAAAACCCATATTATGGAATTTTATTCTAATAGGAGTTCATAATTATTCCTATATTGATAATTTATAATGGGATAATTTATAATATGAAATGAGATATATTTTATGTAAAAAATTGATATGTTTTTTATGTAGATAAATCGAATCTATACCCAAAATTATGTCAAATTCAACCAAAGGAAGAATAATTAGATCTATAGGAAGTATCCCACCAAAAATCTCAATGAGAATAAATTTATATATTCTAGATGTGATCATTATGACACTATGGGTTCACACATATATTTTATAGTAACCCTAGACTTTTACACATATCAATACATGTTTTTAAATATCAAATTACAAACCAAGGATCGTGAATTCTAGTGTCATGTATGACTAGGTACATAAAACTAAAAATATGAGACTAAATAAGATATTTATTTATTTATCATCCATCATGAGATCCAAACATCCTTTTAGAATTTACATATGCATAGGATAACCTTATAATAATAAGAACAAAGGGATGAAAAAAAGGCATAGGAAGGGAATAAAAATTAAAATAAATCTTACCACATGGGTTAGAAGGCATAACATAATGATATATAAAAAACATGGCATAGGATTAAACCTGAGAAATAATAATATGGTATCATATAATCATGTATTTATAGTAATGTAGAAGCTACATAAAACATGACTTCATCATGACCCAAGGTTCATTTCACATTGAGGACCATCGGTCAAGGCCAACCACAAATACCGTTACACATGGAGCACAAATCAAGGCTAACCACCAAGACCATTGCACATAACATCTCATGAGACTAAAAATTACCTAATTAATTGGAGTTTTATCTAGTAACACCCATAATAACAAGATCATGAATATATCTTCCACATGAATAATCATACATAAGAAATAAAACATAAACATAAGGGTTACCCATGGAAATAATTGGGTATCATAATCATGTCAAAAGGAATATAAAAATGGAATATCATAATGATTTCTAGGAAAGGATGGATTTAAATCATAAATGGACATTCACAAGAGAATATATGATTATATCATGATAATTTATGTCATAATTAAGTGAAAAGAGTGTTTAAGAAACTTTATAAATAAAACATTTTAGTACGACTTAATTGAAAACCTTCAAGATTATTTAAAATGGAAAAAAGAATATTTGTTTATATGAAGCTAGAATTGAACTAATGTTTATTTTCATGGAAAAAGAAGTTATTTTAGAAAAATAATTGAGTCTTAAAAAATATTATGGATGACACTTGAAAATGAGTATGAATTCTGGAAGTTCCCTAAATTCGGGCTTGCTTATCGAGAGGAATTGAGCAGGGAACCTTTAAAAAAAATATATATCCCTGAAAAAGAAATATGGAAAGATCTTGATAAAATATTTTGGAACATATAGAAATAATTAATAATATGTATTTAAAAATAAAATTTAATTTAATTTGGGAAAAGAGATAAAGAGAAACCTGAAGGAATAGAGGTGGTTTTGGTAGAATCTCTTTCCTTATGTCGGAAATGATTATGTACTTGATCTTAATGTCATGAATAATATTATTAAATAAATTATATAATTACATCATAACATTTTATACTTGTATTTTATTTATTATAATTTTATTAAGTTTTTTTAGGTACCTTTTTATGGGTCATGAGATTCAATTTCATCGTTTGGGAGCGTTGGTTTCCTTTGTTTTCGTGATCGGTTTACTAGTATATGTGTATAAAAAATCATGTAGATTGAGGATAGTTGACCAAGAAATAACTTATGTTTTATTAATGAACATTTATAATATTAAAATAACTCTTTTTAGAAGTGAAAATGATTTATTAGATAAATCATTGATGATAATCATTTAGATTAATTTAGTGTTTTTAGATTCGAATGAACACATTTTGTTTTCTAAATTAATATCATGTGTAAAAAATGATTCCAGGACATTAAATAAGACATATTACATATATTATAATCTGTTTCAACCATAAATATGGTTTCATGACCAGATATAAAGGTGTAATTGAAATCTGAAAGCATGTTATCTAAAAAATTGATTGATTGGATCCTCATAAATGATGCTTTCATTCCTAAAATAAAAGATAGAGGATATTATATTTGATGAATAATTATTCCAAAAACATTATAAGATTATAGTTTATATAAGATACTAGAGTTTTCATGCCATTTGGGTGTGTGTATGTTTGTATAGAAAAATAAAATAAAGGAACATGAAAAGAAATTGAAAGAAAACAGAAGAGGGTTTTACCTCTTGGTTCCTTTTTCTTGAAAACCTCCTTAGGGGATTAGTTTTGGTATATTTTTAATCCAAAAAAATCATGGACATGTGTAATATGGTTTTAAAGATTATTGGTCTGAATTAGGACAAGTCTCAAGGATCTATAGGTGTGAGGAGAAGAGGTGGCGATGGGTGGTATTTATAATGGTGGAGAGGGGTGTTTTTTTGAATATTTGTATCATTATTTTATTATTTTCCTCAATAAAAGATATTGTGTTGACTATTGACACTAAATAAATTAATTAGTGAATGTGAATTCTAAAAAATGGTCACTTACATCATTTATGAATCGATCATGACTCAAAAAATCATTTATTTAATTATACTACAAATTATTGTATTTGATTATTCACAAAAAACTAATGTATTTTAGAAAAATCCAAAAAATTAGAACAAACAATTTATTAAAAAGTATATTTCAAAAATAAAATCCATTTTATGAAAATAAATTTATAAATATGATAAATTTAATTTTTAATTGAAATCATATTTTACTTGAAAAATACAGTTTTTAAAACTATAATTGATTTTATATCACTTTGAAAAATTAACAAAGTGCTCATAAAATTATTTAATAATCATAATACATACAAAAATTAATTTATTGATACATTTTTGGAAACACAAATTTCTTTTAAATTATCAAATTAATCCAAAAATTGTAATTAAATATTTATGACTCACAAAAATACCAACACTTAATTAATAATTTTTAAAATATTTATTTACTTATATTATGATATAATTATATAATATTTTCACTCATAATATGGATAAATTCTATTTAAAATTTCATTATTTAGGTTTCTATTCAATTGGCTAGTTTACTATTCATAATCATCAAATTACTATTCCATTGGTCATGTTACTATTTCATCAGTATAAGTTCCTTAACATCTGAAAATGATTCTTATTTCATTCATTCATCATTTATAAATATTTTATTGTGTTCTCTTCTTTTTTAATACCATATGACATAATTATAAGAAGGTAATTTATATAGATAAAACTTTTAGTCGTTATATTCTTCTCCCCTTATGAAGTTTCGCTCTCGAATTTTCGTTATAAATTGTAAGTTGAAAATAGGTGTGGGTACTTCTCCATCATAGCTTCCTCCGGTTCCCATGTTAAATATTCATATATATGGTTCTTCCATAGTACTTTTACTAGTTGAGTAGTCTTGTTGCATAGAACTATAGGACCCAGAGCACCCTGAGAAGGGAGGGATGAATCAGGGTGTCAAAATTTTCTTTTGAAGTGACAGATCTTATTCCCACATTGGTAGGAACTTGTAAAACCTATCTGTTAGAGTATTCCTATAATAAAACATTCACATGCAAAGAGAGAACATAGCAGTTTTACTTGGTTCACCAAAAAGTTCTAGTTTGAGGATCATACACCCACAATGTGTCTGTCGTACCTAAATCTAATAATATTCACGAGATGTGGAATACAAATGTTTTGACATAGACACTTTGTTCTTGGAACACTACCTTTATAAGGTTTCAGGGATATCTCATTGCATCCCTCAAAACACTTCCATTGACTCCCCCTATCTCACTACTGTGAGATAATTATAACTCAGTTAATCGACTTACAGGTCAACTCTATTGATTTGTATTAATGTCTTTATCCTAGACTTAGCACGAGACTCTACTTTTATCATGGACCTGAGTTGATGCACTTTGGAATCCCAATTCATTTAAACCTAATATTCAATATTTCCTTTTACGGAGCTCCTTTACGAAGCACCCCAATCTTCACAGAATACACTACCTTCGTGAAGCACCTCTGCCTTCTTGGAATACATCACCTTCGTGAATCAACTCTTCCATCGCAAAACAACCTTCATTTGAAAAGATCCCTTGCCTTCGTGGAACGAACTATCTTCTTGAAGCTCACTAAGTCAACATATAATACCCCATCATTGTGAAGTTACCTTTAGAAACCATTGATCATTAGTCAATAATTATAGTCTTTTCATAATTCTCATGCTCTTATAGAAAGACAGATTTTTGAATATCCTTCACGAAATCAAATAGTTTCCAGATTTTCCTTGAAAAAATTTTTCGAAGTGAGGAGGGGTAACCTCATATTTATAGGCCTGGCTGTTTGTGAACCTCCGCTGCCGCTTTTTAGATTTTATGAACCATTCAAAAACATATTCACGAAGATCCTCCCTTCATGATGCACCAGTAAAATTTGACATTGTTGAAATTCTTTTTTTAAACCATTTGTGCCACCACGATACTCTAATTTTCATAATTGAGAAGATCACCATCACCAATTGCAATTCTTTGATTCTCCTTCATTTGTAATGCTTTTCTTAATCGCATATATCACCATTATAAATCTTGAATCCTTCATGAAATACAACTCGTGAAGCCCATATTAATGAAATAAAAATGTAAGATCCCTTTTTTTACAATCTCCTTGGTCATCCATGTGAGGATTGACAACAAACACAGACCATACTCCATTTTTATCCAAGAACAGACCAGGTTCCAACAAGAACTTTATATCTACGATACAAGATATTCATTGGATGCTCCTCATAAAAATATCATTCTCCCTTTGTACCACATCTGAAGTCATTAAATTTGAATTATTAGGTATATAATTTTATAAGAGGGATACATGGAATACATCATGAACTTTAGACATGGTAGAGTATGTTCTGGTCGATAGGCCACATATCTGACAAGATCAAGTATCTAGAAGGAGAGGGTGTACCTAGGAATTATAATCAATTTCTTACCAAATATCATGAAATTCATCTAGGGAAATATTCATAGGAATACCATATATCCAACTTTAAACTCATGGTCTCATCGACGATTGTCTGCATAACTCGTTTTTCAAATTTTAGATGCCTTAATGTTCTTCTGAATGGTTTTCACCTTATTTTCCATTTCTTTGACTAATTCATGTCCTAGCAGCTTACGCTCACTGACTTCATCCTAGAATAACATTTTTCTACACCTTTTCTAATAAATGGATTCATATAGAGCCATTTTGATGCTGGAGTGGAACTATTATTGTAGGAGAACTAAACAAGAGGTATATTTTGGTCTCATCCTCCTTTGAAATCCATAGAACATTCTCTCAACACGTATTATATTGTTTTAATTTTTCACTCTAATTTTCCATATATTAAGGATGATAGACCATACTAAATTATAGCTTAGTTCTTATAGCATGTTGGAGACTTTTCAAGAACTTAGGGGTGAATCTTGGATCTCGATCAAATACAATAGATGGTGGTATTCCATACAACCTTACCACTTCATTGATGTATATCCATGCAATTTTATCCAATGAGAAGTACTCTAGAATTGTGATAAAGTTAGATTTCTTTGTAGAATGATCCACAATAACCCATATGGCATTATTTCCTTGGGATGTATTTGGAAGTATAGTGCTCAAGTCCATGGTGATGTTTTCCCATTTCCATGTTGGTATGGGTAATAATTTCCTCATAACTTTAGACAGTTTCCTTTCATCCTTTACTTACTAATATACCAGGCACTTGGATGTCTATTCAACAATCTCCTTTTTCATATTGTCCCACCAAAAGTTCTCTCAGAGATCTCGATACATCTTTATGCTCCCTTGGTGAATAGAGAAGGTCTAGTTATGCATTCCATTTAGAAGCACTTTATTTATCTCTTGATTGGAAGTTACACATAGTCATAACCCAAATCTTATGACTCCATCTTCACCGATATTAAAATATTAGGATTTCCCATTCTTGATAGCCTCCACCTTTTTCAAAATTTCCCCATAATTCCCTTGATAATCCTCTATTTTTTTCACAAGGGAGGTTTGGAAAATAATTTGAGAAAGGATTGATGATGTTCCTCCCTTAATGATTCCAATGTCCTTGTTTTGTAATTCTAATATGATTGGATCCTTTTCAATTATTATCATTGATAAAGATGCAAGATCTTTTATACTTAGAGAATCTGCCGCCTTATTTGCCTTACCAGGGTGGTAGTGGATTGGGCTGTCATAATCCTTGATAAGATCTAACCATATTTTATGGTTCATATTAATATCATTATATGTGAATATATATTTGAGACTCTTTTGATCATTATATATCTCACACTTCTCCTCATAGAGATAATGCTACCAGATTTTCAATGTAATGATTATAGCTCCCGACTTCAGATCATGCATGGGATTGTTTTATTCATGTATTTTCAACTTCCATGAGGCATAGGCTATCAATTTATCATTTTTCATTAGTACCCATCCTGATCCTTTCTTGGAAGCATTGATGTAAACCTCAATGGGTTATCCACTTTTAGGGAGTGTGAGTACTGGAATAGTGATAATCCATGTTTTGAGGTCCATAAGGATTTTCCCACTTTCTTAATTCCATAAATACTTAACTCCCTTCCATGTCATCTTGGTTATTGGGTTTTACAATCATGATATGTTCTTCAAAAATCGTTGTTAATACCAATCTAGACCATGAAATCTATGGATCTCCGTTATAAAAGCTGGATAGGGCCACTCTTCAATTGTGTTTTTATTGGAAGGGTCTACAGATATTCCTTTCATGGTGATGACATTCCCAAAAATGATACTTCCTCCATCCGTAACTCACATTTACTATACTTTTCATATATATTTTCCCTTCACAACGTCTTGAAGGAAGTATTCAAATGCTCCTCATGTTTCTCTTTACTCTTGGAGTATATCAAAATATCATTGATAAAGGCTACCACAAGTTTTCCGAGGTAATATCTAAAGACTGTATTCATTAAGTCCACAAATATTGTTGGAGAATTAGTCAGTACAAATAGAATCGCTATGAACTTATAGTGTACATACCTAGTTTGAAAGGAATTTTTGGTAATATCTTCCATCCTCACTTTAAATTGTTAATATCCCGACCGAAGTTCCACCATAGAGAAATAATTTTCTATATATAGCTGATCGAATAAGACATTTATCTATTGCAGGTGATACTTGTTCATTATCATGATTTTATTGATCCCTCAATAATTGATTCAGATGAACTATAATCCATCATTATTCTTAATAAATAAGGATGGAACACCCCTTGGTGAAGCACTCGTGCTTATAAAACCCTTGTCCATTTTCACCTATAACTACTTCTTTAGTTCTTCCATCTCAATGGTGCCCATTCTATAAGGTTTCTCTGATATATGTAGAGATCCAAGAACAATTTCAATTGAGAACTAAACCTCTTGATCAGGTGGAAGACCATGAAATGTTTTAGTGAATACATCAGTGTAATCCCTCATGATGGGCATGTCTTTTAGAATGATCGTCTCCATTGTCTTAATCATTTGAGAAATATATTCATACTCATAAGGTAGTAACATCCACACTTGAGATGATTATTCTGAAGGAGATTCACCTTCTCCCTTACACTTGTAAATAATTGTATGATGCTTTGGGATAGGAAGAGTGATCTCCCTTTCCCGAAAATTGATGTTGTCTTTGTATAAAGATAGACAATACTTTCCCAAAAAATAATCAAACTCTACTGAAGGAAGTATGAAAAGATTTTATGGGAGGTTCAGTCCACAAAAATTAACTGGGGACGAGTTATAATATTTGGATTCAGTAATGTTCCCATTCATTGTTCTCATAGATAACTCAAACTCCAAATTTTTAAGTGGTGTTTGAATGGTTCTATTAAACTTGCAAGATATGAAAGAATGCATAGAACTAGAGTCAAAAAGTATGTTCTATATTCATGAATTAATAAATAGTGTACCTGTCACCACATCATTTTTTGGCTCCACATCAGCAGTAGTGAGAGCATCTTCCCTTGTTTCCTTGGTGGGTTTTATTGATTTCCTCTAAAAAACTTGTTCTTAGGTCATTGGTTTGAAAAATTCCCATGTTCCTTGTAGTTGAAAAAATTCACTATTGGATGAGAATTGATCTAAACCTTCCTTTATTCTTCCACATTAGTGTAATTCTTCATGTCCCATTAGTATTTCTTATCTACATTCCACATTCTTCCACATTTGAAGAATTTCTATGTTCCCTTTAGATAGTTCCCAGGATGATTCTTCTCCTAATTTTGACATGTGGGATATTTGGTCTTCTTTCCATCATGGGATTTATTTAATGGTCTACCCATATAAGACTCCATTTTTTTCTTTTTGTCATCAGGCACATGAGACTATTAAGAGTCTTCGATCTCTATTTCCACCTTTAGGGCACAATTAACAATCTCCTCATAAATTTCAAAGTATTGAATCACCAATTCTTTTTGAAAACTAATATTTTGTCTACTAAAGAAACGATCCACCTTGATTTTAGTGTTCTTGATAAATACAAAGGTGTACCTTGCAGGGCTTGTAAAGTTTTATTCATATGCCCCGATAGATTCATCTTCCTTCTTCTTAAGTCTGAGGAACTCTATTTCTATATTGAGATGGAGGGTTTAGGGAAAATATTTATTGAAAAAAAATTCATGAATTCTTACCAATACATGGAATCAATTTCATCCTTGGACTTTGTATTTTTGAGGAGTTCCAACCAAAAATTAGATTCTCCATAAAAAAGATAGACCTTCAACACAACTTTCTATTCATATCAGAATTGGAGGATAGAGAATATATTTTCAATATAGTTAATACACTATTCCATGAGGATGGGATTAGAAGATCCCCTAAACATGGGAGGACTTTTACACATGAAGGATTAAAAAAAATTTCACTCTCTTAAGAGAAGGGGGTGTTACATGCGATCCAAGTTCTTATTCATAACTTGAGCCACTTGAGATAGTACTGTCATGAAGTTTCGACCACCCATTTCCATCATATTTGGCATATCATTAGAGAAATCATCACATTTCCCATAACATTGATTATTGGAACGTGTTCTTTTATTTCTTTCCATTAACTAAGAAAAATAAAGTGCAATTAGGGGGTTGTAATACTTAGCTAAAAATCCTTAAAATGAAACAATAAACATAGAAGGATAATATCTTAAAGGAAAAGTATATCCAAACTTGTGATTATATAGGATTCTATCTAGGTTATCCATGATATGTTCCCTAACATATATTCTTATGAGAATTTCATTTGTTCCCTTAATAATGTTTTGTAATGAGATTATGAATTTACCAAAGCATATACCCTAGGAGTGTCAAACCAAGTACACAGTTAGGCCTGTTGTTGTGTACTAGGTTTCCCAGAGTCAGGCCTGAAACACCTTGTTGGAGTTTTCACTCCTAAGTACATCTATTTTAGAACCATGTCCACTTTTAGTATCCAAACATGGATGTATTTGATTTATAAACCACTTACTCTATAATAACTAGAATTTAGAGATTTTTTACCACACTATGTATTATCTTTAAGGCTTCTTACTAAAGTTTTATATTCATATACTACAAAAATAACAAAAATTTTCCTATGATACCAAATATAGTGACCTTATCCTTTTACACATATCATTACATATTTTTAAACATCAAATTACAAATCATGGGTCTTAAAGTCTCGTGTCTTTGAAGACTAGGTACATCAAACCGAAAACATGGGATTAAATAAAATATTTCTTTATTTATCATCCATTATAATCTCTTAACTTCCTTTAAGACCTTACATATTCATAGAATAACATGGGGGTAACATGAACTAAGGGATTATTTAGAAAATCCAGTAAGGGAATAAACATTAAAATAAATCTAATCACAAGGGTTAGAAGGAATAACATAATGATATACAAAAAAACATGGAAAATGATTAAATATAAGGAATAATAACATGGGGTCGCATAATCATAGATTCATAGTATTGTGGAAGTAACTTAAAACATGAATTTATCATGATTCAAGGCTCTTTCCACTTGGAGGATCACGATTCAAGGCTAACCACCAAGACTGTTTCACATGGAGCACGACTTAAGGCTAACCACTAAGACAGTTGTGCAAAACATCTCACGTGACTAAAAATTACACAATTGATTAAAGAGATATTTTGGATCCCCCATCATAACATGTTCATGAATATGTGTTCCACATGAATAATCATACATAAGTAATCAAACATAAACATAAGAGTTACCCATGGAAATAATTGAGTATCATAATCATGTCAAAAAGGCATATCAAAAGTTAATATCATAATGGTTTCTATTAAAGGATGTATTTAAATCATAAAAGGGAATTAATAAGGTAATATAGGCATATATAATGATAAGGGATATTTTAATTAATTGAAAATAGTGTTTAAGAAACTTTAGAAATAAAAAAAAATTAGTATCAATTAATAGAAACGAGTCAAGATTCTTTAAAATTAAAAAGGAATATTTGTTTGTACAAAACAATAATTAAAACTAGGAACTTTTTCATGTTAAAATGAGTGATTTTAGAAAAATATTTTTTTCTTAAAACATATTATGGAGCACACCTAAAAATGGGTTAGAATTCAAGAAGTTCCTTTAAATCGAGCTTTCTTGTCAAGAAGAATTGAGTAGGAAACCATTTAAAAACATGTATATCCTATAAAAAGAAGGATGAATGGATATTGATATAGTATTTTGTAACATTTAAAAAAATTATAATATGTACAGAAAAATAAAATATAATTTCATTTGGGTAAAGATAGAAAGAGTAACCAAAAGGAATAAATGAGGTTTGGGTAGAATACATTACCTTATGTCTGAAATGATTCTGCACTTGATCTTAATGGAATGAATAATAAAATTAAACACATTAATTAATTATTTCAAAACCTTTTATTGATTTATTTTATTTATTATTATTTTATTAATTTATTTTATGTCTCCTTTTATGGGTTATGATATTCAATTTTATCATTTGAGAGTGTTAGTTTCCTTAGTTTTCATGATTAGTTTACCTGTATATGTGTATGGAAAATCATGTTGAATGAGAAAAGTTGTCAATAAATGAACTTATATGTTATTAGTGAAATTATATAATATTAAAATACCATTTTCTTTCCATAATTGAGGATTATTAATTAGATAAATCATTAATGACAATTGTTTTGATTAATTTATCATTTTTTGATCACAATGAACTCATTTTGTTTTATAAATTAATATCTTGTGTAAAAAATGAATATAGAAAAATATATAATATATTTACATATATCCTAATATTTTTCAACAATAAAAATAGTTTCATGACCATCATTTAAGGTGTAATTGAAAGATGAAAACATGGTGTCCAAGAAGTTGATAGATCGGCACCTCATAGATGATGTTTTCATTATTAAAATAAAAGAGAGAGGAGATGAGATTTGATGAAGAATAATTACATAAACATTATGAGATTAAATTTTATGTGATATAATAGACTTTTCATTCCATTTGGGTGAGGGATGAGAGGATAGAAAAAGAAAATAAAAGAACTTGATAAGAAATTGAAAGAAAATGGAAGAGGGTTTTACCTCTTGATTCTTTCTTCTTGAGAACCTCCTTAGGGGATTGGTTTTGGTATTTGTTTAAGATAAAAATCTGCTAGAAATGAGGTAGAGGTTTGGAAAAAGTATTGGGTAGAATTTGGACGTATCTCTTGGCTTTAGAGGTGTAAGGAGAAGAGGTGGCGATGGGTGGTATTTATTGTGGAGGAGAGAGGTATTTTTTGAATATTTTAATCATTATTTTATTATTTTTATAATAGAAAGAAATATTTTTGATTATTGAAACCAAATATAATAATTATTTCACGTTAATTTGAACCAATGGTCACTTATATCATCCATGACTTGAGTATGATGAAACAATTCTTGTATTTTACTATACTGTAAATTACTATATTTCACTATTAACCCAAATTCATGTATTTTAGAAAAAACCCAAAAATTGACCCTAACCATTTTTAATGTTTAAAATTAAAAAAATGAACTCCATTTTATGAAAATAGTTTTTTAAATATTTTAAATTTAATTTTTAATTAAAATAATAATTTACTTGAAAATTACAGACTTTAAAACTATAACTGTTTTTATAACACTTTGAAAAAATAAACAAGGTCTCATAAAATTATCTCATAATAATAAGACATAAGAATAATAATTTATGAATACATTTTATGAAAATAAAATTAATTTTAATTATTAAATTAATCAAAATAATTATAATTATTTATTTATGTCTTAGAAAAATACTAACACTTAATTAAGATTTTTTTAAATATTTATTTACTTATATTATGATATATTTATATCATATTGTGAGTTATAATATGTTTAAATTTTATTCATACATTAATTAGTGAATTTAATATTCAATTGGATGGTTTACTATTCATAAGGGTCAAATTACTATTCCAATGGTCATGTTACTATTTCATCAGTATAGGTTCCATAAATTCTAGAAATGCTTATTATTTCATTCATTGAAAATTTATAAATCTTTTATTGTTTTCTATTATATGTTTATACCATATGACATAATTTTAAGAAGGGAATTTATATAGATATAACTCGGGGTCATTACGTAGTTCAATATCTATTACATTAGTTGATGATTCAAAATTCTTAGAAAACATTTTTTACATAAAATAATTTGAAAAACTATAATAAAATAAGGTATTTATGGATATAGAAAAGACGTAAAGTGTACATTTCATCTCTTCATTATCATTATCTTCCTCAAAAGTAGTGATTAAGAATTCCCTTCTTTATTCTCTCAATTTGGGAGGTAGTTGGGGCATATTTTATTGATTTTATCATGGATTGGGAAATTTAATTTCATAATGTTTGAACACCTTACACATGAAATATTATATTATGGGTGGTTCATTAGCTTGGAAATTTTTCTCCTATATTGTATTAATTAGCCTATTTTCCTTAATTTTATAATTTTGGGATTGGTTTCTTACTTTACCATCCTCAAAACACTTTCCTGGTCACATGATTAAACTACTCAGGTTCCTTCTCCCATATTTATTTCATATTAGAAATTTGATTTTCTTCTTACCACATATCTAATCATCAATGTTTCCCTGAGACTCAAATTTCCTTTTTCTTTTCTCTATAATAATGAGTGGTTCTATTTTCTATCTATACTTTTCTATCACATCAAAAAATATTTTCATAGATATCAAAGTCTATTATGTATGATTCATTTATAAGAATATTATTTAATCTAGTAAGTAATCAATTTATTTTACATTCAATATCAGATATTAAACCATTCGCATAACTCGTGAGTATTTTTAAATTTACTTCATATGTTTTGATATAATCATCCTCTTTTTCCATTAATTCCAAGAATTAACTCTCTATTTTGGTGAAGTGTATGAGGAAAATACTTTGTAAAAATATATTATTGAACTCTTCCCATTCCGTAGAGTATAATTCCTCCTTTTTTGTGTTATTCTTAATAATATGAAACCACTATTCAGAATAACATTCTAAATGATAGATGACCAAAATGACCTTCTCATGATTTTATCACAATAGAATGGAACAAATCATTTCTATCGTATTGACCAACTAATCAAAAAATGGATTAGAATACCCACTAAAATATGGTGGTTGTTTCCTCATGAATGAATCAATAATGAGTGTTTTATTCCTTGGTTTATTTTAGAGCTCAACATTATTTTCATTATTGCTCATAGCTTGAGACTATTGGATGAAAATTTCAGTGAAGTTTTGTATCACATCCTCAATCCCATTAGGTTACATGTTGGTAGAACATCCACAGTATCCATTGTATCCATTATTAACTCTCTTCTTTCAGGCTCCCTAGATTACCTTTACTAAAGTAAAATTGGAAATCACTGTACTTAAAGTAATTAATTTACTTAAAGGAAACTATAAATATAGATGGAGGATTTCACAAATGGTGTTCATACATTATCTTATGAATCTTTGGGTTTTGGTCTTGGTTATAAATGGTTATATTTTTAACTGAACTGGTTATATATTCAAATCCTTCAAAATGGTTCATAAAGAGAAAGTGAATTGTTTGAACCATTTCCCACAAGAGTGTGAAACTAGGCTTACAGTTTGGACACTTTGTTGTGCACCAAGTGATGATTGAGTTAATACCCAATCCTCTATTTCCAGGGTTATTATCCCATTTTACATATATAATAGATCATGCATCCTCCTATATTATCAAGATAGGGATTTAATTTATAGGATCACCACAAAATATCTACTTTACCAAATTTTTGGGACATTATACTATACTTATACTTATCACATAGATTTATGCCTAGGTTTTTACTAAATTTCTCTATAATAATCACCAAAATAACTAAACCCTAATCTTATACCAACTAAATTAAACCAATATCAACATATCTTAAATAATAAATAAATTTCATGATTTAGATAATACATCAAAAAAATAGTCTCACTATACAAGAACTGAAAGGTTTACTATCTTGGAAATTAGCTAAACAAACATATTATTTTATAAAACTTGAAAGCATTAATACATAGTTATTCTAATCGATAATACTATCTATAAATCTCACATGATATAAACATATAAAAACCAAGGGAAATAAAAACATAAGAAATGGGTGAGTTCAGATGCTTAGTAATACAAAAATATATCATAATGTATCATATCATAAACATGAAGAATAATATGAGGAGTGGATAAAACATAAATTTGTTTGATATTTTTAAAATAAGGTTTAACATAAAATCATATAATATATGTAAAATAAAAATTATATTATAATTATTGCATAAATTGATAAGAAAATTGAAAATGTAGCACAACCATAAGTATACGATAATATTTATGATCTAACTCATTATTCCCAAACCTATGTGAACAAACTCATTATATCCACAATTGAAAATGTGATAAAACTCATTATTCCCATGCTTATGTGAAGAAACACATTATTTCCAAACCTAAAAATTTGAGCAGACACATTATACTCACACCTATGTGAAAAAACTAATTATGTACATGTATGGCTATATCATTAGATATAAAAATAAACTGATTCATCATAGGGTGATATAATACCCCAATCATTATCATTTATACATTTGTGTTCTTATTAAAATCAATCATCATTATATCTTAAATAAACCATGAAAAATGAAATTATTATACTTTTCAAAAGAATCACTTTATATGAAATTAACAAATCCTAGGATAAAAAAATATCTCATTTTCCAAAAATAAATCATTCCTTAAAAAATATAGAGGGTGATTATAACATCACTTTATATAATAGACACATTGAAGAAAAAATGAAATGAAATTAAAAAAGTTTCCAAAAAACCTTTTAAACAATATTATTAAATATAAAGTGAAAATTAATTTCAAAAAAAATTTATTAGAAGGATAATACTTTTTAAAGAACTTATTATAAAGATTTACATATAAATGATACATAAAAAGACACAAAAAAATCAATCTAATAAATATGGGGTGTTAAATATTGAAAAAATGTCTTTATTAAGATTTGTTGTCATCTTAATGAAAAACCCACAATGAGAGAATTTTGAAATAATTTAAATTCATTATATAGTAAAAAGAAAATATGAATAATATAAAAGTGAAACAATATTTTGATTCATTTAATAAAAATAGTTTTAATAGAAAAAACATGGATATCGAAAAAAATATCCATTGGTATGAATGAGAGTTATTCATACCAATGATATACTTTTATTTTAGAAAATAAATTATCAAAGAAGTGGTTATTGACGATGATATGTAATTTCTCAAGAGAATAAGATAAAATACCATATAATATAGGGTAATTTAAGGATTAAATAAATAATGAAAAGTACATTCAAGTTAGAAAGTATATGATCTAATGAATCAGAAATTGAGTTGATAAAATCCTTATATGAAATTCATGCTTAGTTGATAACACTCTAAACTACTTTATGAAAAAAATATTAATAACATATTTCATAACCATATTCATGTCTCTAACATTTTATAAAATTAATTTATAATTATTCTCTACATGTATATTAGTTAGCTATTATCTATTTTCAATATCGATTGTGAGTAATCTTGCCCGTTTTAAACTAGCTTCATAATAGTGGTGTTGTTCTTCATTATTCTTCTAAAGTTCATCATTAAAAGATAATATAAGGTACTAGAATTAATTATTTATAATTATTTATAATGTTATGATTTCATTCTTTGGTATTTTTTACGATTCTTAAAGATCAAATTAGCAATGAGAGTGTTTCAGTGATTTTTAATGAACAATAGTTAGTATCTTAATTAATGGTAATAATATTAATTTTAAAATTATATAATCAAAATAAAATCAAAATATACTTATATATTTCATATATCATAAATAATTAAGTTCTCTTAGTCATCCATGATATTATATTATAGCATTTTTCATGTGGGTGTATAGATCGACCCAAACAAGAACATACAATAATTAATGGATGATTATGGTTAAGAAAGTGGTTTATTATATAATAATATTACTATTATAAATAAATAATTATATTTATATAATTTTAATTTTTATAGTAAAAATTTAATAGTCATTATTAAATACAAAATAATATAGATGAAAAATGGGATATGTTACTTTGTGGAGGTTGTAGTCTGCACAACACATTATGAACATGTACATTTCTCGAAGAATGAGAGGGAAAGAATGTAGATTATAATTTATCACTTAAAATTAATTATTAAATTAAATGTGTCAAATTTATTCATAAATTTTTCTTTTATAATTAGTAAATAGAGGTAGTGGTGAAAATGTAGAAGTGGCCACTTCGTGGAGGTGGTAGTATGCCCAATGCATGAATGATGATTTTGTTTTCATAATTAGAAATGGGAAATTATAGTAAATAATTATCCACGTAGAAAAATAAAATTAATTATATAAAAAATAATTATGTAATTATATAAAAATTAGAAAATAATATTTAGTAAAGTAAATTAGAAATGAAAATATGTTAGTACAAAAACACTCACATTGAAATATTTTCATTTTCCTTGGAAGATTCCTAAAAAATGGGGGTCTTTAGATAGTCTCTTGTGACCATAGTATCAAGGAAATAGAAAAGGATTAAAATTTAAGTATAATGGGAAAAAATTGCGTGGAAAAAATTATTTTAGTGGTCTTAAAGGGGTGGTGATATGCCCCTTCTATAAGTTGTGAGGATGACATGTTTGTAAATATTTCAAATTAATATAAAGAGGGCACATGTTTCACAAGTTAAATAAGACTCCAAAATGGTTAATAATAGATTAGAGGATGATATAAGGCATATAATACCTCAACCATCCATTTTAAAACATGTTTTAATTTTTTTTTAATTGCATTAGCCTTATAAATTTCAATTTTACCGTTTTAGGTTTTACCATGGTAACTAATTTTTACCTAAGTAATTTAATTTTATTGACTAAAAATAAAATGGTCCTTATTTAGAAAAAATTATATAATGATTCAAAATATGAAATCCATTTTATTATATAAAATTTATTTGAGTAATAAAAATTAATTTTAACATTAATGCATGTAATGCGTAAAAACACATTTTTAGAACATGTGAATTTTTAAGATTAAAATTTATATGTAGAATAAAATTATCAATTAATTTTAAATTAATAATAATTTTTTTTATTAAGAAAATAAATTGTATGTTTCTTTTAAATTAATCTACAACCTAATTTCCCATAAATAAAATTTTATTAAAATGAAAAACTAAAAACAGTTTCATTTATTAGAAAATATTAGTTATACTTATAAAATATTAAAAATAGGTTTTATAAATTAAAAATATAAAATTTTAGTCATTAAATATTTATTTTATCAGTTAAAAGGTTTTATAAACTTATATTCCTTTCTTATATAATGATAATGTAATAAGTTTTATAGTTTTGGTGAAAATTATATTTTTCACTATTTCCCAAAAAATCAATTATTTAGGAAATTTTTTAAAAAATAATACTAATATAATTTTGAAATTATAAATTAAAAAATGACAATATTTTTATCCAATTTAAATTATAAATTTATAAATTTATTTTTTAAAAGGGAAAAAATATTTAATTAAAACTTATATTATTGAAAAAAATGAATTGTTTAATATTTAAATGTTTATAGTCTTGTATTGTATATTTTTATAATTGATCCCTATCTTGTTATATACTAAAGGTTTTATTCTTTCTATGATTTTCTTATCTAATATGTCACAAATCATTTTTTTAGTGTTATTTGAAAGACAAGAGGGCCACATTCTATTTAATTAAGGAAAAGTATTTACTAAAATAATGGGTTGTTACTCCCAAGAAACCAGAGCGAGACATTTAGGAATCATGTATTATCCAAAGGGGCCATACCCAATGTGCCTTAATAAACCATTCTGAGTTATTAGAGGCTACCAAACTGAGTTCCAATTCACTCAGGTCTCTAATATAGAATGGTTTTCAATCTCTGAGAGCTTCTCTACAAGGCACATAGTTTTTCATCAGTTGAGTCATACCGAACTCACCTAACTAGGATACCACAATGCCATGGTTCACTAATTTGGTTACCAAACACCTTTTCCTCCCTACTAAGACCAAATATACCCTGATCAACAAACTAAAAACCCCTTCTCCCAACTCCTCTGTCAGGTTCATCACCCAGTTATCAATACCTATATGACATGAAACCTTAATGGGAAACACATTCATTCAAGCACATTAATTGGGATAAATTAATTTCTCAAAATACCTTAACAAAACTCTATAGCCCAAATGTTGGTCGAAGAAAAACGGGAAGGATGGCAAGAGGGGGGGAATTGCCTTTTAAAAAATTATTAACAATTTAAAATCAAAGTTGAAATGCAGCGGAAATAAAAGAGGCAAGACACAAAATTGATAACGGAGTTCGGCCAAAAACCCGGCCTACGTCTCCACTCCCAACTCAACCGTTGAGAGATTCTACCACTTGCTTTTCAATGGTTTTAGCAAGAAACCCACTAGGCTTTGAGGTAGCACTAGAACCTATTACAGCTTGCTTTTGAATTGGTTTAGCAAGAACCCACTTGCTTTTAATGGTTGAGCAAGAACCCACTAGCCTTCTTACAGGTGAAGTCTAGCTCACCTATGAAACAAGCCTTTTAAAAGGAAAGGCTTGAAGAAACCTCTTCACACCTTAATGGTGATGTGAAACCCAAAAGAAAGAGGGATGAAGAAAGAGTTTGGGGTTTGTAGGCACAAACCCAAATTTAAATCTCAAAATAAATAAAACAATAAAACCCGTATGTTGAGAAGCCTTGGGCACCTTTGATTGATTGGAGATTTTGAAGGCCGCTTCCAAGCTTCTTTGGAGGAGCTCATTGGATGTGGAAGTTTGTTGGAGCAAGATGGGTTCCTTGAAGGAAGTCTGCCGGAGGTACGCCAAATGATGAACAACGTGTCCGTGGGCTTTGTATATGATCTGGTGGGTGTCCGGGGCTTCCTTGGACTTTATTTATAGGCTTGGAACCCTTGGGGAGTCTTCGGAGCCGTTGTAAAGGTCTTCGGAGCCGTTGGAGGCCAAAAGAGGGTTGACTGGTCAAAGCCAACGGCTAGTTTGACTGGGCTACCGGCTGGCCGGTACAGCTCCACCGGCTGGCCGGTGCCTTGGCAGAGGAGAAGAATTTTGGTCCAAGCTCCACCGGCTGACCGGTGGAGGAGCCACCGGCTGGCCGGTGGGGAGACAGTAGCTGGCCCATTGGTCTGGGTGCCACCGGCTGGCCGGTGACAGAGCCACCGGCTGACCGGTGGAACCTGGCAGTGAGCAATGCCTCTGCCAGGTCCACCGGCTGGCCGGTGCTATCACACCGGTTGGCCAGTGGACTGAAATTCAGTCCACTTTGAGATGCTTTCTTGGGCCATTTTCTTGGCAACCTTGTGCCTATTAACAAAAACACTTGAAACAAGGTTAAACACATATGAAAGTGATTGTGATCATGAAAATCAAAGAGCGAGGGGAACGAGAGGTACAACAATCTCCCCCTATTTTGATGATCACAATCACCAAAAAATGTAAAAACTTAAATTAAAGGCATGATTTAATGAATAAAATGAAATGTAAAGCAAAGCATGATCAAAAAGGTTTCTCCCCCAATCAATCAAGAAATTTCTCCCCCTTTGTGATTATCAAAATAGAATGGGGCATAAAACTTGATTGAGGGAAAAGTTTGAAAAAAAGATAGATATTTTAAACCAAATGAAATTTTTGAAATGAAAATTTAATAGAAAATTTAGAATAAAAAAATTTGATACCAAGTATTGAAATTGAAAGTTTGAAAAGAAAGTTTTGAATAAAACAAAAAAGCTTAAACAAACCTAACTTCCCCTAAATAAAACAAAAGATCATCGGGGAAACGAAACTATTTTTGGCCCGGAGAGACTCGCCAAAAGGGATTTTTCAATCCAAATTTGTTTCATGGAGGGTCTTCTCCTATAAAACTCGTCCGAATAAAAAAAAGATTTGGGTTGACCGTACCGGGCATTTTTGCAATCACACTCATAAATGAGGTGCCCGGGTTTCTTACAATAATTACAAAATTTAAAACTAGAGCTCCCCCTTACAAAAATAGTTGGAGCATGGGAGGAGGAAGCTATATTGGTATAGCCAAGTCCATTGGTGGTTCTAGATACTCGTTGAGAACCTAAGAGTTTGGACAAATTTTGTTCACCTTGGGTGAACTTGGCTAGGGATTCCCTAAGGTCCTTAATGGTTTATTCCAAAGAATCAACATTGGGGAAATTTTGGATTTTTAGGGAGAGTTCCTCCTTCTCTTTGAGAAGTTGGTCTTTTTCGGAGGAAAGCTTTTTGTAATTCTTTTTCAAAGCAACGAATTTTGACGAGAGTTCGTGAAAACCATTTTCTAATTGGTCTCGCACATGTTGGAGTTCTTCGTATGACAAATGATTGAAAGAATTAGAAGAAGTAGAGGATGATGAGGAAGAAGAGTCGGAAGATGATACCTCATGTTTTGCCATTAGGCATTTTTTACCTTGGTCGCTCGAGGAGAAGGAGGAGAAGGAGGAGCTATCACTCCATGTTGCCTTTGAAGCCTTCTTCTTTTTCTTCTTCTTGGCCCTTTTCTTGTTGAGTGGGCAAGCGGGTTTGAATTTTTCGTCGAGTTCTTGCTCTTGAGCGGGTTCTTGCTTTGGAGCCTTGCTAGTACCTTCATGGGTTAGCTCTAAATATTTCCAAATATCATGCGAAGTAGAGCAAGTAGAAATGCAATTAAATACATTACGGTCAAGACCACAATGAAGAGCGTTCATGGATTTGCCATCAAGCTCAAAATAAGAAATGTCATTGGGGGTCTATTTAGACTCATCGGGAGAGGAGAGGGAAAATCCTTGCATAACAATTTTATAAATTGGATAACCAATACTTTTTAAAAAAGTGGTCATGCGGGTTTTCCAAAAAGAATAGTCGGTTCCATCAAACAATGGAGCACGACCCAATGAATGACCTTCGAGGGTTTGAGAAGAAGAAGCGGTAGAAGCCATCAAAAAGGATCTTTAATTTGAAACCGGTTAGGGTATTACTCAAATTTTCCCTCTGATACCAATTGTTGGTGGAAGAAAAACGGGAAGGATGGCAAGAGGGGGGGTGAATTGCCTTTTAAAAAATGATTAACAATTTAAAATCAAAGTTGAAATGCAGCGGAAATAAAAGAGGCAAGACACAAAATTGATAACGGAGTTCGGCCAAAAACTCGGCCTACGTCTCCGCTCCCAACTCAACCGTTGAGAGATTCTACCGCTTTCTTTTCAATGGTTTTAGCAAGAAACCCACTAGGCTTTGAGGTAGCACTAGAACCTATTACAGCTTGCTTTTGAATTGGTTTAGCAAGAACCCACTTGCTTTTAATGGTTGAGCAAGAACCCACTAGCCTTCTTACAGGTGAAGGCTAGCTCACCTATGACACAAGCCTTTTAAAAGGAAAGGCTTGAAGAAACCTCTTCACACCTTAATGGTGATGTGAAACCCAAAAGAAAGAGGGATGAAGAAAGAGTTTGGGGTTTGTAGGCACAAACCCAAATTTAAAGCTCAAAATAAATAAAACAATAAAACCCGTATGTTGAGAAGCCTTGGGCGCCTTTGATTGATTGGAGATGTTGAAGGCCGCTTCCAAGCTTCTTTGGAGGAGCTCCTTGGATGTGGAAGTTTGTTGGAGCAAGATGGGTTCCTTGAAGGAAGTCTTCCGGAGGTACGCCAAATGATGAACAACGTTTCCGTGGGCATTGTATATGATCCGGTGGGAGTCTGGGGCTTCCTTGGGCTTTATTTATAGGCATGGAACCCTTGGGGAGTCTTCAGAGCTGTTGTAAAGGTCTTCGGAGCCGTTGGAGGCCAAAAGAGGGTTGACTGGTCAAAGCCAACGGCTAGTTTGACTGGGCTACCGGCTGGCCGGTACAGCTCCACCGGCTGGCCGGTGCCTTGGCAGAGGAGAAGAATTTTGGTCCAGGCTCCACCGGCTGACCGGTGGAGGAGCCACCGGCTGGCCGGTGGGGAGACAGTAGCCGGGCCATTGGTCTGGGTGCCACCGGCTGGCCGGTGACAGAGCCACCGGCTGACCGGTGGAACCTGGCAGTGGGCAATGCCTCTGCCAGGTCCACCGGCTGGCCGTTGCTATCACACCGGTTGGCTGGTGGACTGAAATTCAGTCCACTTTGATATGCTTTCTTGGGCAATTTTCTTGGCAACCTTGTGCCTATTAACAAAAACACTTGAAACAAGGTTAAACACATATGAAAGTGATTGTGATCATGAAAATCAAAGAGCGAGGGGAACGAGAGGTACAACACCAAATCCACATGTTATTAACACCAAAATATAATGAACATATTACTAATTATATGATTTGACCATGTTCTCATTAATGATCTCATCATTATGACCTATAAAAGAGACATAAATACCATATTCCTCCTATTAGGTGTAAGAACTTACATTGTAATCATTCATTATATCATCCTTGTGCCCTATAAATTATCATTAAATACTATGGGACTCTTATTATGTGTAAACCCTAACCATACCCTTTCAATTTAGTTACTGATAAACAGGATGATCCAGAAAGGGTTGATCATGTTTATGTCCCATACAGACAATTTATGGCTTCTTTTCATCTAGTAGTCTACTCTGCAAGACTTTGAATGACTAATAATAGTTTCTTATTGTATAATCTTAAAAAAAATACATCAGGGTCCTAGTTTCGTGATCTTAAAATTTTCATTGTTGGTCATTGTAAGATTAACTTAAAAGGAACATTATTGGCCATGGATATATGACATTAAAATGAATGACAATGGTTCTTATCATATGAAATTAAAAGTTATGATGTAATTGTTAAATGGCACCGAACTACATGGGTTATAACTCCCTTCATGGGGATACATAGGAAGCCCATGTCATGGGCTGGATCCCTATTCCACAACACCAACCACTTGCCTATATAAAAATACATTCCAATGTTCCTAGTTGTGAAGATTTAAACCATAGTAAAACCGACCAGTAAGAGGAATATAGATAATCTCTAATATCTATTTTTGTTCACACAGATGCATGATAATAATCAACCACACACATGATAAGGGAAATTATTATTGAAACTAGATAGGATTTAATGAATACATATTAATTATATATGAGTTACATAATAAGAAATAAGACCCTTAAAGTGATTAAATGACATCATATCCTTTTAACCTCTTATAGAATCGTGGGAAATGTTAATTCCCAAAGGGTAACTGAATTTAGAAATTTATAACCCAAATCAATCAAATCAATAAACTATAGGGTAGTGTAGGAATTTGAATTATATGTTTGAACCCACAAATATAGGGTTCGAGAAAATATTAATTAAATAAAATAAAACCAAACTAATTATGATTTTCATAAATAGAACCTATATTATTGAGCACAGGTTTTTAAAGAAAGTGGGGGAAGAAAATATTAAAAGGGTGTCAGGTAGATATGAATCGAGGTTCATGGGTTGAAAATGTATTAAATAATTAATTAATAGTCATGAAGTTTTCATAATTGGATGCTAGAAAGTATAATGTTCATGTAAAATTCTTTCCAATTTAAGTTATCATTTTTTCATGGCTGGGTACTTTGGATTAGAATGAATGAAAAACTTGAAACCTAATTTAAATATAGGATAAATAAAACCCAGTGGACATGGTGGATGTTTACATAATATATCACACATTAAAAAATTCATTCAATCAATCTAGGAAATGTTCATTCCCAATAAATGGAATAAACTAAACCCATTCCTCAACCCCACTCACAATGTTCATGCAAGAAGTAATCAAATAAAGGATATAATTGAAGAAAAAATATGAAATCACATCATGAATTGAAATCAAATTTAAAATAAATCATACAATCATTCCCTATTCATCATGTATTCCACATTACAAATAAATCACCCACTCATGCTAGCCATGATACAGTTTATAAAATGAATAAAAATATTGTAGAGAGCATGAGAAGCAGGGCTCCGGAGTGGTACACGACTCTGACAGGCATCCATGTTGGAGCCTCTCTATCTATAATGCCTCAAAATAGTGGATGGGGGGATATTTTTATAGGAAATCATATCAAAACCCTTATAAACATGTCTTTAATTTTATATTCACCAATACTTACACAATGAGTAATTAAGTTACATGACATGTCATCTTTAAATTTATATATGTCATGAATTTAGGAATATCTCCCTCAAAAAATTGTCTTTAAAAAAGATAGGTCATGTAATTGGAGTACACAATGTGTAATTTTCCTACTCGAGTGTTACAGCACTGCTTTGGCTTCAAAAAACCGTTTTCATGCTGCAAGTGAAGTGAAGTGGCACAAAGTATCTTTTGGATCCAAAATATCACCTATTCTGTTCCTTTTCTAGAGATCCATTTTATCCTAGCATAAAACATAAAAAAGGAAAATTGTCCAACATTTGTAAGGAATAATCAATTAAATTCCAAATTAAACTTATTAAAACACTAAAAAATGTATGGATGAAATAAAGATATCAACATAAATATATAATTCAAATAGTCATTGGAATATTCTTATGACTCCCTACCTTTGAAAATGAGTTATAAATTTGTGGGAGAATAATGAAACCCATTACTCATGAAAACATGGTTTGCCCATTAACTTTTAATTTCAATTCTATAGTAATGGGTTAATTGTGTTTGTTTTTCCCCTTTATGATAAGCCATCACATCCAAATGTAATCATTGAGCACACCATATCATGGAATGATTTCCATCTTGGTTGATAGGAACTATAAGACATCTCAGGTTATCTCACACCACCACATAATGTATAGGATTTATGACTCATCAGTGATTATATTTATGTCTCAGCAGCTCTGGTAGACAATATCGCTAGCCCATTGCCTCTAGTGAAAGGTGGTGGATGTCCTTATATATGATTATCACCTAAAAAACTCTATCCCAACCTTGGAGGTGTGTTTTAGAAGCCTATAACAAATTAATCCCCAAAGGACATCCTATTGATGATATACCATTGAGAAAAAGTGGTCCTTATTTACATATCCAATCAATTCAGGTATCTTTCACCATAGTGAAACATCACTCATCTCCCTTATCTTAGTGAGGTGGAAGAGTGAAAAGTTAAATAAATTCATTATATTTTTATAATTTCCAATTCATTTTATTCTATCAAATTTATTAATTCAATGAGTTCTAGAAAGTTTTGGAATTAAAGTATCAGTTTATTAGAATTTATAAATATTTCTTAAATTTCAGAATTATGCTGTCTATTTATTTATTTAATTTTTAAAATGAAAAAAAAGTCAGTTGTTGATTTCTCCTTGTTATAATGTTGAAGGTAAAGTATCTTGGTTGTAGTTGTGGAGTAAATTATTCTATGTCGTTCAGTTCATAAGTATTTTGATCTAATGATAGAAATTAAAATAAGAGGAGGAGTTCGTAAGAATTTTATATATTTTCTAATACTTGTTAGATTTCATAAGACTCTTATTAGGATTCAAAATATTTTTTTACATATTTAACAATTATATTCTATAATATTTTTCTGAAGTTTTTATGTCTTTTTAATGAGTTTTTAGGACACTTTAGGTACCTCATAATTATTTGTAAAAACTTTATAAGATATATGAAAAGTTCTTAAGACTGTTTTTTCACATTATAAGACCTCTCAAAAAAATTTGTAAGACTTCTTATGGGACTTCATATGTTTCATTACATTACAAAATAAATCAGAAGAATGATATTTTAATGGGAGTCCAAAAGGTTCACTTATGCTTCAAGTAAAATCTCCACATTTCCAAATCAGAATTTATGAAACCCAATCACAAGAGGCCACTTTTATTATAATGAATATAACGAATCATAATATATGATTGAAAATTCAGTCCAAATAAAATTGAAAAGTTTTAGATTTTGTGAATGAATGGACCACAACATTGAAGGGTGATTCCAAGGAATAAATAAATATTTAAAAAAATCAAGAAAGAAAGTACCTTAAAAGATTTAACGAGTTGAAGAAGTAGGAAAAGAATAATATAAAATAATAAAGGAAGGCATTGGGATAAAGAATACACACTCTCTCACATTACATGTTGTGTCTCTATTTTAAAGTTTTATGTTTTACTTTTTGCGTTATTTTATTCAAAAATCCCCCCTTCTTCTCTTTTTCACCACTATTATACTTTTCACAAAGGGGTAAAAACCTTGGGTTATTAGGGAATAGAAGGAAATACAATTTCAATTTTTGAGTTTCATTCTTCAATTAATACAATCTCTTTCTTATGTTAATTGATTTTTATTTCCAGTGGCAGTTTATATTTAAAATTTATATTATGTTCGATTTTTTTATGTTTAGTGTATTATATCATTGGTAAATGATATTTTATATCCCTCTTCTAAGTTTAGTATACATATGATGGAATAATATATACTGATTGGTGAAGTTCTTGGTGATTATTGGCATGTGTTTGGAGGTGATGGAGAAATCTCAGGTTTCTTAGGAAACAAAAAACCTGACTTGTTATTTCTTGCGTATTTTAGGGTTGGTTCTTTATTTTTTGTGTCATTGATAAATTTTCATACACATAAGAAGGGGGAATAATCAAGTAGATATTTAAATTAGTTTAGTATTCACATAATCTATTCAACTTATGGTGAATGTCTAATCTATTGTGGAATCTTTTAGTTATCAATTAATATAAAGAATATTAAACTATTGAGACTACGATGAAATTTTAAGAGGAAATAAAATACACAAACCATAAACTTTCAACTAATTTATTTCAACCATATTGTTTTAGAATTTCTTCAAAGTTATCTAGAATCCAAATTCACTCAAAATCAACCCCTTAAATAATTTTCATAACCAAAAAAATTTCACCTTGTTCTAGAGACAACAATGGTTTCCCCCATGATATATAATCACTATCTATTGGTTTTAATATATATTTTCAGACTTTAGAATTTGGGTTAAAAACATGGTACCATTTTTGGGGATGTGGTGTCCAAATTAATAATATAGAACTTGGAAAACTATATCTAATACTAATCAACTATTTTCTTTCAGCCCTAAAATTTAGTTCATTTTACTAAAAAACTTATAGAATTGAAATTAAAAATTAGTTTGAGAATGTTTACTCGATTGAATCCATTAAAACACTAATTTATCACTATGATCTTATTAAAATGGTAGGAAACCCTTACTAGACCTTGATGGATCTTTTTTTCCACACTTTTAAAATCAAGATAACTAAATTTCTATGCCAAATTTTCTAATAGATTTTAAAATAAAAACTTGACTAATAAAATTATTTTCTATATTTCATGTCCTTACAAGAGAGTATCCTAAAAACACATAATGTGGTTCACCTTGATAATATAAACACTTAATATTAGAGGAGTGTAAGAAGATATAGTTAGTAGGATATATTTTCCCTTCTCACTAGAAGGAGAAATAAATTATTATATACACAATTTTCATCCTAGTGAAATAAATTATTAGGATAACCTATAAAATAGTTTTCAATAGAAAATATTTATGATTATTGGGAGATATTCAATAATTTTTTTCCAGTTTCCCACATAAAACAATTGAAAGGAAAAACTTACTAATATTTTTCTATCAAATCCTTCTTAATAGAGAAAAAAATAAATTGGGTGAATCCTTTTGGGGAGCTCTAATTAACAAATCACAAGTGTATGGAAAAGAAATTGTTAAAAAAATAACTTATAATTCAAAATAGATTAGTACAATAGGTGATGGTATTATAGGGATACATGAGTTAAGGTCTTCTAACTCACCCCTACTTGAATCTAATCTAGTGGAATTAACCACCTTTGTTAGAAAAATAGCCTTGAAATGATCAAGTTAAGTGAAAACACAAGTAAAGGTATGTGGTTTATTTTCTTCTCCTAATAATTATAAAAATTAAAGTGTTGTGGTATAGGGAATCAACAATTATTAAAAAACATATTAGAAAAGATATTATCCATATTTAAATTCAGGATAAAGAGAACCTTATCAAGTCTAATATGGATATAAGAATTAAAAAAATCAAACCAAACCCCTTATTAACACCTAATGAATAACCTCCACCATTTTACTAACTATAAAAACCATCATTCAATAAACTAAATTACAAACCACACACCTTATAGAGAAATTTTCCTTTTTAACAACCCGCTACCATTATATAACCCCCTTTGAACAAATAATAAAGATCTAAGATTGAGATGTTAAGGAGTGAAGTGAAGGAATTGAATAACTAATTTGGTAGTCTTATAGATATCTTTTCTAAAACCTAGCTAATATACTAGAAAAATCGATTCCAAAATCTAATGTTAATGTGATCCTATAGAACACTAGAATTGGTATATATATCATCTCTATTAATAAATTTATTTCCATGTAAAACTATCCATCACTAAGGAAGACCAAGTAGAATTAGTTAACAAGGGATCCGATAAGTAGTTTAGGGATGGAGAAAAAATGAAAAATAGAAATATATAAAAAATAAAAAGATACAATTAAAAACATCACAAAAATAGATAAGGCATAAAAAATATCTTCCGCTTGAATTCCCAATAAGGATGGTCTAATCAAGGAAAATAATAGAGGAATAAATTTATAAAGAGATCTTAGAAACTTTCAAATAAGTGGATATTTACATCCCCCCTCCTTTAACATCTCAAAAAATTAAAAAGTATAAAATGTTCTTTAATGAAATATATAATAAAAAGAAGTAAATATAAGGTAATGAGAGGATAATTTTGGGAAATAGTGTTTTATCATTGATCATGCTATAGTTTCATAGTAAGTGTCATGATCAATGGATGTTTCTATCCCTTGTAACATTGGATATATGTCCTTTTAATATTTCCCATGTCTTCTAGGTGACTCTATAAAGGTGGTGGTTCAACTTGTAAATAAGTCCACACCATTTCTAGTGGGTTACATGAAATATGTGTTGGTTAAATTATAAATGTTTATCACTCTAGTTTATTTTTATATATTAAACTTGGGGAATGACATGACCCAAAAATAGTGACCTATGTTCCTAGGTAGACCTTTCTTAAATTAATTTAAGGCCATCATCAATATATATGAATAAAATCAGACCATGAAGTTTTGTTATCACACTATCCACCTCAAAATAACTGATATTATAAAGTACCCTCATAGAATCATTAACATCTTACACTATCACACATTCCAAAGTATAAGCCGAATAATGAACTTGGTATATTGTATGATAATTTAACCTTAGAAAAAAAATTAATATTCAAGATTTTTATGAATAATTATGTAAAAAATATGAAATAACATTTTAAAATTTAAAAGAAAAGGCAACCCATTAATTCTTTAATGGATTTTATTATTTGTTCGATAATGATGAAGTTGAAATGTCATCTATTATGTAGGAAATTCAATCTTTGTATGTGAGAAACCCAAGTCCAATTTTATTTTTATAACCCCCCCCCCATTATTGAATTAAAACCTTAACCAATAGATCTTAAGTGTTTTTACCTAATGGAAGGAGAAAATTTTCTAGTAACCATTTCTAGAAACCTATACTCAAACCAATATCAAAATCCAATTGGAATTTTAAGAAATAATATTGAAGCACTAGGTTGGGGTTTAAGATATTTCCCAAGAATAAATCCAAAAATCTATATACATAGAATTATTCATGAACAACACTCAAAACTAGTTAGGTATCCCCAAAGTAGAATCAAAATAACCATGATAGAAGTATTCAATTAGGAAGTAGAAAATAAATTAGAATCAAGAATAAAATACACCATATATGAATCATAATGAGAAATCCCCATTCTTAGAGTTCCTAAAAAAATTGGATTGTCCATAGTAAAGAATGAACAAAATGAATTGATCCTATTTGAATTTAGAAATTTTAGAGAGTTTGTAAAGATTATAGTAATTTTAATCCTTTCACTAGGTAATATCATTTCCCTATTCTATTTATTGACCAGTTTCTATAAAGATTCATAGTAGGTACTCACTATTGATTATTATATAGATTTCTAGGTTACCTTCAAGATCCCATTATACATGGGAATTAGGATATGACAACATTTAAATGTCCCAGAGGTTCATTTTCATGTAGAAGGATTCCATTTGGTTTGTGTAAATAACTTAGTAAATTCTAGAGATGTGTGGTAAGTATTGTTTCAGATAATATTGATAATTTTCTAAGAGTGTATTTGGATAAATTTTATATTTTTGTAAACTCATATGTAAATTATTTTTTAAATATAAATAAAATTTGGAAAAAAAATTTAAAAGAACTTTCTCTTAAATTTTAAAAGTTTAATTTCATGGGTAAATGAAGAATAATAGTTGGTCTTGGAATTTCACAAAACGAAATTGATATGTTTGAGTCCAAAATTAAAGTGATAAATGTATTACCCTATCCAACATGTGTTAAACATGTTATATCATTTTATGAAATGAATTATTTTACAAAAAGTTTCTCAAATATTTCAATAAAATTACTCTTACCATTTATAGGTTACTTTTCAAAGATTCATAATTTATTTTTTTATGATTATTATAGAGAATATTTTGATGAAATAAAAAGTAAGATTATCACACCACCAGTGATGAATCCACCAAACTAGGAGTGACATTTTAAATTGATTTGTGATGAATTTAACCACACCATTGGAGTAGTATTATCTTATAAGATTTAATGAGAAATTCAACTCATTTTATATATCATTAGAACACTAGATTCTTCCCGTACCAGTTATAAAACAACTACAAAAGAATTTCTTTCAATTTATCTCTTTGGATACATTCAAATCTTATTTATTGGGAATAAGGTTCATTTATAATTTGGCCCATGGGTACTTAATGAAGAAGGTAGAATATAAACCAAGGTTGGTTATATGAATGTTTTTACTTTAATAATTTAATTTAGAGATCAGAGATAGAAAGATAGTTGAGAAATAGGTTGTATATCATATAAGTATACTACCTAATATACATGAAGTATTAATTATAGACTAAGTTCTATTGAATTACTTGATTATAGGAGAGAATTTTTTTCAATGAGAGGTACTTTGGTATGATTATATGGTTAAATATTTGTTAACTTCTCAAGTACCATCTCACTTAAATTCTAAACAAGTTCTTATGCTCAAATATGAATCAAAATTTTGTATTTGGAAAGATCCATATCTATGGAAAATTTATAATGATCTAATGATAATAGTTTGTTTACAAAAATTGAGATACATTCAATTATAGAATTTTTCCATACTTTATCTTACAGAGGACACTTTGTACCTTAAAGGAGTGGTAGAAAAGTTTTAGAATAATATATATACTATATCACATTTCATAACGATGCCAATGAAATTTAAAAAAAATTTGGCAATACCAATTTTATAGATACATATAAAAGAGTCAATAAGTGACACAGAAACCAATGATATTTTCTTAAATTTATGGTTTGGGAAAAATATTTCTTGCGAGCCTTTCCCATGTCCTTTTGTAAACTTTTAAATACTATTGTAAATACATTATCTTTTAAAATTGGTAAAATATAAATCCACAAAAATTAATTAATCCAATTTCATTTTTTATTTTTATAGTTCTATTTTGTTTTTGTACATTTGGTGTCCCAAGGGAAATCATTAGTGGTCAAGGAACACATTTATGCAATATAAATATTAATGATTTGATAAGGAAGTGTGGAGTGAATAACAAGACATCAACAGCCTAAAATCCAAAAATTCATCATCAAGATTAAGGCTTAAATAAAAATATTAAGGGAATACTTTAGAAAAACATCAATAAAAATAGAAAATTCTAGATACAATGTTTAGAAGACACCTTGTTGGATTGAAAAACATCCTAAAAATTACTATTGGAATTAGTCTATACCGGTTAATTTATAGAAATAAATGTCTTTTACCTATAGAGATTAAGAATAAGGATTACTATGAAATAATGAGACGAATATAGATATATAAATAGATTTAAACGATAGAAAAATGAAAATTAAAGAGCTTGAATAAAATATATGGGAATATTTTGTAAAAAATATCAATTATAAAGAGAGAACTAAAGTGGTATATGGTAAGATGATCTGGAAATAATTCTTTCAATGGGGAGAAAATTTTCATCTTCATAACTCTAGGTTCAAGCTGATTCTGGGTAAAATACATTCCATATGGGATAGACCATTAATTTTCACAAATTTATACCCCTTTATCATTGTTTAGATCATTAAATAAGGAGACAAGAACCAATTTATTTTTAATAGGAACAAAATGGAGAAATACTATTGGAATCTTCCATCAGCACCAGTGGTGTATATAAAACTACTCCAAAATTCCTACCAATAAGAAACCATAATTTTAATCCTTTCCTTAACGCATGATTGACTAGTATATTTAAATTTAAATCAATTTCAACCTTGTAATATTTTATAATTTATTGAGGAAAATTCACAATTTAAGTGTGGGAGAGGGCGTTGAACAGACATGTGTTATTCCACTATATCTCATAATCTTATCTATATTTCTATGCTAAAAAAATACTCATTTTAATAGATATATTTATCTTAATTATTTCAATATCATATCTCATTTTCTTAACTCATTTGAATTCTTTGATTTTTCATCAGAATGCTATCTATAAACTTTATCTTACACATATAAATTTATCTTATGCACTAAATAATTCTCTTATATATTTTCTCATTTCATGAATGAAAATTCAGTTTCCTCTTAATTATTTAATCATATGGAGGTACTGTATAAATGAATTATCTTATAGAAAGAAGTAATGGTTAGAAAGAATAAGCAAATAGATATTAATCTAAGTATTTTATTTTATATGGATCTCAATTTTACTTATGAAAAGGAACTTCATAGATCAAATTATCTTAAGAAGATTAAATTATCTTATAAAGGATTTTTTTTCATCCTCAGAGTTAGAGTATCATTTAGATACCCTATTTACTATTACCATATCTTTTGAAATGTCAACATATTCTTTCATGTGAATCAGCAAAGGAAGTTTCTCAAATAAGGAAATTTTTATTCGAATATATAAAATATTTACAACAATAGACATATTCGATGAAGATGTAATCTTCTTGACCTGCTACCTTTATTCCTGAAATATTTAAGGGAGAAAGAAATGTACCGATTAAGATCTTGTCACTACATATTTCAAATAGATTATTCTTCTTGACTGTAAGATTAAAAAATGTGCTTAGTTTGAATTAAAAAATGATATATAAAAAAGATGAACATGTGTATGAATGCGAACACAACAGATACACATACAGATAGAAAAACATATTTTTGATCTATTTCATGATTAATTATTAATCATATTTGTTTCTATTGTTACAAGTATACCCCTTAAAATTAAATAACCTCTGATGCTTCTCATTAGAGATATTATATCTCTTTGTATGTTTCTTCTTTATCTATCAATTTCTTCTTACAACAATGTGACGAACCTAAATCAACATTTACTTTCCATATTTATAATGATTTTCACTCATTATTTTGAGTGTTCTAAGACTCTAGATAAGTTTATAAAGTGACATATTAGTTAAAATCTCTTAGGAATTTACACCAAGTGATAGATTATTACAATCAGTTGGGAATTCCCCCCAAAAAGCATTATTTAAGTTAAAATCACCAAAATCAATGATTAGGGTGTTTATGAAGTTGAAAAGGGTATCTTTGTACCTCGAACCACTATAAATCCTATGTGTTCTATTTTTATCTTACTGATTTCTACTCCATTTCTAATCTTTGATAGGGGAAGATCAAAATAGTTTATATCTAAAGAGATTTTGTACATAACTGAATATTTTTTTAAGAACTAAATTCACCCACCCTCGCAATTCCTTGTGAAAAAACAATCCAAACAAAAATTGGTATAAGTGGTTTCTAATTCATAGTTAATAACTATCCTTAGTTTAATTTTAAAGATATAATTATGATAATGGTTGATAATAAAGAAGTAGTGCCTATGATCAGGGATTCATATTTCAATAGAGAAAAATTTGGATGCTATAAGTCTCAAATGATTATCAATTTAAAGAAACATGGTCTATAGTTTTACCTAAAATCTATTAAGTCATATAAAGTTACAAAAAGAGACCCAGAAAATGAGATGTTACTGTAGAATATGAATATGATAAGAACTCCAAAGTTAAAAAATGAAATCATATGTGGACTCATTCTAGATGAGTTCAATGGAGTTTTTCAATGTGATACAATACCTGATATGTATACTAAGATTTTTTATCTTATAAAGGAACTAAAAAAGATCAATAACTTCAATAAAACATGAAAAAACTCAAGTTTTAAACTTTTAAAATCTTGTAAGGATAAATAATCACTCATTTAAATGGAATATTAACTAAAATTAAAAATGATGTTGCTACATTATGAACACATATCTATAGTCTTTTCCAACTCTTAATGTTCTTAGAAATATACAACCCAAATGGAGTGGAATCTTAGTTGGGATTACAAAATCAAAAAATAAGAATGATTTCAAAATAAAAGATATTATTGGAAAATTCATGATGTATGAGGATAAAATATATGTTAGTGGTAGATAGAATGTTATTATTAATAAGGAAATTCTCATTTGAAAGTTTCTAATTTAAATGATGAAAAGAAATCAAAATAATTATCTCTATCTAACTTACCATGTAAATAAGACTTATATAGTTCTGATTACAATGGTTAAATTAACCAAATTTCAATGAATTTAAAAAGTTCTATAATAATAATAGAGGATTCAAGAAATCCATTAACATGTAATTTTTTTAATGGAAATAGAAAATAATTCAGATTCTATGAGTGAAATAAGATTGGGAATATCAATCTCTGCTTCCCTCAACAGCAAGGAAAAAAGAATACCGAGAAATAGTTTTTCAAAAAGGCCATCTATAAGAAAAAATAATGAAATTCATTAAGGCTACCTAGAGTGGTTCATAATAATCTTGTGATAAATCAACTTTTAAATCTAAATATGTACTCTGAAATCAAAAATCAAAAATTTGTTTTATATCATAAACACCATAGGTAAATTCTTTTTATTATTCTGAGTGTGAATATAACTTTGAAATTGAAAACTACTCTTTTGGTGAATTAAATGAATATTTTATGATGATGTAAGATAAATATGAAAGATTAAAAATAAAAAAAATCTTAGAAAATATTATGATGATTTATGACTGAAAAAGATTCCTTGAACAAGTAGATTTTTTATTTAAAAACTTGTCTAGAAAAATATTTTATCTCTTTTTCTAATCATGGTAATAAAATTAAATTATTAAAAAATTATTTTCAATCTTATAAATATACTAACAGTTTCATTAAAAAGGTATATATCTATATCAATCAAACTTTTATGAAAAATATTTCAAATATAAAACAAATTGGTATTTCTATTAATATAGATAAACCTAAGATGTATAAAAATTATTTTTTGGTTAACTCTAATAAAAAAAATACTAAATAAAGTTATATATTTTCACTATAAAGATATTAGACATTATTCCAACATTTTTAGTCTTAAAAATCCTTAATTTTTGGTATTAATGAAACTTTACTTCATAAAATAACTCAAAATTAAGTGTTATAAGTTCTAGATAATTGAAGTAGATTTGGATTCTAAAATCCTTTTTTGTTAACATTGAAAAACCCAAGATAATATGGGTAGAAAAAATCATTCTTATTTGAATTTTTTTTAGGAAAAGGGTATAATAATTTCAATGATAAGTGTTACATGGTTAGAGGATACTAGATACAAGTGAGTTGATATGTTTCAAACATTCACTAACTTTACAAGATTGATGGAGGCTATATCACATTTTAAAATAATGTTAATGGAAAGATTATTGGAGTTGGGTCGTTTGAAAATAAAAATTTAGTTTTCATTAAAAAAATATTTATGTTGACGTCTTTACTCATAACCTGATAAATATTTCTCAACTTAGTGATGAATGTAATCTAGTATATTTTTCTAACAATTAATGTTCTATATTCAATGATAAGTCCCTTAAAATTAAGGCACCAGGAACTGAAAATGTTTACACTTTAGCTCTTTATTCATTATATAAAAAAATGTAAACTACTTGAATGATGGAATAAATGAATAAAATATTTTTCATATAAGTCCAGTACATTTAAATGTTTACTCTTTAAAAATATATCAAATTAAAATTTGATATTTTATTTTCCTAACCTAAATATAATTGATCTATTAACACAACATGTTATATCATTAATAGAGTTCTAATAAGGCATATCTTAAAGAAAAATCCAATGAGTTATATAATAATAAGAAGCCAAAGTTTGGATACATTAAATTTTCTGGATGTTAAGTGTACATATTTAACACTAAAGACAATCCTGGTAAGTTTTATCCAAAGGCCAATGAAGGAATCTCCCTTAGTTCAATACTTCTAAAACTTATAGAGTTTTCAATAAGAATTCAATCATATTTTATGAACTTACTCATGTTAAATTTGATTAAAGTGGTCCTTTTGATTATAAAAGCACATAATTTGAGAAATTAAGTGACTCTATGGAAAACTTAAGACTTAACCCTCTATTTTATAATAAAAAAGATAATGATTTGAAATATGATCATATATAATACATGTCTAAATGGATTCATTTTAAAGTAACTAAAATCGTGTTTTATAGAAAACCTACAACCCTTAAAGTACATACTTTATAAAATATTATAGGAAAACTAGATATAAGGGTTAATACTAGGAGAAGTGTATCAAACCTTACAAAATTTTCTACCTTTGTTTCCTAGCTTGAACCCAAAACCATAGAAGAAGAATTAGAAACTGAAATTTAGATAGTTCATATCATGGAAGCGTTAAACTAGTTAAATATTAAAAAGGTATGAGATTTATTTGATTGACCCTCTAATTATATTATTATTAGAACTAAATAGGTATTTCTGAAAAATAGTATTATGAAGGTGTAATCATTAGAAATATGGTTAGATTAGTTTTCAAAGTTGATAATCAATAAGAAGAATTAGATTATATGGAAATATTTTCCTCTATTGATATATTAGAATCCATTTAGTATACCCATATCATATCAATTTTAAATTATATCATATTGATGTTAAATTTACTTTTATAAATGTATTTATAATATATGAAGTTTATGTTGAACACCTCTAAGATTTGCGGACCGTTATTTTGAAAAGTCTATTTTTAAAGTTACTAAAGAACTTTAAGGTATTAATGAATCACCTAGAGTTTGGTATTAAATATTAAGTTCATTTAATTTATCAAATGGTTTTAAAGTGGGACTCAAAGATAAAATTATTATCAAGAAAACTTCACAAATGTTACTTTTCTTATACAAATTTATTTTGATGATGTTATTTCTGGGTTGAAAAACAAAAATATGTCTTATTTTTTTTTCAAAACTCATTAAAAAGGAATTTGAAATGAGTATTATGGGTGAGTTAATATAATTACTTGGATTTTAAATCTACCAAAATTATTTTTTAAATATTTTAAACCAATTTAAATACATACTTAATTTACTCAAAACATCTAGAATTGAAAATAATAAAAAAAATTCAACTTCTATGATCTTCAATATTAATCTTGACTTGGATGAATAAGAAAAACTAGTTGGAAACAAGAAATATAGAGTAATAATTGGGATTTTACTTTATCTTAGTGAAACTAAATGAAATATTAGGTTTTCAATGTGTCTTTCGGCTCATTTTTAATCAAACCCAAAAGAAACACATTTTATTGCTAAAAAAATAATTTTAATATATTTAAGAAAAAGAATTTATTTATTTATTATTTTCCCAAAAAACATTCCTTTAATTTAACATCATATTAAAATTTTGTTTTTGGTGGGTGTATAATAGATAAGAAGTGTACCTCAGTAGCATGTCACTTTTTGAGAAATTATCTAGTTTCATTGTCAAGTAAGAAACAACACTCCATTTCATTATCACTTTCAGAAATTGAATAAATTGTAGATAGTTCTTGTTGTTCACAAGTGTTGTGGATGAAACACACCCTCATATATTTTGGAATTAATTTTTATCATATACCAATTCAATGTGAAAACATCAGTGCTGTCAATATTTCAAAAAATCCAATAAACCTTTTGAGAACAAAGTATTTAAATTTAAAAAATTACTTTCTATGAGATATTTCATAAAAATGGAATATCTTGTTGGAATTTATTTATATAAAAAATTGATTTCCATACATTATTACCAATCCATGGAAACTAATCAATTTGATTTTATCAAATATGAATTAGTTTTGTTCGATTTTGAATTATTTTATTCTAATTAAATGATTTATTTTTTTCTATATGAAAATATATTTTTCTAATTTTGTTTCTTATTTTAATAGATTTTCCTATTTTAATTCTCATTATTTCATGAAGTGAAAATTTTCCATTTTTATCTTTTTATTTTAGGAACCTTTATAGTGATTTTTCATATATCTAAAAATAGTTAGAGTGGTTTAGTTTTTATAAAAAAACCTTAAACCCTTGTAAACCTTAGAGCCTCTTACTTCATCCTCAAACTTTTATTTCAATAAATCCTTGAACCTAGTTTGTTCTTCATTAATTGATTATGATAACAGAAAGGTACTCAGACTCTGCTTCTTCTAGTTACTGAAGAATATTAAATAAGTTGATGAATGTACTCAACAAGAAACAAATATATTTCAAAAATTTGGATAGAACATGTATTCTACTATATAAAGTCATGAATCATCAATGTTGGGAGTTAGTTTATGATGAAAAGTGGATAGATTTATTCTTTTATAAAGAACTAAAATAATTTTATGAGAATGGGTTTTTCATTTTGGATATAATAAAGAACCAGTTATCTCTATGGTGAATCAAAATGAATTATCAATGTCCTCTATCAAAATAACTAGAGCCTTTTATTTTCCACATGTGGGAAGTTTTGAATTCAATACCTCTCTATCTATTTTTGATGAGGTAAGACCTCCTAATATTATAGAGTCTCCGTTTAGAGTTCAAAATATAGAGAATAATGTTTTAAAGGACATTAATCCAGAAAATAAAGTTTTATATATGTTTTTTCAATCTATAATCACTCAATGAGTTGGTGAGTTCGAGAAGATTTTTTTTAAGATTTTTTGTTATTATGCCTATTTTTGATAAATAAGGGAATAAATCTTGTGGGATAAGTTATGTGATATATGTATCATGTTTAAAAAAATTATTAAATTTATATCCTTTTCGATGTATTTTGATTCTCATTTTTGTAAAAACGGACATTCATTTTAATGATGAAACGATATCTCATTTTTGTGGTATAATGAATCTAGAAGAACGATTACTTAAGTAGAGAGGGTAATTATATATATTTTTTATTATATTTAATTCATTCTATTATATATAAGGAATATATTTAAAAGGCTCCTTCACCTCTTTAGTGGGATCTTTCTAAGGTAATTTTAATTGTCGAAATAGATGATGATATTTTTGTGAGTATAGCATTAGTGAGCCATATGGATAATATATATATATTATTAAACAATAAGAGTATGATTTCGTAAATCCAATGAGATTCAACATGAATTTTCTTTTAGGTAAGGAGAAGCTAATCATGTTTTTGAATTAGTGATGAATCAGACTGTAGTTTATATAGTAGTGGTTGAATCTACCTCTCCACAAGTTCATGGAGAAGAAAATAATGATAAACCTATATCCAAGAATCTTGTTACATTTTCTAATATTATAAAAATATTGGCTCCCATAATAACTAATATGGTTACTATTTATCATGGAGAGGAAAAGATTGTCTATATGGTTGTGGGTTCCCTTACTATCTTTTATATTTACAGACCTGGGAAAGCTCAAAGAAAAAGTAAAATGGAAATGATTAATTTTATTAGAAGTGATTTTATTTTATCAAAAAATAATAATAAGTTAGGGAAGAGGATTTTCCTTTAGTATCTAATAGGAAGAAAAATAGGCATTTGGTTTATTCCTCTTGTATAGAATAAAACTGAAAATTTACTTCTCTTACTCATGTTAAATCCAACTACAGTTTAACTGATGTGAACTGTACTTAAGTTTTAAACTATAGTGATTCAATCCTATATCTATTTGATATGTTTCTAGTTGAATTTAATTAATTTACGTTTTTATTGTATAATTCAATATATAAAGTACAAACACTTTAGGGGAATTTAGTTTCAATTGATGGTTTGTACTCTATGAAGAAGATATTGGTATCCAAGTTTGAGTATATCAAAATAACACCAACAACTAAAACAAATATGGTCTCATAGATATATTTTGAAAGTATAAAAAACTTTATGCAATCACATTTCGATTTATCTATAGGACACCCTCTTTCTAAACCAAGAAGACAATGATCAATTGCTCAAGTTTTTATGGAAGAAAGTTAGAAATTTTCTCTCTTTCACTTGATTCTATGATTTTCTTGAATTCTCTCAATGTAGTTTGATCTCATTTTTTATGAGAATATTCAGGTGGTTAAGATGGATACGTGTCCTAATATTTAGTTTATTTTGGGATTTCTGATAATTTTCCTATAGAATAGTGAAATAATTATAAAAGGCATTGAAATATTTGTTCTAGAAAATGTCACTTCTATCATGGAAACTTCTCCAAAGAAATTTAAGGACAAATGATTTATATTGACTGTACTAGGTAATATGTAGGGTTATCTTTCTAATTATTTATCTTATATAAAAGATAATTTTATAGAAATTCATCAAGTGGTTTCTCTATCTTAGTCATTTGATTATTCTTCATACGAGGAAGATTGATTTTCTGAACAATTAATGAGACCTACTACTATGAAAATTGAAGAAGTTTTTTATGTTTCCCCTTAGGATATTCCATTTATTATTACTCCATAAAGTATTTAAACTAATATATTATATGGTAAGATGGATTTATTCAAGATTTTGAACATTATATTTGCTAAGAAGTCTGATTTCATTATTTCATCGGTCTCTTTATCCAGAAAATACAGTATGTTTTTAATATTCTGCAAGACTTCTACTACAATGTTATAGTGAATCAGATTTACATGTGAAAAAATAAACTCTTTCAGTTTTGTGGTATATATTCACTTAGACATGCTATCTTGGATCACCACCCTATTGTTTTATAGTTTCTAAAAGAGATATCTGATCATGCTACCATCTATATGAAAAAAGTCATAAGGTTATTTTTGAATCCTCAACGCCTTCTAATGCTCCTACTAGCTCATAAAAGATTCAATTATCTCTTATGACTAAATAATAAATATCCATATCTTAGGAATAATCAATTATAATTCATGCTAGTAAATCCAAGACCATTTTGTATGATGGATATGGACTCTGAGGTCAATTTAGAAAAGATATCACACTTGGTGATATTTTATGAGAAAATCAAGATGCTTTTTTTCTTAGAATTCAATATCTACTTGACCATCCCCAATTATTCAAGAATCCACCACATAAAAATCACCCTCTTTATATTCCATTAAAATTATAGTTTTTCTTTGTATTATTTTTAATTTATGTTTCATGTTTTTCATGATATTTGAATATTTGAATGACCATTCCTTGAATTATTTTTTATGGTTTCAGTTATTTCTTCTCATTTCATTCTTTGAATGTTTAGATATTTTTTCATTGGATTTTTTTAACTCTCATGTCAAAACTTATCCATTTCAGTACAATATATTTAAATTGTTCATATATTTCGATGTTAGATAATAAATGTGTTTATCTATTCAATTTTAGCATCCTTATTTATATCAAAAAATGTGGTGTGTTTATATAAGTATTTAGGAGACAACACATCATTTTTCTTGGAGTTATTTTTCACTGATCAATATGTAATATCTTGTCGGTTATTTTTATTTTCTTTGATTTTTGGTAGAGTTTTTTTATTATAAAAATGGGGAAGATTATTAGAAAGACATATATTGTTCCACCATATCTCATAATCTTGTCAATATTTTTTTTACAAAATCATAATTTTTTACAAATATCTTTATATTAAGTGTTTTAGGATCATATCTCATTTTCGTCAATCACTTGAATACTTTGATTTGTTATAAAAAACTACCTAAGGACGTTATCTCATTTCCTTAGAGTTTTATTATGCACTAAAGAATTTGATTATGGAAAATATCATTCCTTGTGAAAAGATTCAGTTTTTTCTAATGGAATTTATTTTATAGATGATCCAAATAAATGAATTATCTTATGGAAACAAGTCCTGCTCAGAAATATAAGGTAGATGGATATTCAATTGAAAAAATCTATTATACATATATCAATTTATGTTATGAAAAATTACTTCAGAAGTAAATTATTTAAATGCTAAAAAAGTTGAATATTTGATAATTCATTTTTTTATAGTAGCTATTTATATTACTTCATTGAAATTTTCTTATGAGAATAGTACTTCTATACCATTTATCGTTTATTGATTAAATTATCTTATGATGTGTTTTTTCATCCTCATAGTTAGAGTATCATTCAGATACACTCTTTACCATTGTCGTATATTTTGTAAAGTCAACTTATGCTTTCATGTGAATTATGAAAGCATATTTCTAAATAAGGAAATTATTATTTGAATAAAGAACAACTTTTTAAGAATAGAATGATCTGATGAAAATTTAATCTACTCAACCTGCTACACCCGTTCATGCCATATTTAAAAGAAATTTACACACTCTAATTAAAAGATTATCTGTTTGGATTTTAAAAGGATTATTTTACTAAATAATTTGATTAACAAGTGTTCTTAGTTCAAATTAAAAAAGGAGTATTTTTAAAAAGAACACATGGATTAATTTAATCATAACAAACACACATAGAGATAAACCTGAATAACATTTATATGTTGCATGAAAAATTATTAATCATATATTTTTATATGATTAATAGTAAATATAATATAATTAAAGAACCTCTAGAGATACTCGTTGAATATATTATATCTCTATATAATTTTCTTCTTCATATTTCAGTTAATGCTTGCAACTATTTTTTAAACCTACATCAATATTTACTTTCTATATTTGTAATTATTTTCACACATTATGAGCGTACTAATACCATGGATAGGTCTTGTAAAGGGGTATTCTAGTTAAAATAACTTTGACCTTTTTACTAAGTGACATCTTCTTGAACTCACCCGAGTAGTTCGTAAGTACTTCTCTAGTGATAATCACAAAACTTGATGAGTATAATATTTTTGGAGTGGACTAGGTGATCTTTATACTTAAAACTGCAATAAATCCTTTATTATATATCTTTATAATATTTTTTCATTTTATTTATTATTTACGATAATAAAGTATCTGAAACATTCAAACCTATATAGGGTGGTTTTAAGTGAATTTTTGTAAGAACTCAAATAACCCTATCTTGATTCATTGAGAAACACCTATCTGATTAATATAGTAAATCTTTTAAATTTTTTATTTTCCATTTCAAAGTATTCATTTAAATTTTCAATTTTTTTAGTTTTTATATTTTATATATCACTATGTTCTGAAACTTTTTAATCTTTATTTGATGGGAATTGTAACATTTAAACCTTTAGAAATTATAAGAAACTTATCTGACACATTTTATTAACATAGATGAATTATAAAATGAACATGTTTTAAAATTAAAAAGAGAGAAAGTAATGTAAAGTCTATTTATTTCTGAATATAATTCCATGAAATATTTCACTATATTTAAACTCAATTATCTAAGAGGCTTTTGAACCCACTTTTAAATCTTCTTCACAATTCCCTCATTTCATGAGAGAGAGATAATTCATACTTTAATAAAAATAATTTTTTATGTAATATAGTAAAACCCTTGTAGTATTAATGACCTTATATTTTATATTATTGATGAATTCATTTTATTTTTAAATCCCTTTTTACAACGGACTTCTATTTCAGTACTACCATAACATTTGACCCTTTTAACCCTCAGAATCCATGAACTACCTTATAAGAATCTACATTACAACCCAAAAAAATCTTTATCTACCTAACTCTATAATTTAATGCATGATCTTAGTTTAATTATTATGTGGGGAAGAAGTTGTTTGATCTAAACTAAAGTTTTATGAAAACTAAAAACTATTATTTATCAGTTTTTTTGGAGATGATGGTTAAAAAAATTTATTGAATCTATTTTTAAATTCATTAGAAAGCATCAAAAAAGAATAATAATATCTTAAAAAGGTGAAATAAAGTTAAAACACATACTAAGAAATCATAATCACCTATCTACCATCAAATTAAAACATGAGAAGAAAATAAAAAAGAGATAAAGAAATAATATCTATTCATGGAAATAGATAGAATATGTGTTTACTATTAAAAACATATAAAAGGTGTGAGTTATCATTTCAATTTTTAAATGTGTGGAGTTTATTAATGAAACAGGGATAATGTGTGGATTTTATTTTTGATTAAACTATAAATCATTCAATATGTTTCAAAATAGTTACAGGCCACCCATTCTCCCTCAGAATATTCTCATAATTAAACCCAACAACCCTTAATCCAAAAAACAAACCTAAAAGGTACTCATAATATGAAAAAGTACTTGAATAATTTGGTATATATTTATAAATTCAAAAACACTATAGAGACCCTTTCTTGAGCATAGAATGACAAAAAAATATCATAAAATTAATATTTGATGATTGATGAAATATTTATTGGAAGGTGGGTATAAATGAGAATGGGATAATGAAATAAGTGAAAAATTACTGAATGTACTCCCTAGAAGAAAAGTAATTAAGAACATTAAGGAGGAATAATAAGATTGTGTAACATGGTGTTGAAAAGGAACTCACATTGACTAGTAATTTGAATTCTTCCCGGGTAATATCATTGAAGTTTACATTTCGATGATTCTAATTTTGAAGTGTAAAGTGATTTAAAAAGTCAATATATTCAATATATTTTTCTCATACTCATTTAATTATATTCCCTATCATTTATTAATTCAGTCAGTTCTATGGAGTTTGGTAATTGAAGTATCAATTCATTAGAATTTATGAATATTTCTCAAACTGGTTTAATAGTGTATTTAATTAATTTATTTAATTATTTGAATAAATGGATCGGTAGTTATTAATTTAAACTTTTTATAGTGTTTTCGAGAGAAGGAAACTTGGATGTAATAATGGCATAAAAATTTGGAATGTCTTTTAAATCATAAGACCTTTGACCTGAGGTTGTAAATGAATAATGGAGGATGAGTTAGTAAGACTTTTTTATATTTAGTAATACTTAAGCGATTATATAAGACTATTTTCAGGCTACATAAGGCACTTTACTTAGCAAAAAAATTTATTATTTAGTGATTTTTTAATGTTATTGAGTACTTTGAGGGATTTCATAAGACTCTTGGGGTACCTCATATGAATTTTTATATAATTAATGAGACTTGTAATATGTTTTTTATTCTTTTGTTTCACTTCATTATAATTCTATTGAAATTCTTAAGACTTCTAAAATTACTTCATAATACTTCTAAAATAACATTGTAAGACTAATTTGGGTACTTTATAAGGTTCATGCCTTTGAAAAAAATAATAGAATAAGGATTTTGAAGGGGATTTTGAAAGGTTCCGCCTTTATTTAAGATAAATATTCATATTTTGAAACCAATATTCCTGAATCCCAATCATAAGAAAACACATGGATGATAATAAATATAATCAACCATAATATACTATTGAAACATAGTTTAAACAATAGAAGAAAGTCTCAAATTTTGTGGAATACTAGAATACATCATTCAAGGTGGAATCTAAGAAATAAGTAAATATTCAAAAATTCAAGGAACCAAGGATATCAAAAAAATTAACTAGATAAATAAGTGTTAAAAGAATTATATATAAGTATATAGTAAGGCATGAGACTTAATAACACGGTCTCTCTCTCATATAACATGTTATGACACTATTTTAAAGTTTTACATTTTATTTTATACATTCTTTTATTAAAAAATCCCTCTTCTTCTCTTTTCAGCATTGTTATCCTTCACAAGGTGGGGTAAAAACCATGGGTGGTCAGGAAAGGAAATTAAATCATATTATAATTCATGAGTTTTGGACTTCAATGAATAAAATATACTTATTTTATTAAATTATTTTAGTGACCAGTGGAAATTCATTTTTTTAATGTGATTTTAGTTTGATTTGTTATTATTCATTGTATTCTACCATTTTTCAATAATAATTTATCTATATCAACTTGGATTATTCTATATATGATGGAATATAGTAGGCTCAGTGATAACATTATTGTAAAGTAATGGAAATGTGTGAAGCAAGTTAAACACTAAAGGGTTTCTTAAGAAGCACAGAACCCAGCTGGGTATTTCCCAAGTAGTTTAGGGTTAGTTTTTTATTTTGGGTTCCATTGATACATTTTCATACAGATAAGTTGGATGAATTATAAAATAATTATTATTTCTAGATTAGATTTCCAAAAACCACTTAACCAAGGGTGATAGGTGAAGTGATTGAGGAATATTTCTATCATCAATTAATAAGAAGAAAAGGAAACTATCAAGATTGAGATAACATTACAGGAGGAAACCAAACCTAGAACCCAACACATTTCATCTACATAATTTTAACCTTATTATTTTAATATTTTATCCATGTTCTCTAAAAACCATATTCACTTTAAATCAAACCCCTTAAGTAATTACGACAACCAAAAATTATCCACCCCTATTTAGACTCAACCATGCTTTCCACTATGTTATGTAATCATTAACCATAGGTTTTAATGTATTTATTCACACCCATAGATTGGGTTTCAAGGAGTAAATTAAATGGGTCCCTTCAACTATTCTGGAGCTACCCATGAGTTCTCTTTTTAGTCACCATCATCGCTAATGTTTCATGGATCAGAATGCTCAAGAATATACTGAGGAGAAAAGTATAGATATATCATCCCTAGATATCCAAATTGAGAAAACCAGAAGTATGGATCACTAAGAGTATTTTTCTATTAAATATCAAGATTGGTTTTAAACACTTCCTCTCATTAACACCCTGGAATTCTGTCAACATATACTAAAAGAAACCAAGTTTCCACCTAGATAGATCCTACTGATGAGGGATTCAACCCAATTTTAATATCCCCAATAATGATTAATTTTGTGACCCTCGTCTACTAACTAAAATCATCTAGAAGGGATGATATCTAGTTAAATACATGGTTACAATTCTATAGTAGGTCACTACCCCTGTTGACACCGATATCTCTGAGTCTTATTGGCATATCTTGATGGTAGCATGAGGGTCATATTAATTCATTTATCTATATAATACTCAAATATTGATGATTTTGACACCAATGATTCCATCTACCAATTACTCATAAATAGGTGAATTAAATAATTCTTTTCGAGGTCCTATTAAAATACTATAATAAAAAACTTAATAGGTCCTCCCTATAATTTTTTTGTAGAGGTCCTCCATGTGGTGCCATACCAAATGAATTTAATGGTACTCCCTAGAGTAACTATTACAACCCCCCCCCCATAATATTTAATATATCAACAATGAAGGTCCTCATCACTGGGGAAAATACAAAATACACTAACATAGAGGTTATCACCATGGTCAGGTGAAACAATCATCTTTGAAGGTCCTCTATAGATCACTTATAGAGGTGGTCCTCCCCACAACGATGTGAATATAAATCATTAAGTTCTTACTCATGATGATATATTTATATGTCCTCCTCGCAACACAAAGATTGATAAAAAAGATGGTCCTCCCCACACTGAATCATAAACAATTTTAAACCATAATTTCCTTATTCATGGAATTCAAGCTAATAACCTAGGAGGTCGTCTTTGATGTATGTGCTATAATATACCTCTCTAAAAAAATGAAAAAACCATCCTAAAGGTTCTAACCACAAACACATCAAATAAATTAGCAATCATGGAGGCCCTCACCAAGGAAACCAATTTAGTAACCTTTTATTTCCTCCCTATGGTATATGTTGTAGGGGTCCTCTCTATCACATAGAATTCATCAATAATAGAGTTCTTCCAAACAATGAAGAATCAATAATAAAACATGGTGGTCATCTTTATAGTTCTCTTTGTGAAGGCCCTCCTTACATTTTAAAGTCTTCTTGGAAAAAATTTCCCCCCATGTCAAAGTTACTATGAATTTTACCACATATCAAAATCCACATGAGAAATTGAAGCTAGCTATAATGAGAAAATCATCATTGATCAATGGTTTCTCTCATCCTAATTGATGTGAAATTTAGGGAAACTATAATCATCCATTACTCCCCTATACTTCTCAACCATGCATGTGAATGAGTATATTTAGAATTCCCTCAATAATCTTAGTGAAACAATGGATAGATAACCATTATGTTCAAATAAGTTTGAATAAACACTTATTCAATATGAAGAAAACTTTTTGTTCATGTGGAAATAATTGGTCAAAGATAGAATAATGATATAGTTCAGGCCCATGGCAAATCCATAGATGTAAATTCCCAATACACTAAATAAGGAATAGATATCTTACCACTATTAAAACTAATGCGTGACTCCCGGCCATCACAAGAATATATACTTTTCTTACAATATGTATTCTTACCATTATAAGGATATGGATGAACTTAATTGCCTTATAAACTTTACCCCCTTTAATTGGACCAAAATACAAAATTAGGGAAATAGAATGAGTTCCTTCAACACACCTACCTCAATAGTTAAAGGGAAACCCATAAAATAATCATTGATTTGAAATATAAAATGTATATCAAATAGATGGGTGTATACATAGATCCTTACTTCACTATACTTATTACCCAAAAAGTCCCATTAGGGAAATAATTTTACAATGTTATTGTTTCAAGAAAAGTCTTAGTTTTTAGTTCTATATACGATATTTAGTCTATCCAACTAAGTCATGTCATTCTTAAAGCCTAGAAAATTCATAATTAATGGGAGAAATAAATTTAAAGTATTTTGTATCAGGCTTCCAAGAAGGTAAAATAGACCTCCAATTTGAGGAAATAAAACCATAAAATTGTTGAGTAACCTTCATTGGTGAGCATCTATCACATGATAAATACAAAATATCTAGATCACGCTTGGAAAAAATACTAAAAATACAAGAATTCCATGTTAAAATCCCCAATGATATTATAGGAGAAGCCCAAGCCTATAGAGTATGGGTAATTTTTACCTCTACTACTACCCATGGAATCATAAAATTTATAATGAATCACAATCATGATGGAATTAAAGTAATTTAAACCATCCATCACAATCTTTGAAGAATTATTACCTCCCCCAGAGAAGGTTAGTCTTTTACATACTAGAAGTAGCTTCAAAAGAATTACCCACACAATTTTATCTATTCATGTTTTATGGCCCATAACCTTTATTATAATATCATGTGATGAATTGTTTTAGGAGATCCCTCAATATTACCATCAATAAAGCACTTCTGAGGAAGCATCAATAAGATAAATTAAAATATCACAAGGGTTGTAACTCAAAAAAACCTATAAGAAAGTATAAATAATAGAGGATTGTGACTTTTCCCTAAATGGATATTCATAGGATGATGACCCCCTTACTACTATAATATAAGATAAGATTTTATTCCTGATACATGATTCATTTTGATGAATGTTTTTGAATTCAATCCCAAAAATAACATCGATCATGATATCGACATAGAAGAACACAATTAGGAGACATCTATTCAAAATTCGTTGTATGATGAAATGATTAAAGAGGTAATTCACACCCAAAATTAGAGGTAGGATCCTAATTTGGGAGGCCCTTAAAAAATTATTCTATAACCTACTCAATGAAAATTCACAAAGGAAAAATGGAAAGGTGTTGTTTCATCCACATCCCACTTGACACCCGAAGTAGTTAATCCTTTTTCTAATGAGAATATAATTTCCAAATATTAAGTTGAATAAGAGAAACTAAGGACAATCAATACCAAATTTCATAGAGGTAATATACCTACCAAGTAAAACTCATAGGATGAATCCAATATATCTTCTATGGTGAATCCAGTTCAAAAAATACTTACTCAACTACTAAGAGATAAGTTCAGTCATCCAACCAAACTAGAAACATTAAATCATTCTATATAATAATGATGACCATGTATTGTTAACAATTACCCTTATTTGGGAAACTAAAACAACCATTTCAGGTGAGTTACCCAAGGTTAGTTGAATATGGTATTAATAACAGGCACAAAATAGATGATTGTATCATCTTCCACCCATTACCTATACTCAGAAATCAACATAGGATACAACTCCACAAAAACTAATTGACTCTATTTAATCCCTTGTTACTCATATAGAATCCATATAGGGGAAACACGCATCGGTACAGCCAAAGACAAAATTGTATCCTGAGTGTGTGGACTTAATGAATACTCCTCCACAAGACTTTGGGAATCCAATTTTTTTATATTAAATTGTTTAGGATATTCAGATTATCACTTCATATATTATTTATCTCGATATATCCCCATGATACGAACACTAAAGTATCAAACAATAGTTAAATTAATGTGTTTCATGTAAACATTAGATTGATCCTCATTCATTTAGTATAACAATATACCATGTGGTTTTATCACTAATTAGGATGATCTCTTACTATAGTTCCTTTACCAATTTAGCTCAATGTTGAGAACTATGAAAATCCTATATGTATCAAATTGAAAAAAACATGAAAATGTGAGGGTATCAAAATTCATTACTAGGTTTAATGGCCTGACCTATTCATTTAATATGAGACTATTTTAAGATAATTTGTTGGAGGTATGTGTAGAGAAAATTCAAGATAAGTTGAAAAAATTTCTCATCCCACTAAAATACTCTAGTGGATTATAATATTTGAATCAGTAGTCTAGTGGGTGGATGATTACATTTGTTGATCCAAATCCAAATCTAGGACAAGCCTGTTAACATTGGGGAAGAAATATGGTAATGAATAATTTGAAAATTTCATGCTCAAAACCACACATATGTCATCTTTAACCACCAATCTCACTCGTTATCATGCGGTTCATCCTACTGGATAAAAGTAAAAGTATAAATTCCATCATTAGTATGTAAATATGGATATGAATCACATGAACTTAAAAAATATTAGGTAAAAGGTCCATTACTTCTTAAAGGATCTGGTTCTTGGATTTTTCATCATTGCTCTAGAGAAATTTTTTGTTTAAATTTATAATGGTCAAGAGACTTAATAAATTCATTTTGAATTATGTCCCAAATTACATACCCTTCCATAAAATGTTGGGCCATAATGTATAAGAATATTTCATCTTCAATGACTTGACTCATAAGATTATTGACACTAGGTATGTTAAATTGTGTAAACCCCCTGACTTATTTCTGTTTTAATCTACCAAAATAATAAATAGGGTGTAAAGAAGTCCCAAACTTGAATGTTTATAAACTTGATGACTCAATGACCATGAAATCAGTCAACCATGTACATGAAATCATCATATAATGATGTAATAGACTATCCATGAACCCAATTATATTTTGTGGCACTTGAGGCAATATCTACATCATTATAGTCTTGCAAGATTTAATGTAACTGACCTATGAATAACAAGGCATAGGACTTGGTAACCTTATAGGCACTCAAGATAGTCTATGCTCTACTAGATTTCATACCCCATCACTGAAAGGATGGGATCCATCTTACCAAATAAGATTTTCATTTGATAAAGAGTCAAGATATGACTCGGTCAATGACAACCACTTGAAAAACCATTTCACCAATGAGGAGGACTCATATAAACCAGAGTTCCCCATCAATAATTATGGGCCAAGTAATAAAGCATCAAGAATATAGAATCAAAGTAGTCCCTAATGGTAAGGATTAATTCTGACTGAAGTTATATATGTAAATAACATCTAAAGATATGTTCTTCAATGATCTTATTAGGAACATCTGTTTGATCCTGAATCCTCTAGGGATCATTTTGATTTGATCATATTGATAAACCAATTAGATGAAAAATAGTCAGTCGTTCAACAAAGATATATTAAGGGGTTAGTTCAACCTAACCTATGAATAATAATATCACTACCCGATTCTATTCAATGGATGGATTCACTGGAAGAGTTAACATTATCCCCCAAGCCTCAAGCCAGAGATAATTCATAGCATAGGAAACATAGAACCTTGGTCTACCAAAATTATATTTTGAATATTCTCTCTATCTTCCCAACCAAAATCTCAATCTTATATTCCAATATAATTTCAAAATAACATAGGGAATACCATATTGAGGTTCTTTCAATTCCTTAAGAGTTCAAGAAAAAAGTTATTGTATCCAAGATAAAACGTGAATAAATTAGTTCTATTCAGTGATACACAGTCATTTATTTCACAGAACAAGACTGGGAAATAACCATACAGTGGCACATCACTCCTTTTTATATATTTGGAATCATTTTGGTATAAAATATTATAAGAACTGGTTTATTATGGTTTCAGAATCAACATTATCCCAATTTTAACCCTTTAATGTATATTTTATAGTAAAGTTAACATGTCCCTCTCCAACCCAACAATTCATGGGTATGATAGGAGTGAGCCAAGACTACTTAGAAGAATTAAATAGTGGATCCAATTTGGAGTTATCATGTCATATTCGGAGTTCATGTTGTTTTATCAAGATATATACTTCAACATCTTATTGGTAAGGCCATGGTGCCATATGCACATAGTAGTTCCCATTTAGTATCACTAGTGGATGAAATAATCTTTTGATAAGAAATTCAAGATAATTTATGGTGATAGATCCCCTTTTGATTCTTATAAATCCTAGTACATCGATTCAAGGTACTATAAATAGGATGGGAAATAACCATTGGTGAATGAAAACACACAAAGTTTTGTCCCAAATGGCTTGGAAATCACCCCTTAATCCGTGGAGAAAACTTGATGAAGAATTTGTGTTTCCCACCAACCAAATTGTGATGAAAACTCTTGATCTAGAAAACCAGAAGGTCATATTGGCTAATGACATAAACCCTCCAATTACTTATCTCCAAAATGATGTTAAATTTGGTATGTTTATTGAGAAGTAATCATCTATAGGGGAAAATATCTTTGTATAGTCTATGTGTATCAGTATTTCCCCCAAGAATATTTATACAAAAACTAGCCTAGATAATATTTGACCAATATAGATGAGGCTCTTTAATTTGATGTAAATTCATCCCAAAAGAAGAATTTGGGGTTTAGGAACATTTTCTTATGTTCTCATGGTGTTGGATATACCAGAAAAAATCAACCATTCTAAATAAAGATGTCATCTCAATTGTATAAAAAAATTCCCCCATATCATCTCTAAAATATTAAAGTGTTGGTATATATTCTTCTCTATAAAATGGCATACAGGAAGAGAAATAAATCAAGGATGATCTACTAGAATTTGAGGAAGTTTTATTGACCACTGTTTATGAAATCATATATGTGAATCTATGTATAGGGAAGATCTAAATCCTACATTGATAATTTCCACTATAACCCATGAATAGTAGTAGAAGTACATTTCCTTCCTTAAATAGAAGAGAGATTTATTTACATGGAATTACACATATATTTGTGGTTGGATCCCTATGTAGCTAAAATTGTTTAGGTTCTTCTTAAAACTATCATTTTTATCAATATACTAGTAATAAGAATGCATAAAACCCATGCTACCAAGGTGGAATCCAAGGTTGATAAGTAAAATAAAGATAACTTTATTCAAAAATTTCAATACCTAAAGTGGATTTCCAATATTTTCTCTATCAATAAATTAATGGTAAAATAATGGCTTATATTAACTAAAAGGAATCTCAATTTTTGTTATCCAAATGATTATTTCCCAATCTAGATCATATAGTTGATTGTTGAATCAAAACATGTTTGAAATCCCCCACATTCATGGATGGGTATTCCAGTTATAACTAGACTCAAATGTCTCCTGAATATGAAGATTATATTTCCATTAGGGAACCCCAATAGGTATACTATTACTAAATAATAATATTTTTCTTGAAGAATTTTAGTGCTTCCTACTAATGTTCCATGCAGGATATTTTCTTATCCTTGGAATATTTTATAGTGTTGCATGTATGATTTGGTTGTCAAATCCTACCACTTTTATTATCACCTTGGTGATTTTGAGTTAGTTTTTAGTAAATTACATCAACACAAAATGAAGTTATACCCACTAAAATATGGTTTCAAGTTAACATTGTACAATTCCTTAGTTGTGCGGTTTGATTTATGGAATAGAGGTTGAACCCAAAAATAAAAAGGCGTTACTTGATATGTCACACCCTCAAAACCTTAAGTAATTGAGAATACTTTCAGAGTGTCATGCTTATATTTGGGACATTATAGCCAACTACACCCTTAACTATTTTCTATTTGTGAAGTTAATGAATAATGGGTCTACATATCACTGGAATTAGGATTATTAGTGATCCATTGATAATCTCAAATAATACCTCCTTCACCCACCAGTCTTAATGTCACTTATAGTAGGAAAGCCCCTCATCTTCTACGTAGAAACACTAGAATGATCGATTGGGTAACTATTTCTTAGAAAATGATATAAGAAAGGATAATATTATTAATAATATGAGTAGAAAAATATTGGATACCAAGACCTAATATTCATAAATAAAGAAGAATCACCTTGTATTGGATTTCTCAATATAGAAACTGAGACACTATTGATAGCATCATAAGTTCCAACTGGTCTCTCATGTCGATCTTCTCAAATATATCTTCTGTCTTCTAATGATAAATATGAAATCTGTCATCACATGAAATCATTATTCATCAATTTTACGTGAAATTAATGTCTCAAAATGTGATCAAGGGAAAAGTGTTAGAAGATTTCCTCATAATGTACTATATCTCATATAAATCTTTATTAGATATGAAACTCCTTGATGAATAAATATTATTCATCTAAAAAACCTCCTATTTAACACTTCAAAATTTTAAAAGATGAATATCATATTTGATAGCTTGTATAACATGAAAAAATGAAGAAAATATAACATCCTGAGAATTTACAATATATTTAATACTTTAAATCTATGATATTTCTTTCAATTCACACAACACAGAGTTAGTTTTTGTTACACATAACAATAACTTTCTTAGATATCTTGTGTTACACAAGAGACCATGTTTTACCAAATAATATTAATATTATTATTCAGAATAATAATTATCTCTAAGTAATTAAATTGGAGTTTATGAATAGGATTAACTAAATTATTGAAATATATTGTTTACAAAAATATAAAATGTATTCATTGGTTATAAATTAATTAGAAATGAACATAAGAACCTATTGAATATAAAACAAATGTTTTTAAAAAATACTATTTTTAAATTAGATTAATTAACATTACTGGATGATATTAATGAAATTAATACATATTCAATAAAAAAATTACATTATTCCAAATGATATGATTTACATAAGATAATAAAAACTCCAATTTCATGATTAAAAAACCATATTTTTTTAATAACAGTTTTGTTTCCTTTTAATAGCACAGCCATTATAAAAACTAAATTTTGATACTTTTAAAAATTTTATTTGAAAAAAACTTCAATTTTGGAATTTTAATGTCAAAATTATATTATGTTTAAGTTTTTTTATTTTTCTAAGAAGTTTCATTTTTTGATGAATAGTGAAAAATGCTGAATTTTAATTGAAAGTTGACTTTCCATCTAAATAATTTATAATGATAAATTATATATTAAATTAGTTTGAAATTAAAATTAGTAAAATTATACATCTATTAATACAATTTAGTTTATTATAATAATTTTTAAATTGAATTTAGATATAAAAACACATTAGACTTTTTTGCATTTTCACTTTAAAAACCCGCTTTCTCGTTACGTCTATGGGATTAATTTTTAATTACTTTCTTCCACTTCTGTAAAGTAAAGTTGAAAAAATGAACTAAATATTTCTAATCCCCATAATTTATAATTTATAATATGTTCAACTTAATTTTTGACCAAATTTATTTCTGAAAATATTTAAAATTAATCACAACGATTAAGAGAAAAATGGGTTTACTTGGGGACAAAACATTAAAAATAAGATAAAATAACTAATAAAAGTTTCCAACACCCATTTTATAGAAATATTTAGACGATATACCATATTATATATAAAATATTTCATTATTGGAGGGAAATGAGGTAGGTTAGACCCCCCAATAGTGTTTACTTTTTGGAATTTACAAGAATGTCACTCCCCCACTATAAAAGGGAACTCACTCTCCAAAGTTTTTAACACCTAAAAATCCATTTATCTCAGAAATAATATACCAAATTAACTTAAAATATTCCATAACCTCATCACAACATCCTTATCTTAGGAATAAATCAAACATATAAAGGAATTAGGGTAGACCTAAGAAGGATACCCAAAGAAGGGGTAATGTTTTTCCAATAGAATTTTTATTTTATTTTTTTATCCACCACCTTAAATTATTTGTATATATTTATTATATAATAACCTTAGTATATTAAATATATAGATATTTTTTATGATATGGTTATGACTAATAATTCACAAAGTTCCATTAAATAGGATATGCAATCATTGTTCGTGTGTACAGCAGACTACCGCCTCATGAACCGATGTCGTTCATTTATCTGTTACCACATTTCAAGGTCGGTAATAATGATGGATATATATTTTATATATGATATTTATAATTCATTTAATATTATATAATTATTATATAAAAAATAACTTTATTCCTTTCATTTTTTGGGAATAATATAATTCCATTCATGTGTACAGCGGATTATCGCATCGTGAAGTGATGTGATTCATTAACATGTCAGATATAATGTTTAAAGGATGTGATTAATAAATATATGTATATATATATATAATATAAATATGATACTATAATTACGATATACATATATACCATTTTCTTTTATTTTTTTTGATACGACAAGAAAATCAAAGCATCATTCATTCGTACATACGGTCTACCGTCTCTATAAACGGTTCATTTCATTTCCTATTAAAAAAATATATGGATAAATAAACATTCATATATAATTAATAAAAAATATATTTATATCTTGGTTTACATTACTTATATGATTATATAATTATCTCATAAATAATAATAAAAATAACAAGCCAAACATACACAAAAAAACAAAGCAAGTTATTACCTAAAATGACGAAAATAATGAATGGTTATTAATTAAAGGTTAATAATATAATATAAAAGGATAATATATGATATCTTTAATATTAATATGGTTCTTAAATAAGTTAAAAACATTCTTAAAACAATTATATAGGATCTTAAATAGCATTCAATCAAAAGGAAGCGCAATGTAATGGATTTCGTCTCAATTTCATTTCATTGAGGCATATTGTAATGTTATGCACCTAGTTTGTTTTATATGATCTATATACTTCCATGTGACATGTAAGATCATTAATAATTCATTTTACATAGTATTTTGAGTTTTATTTTTAATTTTTTCATCTATGTGTGTTTGAATTAAGATTTACCGAGTGGTAAAGAATTTCATAACTCAATTTCTTTTCATTTCGTTATATTAATTCATCATTGTTGTTAATATTATAAGATTATGTTCCTAGTAACTTTTGAATATATATTATTGTATTTAAAATCATTTTATTTGGATTTTTATTTGATACACATAATCAATTCAATGATTAATTCTCACATAAACATTATGATTGTGTTAAGGGTTTATTTCATAATCTCATTCTAATCAAGATTGTTTGTTCTATAAATTTCATTAAATGAAATTATATGATAATTTCTTAATAAAAAAATTTATTTTTATTCTCATATGGTAATTCATGATATTTTTCAAGTGATAGTACCATTTTTTCCACTCTTTGGTAATTAATATTATTGACAAAATATTATAAAAAAAATACAATTTCATTTCTATCTTTGGCTGAAAATATTTTTTTTTCAAAACCATGTTTTCTAAACATATTTTCATAAATGTTTTTAACCTTATAAAAATTATTTATTAAATTCATTTTCACCCTTGGTTTATTTTTATTTTATAAAAAACTGATTTTCAAAATGTTTATCAAAACAAAAGGAAATTTTTTTAGGTATGTTTTTAAATATCTTATTTTATTTCATCAATGACAACAAAACTTATTCTTTCTTCAATGGATATTAATTTTATTGATACCATAATTATTATTTATCTATATTTATTATGAATATTTTGACCAAGTATTGAATTAAAATTCACTTCTTTGAATCATTTATATAGTCATTAACTTTCCCTTGAGTTGTTAGATTTCTTATGATCATTAAACATTAAATTTCTCATAAATATATGTATCAGTTATCATTTATATGATTATTAACTAAACCATATACCATTTATATGTATGATGTTCAATTTGGAAGTTATTTTATTAACTGGGGAAATAATAATAAAATTGTATCCTTTACACAATACAGATATTTAATAAAGCACGTTGTTTGTTAATTAAATCAATTATTTGATTTATGAAGAATTATTTATACATGCAATGTGTGGGTTGGGGACCAATTAACATATTCACATTGATTCATAATTACCCTCAGGGTATTAATTAGTTGTCAATCCTTAACTAATGGGTTTTCACCCAGTATGTTTTAAACTATCTTAAAGATAAATCTTGATGATAAAGGTATCATGATCCTATGAAACATGAAATCCGATAATTAATAATTACTTCAATAAAATTTATTTATTATTATCCATGATATTTTCACAATGGATTCATTTCATTCTCATTTTATTTATTAAATGGAATGGGTTTTCAATTATTTACCTTACCATATTAATTCTTCATTATCTTATCATGATAGTAAAGGTATTTAAATTTCATGTGGTTTAATTATTTACCTTTCAATATTATTTAATCACTTAATTATCTATTTATTAATTACATGTCATGTGTGTTTAGTTATTTTCCTTTCTATACTAATTATGCTCATTGATTCATTATTTCTTACATTATACTTAACCTTTACTGATCATTTGAGATCACCCTTATTTTGTTTCCTTTACCTAAGAATTCCATGAAGTTTACTATGACTAATATGAAAGGATATAGAAGAAGGAATAACTTTATTTTTAGAATATATATATCGTAATTTTTGTATTCATTTGTAATACAATACTCATGTATGTATCTAATTTACCAATAATACAAAAATATTCGTTCCTTTGGGGCGTGATTCACTTATATCTTATGACAATGTAATGGTAGAAGACACTAGATCCATGTTTCTAGTGTTGGGATCATTACATTTGGAATCATATCAAGTTTAGTAGAAACTTGGAAACTAGATTTGGGAAAACATAGATTATGGAACATAAGCCTAAGATAGAATTTTAGGAGAAGTGTAGAAGAAAATCCTGAAGTTTTCGTAAGGTAGAGATTATGTGGGTATTTATAAAAATATATCCATGTCTAGATACTACATGTGGACATGGTTATGGTATAGATATACCTTGAGGTAATAACTATGAAAATGTTGTTTCGATATTGACTTAAGCATAACCTGGTACCCAACAACGAGCCTTACTAGGCACCTGGTTTTACACTCTCAGGGGATATTCTTAGGATAATTCACATTTTCCATACAAACTATTATGAAAGATTTTAAAAATATAATATAAACAAATGACCTTGGTTAAATCCTGTACCAAGGAAGGAACTATGTAGAAATAAAATTGATAAAGTATTTATGTATTGGGATTCAAGAATTAAATTATAGAGGTAATTTTACCAATGGTATTTTGGTTATAAGAATCATGAAACATCTAAGGATTAGGTTAAATTTTAAAAGAATATGTTTCTTAATTAACTAAATAATTATGGATACCATCATGGATTAATGAGGTTAATATTTTACATAGGTTCAAATTCTTAAACACCTCTTTTTAGTTTTTATGTGATTGGATTTTACCATGATTAAGGATATATTGGGATAAATTTAGTAAAAGTACATATTTTAAGGGAAAATTTATTTCAGGAACAATGGGTTTACATTTTATTGACATAATTTTAAAGGTATTGATAACATTTAGTGTTAATATGATCATTAATTACATTTTAATAATAATTAAATAAGATTATTATACTTTGAAAAAAAATGGTTTTGTTGAAAACCATAGTGAAGATGTTATTTAATGATTAAATTTAAAGGATTTCCATAACTGTTTTGGGAACACTATAAGATTTATATTAAAATAGTTTATAAAAAGGAAAAAATATATGTTGGGTGATAACCAATCATATCGAGAAACGTAGTAGGGATAGAACCCATAACTAAAGGATAATAAGGTTTTAACACCAACTAATGACCTAAACAATGTCTTGGTTAGTAGGTCACTATTTTGAGTAAAAACATTCAGTGAATATATATTAATGAAGAACTAGTATTATTAATTTTTAGGATAGTGGTTAATTTATTAACCATATTGGTTTTGGGAAATATTTAGAAACACGCATAAAGACTCTTCAATAGTTTGTGGATATTATGATTCTTTTAAAGTAAATTTTACTTATTCACACATAAAAAAATAATTTATGGATATTAATTTATTTGAGTAAGAAATGAAATAACAGAAAAAGGATGAAATTTTTCTTATAAAATATAAACATATAAGGAAAGTATTTTTCCTTATATTCTTATATAGTAAAATAATTCATCTACTATAAAAAATGGATCTTGAAATAAAATTATGTCATGTTAACATTAATTCTGATGATATCAATAACCTTTCCACACCTAAAAGATTTATGGTTTTTTGGCCCTCAAATTTTAATTGATCATTCAAATATTTTTGATTAATAACCTCAATCACTCTCTATAAAATTTATGCTTTCCTCAATGTCCAAATCTCCACTTGAAACCAATATTATCCTACTTGGAAACCTAGTTATGTGTTGTTCCATATGACCTTAATACATCCCATTATCTCTTATTAAGACGATGTTTTATTTACCCTTTTATGATGTATATTTTTTGACAATTTAATTTTCAAATATCAAACACTTTATTTCTGATATTGTGTTTATATTATGAAGACACGATTTATTTATGGTGGGGAGAATGTAACACCCTGAAATTTTAAAATATGAATATCATATTTTATAGAATGTTTGACATGCAACAACAAAAAAAGAAAGTAACATGACATCTTGATATATTAAAATATATTTAATATTTTAAATCTATGATATATCTTGAAATTCACATAACACTAAGTTATATTTCACTACAAACAACATTGACTTTCTTCGATAGCTTGCATTACACATAATATTGAGTTTTACTGAATACTATTAATATTATTATTAAAAATAAAAAATATATTTGAGTTGTTAAATTGGAGGTTATGAATAGGATTAAATAACTTAAGATAATATATGATTTACACAAATATAAAATGAATTCATTGGTTATTAATTAATTAGAAATTAATATAAAAACAAATTTAAAACAAAAGAAATTTTTTTATAATTTTTTTAAAATTAATTTTGTTACTATTTGTGGATGATATTAATGATATTCATATATATTACATAATTCTTTTTATATTCATTCAATATATATGATATGAAAAATATAAGAACAAATCCAATTTCACAAATAATAGCTTTAATTTTCTAAAGGAAGTTTTCCAACCTTTTAATGGAGCGCTTATTTTAAAACAATATTTTGACACTTTTATCAAATTTATTTGAAAAAATAAACTTCATTTTTTATATTTTAATGTAAAAAATATCTCAGGGTTAATTTTTTTATATCTTTACAAGCTTAGTGAATGTTTGACCATTTTCACTTTAAAAAACTCACTTTCTCAATCAATCAATGGGATTAATTTTAAATTAATTTCTAACAAATATATGATTTTTATTTTGAAAAATGGATTCCATATTTTGAATAATAATATGTTAAAATCTTTAATATGTTCAACTTAATTATTTACCAAATTTATTAGTGAAAGAAATTATAAATAATCACAGTGATTAATATAAAAATGATTTTACTAAGGGACTAAACGTTAAACATAAGGGGGGAAATGACCTAGAATTTTGTCCAAACCCATTTCCTATTGGTATTTAGACTATATAACCTCTTTTATTGAAAACTTTACATTATTCTAGGCACATGAGTTATGGGAGACTTTCCAATAGTGTTTTATTTTTGGTATTTACAAGAATGACACTTCTCCACTATAAAAGGGAAATCACTACCCTCAATTATTCACACATATAAAGCCATTTGGATTATCAAAATCTGATGAATTCACTTCCAAACTTCCTTAGTCTCATAATATAGGAATTATATTTGAAATAAATCCATCTTAAGAAGGTATTAGTGAAAACCTATGGAAGATACCTGAAAGAAGAGTTAATATATTTCTAAAAGAATTTTTATTTTATTTCTATATCCACCTACATAAATTATTATTATATTTTATTATATAATTAAACAATTATATTACATATAATTATATGTTTATATTTTAATTTTATGACCTAAACCTTCACACATTACAATAAAATGAGATACACAATCACTATTTGTGTGTACGGAGGACTACTGCCTCGCGAACCGATGTCGTTCATTATTTTATTACCACCTTTCTAGGATGGGAATAATGATGGATTTATAGTTTATATATGATTTATAATTTATTTAATATTTATTTATTATTCTTGAATTATTATATAACACATACCTTCCTACTATCCATTTTTTTGGGAATACGATAATGTCGTTCGTGTGTACGGCGGACAACCGCCCCGCGAAGCGATGTGATTTGTTCACACGCTACATGGAATATATTAAGCTTGAGTTTAATATAAAAAATTTATATAAATATATATATAATAAATATGATACTATAATGATAATATACATATATACTATTTACATTTTTTTCTTTCAATAAAAAAGAAAATGGAGGAAGTGTTTATGTGTACGTACGACCTACCGTCTCCCTGAACATTGCATTTCATTCCCTATAAAAATATTTATGGATAACAAAAAATAAATATATAAATAATTTTGATGACATTTTAATCATGTTTTACATTCTGGAGATGATTAAATCATGATTTAAGTAATAGAAATAAAAAATAACAAGTCAAAACATACTCAAAAAAACAAAGAAAGTTATTACCCGAAACGATGAAATAATGAAAGATTATCAATGAATGGGTAATAATATGTTATAAAAGGATCATATTTGATATCATAAATATTAATATAGTTATGGAATAAGTTAATAACATTCTTCAAACCATTATAAAATAGTTTTAAGAACATTCAACCAAAAGGAATCAAATGGTAATGGATTTTGTCTTAATATCATTTCAATTAGGTATATTGTAATGTTATGCACCTAGTTTATTTTATAAGGTGTATATATTAACCCTTTACATGTGATATCATGAATAATTAATTTTTCAAGGTATTTTAAGTTTTTATTTTAATTATTTTATCTAAGTTTATTTTAATTAAGATATACCTAATGGTAAATAATATCATAACCTAATTTCTTTTCATTGGGTTATATGACTTCGTTGATGATGTTAATATTCTAAGATTATGTGTTTAATTAATTTTGACTATATATTATTTTGTTCAAACTTATTTATTTTTTAATAATAGTTGAAACACAAAATCTATTCCTTGATTAATTCTCACATCAATGTTATGATAATTTTAATGGTTTATTTCAAAATATCATTCTAGTCTAGATTATTTTTAATTGAAATTGTATTAACCTAAATTATATGATCATTGTTTAATAAACCCTTTAATTTTATTATACCCTATTAATTCATGATATTTTTCAAGTGATATTACCATTTTTCCACCCTTTTGTTCGTAATATTATTTAGAAAATGTTTTATAAAATCCAATTTCATTTCTCTATTTGGTTGGAATTATTTTATCTTCCAAACCCATGTTTTCTAAAACTATTTTCATAAATATTTTTAACCATTTAAAAATTATTTACAAAATTAATTTTCACCCTTTACAATATATTTTATATTTTTAATTTTTTTTAAGAAAAGGTATTTCAAAAAGTTCTTCGAAAAAAAGGAAATTTTCCTCAAGAATTTTTTAAAGATATTCTTTTATTTCATCAACATCAACAACCCTAATTCTTACTCCAATGGGTATAAATTGTATTAATACTATTATTATTCTTCATCTGGATGAATTATGATTATTTTGACCATGGGTAGTAGTGACATTTACTTCCTTGAATCATTTTCATAGTCATTAACTTCCCCTTGAGTTATTCACTAATCTAGGTTCATTGAAAATTAAATTTCTCATAAATATGTATATCATTTTTCATAGATATTATAATTTCCAAAACCATACAACATCATTACAAGCATTGTTTACTTTTAAAATTAATTCATTAACTGTGGAAATATTAATAAAATAGTAGACTTTACATAATAAAAATATTTGATAAAGCATGTTTTTTATGAATTAAATAGATTATTTGATATGTGAGGAATGATTTAGGAATTAAAGACATAGGTTGGGGAATTGTTAATGAAATACCCTTGATTCATGTGGAGTGAATTAGTTATCTATCCTCAGTCAATGAGTTTTTAACTAGTATGTTTTAAACTGTCTTCAGGATAGATATTGATGGTAAAAGTATCATATTCCTAGGAAACATGATGTCTGATAATTAAGAATTACTTAATTAATATTTAGTAATTGTTATAGATGAGATTTTCACTATGGAAAATTCTATGGAAACATTTTATTCTCATTTTATTGATTAAATGGCATGTGTTTCAGTTAATTTCCTTTTCATGTTGATTTTTCCATTATCTTATCATGATAGTCAAGTTATTTAAATAGCATGTGTTTTCAGTTATTTACATTGTCATATTATTTGTGAACTTCCTTCTTTGTTTATTGATTACATTTCATGTGTGTTCTATTATTTACAATTCCATACTTATTATTCTCATTGATTCATTATTGTTTCTGTTGCACTTAACCCTTATTGATCATTTGAGCTCACCCTTATTTCTTCCTTTCCCCAGAAATTTCTCAAAGTTTACTTTGACTGGTACGTAAATATATTCTATAAAGAAAAAAGTTATTTTCAAAAAAAATGTTTTTATTTGTTTATTAATTTATAATACAATACTCGTATATGTATCTATATTACCAAGTCTATTAAACTATTCAATAGTTTTGGGTTTGATTTCCTTGTATCTTATGTTATTTAATGGTAAGAGGCACTGGATCCATGACTCTAGGGTCAAGTTCGTTACAACTCAGGCATGGTATATGTTCTATTATTGTTCCTATAAGAAAAAAATTGGTATATGGATGGAGAATATGAATCAAAATAGGTTCTGGCTATGTATTGTATTCATCTCTCTAAAAAAAGTGGTTATAACTTGCTCCTATCTATTGAAGGGATGTTCTAATAATGAGTTAGAATATCATTCCCTAATTATAGTCTTGTAACTAAACCTAAAAATACAGGTTTCCTAATTAAACATTAGGGGATATTCTAAGTTGGTGATCTAGAAAATAAATGGTGATTATTCCATTAACAAAGAAAAGCTTATTCCAATACTTGATTTTGTGTGAGGGTTCATGGTTGAATTCCACTAAGAGCCAAAATTGTCCCATATCTCTTGATTTTATAACCCCGAAGGGGATACACTATCCAATGAAGCTATGTCCTTTGAAATTTTTTATCATAATGAGAAAATCATTCATATCGTATATTATATGGTGGTCTCTCTATTTATCAACAATGATATAGAGAAAATAAATGAAATCAATTATAACTTAGACCAAATAAATTTATTACCCTCATCAACTAAAACCATAATTTTTTAGATGTCTCCCATAGTGGAGTACCTTTAAAAATGATATATTTTTTCCTATTCAAACCAAAAAAAGAGAATATTTTTTAGAAGGTATAAAATTTCATCCTTTATGACAGGTTGAATTTTTATAAATTCCTAAAAAAACAAGTCTTTTTTGGGGTACTACTCAAGTGAATTTGATGAGTATAGACACTCAATATTGTGCAATAATTCCACATATGTTCCTACAATTACCACTAATCAGGAACCAATCTCTTCTATAAAATCAGTAGAATTGGATTCTTCTATCCATCTATAATTCAAGACTACATGTAATTTATGAAAAAAAATTACATGCCTAACAGAAAGATTAAAATTTAATTCATCAACCACCATATTTTTTCACAAAACCAAATACACTTATGAATTTACTATATAAGGGTTAGATGTCATGGGTATGTTCCCTCCATCCACATCTTGGAAATTATATTTCATTATTATGGCTATTGATTTCTTGTCCAAATAGGTATAAGTGGTACCACTCAGGGAATTAAGAATAAACTTTAGAACCAATTTCAGATAATATAATATCATTGCCCAATTTAGAGCTTCCAAAAAAATATTGATGAAAAACAACACTGATTTGTATGATTTTTAATTAAAGATATAGTGATAGGAGTATAATATTCAATATGACCACTCATACCGCTATCATACAATGAAAACATAAAAATAGATACTTAAACTAATATATATATATATATATAATAACCTTTAGAATATAGTGTATAATGAAAAGAAATATTGGCTGGATAAATTCCTATACTACCACACAGGTGACCCCATACTCTCTTGTGTATAGAATAATGGAAGTGATTACCATTGACGTTTAGTTTCTCTCACTTCCAAGAACCATTTGTGATTAAATATTCCAAATATGAATATTATAATTTTTGGCTTGATGAATTGGATAAAAATGATGAGAAAAGGTTACACATGATTCATAACCTTGGGATTCATCAAAATCATGTCTCATGAGCATTAAATAAAAAGGCCTTCCACCAATCATTTATCTATAATGAATTATTATTGGATTTGAGAAAACCTATGATACTTGGGTAGGAGTCCCCAAAGATTGTGTTGAAATCGAAAGGATTTTATACTACAAAAAATCTATAATCCAACAATTCATTCTTCTGACTTACAATAGATGGAGAGTGTATCATTTCTTCCAGTAACACAATATTTCTAATGAAATAATTTTCATAGCTTCATGATGGGTTTATCAAAGTCCAATCTACATGGATCTAAACTACATGAAGATAGTCCTAATCATATGAATGTAAACATCAAGACGTTTAGGTCCTATTTAAATGAACCTGAACTGCATGGCACATGAGTCCTTGTCATGTGATATTAAACTACATGACATATGGTTTGCACAGAATACTAGATAAGATGCTTGGAGTGGCCTGCTTCTAGGACATGATTCCTTTCGTGGCAGATTGATTCATACAAGGGTTACTAGTGTATGGTCCTCCATCAATATACCTACATTATTGTAATGCCTTGACCCCATTTACCCAGAGTCGATGCATTATTTTAATACATTGGCATGATTACAATGAATCATGTCCCGAAGGACCGATCGGTTTAGAAGTCTTGGAAAAATAGATCACATACATGAATGTTACATTTTCACTTTATGACGTACAAAACAGCATAAATAATCTTTATGAACGCCATTATTCCCTTGGATTAACCCTGCATATCAATCACATTACACTTCTTGGAATCCTGGTAAAAATAAAACATAGAAAGGGGTGAGCTCAAATGCTCAGTAAGGGTAAGCAATACAGCAGAAACTTTCAAAAATAACCATAAACATTTAAGGAAATGTATAAAACTAAAAAGAGCCATTTAAACTTGAACTTCAGCATAATATGGCAGAAATAAAGTGAAATAATGACATTTACTTATTCACATGGATATTCTACTAATCTAATAATAACATGCAATATCACTAACCACTTTCATAATGATGTAATTCATGATGTCGAACATTAATTTCTGTGTCGAGGCCTCGTGCCAAGACCTAAGGGATAATTGTAACTGGAACCCAACCCGGAGATCCTCTGTAACCAGACTCCATCCCGGAGTGCCTCTAATAACCGGACACCAACCTGGAGTGCCTCTAATAACCGGACACCAACCCGGAGTGCCTCTAAAAACCGGACACCAACCCGGAGTGCCTCTAATAACCGGACACCAACCCGGAGGGCTTAATTTTACCGGTCCCCAACCCAGAACATACTAGCCCAACACATTCATCTTAAGAAGAGGATGAAATATAACATAAACATTCGTATTAAAGCTAACATAAAAAATATCAAAAATTTAATCATAAAACATTAATGGAATAAAAATAACTCATCCATAGTCAAAAATATCACAAAACCTTAAATAAAATATGGCTGATTTGTATCATAATAAATCAACTTGAAAAAAGATTAATATTTATCAAAGGATGTTGACATAGATTTTTTTTGAAAAGGATTGAGGTGCAACGGCCTCTATATTAAATGAAAAAATAAAACAGGAGAAGAACAAAAAAGAACCACAAAAAATATAGATAATCAGAACCAGGGTCCTTAACCCATTCAAGAACTGCATTCCGATTGAGGGATTCCCGCCTGAGTCCAGGCATTACTGTCCGGCTGGAAGCCCCGTGTGCAGATCTCCTTCTCAAGTAGGGATGGAGTTCAAAATGATGTCTTTTCTTATCTTCTGTTGAACTATTCATCCAACTCCAGCGCCAGAAACAGTCTGGACGACTCCATTAATTCTGAAACGGTATCCTCAAAACTGAACCATCAATCAACGCCTTTGTTTCTCCTGAGGGTAAGCTCATCAGGGTCTAACCATCCAAGCATGCCTCACCAGGGTCCTCAAAATAAAACCAGATAAAGATAACAATGAATTAGAAAGAAAGCAGAAGAAAAATATAGATAACAGAACATCACTGGCCAGATAATGAAGGATCAATTATGAGGTCTAAAAGAATATAAATTCCCAAGTCTGAAATTCAGTATTAATGAGCTCAAGCTTAAGACCAAACCTTACAGTACATAGCTTGACAATGCAGCTACACCGCATTCAGAAAAGCACCAATTCAAGAAATGATCCTAAAGATAGGAGATCTATCCAAAACCCTTTTCAAGAGGGGTGAAAAAACATCGGGAAGTTTGTCATACCAAATGAAGACATCACCTTCAGCTCCTTTGTTAGCCAATCCATCTGCAACAGAATTAGCTTCCCTCTAGACATGAGTAATAATATGATCCATAGAGAAAACCGAATCTAAACAATTAATCCATCGATTTTGAAGCTTCCAGGAAAGGTGACATGAACCATCCCTAATAGCAGAGACAATCCTAGTCGAATCACTCACTAGCCAGATATTATTCCAACCATATTTTTTGGCCTGCTCCACTGCAACGATGATTCCCATCATCTCAGATTCAATTGATGAAACAATACCACAAGAGCCATGAAAGCAACCCACCACCATTCCCTTATGATCTATGAACATGGCACCATAACCAGAAGGACCAGGATTACCTTTCGATGCACCATCCAAATTAACTTTCAACCAACTAAAAAAAGGCTGTTTCCATAGAACTTCAAAAGTGCCAACTGGAGGTTTAAAATTTTCTTTGATACCAATTCGGTCAAGAACTGTGAAATAATGAATGGAATTAGCACAATAATGCTTATTAGGTAGGTCAGCCACACGTATCTCAACAAGTATGCATGAGAGAGAAGAGGTTACTGAGAAGGATTTATTCTCATGAAAAATTTGATTCCTAGAGAACCAGAAAAAATGCAACAATTCAGAAGCTACAACTTGAAATAAATCCAGCAGTTGTGATGAGAGACCAAGATAGTTCCATATTTGAATAAAGTCCACAATTGAGGATGTCCTAGGAAGAGAAATCTCAAATATATCCGCTAAAGCCTTCCATATTGATGTCGCAGTTGCACAATAGAGGAATAAATGATCAGCATCCTCTCTGTGTTGGTGATAGAAAACACAAGAAGAACATAAAGATATACAACAATTTTGAAGATAATAATAAGTTGGAATCTTGCAATGAGCAATTATCCAAACCAAATTAGAGTGATATGGTCTAATAAAATTTTTATGCAATTTCCTCATCCATTTATTGTCAAAGTTGGGGTTCAAGGAGAACTCATAAAAGCCTTTAAAGTGAGAATTCCATTAGCCGCAGGCTCCCAAGCCCAAAAATCCTTCTTGTTTGAGAAACAATAATTGTTGACAATGTTTATAATGTTGATTGGAAGTCCTTCAAAGTCTTGAAGTTGGTCCTTAATGGTAATATCTAGATCAATGTTCGTATCATCCATCACCAAATCTATAAGGGGATCATCATTCCATTGGGATTTCCAGAAATTAAGAGATGATTCCTTTGAGAATAACCATCTAGAATGAGCATCAATTGAGGAAAATATGTATTTGAAAGCAGGCCAGACAGAGGAATAAATATGATTAAAAGACCCCATCTTTATCCTGTTAATGAATTTTCCCCGAAGAAAGTGTGAACTCTCGGAACTGCTATTAAAAAGACTCCACAAGAATGAATCCTGCAATGAATCATTAAAGAGCACCAAATTCTTTATACCTAAACCCCCAGCATCATATGGCTTGCAGTACTCTAACCAAGGAACTGTGGCCAGCTTTTTTTTGAAGATACTGCCACTCTAAATAAAGTTCCTAAGGGAGGTATTGACACTTTTTATAAGAGAAATAAGACATTTGTAAACCATAAAAGAGTATACCATCTTGGAAATAATGACAGACTTCATTAAACAAACCTTTCCATCCATGGAGAGGGACTTTCCTTTCCAGGTAGAGAGACTCCTTCTAATCATACATATAATCTCTGTGAAATAACAAGTTTTCGGCTTCCCAAAAAACAAGGGAACTCCCATATAATTTAAGGGAAGAGATCCTTCCTTAACATTAATCTCATTGACAATAAAATTTTTCCTTTCCTCACTTATGTTCTTACCAAATTAAACAGAAGATTTCTCCCAGATGATATCATGACCAGAGATAAAAGCATAGTGTAAAAGAGCTCTTTTGATATTTTTTATATTTCTCTTATCACCCAAAGTGAATATGATGATATCAACTCCATATAAAAGGTGAGTGGGAGCAATGATACCTCTGGCAGCATTAATAGACTTCATCTTCCCATTCCCATCCATGATAGAAAGTATTCTACTCAAATAATCCTCTGCTATATAGAAAATAATTGCAGAAAGGGGATCACCTTGTCTAACCCCTCTAGAGAAATCAATGAAACCACGAGGGGATCCATTAATAATAATTGAAATCCGAGCAGAGAAAAATATGGTCTTGATCCAAGCAATGAAAACTTCATTAAACCCAAACATAAGAAGAACATTGCAAATAAAACCCCAATTCATAGTATGAAAGGCCTTTCTAACATCAAGCTTGAGAGCAATATTACCACCTCGTGTAGGTTTCTTAAGAAATTTAACACATTCTGAGGTAGTAATGAGACAATCTTGAATAGATCTTCCCTTGATAAAGCCAATTTGATTATGGGAAACAATCCTACTAGCAATTTTTGTGAGTCTTGTGGAAAGGATTTTACAGATGATTTTAAAAATAGTGTTGACTAAATCCACAGGTCTGAACAAATGCATTTCATTAGCATTATCAGTTTTTGGGATAACAGAAAGGAACTGAGCATTTATTCCATAAGGTAGGTACCCACCTTTGATGAAATGAATTACAAGTTTACAGACATCATATTGAATGATGTACCAGTAAGTTTGGAAAAAGAAGTTACCAAAACCATCTAGACCTGGGGAGCTTTCAGGTTTGAGACTAAAAACAACCTATTTTATTTCAATTCTCAAAGGAATAGAAGTGAGATTAGCATTATCTTGATAAGTGACCAATTTGTGGATAATACCCTCCACCGGCTCATTCATTGAAGTAGGTCCATTAAAGAGATCCTTGAAATAATAAATGACATGTTTTGAGAGATCCCTATCATTGTCAATAACTTGGTCCCCATTCTTGATCATTGAGGGAGGTTTAGAAATATTCGTAATTCATTGTAGGGAATTGAATAATTTTGTGTTCCTGTCACCATCCTTTAACAATTTAGCCTTAAAAATGTCCCTTTGTAAAGAATCTTTCATATTCAAGAGGTTATTAAGCTTTGAAACAATCTCAGAATCCTCCAGGAGCCCATTAAGAAAGTTATTCAAAGTATTCTGAACTTGCAAATACCGAAGAGAATCTTCAAGAGATGAGATATCCTGATCAATAAGTCTAAATTTCTCTTTGCTCCATGTTCTCAGGGATCTTTTAAGGACTTTTAGTTCGTCAATGAAAATAAACACATTATGGCTTGATTTGATAGAATTCCAGGTGTTTTTAACTATAAAAGCACAGTCAAGATGATTAACCTAGGATTTGTTGAATCTGAAGGGCAAAGGAGGTCTAGATTCCTTGCCACACAGATTAACAAGTATTGGATGATGATCAGAATTAATCTTAGGAAGAGTTATACAGGAGATGGATCCCCAGTAATCAAGGGAAACTTCATTAATATATGCTCTGTCAATTCTGCTAGCAACAACTATATTTAAAAAACTCCTGTACCAGGTGAATTTATCCCCAACCAAATTAATTTCATGCAGATCATTGGAATCTATGCAATTCATAAAATCCCTAGAGGAGATGACATTAAACACAGCACCCTGCTTTTCATCCGGATGAATGATTGAATTAAAGTCCCCAATAATAATCCAAGGATCAGAAATGATAGAATAAACTACAGAAAAATCCATTTATAGTCTCCTACGATCCTGATAACTAGTATTGGCATAAACAATAGAGCAATAGTGCTAAAGACCAGAGACTTTGAAGGAACAAGTCACATGTTGTCCACCATTATCAATTAAAGACATGTCAGAAAAAGATGTGTGAGCCAAGAACCAGATAATTTTGACTTCAGAGGAACAAATATTATAGTCCACTAAGTAAAAACCAAGAGATTTCAGACTAGCAATGTTTGGGGAGAAAATCCTCTTGGGTTCAGAAATCCCAATAAGAAGATGTCTATACTATATAACAAAGGATTTTAGGGATCTCATAGTGTTTTAATTGGCCAATCCCTGACAGTTCCAATACACGATCTTCATTTAAACTTAATGCCAGGTTTGGAGCCCTCTTTGTTTGGGACATTATCTTTGATTTTGATTTCCTTAGAGGGTATTCCTACTTTCCTTTTGGGAATTTTTGAACCTTTAACACCTTGAAGAAGATCATAAATATTTGAAACCTTGAGATTATCTTTATCTTGAGATTCAGGGGATATTCTGTCATTAAAACTTCTATTCTGACCACTTTGACTACCAGCAGAAGTCAAATTAGTTACAAAATCTTTTTCATTACCCGAAGTAGATAAGGAGATAACAGATTCATGTAATGACTGACTAGAAATAACTTTTACATCCATAGTATTAGAAGGAATCAAAGTATTAAAAGAAGGATGTGAGCATGATTGAATAGCAACATGCTGATCAGCAGAGTGTTCCTCTAAACATGCATCGGTTTCCAAAATATTCTTAGCTAAAGTAGGAACTGTAAAAAGATCCAAAGAATTGCATACCATGGGAGACATGACTGTCATGTCTGACTTAGGTATGCAAGCATCAGGATTAAATTTAGTGGCTCCTAACGCACTAAGAACAAAATCTTGATCAGCAATTCAATCCTGCTTTCCAGAGTTAAGGTTTCTAGTATTTTTACTATTCTTTAAGGACACCACATGATCAAAAATGTCTTTATAATAGTCTAGAAATATTTTATTCTCCTCCTCTTACTTATGTGAGGCCACAACAAATTTATGAACCTCATTGAACAGTTCAGTAAAAAGTTCCATATCGTCCTCACAGACCCATTCTAAATTCGGCTCTTCCTCCTCAATCATGTCAGACCAAGAGACCTTGTGTGAAGTGGAAGAAACAGATTGATTTGAAATAGAAACATTGGAAGTATTTGTAATAGGTAGGTTTTGAACATGAGGGACCAATGGGTTTTTTAGAATCCCTTTTTTCTCTACAAAGACTGACTTGTTATTTTTGTTCCTATTAACCTCAGTCCAATATGAGGTTTTGACTATAGTACTAGGATACCTCTGATTCATCCTACAATTTGAGACCGTGTGCCCTACAATTTTGCATACATCACAAAAATAGGGAACGTCTTCATATTCCAATCTGATATCAGTTTTGAAGCCATTAGCATTAAAAAGAATGCTACTAGGTATTTTAACTTCCAGATTTATGTAAACCATAATTATTGCAAAGAATACAATTTCACTATCTATTGTATGCTGATCCAACCTAATTGGGGTTCCTGGACATGATGCAATGTCATTAAGAATTGTCAGATGCCAATATACCCAATTTAAACCATACAGTCTCACCCAGATTTGTGCATTCGATTGTTTAAAAGTAAAAGGATTGAAATTAACATCCCAATCAGATAGTCTTAAAATCCCAGGTTTAAGTTTCAAATTACCCAGATTCCAGGCAAAATTAAAAGATTCTGATGAATTGAGAATAATGTGAAAATAACCATTACCAATTGAGATTAATCTCCAATCCCTTAAGCCTCAGTAGTCTGAAATTATGCTCTTAAGCTCATCATGAGACCAAGGTTTTTCTTCTTTTGAATAAATCAAACGACCAAGTAAAGAAAATTTGCATAGATCTAACCTTTGTTGCAAAGCATCTGGGTCCGCCACCACTGAGAAATATCTCTTTTTTGAAATCAATTAAAAGTCACATAATTATATAGAAAACCTTTATTTTTAAAATATCTTTATAAGCTTGTGAAGGAAGCTTCAAAGGTGTAATAACGGCGGAGAATAACCACACCTGCCGTATAAGTTAAAAAAAATTCTTACCTTAATTTTGTCAAAAAGGTTAAAAAAGACCTTGTTTGGAAAACGACGGATAGATTCTTTTATAAACCTCTTATAAAAAGTCAAACAAGGGTATAAATGTCTTTAACCCATATTCTTGTAAATAGTAAAAATGTTTTGAAATAAACTTTTAAGAAACATGGATGTGGATGATAAAGAGATCCCAGTAGATTATTACGTATATACAACCTCGGATAATGAAGAGATTGCGAAATAAACCTCTACCAATTTGGTAACTTACGAAACATACAACCCATGAAAGAGGTATCATACAATGAATATGTAAATACACATAAATTAAAGTGTATTACACAAAGAATATAATTATGGGCAGTACATACACCACAGAAAAGGTAATGGTGGCAATATGGCATGAATCTCATGGGAATAAGGAGTGAGATGAAAACCCCTTACCTTGTACTTTCCTTTAGTCGAGCGTACGTTTAACCTCCTGTACGAAGATCGTAGTATGTTATTAATATATACCAGAAGAATATCAATATTTATGATATCATACATGATTCATTTATGACTTTATATTACCCATTTAATAATAATTTCCATGTTAAGTTAACATTTCGGGGAATAATCACTTTCTTTATCGTACGTGTTTTAACTTGTCACTCTTGGTTGTATAACTTAGATCATGATTTAAATACTTCCAGAATATAAAAAATGATAAATATATCATATATATTTAGAATATAAATATTTATAATAGACATATATATGAAATGGAAAACACCATTTATGGAGACGGTAGTCCGTACATACGCATAAACATTGTTTCTGTTTTCATATAGTATTGAACGGAAGTAAGTGAATAAGATATATGTATGTAAATAAATCATTATATATATATATATATATATCTCCAGTAGAATTATTATTTCATATATTACATACTTATTAGTAATATATATTTTTATAATGGTCGATGAATGGTTAACTTGGAAATGAATCTCATCGCGTCGTGGAGACGGTAATCCGTACATACGCACGAGTGAAAATATCATTATTTTGATATTAAAATAATATATAATTGGATGTTATATCATATATACAGAATAATTATCATGTTATATTTATTATTTATATAAATTACATATCATTATTATACCCATCCAAATAATTATATATTGAATAACAATTACACCACGACGTGGAGACGGTAAGCCGTACGTACGCACGTATGGTGACATGTCATTCAAAGGATGGATAGAATATTGAATATGGTTGTACCATATTTATAATAATATTATAGTATATAGGAGATACTGGATTCATTATTTTAGAATGGTAATAACAAAGAAAGAAGAAGTGGAAGAAGAAAGGAACTTGAAAAAGGGTGGTGAAATCATTACCTCTTCTTCGGGTTATTCCTTTTGATTTGATCAAAAGGCCTCCTTAGGATGGCTTTCTGACTAAAATAAGGCCTCTATGATGAAGTGAGGGAAGTTGAGAGAGTATTTGGGCAGGGTTTGGCCGAACCAAAAGGCTTTGAAGGTGTGAATTAATGATAAGTGTGAGTGTCCTTTTATAAGAGGGGTGAGGGGCACCTTTGGAAAAGCTAGAAATATTATTTTATAATAAATTAATATTCGGTTTATAATGGCTCCAAAGTGGATTATTTAAAGGTTAAGGTGGTTATGGGTCGAAAACTACTCAACCAATAGAATTTACACAGGTTTGTGTCATTATATTATCCTTATATTTTAGTTTTAAAACTTAGTTAATTAGTTTGACACTTACCATGTCACTTTGTATTTTTATATTATATAGTTAATAAACATACAATATACATCCAAGCGACCCCAAAGTGGTCCATTAATGATAAAAATATCATTATATAAGCCTGTTGGCTGAAACTTAGATTTTTAGGAATTTAATATCAATTAATAATATAATATTTGTTTTAAAAACTCTTTTATGTCAATTTTGACACTATTCAATAATTGACTTTTGTAAAAATCATAGAAGAATGATTACTTCTAACAAAGTCAATTAAATCAATCCTAATATGTCATATTATCCTAAAAAATTAGTTTAATTCATTAAAAGTCTCAAATTAAATTTTTTTAGGTATTTATAATATCAATTATTTTAATTTTTCACTATTATGTTAATTACTGCATCATCATTGTGTCATAAATAAATTAAATTATTTAATGTCTAAAAATTATAAATAAAATACCATTATGTAGGAAAGATTTTTATATTTTTAAGGAATACTCATAGTCTAAAATCCAACATATATAACCCTATTTAAAAATTGTTTTTCTAAAAGATATATGCTTATGTCATTTTTGTATTTATTTTAACTTAATTAATATAAAGTGTCATTATCACATACAAGTGGCTCCATGGGGTCCAAAAATCGACCCAAAGATGCCCATGGTCAGAAATGTATCAACCAATAAGGTTAGGACATGTTTTAGGGTAATTTAGTATTATTATAATATTATTTTTCTAACCCTTATTTACCAGATTTGCCCTTTAACCATGGTAAATAAAATATGTACCGAAGTAATTATTCAAAATTTCTAAAAATAAAAGTTAACTATTTACACAATTTGAACATCCTGATTCCAAATATGGAATCAATTTTTCCAAATTCAAAACACAGAAATGGCAGAAATTAATTTAAAATTAACTCCTGTTGTCAAAACAAAAAACGTGTTTTTAAGATATAATAACTATTAAAAGATTGATACTTGTTAATGTCCGGTTTAATTGTGAAACTATGTACAATGAAAAAAATTGTATTAAATGGTAAAAATATATTCTAAATATACTTTAAGACCACTAAAATTCATAATTTATCACTAATAATTATTTTGATTAAAAATGTTGTTTTTAATTAAAATTTAGTAATTTTCACTATTCATTAAAATAATAAAGTTATCCGAAAAGTACCAAAATTTCACCTTAGGCTAAATTCAAAACTCCGAATCCAAAAATGAAGTCCATTTTGAGAGATAAAATTTCTAAAATTTTAAAAAGTAGTTATTACTATTCATAACGGCTACTTTGATTGGTCGTGGTGTGTGTTAGAACTCGAAGTTGTGTACAACACACGCTACTGTATTATTCAAAGAGAAGCATACCGTGGAAGCTCAGGGTGTTAAATTCTCCCTTCCTTCAACAAATTAAATCCTCAAAATTTGATATTGTTATTTGAAAATAGAGGTTGAAAATAGAAAATATCTTTGTGGAAAAAAACCCACATCGGAAATTTGGTTAAAAATTTTTTAGTCTTAACATTATGAAAAGAGAAATGAAAGGGTCACCACAAAATTATGATATCAATTAGGAGGACATTGGTGGAAATTATAGAAATATACCTAAAGAAAAAACATAAATATTTATAGGTAGTTATTGAGGTTATCAATCACAAACATGTTTATAATTGAGGTCCTTAAATTCATCAATCTATGATGATTTAAAATACATTCGGTTCAACAAAACCTAAGGTATTAGGATAACACATTTTTGATGTTTCAAAATATCTTAGTTGAAATCCCACATCGAAAAATGAATTAATGAGGCCTCTATTTAAAATAAAGAGTGGAAACTATGAAGATTACCAAAAATAACACATACTAGGGTTCCATGTAGGAAAATATGGATATGGAAGAGAAATCTAACCATCAATTATCTGATGGAGAGTGGTAGAGAACATGGCTATGAAAATTCCAACAATCCCAAATCCATAAATTAGTGATGATTTAAGGTACCATCTAAGACTACATTTCTGTTCTAAGTTCCTTTTTTTAATGTTGAGGAATTTATTTATGAGATTGGCTAAGATCATAAGGAGATATACTTACTTTATAATTAGAATTTTATCCATTAATAAATTTCTACCACAAACTCATCTTTCACCCCACAACATAATACAACTCAAAAATACTCTATTTATCCTAATCATATAGGGTTCCAAATATAATGAATTTATAATTCACATATCAGACCCTTTATGTAAAGAAACTACATTATACCATCCAGGAACTTCATGTAGCACAATGGTAGGCGATAAATCCAAATTACACTATGGTTGTGGGTTAGATTACTGTAGCTTTGTCTGACACGACGGGTCGTCACACGGTCTGCGTGTTGTCCTTCTATAAAAATCCAAAAAAAATAACCTTTAAAACTTAATCCATTCCAACCATTAGACTTATCCAAAATACTATTATCCAAACTCACAGTCCAAAATTTACAAGGAAGTTAAACATAATGAGGATCCTTTTTTCCAAGTAATAACATGTGAATGCCTTCCTCATATATTCTTTTACAACACCGCAACATCCTGAATTACCAAAATCAACCATCTCTTATTCCAAAATCACTACCTCAATATTAGGACCATATTGAGCTTTATCTTTCCTTCAACCAAGTAATTTCCAAAAAAAATTAACTTTCTGTAGAGTCACTTTTCTTAGTACCAAAAAATCTCAAATGCTTAATTAAATATTAATGCAGTACAATCCTTATTTATTTCCAGAACATCATTGATACGACACTTAAATGAAATAATTATAAAATAACAACATAGTAACACTAGTCATTCCTCTTCATCTGTGGTAGTATCATAACTTGATTATTATCCAATAGCATCATTTTCGGCATAGTCTGATGACTGGGACATTAGTTCGCAGAGTGTCCAAAATCCTTGAAAATGAATCATTGTACATTTGAAACCATTCTCTTACCCTTGCAGTCATGTACTTTGTGCCCCTTTCCTCCACACTTATACCAAACTCCCATTCCTTTCAGGCAAGTTCTAGGGTGTTTCTTCCAACAGTTATCACATATGGGAAAATTCTTCTATTCCCTCTTCCCTTTATCCATATTTCTCTCTTCCATCCTTTTCTTCTCTTACTTCCCTTTAAAGCAATATGACTCCGAGAATTCTTTACTCATCTTACCAACACATGATATTATTTCTTCATATGATGATAATACGTGGGAAACTATTTCCCTTCTAAATTCTGTCTTAGGACCACGAAAGATATGATCCTTTTTACTCTTTGGATCATACGTATTACGGGAGTTCACATTCCTTCTAATGGGATCCATTTCTATACAATAGCATCAACTAGTTCAGTTTATGAATTGCAATGAATAATTACCAAACTTGTAAAATACCTAACACAAATTGAACAGTTTATGGATATAATCCATAATCATAAAAATGTTTTCTTTGATTATGTATATACTCATAATCCCTTCATAATGGTTTGTAAAGAAAATGAGAATTATCCTAAGCATATCCCCCAGGAGTGTGGTAACCAAGAGTACAGCAAGTCCAGTTGTCGTGCACCAGTTCCCGTTTGAGTCAAGCTCAAAGCGGTGTTTTCGGGTTTTACCCCTAGGTACATCTATGCCATAGCCGCCTCTACCAGCTCGTATCCAGACATTGATGTATTTCTTGGAAAACTCACAAAATCTCTACAATACCATAATTATAGGAAGTTCTTCTATACTAATCCTCAATGTTTATCTTAGGGAAATGTGCTCTAATCAGAGTATATCTAAATCTAGTTTCCAAGGTTATTGCTAAACTTCCTCTGATACCAACTGTAACGCCCCGACCCTAGTTACCCAGTGTCAGTGCCTTATTTTAATACATTGGCGTGATTACAAGGAATCAAGTCCCGAAGGACCGATCAGTTTAGCAGTCTTGGAAAAATAGATCACATACATGAATGTTACATTTGCACTTTATGACGTACAAAACAACATAAATAATCTTTATGAATCCCATTATTCCCTTGTCTTAACCCTACATATCAATCACATTACACTTCTTGGAATCCTGGGAAAAATAAAACATAGAAAGGGGTGATATCAAATGCTCAATAAGGGTAAGCAATACAGCGGAAACTTTCAAAAATAAGCATAAACATTTAAGGAAATGTATAAAACTAAAACAAAAGCCTTTTAAACTTGAACTTCAGCATAATATGGCAGAAATAAAGTGAAATAATGACATTTACTTATTCACATAGATATTCTACTAATCAAATAATAACATGCAATAAAACTAACCACTTTCATAATGATGAAATACATGATGCCGAACTTTAATTTCTATGTCGAGGCCTCGTGCCAAGACCTAAGGGATAACTGTAACCAGAACCCAACCCGGAGAGCCTCTATAACCAAACTCCATCCCGGAGTGCCTCTAATAACCGGACACCAACCCGGAGTGCCTCTAATAACCGGACACCAACCCGGAGTGCCTCTAATAACCAGACACCAACCCGGAGGGCTTACTTTTACTGGTCCCCAACCCGGAACATACTAGTCCAACACATTCATCTTAAGAAGAGGATGAAATATAACATAAACATTTGTATTAAAACTAACATACAAAATGTCAAAATTTTAATCATAAACCATTAATGGCATAAAAATAACTCATCCATAGTCAAAAATATCACAAAACCTTAAATACAATATGGATGATTTGTATCATAATAAATCAACTTGAAACAAGTTTAAAATTTATCAAAGGTTGTTGACATAGATGAAATCAATACTATTTGAGAGAAATATCTCTTTTTTGAAATCATTTAAAAGTCGCATAATTATAGAGAAAACATTTATTTTGAAAATATCTTTATAAGCTTGTGAAGGAAGCTTAAAAGGTGTAATAACGGCAGAGAATAACCGCACCCACCGTATAAGTTAAAAAAACATTCTTACCTTAATTTTGTCAAAAAGGTTAAAAAGGATCTTGTTTGGAAAACGACGGAAAGATTCCTTTATAAACCTCTTATAAAAAGTCAAACAAGGGTATAAATGTTTTTAACCCATATTCTTGTAAATAGTAAAAATGTTTTGAAATACATTTTTAATAAAGATGGATGTGGATGATAAAGAGATCTCAGTAGATTATTACGTATATACAACCTCGGATAATGAAGATATTACGAAATAAACTGTTACCAATTTGGTAACCTACGAAACAAATAACCCATGAAAGTGGTATCATACAATGAATATGTAAATATTCATAAATTAAATTGTATTACACAAAGAATATAATTATGGGCAGTACATACACCACACAAAAGGTAATGGTGGAAATATGGCATGAATCTCACGGGAATAATGAGTGAGATGGAAACCCCTTACCTTGCACTCTCCTTTAGTCGAGAGTACGTTTAACCTCCTGTACGAAGATTGTAGTATGTTATTAATTTATATCGGAAGCATATTAATATTTATGATATCATACACGATTCATTTATGACTTTATATTACCCATTTAATAATAATTACCATGTTAAGTTAACATTTCGGGTTAATCACTTTCTTTATCGTACGTGTTTTAACTTGTCACTCTTAGTTGTATCACTTATATCATGATTTAAATACTTCAAGAATATAAAAAATGATAAATATATCATATATATTTAGAATATAAATATGTATAATAGACATATATATGAAATGGAAAACACCGTTTATGGAGACGGTAGTCCATACTTACGCATAAACGTTGTTTCTATTTTCATATAGTATTGAACAGAAGTAAGTGAATAAGATATATGTAAGTACATAAATCCTTATATATATATATATATATATATATCTAGTAGCATTATTATTTCATATATTACATACTTATTAGTAATATATATTTTCATAATCGTCGATGAATGGTGAACTTAAAATGAATCTCATCGCGTCGTGGAGATGGTAATCCGTACGTACGCACGAGCAAAAATATCATTCTTTTGATATTAAAATAATATATAATTTGATGGTATATCATATATACAGAATCATTATCATGTTATATTTATTATTTACATGAATTAAAAATCATTATTATACCCATCCAAATAATAATATATTGAATAACAATTACACCATGACGTGGAGACGGTAAGCTGTACGTACGCACGTATGGTGACATGTCATTCAAAGGATAGATAAAATACTGAATATGGTTGTACCATATTTATAATAATATTATAGTATATAGTAGATAATGGATTCATTATTTTAGAATCATAATAACAAAGAAAGAAGAAGTGGAAGAAGAAAGGAACTTGAAAAAGGGTGGTGAAATCAATACCTCTTCTTCGGGTTATTCCTTTTGATTTGATCAAAAGGGCTCCTTAGGATGGCTTTCTGACTAAATGAAGGCCTCTAGGATGAATTGAGGGAGGTTTAGAGAGTATTTGGGTAGGTTTTGGCCGAACCAAAAGGCTTTGAATGTGTGAATTAATGAGAAGGGTGAGTGTCCTTTTATTAGTGGGGTGAGGGGCACCTTTGGAAAATCTAGAAATATTATTTTATAATAAATTAATATTCGGTTTATAATGGCTCCAAAGTGGATTATTTAAAGGTTAAGGTTGGGAGGGGTCGAAAACTACTCAACCAACAGAATTTAGACAGGTTTGGGTCATTATATTAACCTTATCTTTTAGTTTTAACACTTAGTTTATTAGTTTGACACTTACCATGTCACTTTGTATTTTTATATTATATAGTTAATAAACATACAATATACATCCAAGTGACCCCAAAGTGGTCCATTAATGATACAACTATCATGATATAAGTCTCTTGGCCGAGCCTTAGATTTTTAAGAATTTAAAATCAATTAATAATATAATATTTTTTTTAAAACTCTTTTATGTCAATTTTGACACTATTCCATAATTGACTTTTTTAAAAATCATAACAGAATGATTACTTCTACAGAAGTTTATTAAATCAATCCAAATATGTCATATTATCCAATAAAATTAGTTTAATTAATTAAAAGTCTCAAATTATATTTATTTGGGTATTTATAATAACAATTATTTTAATTGTTTACTATTATGTTAATTACTGCATCATCATTGTGTCATAAATAAATTAAATTATTTAATTTCTAAAAATTATAAATAAAATACCATTATGTAGGAAATATTTTTATCTTTCTGAGGAATATTCATAGTCGAAAATCCAACATATATAACCCTATGTAAAAATTCTTTTTCTAAAAGATATATGCTTATGTCATTTTTGTATTTATTTTAACTTAATTAATATAAAGTGTCATAATCACTTACAAGTGGCTCCATGGGGTCCAAAAATCGTCCCAAATATTCCCATGGTCTGACATGTATCAACCAATAAGGTTAGGACACGTTTTAAGGTAATTTAGTATTATTATAATATTATTATTTTAACCCTTATTTACCACATTTACCCTTTAACCATGGTAAATAAAATATTTACCGAAGTAATTATTCAAAATGTATAGAAATAAAAGTTATGTATTTACACAATTTTAAAATCCTGATTCCAAATATGCAATAAATTTTTCCAAATTCAAAAAACAGAAGTGGCAGAAATTAATTTAAAATTAATTCTCGTTGTCAAAACAAAAAGCGTATTTTTAAGATATAATAACTATCAAAAGATTGATACTTGTTTATGTCCGGTTTAATTGTGAAATTATGTCCAATGACCAACATTGTATTAAATGGTAAAAATATATTTTAAATATACTTTAAAACCACTCAAATTCATAATTTATCACTAATAATTATTTTGATTAAAAAAGTTGTTTTTAATTAAAATTTAGTAATTTTAACTATTCATCAAAATATTAAAGAGATCCGAAAAGTACCAAAATTTCACCTTAGGATAAATTCGATACTCAGAATCCAAAAATGAAGTCCATTTTGAGAGATAAATTTTCTAAAATTTTAAAAATTAGTTATTTCTATTCATAACAGCTACTTTGATTGGTCGTGGTGTGTGTTAGAACTCGAAGTTGCGTACAACACACACTACTGTATTATTCAAAGATAAGCATACCGTGGAAGCTAGGGGTGTTACAATTATGACAAAAACATTTCCCCGCTATTGAGAATTATTTGTGTCTTTATTTCTATTTTCATTGGATAAATAGTGATGTCTAGATAATTTATTTATAACATAGCTAAACATTTCTTTCCTATAAAATTTCAACTAAATCCTAGTATTTAAGACTTTATCAATTCATATTGAGATTTACCTTCAATGGATTCACACTAGGATGAAATAATTATATCTTTTCCCTATTCATGATCCAAATATATGTAAAATTTACCTTAAGAACTATGTAAGGGTTGATTCCCATAACCATGTGTTACGTAGTACTACTAGGATATCTCATCCCAATCCTTACCACATATCCTATTTCCAGGGATGATTCTATACTAAATGTGATAACTTTACTACTTCATGTTAGGTTTCATCCTTCCTTCTCTCACCAAGGAACCCATACATTTATCCCTTTCATTCCTATGTAATAACTGGATATATTAAAAGTTACATTTCTTAGAACTAGTTGTGTCTTGATTCTATTATCATATGATATGTAGTGATGCATATATATCTTATATTAGGCCCATCTAGAAAGTACTGTTACCATATTATCCTCTATTATATACTAGTGTATTATTTTTCCTCATTCACATTAAGTTTTCCTCCATTTCCCCTACAATGGAATACTAAATACCTTAAGTCAACTATTCTTATAAGAAAACAAAAAGCCTTCAGTTAAGAATATTTTATTGGGAAATTATCATTTCATACATGGTTTTCATTGCATGACTCTAAACCAAAATAAAAAATGTTCCATCCTATAATACATTAAACTACATATACTAGTCTATTCTATTTGAACTTATTCCCTTATGTATCATCCATGTCTAAGTAAGAGTTCTTAGTGTATAGGTTTACCAATTTTCATAGGGACTTTTCTAAAATCCATAAAATATGATGAAACCATTTAATTTTCTTCTGTGTATGAGACAGATCTTTATAGAGACCCCTTCCAAGAACTATGTGCATATTGATTTCTATTTTCATGGAATTAATTGTGGCCTCCATGTCACTTATGTCAAACCCAATCATAATTTTTATTTCATAAAAACTTTACTAGTGTACGGTATCTACATTTATAGAGGGTTTTAGACATAAAACATACATTATGACACTATATAATGATACCCAGATCTCTTATATTGGGTATAAACATATGTATTACTTCTAATATTAACCATATACCAAAATAAAAATTCACTTATTAAGAATTGCATGTGGAATGACTTTTTTATTTATAAGATACATAGTGACACTGATAGTTCTCAATCTAGGGCCATCTATAAATATTGATAATTATGAGTATTATATTTATTCACATTGGGAATTTCGACATTATACATTATATTAGGATGGAATGTTTTATTTTTAGAACTTCATTTGAATCAATTCCTATTATATCAAGAAATATAGTGACATCTAGAGGTCACGACCCAAGTTTACTTGTAGATTTCATAAAATTTAATCCTCCTCTCTATCTTAGTGCTTTTGACCTCTCATTCACATCTACTTCGTCAATATCCCTACGTTAAGTTGAATCCATTATTACTTTCTCTATGCATGATCCATAATTTTCTTGAGATCTTGTATAAGAACTATGTGTATCTTGGTTACTATTATTATAGGATACATAGAGACATTTGATCCATTTTTTTGATACCATCTATGAAACATCACTCATAGCTATTTCCCCCATTTTATAATGTCCAAACCACATCCAGTTCCATATTATGGGGTTCCAGTCACCTTTTTAATATCTCATTATCATATTCCACACATTGTAACTTAAGTGTTTAAATCTCTACAAACCTTTCATTAATATTGTTAATGAGTTTATATGATCCCAAAAAATGGCCCATACGCTTAGTAGTAAAATTTATATTTCATATTTGTCTTATTTGTCCTATTTGTAACCAAATAGAGGAATGTTTTTGTCCTATGGGTAAGATCATGTAACCCTATATTCCCTCAACAATACTATTGTGGGAATTGTCATTCAATTTCATCCAATAGTCATCCTCAACATGCATGTTCCATGTTATCAACTCCTGATTTAGATAACTCAGTGTGTTCTTTTCACAGTTCTCATTCATTCTTCAAATGTTTTGAATTAATCCTAGATCTAGAGTATTAATCCCTTCCACTAGATAAATGATCAATCCAAGTAAACAATAAAATATAGATATCTGTCCAACTTTGTTTCATCTACCTCCTTCACTGATAGTATCTTGCAGGCCCAAATAGTAGTGTTATATCCTTACTTTCTGACCTCTTCAGAAATTCTACCAGGTTTTATTATAATCTCCTAAACATTATCCAGCTATTAGTGGAGGTTGTTTACCAAGACTACCCTTCAGTAGAAAATTTTCATTACATAACCATTTTCATGATATGTTGAGGTAGTTCTTATAGTTCCATGGCCCTAAGACCCATAGGGAAAACAATAGCATCATACGTTATAGTCTCTAATCAGATCATCTCATCCATCTCCCACTCGTCAAAAATTTTCTTTATAGTTGTGTGGATATCATTATAGTCACATATATCATTCCTTGGGGAGATTTAAATTTAATCAATATTGGGAAATTTATATAATAGTTTTCCCATGGGTGAATCATAGATCAACACCCATAATTCAGGAAACACAAGATTTTTTATGGACTATTGGAGTATAAGAGACCCTTGGTTTTAACTAGAACCCACTACGGAGATTGGAATTTAAGTTCCCATCAAGTCACTTAATATGATCATGAGCTGGACATATTTAGTGGCCTTTAATTCCTCTTATAATTGTGACATTGGGGTAGTAGATTGATCTATTTAATACTTAGTGTTTGTTGGTGGTGGTACTATGGATGATCATAGAAAATATATGAATCATCCAAAAAATATTTGATTTTTAGATAGGTAGTGTGAGTGTTTAACACCACTTTTGGGATTGTTAATCCCTCCTGTTTCCACAACTATTCTATAATTCTTTGAAAGAATACCCTCCATCATTGTTTACTTATTGGTTTACCTAATGGAAATAATAATCATATGTGCCACCAATTTATCATCTACATTGGTCATTGTGTATTCTCTCCATATAATTCTTCAAGTAAACATAGTTAGTGCCCTTATAGGGATTAACATGTCTACCTGAGACCCTTCAATATAAGTGATATATAGATATGGTAATAGGTATATAGGATCTAAATCCCCTTAGTCTTAGAGATACATGGAATAATTGAGTATATTTTTTCCCAGTACCTACCTCACATATTCCTCAATTTCTACCAACTTCATAACTCCTTCTATACATGTTTTTGAAAAAAGGTATCCAAATAAGTTGTTTTGAATTTTTCTCAACTATAACCAAAGGCTCAAAAAATTCTAGAAACATCCATCCTCAAGGCCTTCTTCTTGATAACTTGGAAACTATCCTTGTAAATTATGACCTCATCAATAGTATGGGAAATTTTTCCAAGCATATAGATACTTTTTATTTTTCAATTAATAACACCACCACAACATAATATAAAATGAAAATGTATAATAGATATTCATACTCTTTTTACTCTACACTTTACACATACGAAATAGAATTCAGAGGAAAATAACATCAACAAATTTAAGTGAAATACATTAAATCACATAATTGGGGTTGGGGATATGGTTCATCAGAGATGGGTTCATTACCAAATATGACTCATTAAACTATTTAATCATCTAAGACTACCTCATATGGAGACCTCTGTGTGGATAATATGGTAGAAATTAATCAATTCTTACTTAGAGGTGGTAGAATTTATGGTTCTATTTCTAGGTCTGATGGTCTTAAAACTAGGAAGGTGGAGAGAGGGTATTTTCCTTTTACCTCTAACATCATTATATGGACAAGTGAGAGTCCATTTTTTATTGGGGTGGTTGATACAATAGAACTTCCTAACAAAGTTCCATCCTTAGAATATTAGGGAGACTTTATTAATGACTGTACTAACCACATCCCATGTAAGAATAAAAAATTTGAACATGACATAGGTTAATTGAAATTGAAAAAAAATCTTCATAGAATTTTTTTTCTATTTTTATTAGAGGATAAGGATTTCATTACATTCTTTATAGACTGATTTGTTGATCACCCATTCACTATTGTATTTGTTTCACATTTACTACACACATATTGTAAGGGGGGCCCTAACATTTATTTCATTAACCAACATCTCCAGATCCCTGATATATATCCTCACATGTACGTGATTATTTTTAAGGATAATGTTTATAGGATATTTTAAATTTCCTATATTTGGGGTTTGTACATTGACTTAGAGTACGATTCATATATTCCTATCCTTGTTAGTAGCTAGATAGCTACTCCAAAAATGAAATATCTCAATATAAAATTGATTTAGGGTGATAGTTTTAGTTCTAAATAAGGTTTAATACCTTTCATACTCAGTTTTTTGCTAACACATAACCTTTAGTCGAAGCATCATTTGTCCAATTTTCACTTGACCACCTCACCTTAGGTTACAAGTATTTTTTCCCTCAACTATAAGTTATTAAGAATCTAACAGGTGTGGATTATTAGGACCCTTTTATGCTTCAAATGTAATTGGGATATAAATTCATTAAATAATCTGCATACCATTATTTTATATCATTGAAGTAATTTGATGAGGATAGTATGATTTCACTATGAGTGTTATCTTAGTTCATCATTAACCACACATTTCAAAACACCATATGGTGTTTCTATATTCTTACCTATATAGGTGATGCTAACACCTATCATTTTAGACATCATAGATATTTCTCAAACCTATAAGATGTATATTATCCACAAACGATGGTGCAACCCACTCATACTAACAAGAAACCATCCCTTAAATCTAGTATATATGATTTTTTCTTATACCCTGCACAACCTTAATCTAAAATAGTCACTATCGAGACTTCCCAATAAGTAAATAAGTAAAATTCAAAATATATTATTAGTTCTCTTATTACTTTACCATCTTGCATCGAGAAGGGGTGTATACCTGACACTACCTGGATGAATGGCCTGAACACGAACCATAGAATTCCAAATGGAGTATGGATTTTATATATCTTAAATTTCATGATGACCCAGCCCAAAATTATTTTGAATTGACATGAAATATAGAATGGATAATTTTATTTGTATATATATAGTATGCACTAGTGAATCTTAGCCAACATTGGAATTACCAATACAAAATGATTTCCCTCTACTAATCTAGATACCATCATGAATATAAATTTTATTACTCCTATGTGTGATTATTAAATTAGAATAATATACCCATTGATCCACATTACAAGGAAATTAGAGACAAAAGTCTAGGGATATGTATTTGGATTGACTCTATAAGGCCATTATTCTTAATGAAATCATTCTTACTAAGGAAAATAAGTGCCTTGTGTAATTTTATTCTAAATTATGGAGAATACTATGGCATGTTTTGAGGTTGAACCTTCACCGTGTTTAAAAATAATATATTCATTAATTTATCAAAACTAATTTACATTTTTTGGATAGGTCTCCTTTGTCACCATTTTAGTTTCCTTAAAAAATGTATGACCCAATGGGGGTGTCTATCTGGAATCTCCATAGATAGACTATGAGGGGAGAAATTGTACATTTACCTAAGGATTAACTATCTAGAAATATAATATATATATATATATACCTCAAAATCATATTCCCACTTCTCCATGTGATATATAGAAGGTTTTATTCTGAGGACACCAGTGGCTCAACAACTCGAGAATGATTTGTGAATTTTTGAAAAAGTAAATCTATGATATTTGAAACTCATCATATATTTCCATTATTTTAAATTGATCTTTGAATTAAATGTATGTTTCTTAAACCCAATACACCCACATCCATTCAGTCTTGAGCCCAACCCAAGGGTGCATATCCCAATAATAGTTCTATCATTGGAGTTGGTCAATGATTTCCTAGTGATAAATGGATGAATTGAAATGAATTTTGAGCTCTATATCATACTTATTATTATTTATAGCCGACCTATAATTTCATATAATAAAATCTAAATTAGTGGTAACCTCTTTAATATCCCCCCCCCCATGACGATGTGTTCACCACCTCTAGGTTCATGTACCGATTGAACTAGGAGTTTCAAAAAAAATTATCCATACTCAGGTTTCCAATATCTATCATCAGCCCATTGCCACATAGATGAGGGAATTTTGATATTGGTAAACTCTAACAATGAACTCACATAAATATTGAATGAGTTGATTGAAATAGTCTTTATTTTTTATCTTTTCCTTGCTCAATGTCTTGGAATGATTGATCGATGTTGGATAGAACTTCTGCATTGGGAAAAATATTTGTGGACCTAGATATTTTCTATAAATAATTTAAAAAAAGAGTTAAACTCATTTAAAATGAAGGATACAAACAGTTTTTGTGAAGATGAAGATATGAAACAAAGCATGAAAAAAAAACAAGTGAACATTTCACTGATTATAAAATTTTATCTAGCTCATTACAATCAAGTCGTGATGCTCATTTAAAAGAACCTAGTTTTTCACTCCCTAGGTGTGTGAAACTATGTCATTAGCCCTAGTTATATATACCTAGTTTCTACACATAGGGATTAAAAACCATGTACTTAAAGGTCTTCTCTTTTACCCTGCTTCAATTATCTTACACTCATAACTAGTTCTAAAAAACTAGTTCTCATGACTTATGATTTATGTACCATCAAGCCTTAGAAAAATAAAATTTATAAAACTTTTTACAACTAACTAATAATAAGTAGGGTAAAAAAAGAGAAGGAATTTTTGTATCAAAGAAAATTTAAAACAAAAAAATTAAAATTGTCATGCCTAATAATTGAATATTTTTATGGTTTGAAAGTGAACAAGGACAAATGAAAAGATAAGGAAAACCGGTGAAAATATAAGAAGGTTTGAAACATTAATGAAAGAGAAATAGAAAAGGAGAAAAATTAATGAAATAGGGTGATTAGACTAATCTAAATTGATAAAAAAATTCTCTTCAAACTCAATTTCATTCATAATTATGAAAAATATATGAATAAAGTAATATGAATCACCAAGTTATCACTCGGTTATCAACCTTTCTTGGTTTACTAATCAAAAGAATGGATTGTATCAAAAACTTTCAAGAGAATGTGGTTTAAAAATGAAAAATATAACGAATAATATTTTCTATACTAAGTATTTTAGTTTAAAAAATCGCGTTAATGATCCATTGTTTTTCATTGGTCAATTCATATACTAGTGGATACAAGATACTCATGAAGAATGTGAAAACAATAATGGAATAAATATTTTTACACTACCAAACTCAAATGAATTCTCACATGATTATATCAATTTTTCATTTAAAAAAGAATTGATTTATCACTAAATAAAATTTAATTCTATAATTTACACGTATTATCTCATCATTAAAAAATGATATAAATAATGTCGTAAGATAAAACCTAGAAGGATAATGAAGACAACCATAAAGAACAAGAGCCAATATAGTAAAGAAATTCAGTTCATCTCAATATGATACCCTAATAGAATTTAGTTATACATACTCAAAATTATAGAAAAAATTATAAACAAGAAACCCATATAAAATAGTAAAATCAAAGGACTAAGAATAATAATAAAATGGATCTTATCTATCAAACAAGATCCTTCCTCAAACTCTAACTTCATTTGAACTGCCACTCTTGACTGTTTCCCCATTCCTCTATAGCTACTCAGAAAGCCTCTGATCAATCACCCTTGATGGATGATTACCTCAAATGGAATCTTTCTTCTAGTAAGAAGAAACTAAATGTCCTTTACTCATAGCCTTTAAATATTCTCATCACTACCCATTTCTCCATGTATGATATTGTCACTATTAATCATATCCTTTATGTGACTTGGGTAGAACTCCTCTAAAATTCCACTGCCCCCACATGTATTTTTCATTGTCTTTATAAATGAAGAACAAAGATTCATTTTCCATCTTGGTTTGGTGTTTGAAAGACCTTCATGATACTCTTGAGTAGCTTCCTTATCACACCTCTTTGGGCTTTACGTCTTCCTTTAGTTTTTATTTAGAAGATAGGTAACCATGGTTCTTTTAATCTCTTTATATTAGTCACCCCTTTAAGATTAAAAAAAGTGATTATTTTACATAACAGGTTACACTCAAGAAATAATATCTTAGGTTTAGACTTTTTGAAATTTTTTAAAAATCTATTATGTTATATAGGAAATTAACTAGGGAGAATTATGATATGTGTGATCCTTCCCAAAATTATTCAATCTCAAAAACCTTATGTAAAAATGGTATTCTTATGTATTATTTTTTTACTTTCTTGAAAATATGTTATGCATGAACTTCCTTGAGAGAAAAAACCAAATGTATGAAACTTATTTAAAATTTAATAAAATAGTAAAATGTTTTGCATCACATTTCTCTTCAAAAATATATTACACATAAATTCCTTTTAAGTAAAAAAAAATTATGTCTAAAACTTCCTCTTCAAAATATTTTATCCATTGAATTATTTATCAAAAAAATTGATATGTATCCAACATTAATGGATTTTTAAAAGGAAAAATACTATGTATGTACAATATGTATCTATTTGGGTGAGGTAGGAAAAACCCATATAGGATTTCCTATAAAATACCTTATAAAATACTTGAAGAAAATGTCAAACTCACTTTTCCTCACACAATCCCATGGGATACCCATGGTCTTACCTAAAATTTTTAAATAAATATTCAAATTAAATTATTATTTGAGTCTCATTACACCCTTTAAATAAGTATACCCTTTGTAAGTTAAATGGTAGGTTGGAGTAAGGGTCACAATGCTTGGGAAAGGTGAAGTAGATGAGAAGAAGGTGACTCAGAGGTCTAAGGGTCTCTTCAAGATCATTAGTAATGGACAACATTGGTTGATAATGATAATGATGTTGCATATATGGTTACTTGTGGTGGGATCATTGTTGGATTTTATTAATAATAGTTTTTACGTTATGAAAAAAGGAAAAAAAGTTATAAGGTTTTCTATATTTTAAAAAATGCGTATAGAGACGCATGAACCCCAATCTTGCTTATTCAATTAGCAAAGAAACATAAACAAGGGTTACACCTTTTGGGCTAGAAAAGGACGCGTCAACTTTGTTCACGAATCCTTTACAAAAAATTTGAAGGAGGTGTGAGTATGGTTCATGCCTCCTTATAATATTTTTTTTGAAATATTAGTTAATAATTAATCATTATAAATTTATATTTATAATAATTTATGATTTTTTTGAGAAAATTATAATTAATTTATTAATAGGTAATATATTTATTAATAATAAATTGTATCATGTATTATTAATTAATAATATATTATTATGTGATTAATATAATTAATAGTATTGTAAGTAATATTTATTCTTTAAAAGTATAAATGAAATAAATTTTATTGAAAAATATTTTAAATAGTTAATAATTATATTATTTATAATATTTTTGTGTATTATTAGTTAATTTCTTATTACCAATGTAGTTATTAATATTAATGTTTCTTAATAAAAATATATACAAATTATTAATTATAAATATTTGTGAATTTTTTTTATATAATTATTTGTAATGTATTAATAAGTAAAATATTTATTAATTATAAATTTTATTATTTATTATTAACTAAAAATATGTTATTATCTAATTAATTAATTAATATTATAATTACCAATATTTATAATGTTTTATTTATAAATATTTTTTGAATTTTTATTGATATAATTATCATTATTTTACTAATAGGTAATATATTTATTAATTATAAACTGTATTATTTATTTTAAATTTATAATATATTATTATTTTATTATTATAATTAATTGTATAAAAACATATATTTGTTGTTTTATATGATGAATAAAATAATATATATTGAAAAACATATTTAGTAGTTAATAATGATATTATTTTAATATATTTTGGTATGTAAAATAATTCTTTACTTATATAATTAATAATATAATATTTATTATTAATATTAATAATATTTATAGAATTCAAAGTAATAACATTATTAATATTTATTAATAAATTTAATATGACTATTTATTATAGATAATATGGAAAATAATACTAATGAGTATTATTATAATTAATAGAAAGTAATTATTATTATTACTAATGTAGTTATTAATATTAATGTCTCTCAATTATTCCAAATTATTTGTTTTAATTTTAAATGATATTAATATATTGTTTTTTTTAATATAATATATTAGTAAATTTTTAAATATTTTACAAGTAAATATTTAAAAAACATATAACATGTTTTAGTCCAATCTATATCGATGTCTCGAGTGCTCCTTCAGGCCATAACCATGTTTATTGATAATGTGTCATCGTTGTGTCTATTAATGTCTATACTCTACAATATTCACCTCCAATATAGCATCTCCAACACGTATATCCACATCATCTTGTGTGATAGACGGAGGATCTATATTCTCCCTTCTAATAACTTGTCTTAACTACAAAGATAGTGGATACTGATTGGAACTCTCCCCAACATGTGAAGAATATGGATGATTTGTAGCAAATTTCTTTGGGTCATATGGTAATAAAGACTGCAACATAGACCAATCAACATCTATTGTGTATAAAAATCATCCACACTAATAGACTATGATGCATTAGTTCCCTCTGAGTGAATAACCTATGGTTGTGGCTATGTCTATCCCTATGTATGTGTTTCTTTCTATGGATATGGTTGTGGATCACAAATAATAGGAATTGGATTCACATCTAGCTAATAATGATGAACATCCTCCTCCTATGTCACATCTACATCCATAAAAGGCCTGTCCCCCCTAGCACATCAATATCAGGATCAACACCTATTACATTGAATGCCCATCAAAGAAAATCCCATGATAAATCTCATCCATGGGAATAAGTAGTTGTGATGAATCTGATTTCCCATGAATTATTTTTGGATATTGTATGGTATATTTTCAGAGTCATATGTTGAGATGATGTTAGTCTTTGAGGCCTGGGGAGCCCAATAAATGTTTGTAATACATTAAATCTATTTCATATCACGGGCATGCAGTTTTCCTAAAAAAGTTGAATAACTCCCAAATGGGGTCACATATCAAAAATACAATGGCACCATTGAGTTTATAACATGGTTTTTACCCTAGGTGGGATATAACCTTTTTCATAATCGGGCATTTGTGAAAACGTTTTCACAAACGCAAATAAATAAAATAAATAAATCATTATATTTTTGTATATGTTTTTTCAGGGAGACTAAGCTCATCTATAAGTACACAATTATAGAGATGTATCCAGGTCAGCCAATAAACCATAGAGAACTAGAGGACCATTAAATATCCTTCTTTATAGATGACACTAGGTAAGATCAAGATCGAAGACTGATGTGCCAACAAAACATGTGGATCTTTCCAACGATGTTAACATAAGACCATTCTTTATCATTGATTTCTCCAAACTCTAGATAAGATGTTGATTTTTAATTTACATCCCATTATTTAATCCAATTACAAATTGGATCAATTCCATGAACAATAATTGATTCACACATTGATGGTAGATTTAAATTGATGGATTTATTTCTTGTTCATTTTTTATCTACACCTATTCGTTCGTTAATTCTTGAAAAATGGATCAAGCCCGAACGAAAAAAGTCTGATGTTTTTTTCTCACATATTTGTGGATTATGGTTTTCTTCCCTATTTCTTTTTAAAATCATAGTATGTATTTACTTTGGACTTTGGTTCAATGTTTATATGGTATTTTATCATTGTGTTGTCATTATTTGGCACAACGGATAAATATCGCAGGTATGTATTGTGATTGAGGTTGAGTTTTTAGGATCAATGATAACAGTGGATGATTCAGGGAGGAACAAGACTAGATCAGACTAACAGTTTCATTATCATTAATGATACATGATGGAAACATGTGGTGGTTACAAATTGGCTTGACAAAGAATTTTATAAGTAGATCAAGGACCGATATATGGTGAGTGTGTGACGTCAACGTCAGGAAACCTATGATCTCTGAATTCCAATGATAATGGTGTCTCTAGAAACATGGTGGATGACATGCTGGAAGAACCAAATGATATAAAAAATCCCACATTACATTTCATGTAATCTGACATTACACACCGTATGGGACCCCCTGACTTTAACACTAGGGTTTCTATAGAGAGTAAAATATCACCCATATTGTAACATATGATCAGTGGCTTGACATGTATCTCAGGGGATACATGGGAATGGGTAGGCCAAGTACATGAACATAGCTACAGTACATGACCAAGTGTACATGGGAACATGCATGACCAGGTGCATATGGGCATGGCCCAGTGTACTCGGGTAGGTACATGGGCATTACAAGTGGTACTTGATCATGGGAAAACATCATGGGAAATTTTTTTAGAGATATATACATGTTGTGAACTATTACTACACACTATGTATTTGGAGATTTTTATATTGTGTGAGGTAGTACAACACTAGAAGACCAAGGGTTGGTTGGAAACATCATATACCCCCAGTTAACATTGTATTCCCCCTTTTGAGTGTGTTTGTAGCCCTATTATTATTTATTCTAGACCAGTATCAGTTGAGTGTATTCACTTGGTCCATTACCTTAATTGTATAGTGTGTAAATACATCCACATATTAGGTTTTTAATCCCCACTAGAGGATGAGTCTCAAATAGAGTTTTCGGTGTCCCTCTATGAGACTGGAGTGTGATACTTTATAATTTTTATACCTTAGATGGGATTTTGGGAATCTGTGTGACCTCCTTCAGTAGGGTGTCAATCCTCCATATAGTAGGTTGTATCTATAGGGTCTACGGTATCGTTGGCATATGATCCCATATGTAGCGGGTTGATCCAGATTGGGTTTGTGGTGTCCCTTAACGGTCATGGGCATGACCCACTATCTTAGTATCAGGATCTTCTGAGACCAGTGAGCTTTATTGGGAAGGTCCCAATGATATTGACCTCTTGGATGAGTTTCTCTTTTGATAACATGTCTTGTGGAGTGGATTCTCTATGAATGAGAATTTACTCGAGAAAATCCTATAGCTAGTAGTTGTTTTTTACCATTTAGTGGTGATGTGTCATTCCTCAGTATATCTAGGTTTTATTATTATAAATTAGTTACTATATCATTTTTATGAGTTGACTATTCTTAATTCTTTGAGTTTAGTGTTTTTGATGTTTCCTACTAGGTATTGTTATACACACCCCTACATTGGCTATGCCTATAGGTGTGATGTGTTATGCAGAAGATGGCCCATTTGACGGTCTCGTGAGAGAATAGAGAGATGGTGGATCATATCTTGATCTTAATAGGCCAAGGTGTTTTTTTGTGTATTTTAATTTGACCATAGTTCTCACCCTTTAAGTAAGTTGGACTCTCTGTTGTTTTTTGTTGGGATTGTATTTGGACCTCTTTTTTTCCTTTTTGTACTTTACTATCATACTCTAAGTTTTAGATCATAGATGTATGCAGGCATTGGTTTTTTTAAAATTTTAGTATTGTTTGGTCTTTTATATGTGTGTGTTTACATGTACATTAGGGTAATGCCTCCCATATGTGGTATATGACTACTCGGTTCTAGTCACTAACCCATGGTCTATTGGAGATGGTCTTGGGGAAGTTTCGGTTCTGACACCAGTGTGTCAAGTCAAGACAAAGTGGTATCAAAGGGTATTTGGCTCTACCTTTGGACTGTATTATATGATATTGGTTTGAAAAAACATTGTTAACTGTTTTCAGTTTGGATTTTAGGCCAAATACTCCAGTGTTGGTGCAAAGGATGACATATCCATAAACCAAAACTTTGATCACCTTATTTTGACTTATTACATGTAGAAATTGGTTGAAGGGAAAATATTGGTATATAAATTATGTAATAATGGGTTGTGGCTTCTATGTCCTTGAGTTATCTCCCTAGATATAGTATTTGATCGTGGTACATCTTGTTTATTTCATGATACCTCTATGAAGACAACCAAATTGGATTCCACTTCATGATCATGATGATGATATTATGAGTGATGAGGCTTCTATGTGGGGGCATGTACTGGGGAAAGAACATATGGGTGGTTTACCATATATAACACCACCCATCGAGTAGTAGATAACACTAGAAATTTCAGCTGAGGATGCACGTAGGATGATTTCATTGCATGAGTTCCAAAGGAAGAAACCTCTTAGGTTACAGGGAAAGTTCGACCCCCATGTGGATTGGGACTAGATAGAGGTAGTAACAAGAGTTTCTTACCTTATTAGGATGCCTTTATATCATATGGAAGACCTCATAGATGTTCTACTTTAGGGATCTACTGGGAGATGGTGGATTTTATTGACTGGGTCACATGATGAGAAAACATTCTTCAAGTTAAACTTAGACTATCTCTTTAGGGAAGATATTCATTCATCCATGATTTTATTGGTATGAATCTAGGGGATTGTATATCTGACATAGTGCAATTTGAACCTAGAGGAGTACTCGGTGAGGTTTACTGATCTCTCATAATACTCTATCAATATGGTTTAGGATCTTTTTTTTAGAGTATATATCTTTGATAATAGATTACGTCAGGATATAAGGGATTCAGTTATATCCCTTTGCATTCCCACTTATACTGTAATTCTTGTGTGGGAGGTAGTAGTGGATAGATTCTTAGTAGAGGAAGATCTAACATTGGGTGCTAGTAGTGGGCACCCAAGATCTGAAACCTCAGTAGCTAATAGTCGACGACACTCATAGGGACTAAATAATGTCATAAGATTTATAGGAAAATCCCAAGAAACGGTTTCAGTGGTGTCGGGATATCAAGTTGGATCAAATTAGTAATGGGAGAGGTGGTTTTTCTCTTGTTATGTTAGGGAAATCTAGAATATGATTTTACTACCCATCATATAGATGACCTAGAGATGGTCAATGAACCTCCAAGTTAGTGAAAAATGGAGGAGTATGGTGGTCCATAGGGTGGTATACATGGAAAAGGATATGGTAGAGAAATATGAAGTGTTCGAAGGTCTAACTTATTACCACCACCAAGGTGGTCCATGCTAGGCTCAAGGAACTGGTGGTTATGAACCAGGATAGTTGCAAGATATGGAGGCCTATGACCCTGAGTCTCTAGGAATGATATGAGGTATGATTTGTGTCTTTTTTACCTTAGTTGAAGTATTTATAGACACAAGTGTGAGTCATTCCTTTATTTCCACTTATCTATTTTTAGACATAGAAATTCCATTTGAGCATTTTCCTCAGACTTTGCTCTAGGAGACTTTGATAAGAGGTGACTCACCAATTATGCACTTCTACTAACATTGTGATTTGAGCTTGGAGGTGAGAGATTTGTTTGGGATCTCTTTGTATCATAGATGAGGCCTTATGATGTTATCTTAGGTATGAAATGGATATCCATAGTTCATGCCAAGATTGACTATTTTTGGTAGAGGATATGGTGTATCCATAGTGATGGGGTGAGGTTTTCTTTTCTAGGTGAAAAGGAAACCTTGGTGAAAAAGGAAAATCTGAGGGATACAAGAGTGTAGTTGAATACACATTAGTCATATATCATGAATCTTGGATAAATGGATTCTATGGGATTCTAGTTCCCTATAGTGGTGGTGGAGTATGATTACATCTTTCATGAGGATGTGTAAGGATTACCTCCCCATTCTGAGCTCAAAATCTATATTGACTTACACCCTAGGATGACCCCAATATCTACACCAGCATATCATATGGCTCTTATAGAGAATTTTTAGATGAGGTTGTAGTTAGAAGACTTGTTGAAGATGGGATTTTGGATTCCCAGTGCTTTCCCCTAGGTAGCCCTAGTGTTTTTTTCCAATGAGGATGGGAGATAGAGTTATGCATATAATATCTTCACTTGAACCATGTGACCGTAAAGAATAAGTATCCACTACTGAGGATCAATGACCTCTTCAACAATTTGAAAGGGGATGGATGGTTCTCTATGATTGACCACATATCAGGTTATCACCATATATGAGTATTGGTTGAGTATATACCAAATATAACATTTAGATTTCTCTACAGTTAGTATGAGTACATGGTGATGCCCTTTGGCATGAATAATTCCCTAGTAATATTCATGGGAATCATGAACCAGTCTTTTCAGTTTTTCTTTGACTAATTCATGGTGGTATTAATTAATGATATCCTAGTTTACTCATAGTCTAAGGAGGAGAACATAGTAAATTTTAGGATGGTCCTAGAAACAATATAAGAGAACTAGTTTTATGGGAATCTCTAAAAGTGACATTATTGGATTTGATAGGTCTATTTCGTGGAACACATCATCTCAGAGGAAGCAGTGGTAGTGGACCCAACGAAATTTAGGGAAATTCTTACTTGGAAGCTACCAAAGAGTGTTACTGAGGTGTTGAATTTCCTTAGCATAATATTGGAGGTTTGTACCTGATTTTTTTAAAGTAGAAGCGCCCTTGATAGCTTTGACCCTAAAGGGGTAGCCTTTCTTGTGAAAGGAAAGGTTACATCAGTGTTTTCAACAACTAAGATAGTGGTTGATGAGTTCTCCCATATTGAGATTTCCAAAGGAGTGTGTCAAGTACATATTGTTCTATGATGCATTAGGGACCGAGATAGGTTGTGTTATGATGTAGATGATGGTGATGATTTCCTATAGTATACATTAGCTGAGAAAACATGATAAAAACTATGTAAATCATTATCTTGAGTTAGTAGCAGTATTATTTATAAAGAAGATGTGGAGACACTACCTAATGGGTGAGTGGTTTATCGTCTACTCTGACCATAAGATTCTCAAATATGTCTTCTCTCAGAAGTACCATAACTTGAGATAGAGACAATGAGAAGAGTTCCTCTTGGATTATGACTTAGAGATTCTATATACTCTTGGTAAGGGGAACATGGTAGAAGATTCTCTCAATAGTAGATCTTGTTCCCATTTTTTGGCTGAGAAATTAGAGTAGTCAGCCTCATTACTATTGTTCGTAGTGGATAATAATAGAACTTCATATATTTAGTTGAAGGTTGTTACCCAAAAGATTTTACAGTGTTTTATGAATTCTCAATGTAGAGATACCAACTATTATACCTTACTTACTCAGATATCCACCATATGTTATCCTGATGGATAGTCTACAGGTGGAGAGAATTATTTCCCTTTCAAAGGTTGTATGGTGGTAATATTGATTTTTTTGTGAGGAGGTGGTGCTAGAGTTACATACATCTCCTTCAGTGTAACATCTAGGTGTGTAAAATATTTACCAATACCTCCAACATCAGTTTTTGTGGCACTTCATAAAGAGTTGTGTTGGATAGTTTGTCACTCAATGCCTTAATTTTCAGTAAGTGAAACTGATCACTAGGTTTCAGAAAGTTTATATCAACACCTAGAGGTTCCAGAGTGGATGTGGGATGGGATATCCAAGGAATTCGTGACATGGTTACCATATATGTCTAGGGGAAAAGATTTTATATGGGTGATCATATACTAACTCACCAAGTTATTCCTCTTCATAACTATTTGAGAGAAAAGCTTAGTAGAGATATTGAGATGATTGTATATGAAAAAGATAGTTGGGCTCTATGGATTTCCCTCAATTATCATTTCAAACCATGATGCCTATTTCACATAGTGGTTTTTGAGAGGATTAAAGGAGTTATTTGGGACTTCTTTACACTTGATCACAACATTTCACCCCCAAACTGATGGTCAGGCTGACCAGATCATTCAAGTCTTGGAGGAAATGTTGTGATCTTAAATGTTCAAATTTGTTCATAGTTGGGAGGATCATATGACCTTGGTGTAGTTTTCATACAATAAAAACTATCATTCCACCGTTGGTATGGAACCATTCAAGGCCTTGTGTAGGTAACCCTGTAGGTCACCACTTTTTTGGCCTGATCTAGGTGAGTCATCACTCGTGGTCCCAGAGTTGGTGTGATCCACTATAGATAAGGTGCAGATCAACCAAGAGTTGATGAAGAATACATAAAACCATTAGAAGTCCTATTCAGACCAATGACAAAGACCTCTAGAGTTCTAGGAGGGAGACCATGTGTTCATGATGGTTTCAACTCAATGTGGATTGTGGAGATTTGTCTTATACATCAAACTATCTCTGATATTCATTGTCCCTTTATAGATATTGCGTAGAGTTGGTGAGGTGTCACATAGTATGGATCTACCATCATAGTTTAATTAGGTAAACAAATTCTTCCACATGTCGCAACTGAGGAGGTACATGCACAACCCATCGCATGTTATCAACTGGGGAGAGTTATAAATTAAGGAAGGAGATACCATTTCTGAGTACCTCAGGGAGATCAAGGAGTATAAGGATAATATCCTTCAAGGTTGGTCAATTACCGTTGTGTGTGTCAGGTGGTAGAATGGGAATCTTCAGGATAAAAATCCCTAAGGTGGGTACAATTTAATGACACTAATTTTTAATTAATTATTTTAATATATTATATGGATCCAATTATTGAAATTGTGTGAGATTCTAGTTTCGGTGTTCCCGAAATAAAATTGTAAAATATATTAAATATATTTAATATCACACATGGTAATTTTTTTTTAAAATAGAATAAATCCTAAATACAGTCCCAGATTTTAAATACAATTAAACCATTGATATGATAACATGGGTTTTACCCTAGGTGTGACATAACCGTTTTCAGGGTTGGGCATTTGTGAAAAAGATGTCATGGGAACATAAAGAATGAAATAAATGAATTTATTTATATATTTTATTTTATTTTGATGCAGTGACCAAGATATTCTACAAGTACATAGTTATGGAGATTTCTTAGGGTTGTCTGTTAAACCCTAGAGATATAGAGAACCATTGGAGAGAATTCTTGGGATATGGTATTGTATCATATTAGGATCGAGGACTTGTGTTCCAACATAATGTGAGGATCTCACCAATGATGGCAACGCAAGACTGTTTTTCGTTAGCAATCGATCCAAACTCTAGGTAGGATTTCAATTTGTGATTTCCATATCATTCATTCATATTAGTCGAACAATGATCAATTCCATGAACAAGAGTTGATTCATTCATTGATGGTAAATTTAAATTGATTTATTTATTTTATTGTTCATTGTATATCTATCCCTATTCATTCATTAATTCTACAATAATAGATCGAGTATAAAAAAATATGAGGTTCCTTCCTAACATGTTTTGGATTATGTTTTTCTTCCATGTTTCGTCACATGATAATCAAAGCTATTTCCTCTTTCCTATTGTTTGATGATTACCTGGTATTTAATCGTTGCACAACCATTCTTTAGAACAACAGATCAATATAATAATTATAGATTACAATGAAGGTTTAGATTTGAAGATCTGTGAAGATGGTGGCTGATTTCAGGAGTAATGAGACTGGATCAGACCAAGATATCTATTCCCATAGAGGATATGCGACAGTGGCTCTTGGTGGTGATGGATCGTCCTGACATACCATTTTCCTAAAGGATCAATTACTAAAATTCTATGAGTGGGTGATGTTGAAGTCAGGAAACCTCTGATCTATGGATTCTAGTAATAATGGTGGCTCTGGTGATGCTATGAACTATGTGGGGGAAGAACCAATGGATCTAGAAAATACTATATTACATATTGTATAATCTGTCATTACACATTGTGTGGGACCCCTTGGCTGTAGTGCTAATGTTTCAGTGGAGAATTAAATATCAAACACTTATTATCCAATTAAAATACATATTTTAATTACATTTTAATGGTATTAAATGTTCATTTTGTATATTATGGGCCTGAGTTAGTGGATTTTAACTTTGAACATCCATTCTTATCATATGTGCACTTCATGCCTAATGTACACCAATTTAGGCCTAATGATTCATCTGATTTTAAGGATTGTAATTATCCATATTTTAATTTGATATTTTGGTAACTATATCTAAACATAAATATTAACATTTTTTATTTAAGGATAAATGGAGGATTCATAACGGATGATGAAGATATTTGGTGATGAAAGGAAATAATTCTGGAGAAGGAAGATTGGAAACCATCCCACTGATGAGAATGTGGGACCCATAATACAAACCCAATGAAACCCAAATTTCGTGGGATTCTAGATTAAATAAATAGGAACAAATAATTATTTAAGAGGGAGTGCCAATTCGGCTTACATTGTGGTTATTTAGGCAACCCAATTTGAAGATAAAATTTTTGGCCAGATTCTGCGGCCCAGAAACATAGCCCACCATTTTACACATATCTCATTAACCATACACTATTTTGGGATGAAGAATTACAGAAGGTTAGGGAACATCTGTATATTTATTTTTTTCTTATATGTCCCACTCTAATTCTGTCATCTAGAAGGTCTTCTAGGCACATCTATTTGGTAGAATCAAGATGGATGCCCCCTTGGGTCAAGGTTGGAAAAGTCTCCTCTCCCTTACTTTCCACCACCCTAGGCCTACCATACTCAAGTGGGATCTTTTGTACTATTGGGATATCGACCCAAACCTCTAGAAATTCCTATTTAAGGCAGTGGTCGTGGAGGAGTTGATCATATTTTGAGCTTTCTTTCATTGTAATGTTATGCTGCGATTTTGTTGTCTCAAATTTGTCTTCTACATGTATGTTGTTTTAATTCATCCTTGTTTCTTAATAAAAGTTCTTATTCTCGTATTATTATGTTCTTATCCATATAAATTGGATACCATTGGTTCACGTTGTGAATTTAGTCACACCAAACCTTTTGAAATTATTCACACAACGGTGGAGTGATCATTTTCTTTTTATTGTTTTCTTTACATCTTCAATTCCTCCCTCATGAGTCTACTTGCCGCTTCCATTGAAACCATATCATCAATGGATGGATAAGACACTTATGGGTTGATCCAAGGGAGTATCAAGGGGATTTTTTGGATGTTATTTATCACCTCATTAATTTCTAATCACTTCTTTAATTGAGATTTTTATTTGATGATTTTTAAACTCCATCGTCCTTGTTGAATTTAAGGCCACACACTTCAAGTGCTAATACGAACCTTTACCTTGAAGTGCTCAAAAAATTGATCCTTAAAGTGTATAGGTGATTAGTATTAAAGGTTTTAGGTATTAAACCAGTAATTGATGATTTTGTTTGATCTTCTTAAATGAACCCATCTCAAATATAAGCAATTGAAATCACTAAAAAAGGAATTCATCCAATCCACCACAAGCGATAACCTAGGATCAACTCATTATATTAATTTTAATTAACATAAATATGTTATTGATAGCTTAAAACCATCTAAAATAAACCCAAGATTGAAACTTAATATCCAAAAACAATCCATAGAATGCACGTGTCTGTAGGATACTTCTTAGGTCTATGAGGATTTGACAACCCAAGGTAAACTACAAGACTGTTCTACCTTCATCTCTTGGGTAAATTTGAGCATGAATAAAATTTTGGAATCATTGTTGGGGACCAAGTAATTCATATAAACATCCATTATACTCTTCTACATTTCTTCTTTTCTCATCCAAATTCTCTTATCTTGTCTCTTTCTCTTTTTTTTTCTTTTGGCGCATGTCTGCCTACAATCGTGATCAATCAAACCGTCTAGTGATGGTGGATAGTCCTGGGGTTGGGGAGTCAAGTACACCAAGGGAATTCTTTCCATTAGATCATAATTTTCCTAATACTCCAGAGTCAAAAATTGAGCCCATTTCAATGTAATTTCTTCAAAGAAACCAACTCATAAACCTAGATGGGAACCAAAATGGAAACCCAAATGAGGCTTCCCCAAACTTGGGGAATGCGGTCGATCAAACCATGAATGACTACCTCACACCTTCCTAGACCAATGCCCCCTCATGCATTAGACACAACTCCCTAGGATATTCAAACTACATCTTTAAACCCCATTTCCTAAACCATCTTCCCACATTCCATGGAATGGAGTCTGATATGCCCTACCTTCACATTAAGGAGTTCAATGACATTGTGGAAACCATGTGTCCCCCACATCAACTAGAATCAGCTAAGATGAGGATATTTTATTTTTCTTTAAAGTAATGAGATAAAATTGTCTAAATAATTTGAGACCATCATCTATAAACTCTTGGGACCAATTACAATGAGAATTCAACAAAAATACTTTCCCCACCACAAAACAATTTCACTTTAAAAGATCATCCAGAACATTTTTGAAAAATAGGGAGAGTCATTCTAAGAAACATGGGAGAGGTTCAAGGAAACTCTAAAAATGGTTCCACACCATGGTTTTTCTATTCCTGAACAAGTGAGAATTTTCTATGAAGGGTTGGGTATGGGGAACAAACAATTCCTTGACCTGATGTGTAATGAAACTTTTAAAATCAAAGCCCCAAATGATGATTACGAGTATCTAGAAATCCTTGCTGAACAGAACCAAACATGGGGAAATTCACCTTATTATAAATATCCACAAAGAACTACTCAAATTCATACACTTAGAGAAGAGGAAATCCTTAGGGATAAACTCACAGCATTCTCTAGGATGGTTGAAGAGATAGACCTTAGGAAACTCCATGAAATTAAAATTCAAGTAGTTCTTTGTGGATATTTAGAATAAGGTGAAGTTCCCCATTCTAGAGCATACTGTGAGTTTATCCCTAAGGATTTCCTCTTCTCTAAGTGTATGAATTCAAGTAGTTATTTTTGGATATTTAGAATAAGGTGAAGTTACCCATGTTTGGTTCTGTTCATGAAATTCAAATTGTAGACTCACAACATTCTCTAGGATGGTTGAAGAGATTGAACTTAGGAAAGTCCATGAAATTCAAATTGTAGACCCTGTTTGCACAATTTCTGACAAACATGAACATAAGAAAGACAAATGCCCAACCATTCCATCCATCAAGGATGTTATTTTAGGAGGACCCCCAGAAGAAGTAAATGCCTTGAACTTTCAAAACCCTCAATACCAAAAAAAATTCAACCTAAGGTATAATGACCACCCAGGCTTCCGCTGGAAAGATAACCAACAACCTAGCCAACCATAGGGACAAAATCCTTAACCCCATCAGAACTACCAAACTCATAACCAATTCCAAACCCAGCCTATCAAATACAAATATCTATCAGTCCATTTTTAAAAAAACATCCCACCTCCAAAATATCCCCCTGGGATAAACCAATATTCTCAAGCACCAACCGAAATTGTTCCACAAAGCCTACTAGAACAACGGTGCAAAAAAATAGAAAGAATGAACTCAGAAGTCTCTTCCCTAAAAAAAGAACTTCGAACCATCAAAACACGAAAGGCACTCATGCCTACTCAGGTGGTAACATACTCAACTTTAAGGGGAGAGTCAAGTTGCACTAAAAAAACTCATGAACAACTAAAGGCTCTGACTATTTTAAGAAGTGGGAAATCAATTGAGAAACCTAAAAAACTAATCTAGAACCCATATAAAGATTCAAACTTGGATGAAAATTCAAATGAACCAAATTATCAAACTGAAAAACATGATAACATTGTCAAGGAAACAACTCTTCAATAAACAACCCCACAACCTGCACCATTTCCTCAACGCATGAGGGGGAAAACCAAGCCTGAATTAAGTGAAACATTAAGAGAAATATTCTCATAAGTCAAGTTGAACATTCCCCTTCTCGATGAAATCCAAACCATACTAGCCTACTCAAAGTAACTTAAGGACTTGTGCACTTTTTAAAGAACATTTTCAATTAAAAACCAAGTTCTTTTGGCAGCTAATGTGAATACCAACATTCAAGGGACCATTCCTCCTAAGTTTAAAGACCCGAGTTTCCATTACATCAATGTTGAACTAGGAGAGATAAAATTTGTCAAGGCCTTTTGTGACCTTGGTGCTAGTGTCAATCTCATCCCCTATGTTGTGTACTGCTAGTTAGGCCTAGAATAGATCCATCCCACATCTGCCACACTTCAACTTGCTGATCGTAGCATTAGGTTTCCAAAGGGAATTTTAAAAGGCGTTCTGGTAAAGGTTGAAAACTTAATCTACCTTGTTGAATTCATTGTCCATGAAAACCATCCAAACTTAGGAAATAAGAAACCGACCCCAATCATCCTTGTTCGTCCTTTCCTTGCAACAATCAACTCTGTTATCTGAGTTTGAAATGGGAACATAACCATCTCCTTTGGAAACATGAGTCTAGACTTGAACATCTACAATGAAAGGTCAAAAAAATGGGATGAGGAGAATATTAATGAAGTAAACATGATAGGAAGAATTGATAATGAATCCATAGAACATCAAGGAATATTTCATGGATGTTTAAGTCAGGATGATATTGATTTCCTTTGTTCACATGAAGGAAGTTTATCTCCTTGGCTTGAATCATTTTCAAATTTCTCTTATAAAGAAGTCTTAGGACAAACAATCAGTGAAACCTTTCAGGAAACCACTTTCATGGAGACCACTACAAGTTCCTTTCCTAAATCTGATCAAGACAATATAGTAGTTAAACCTTCTACATGTGGGGAATCAATACTATATAAAACTCTAGGAAACAAAATTGATCTTGATCCAATGTCCCAATCTTGTCCTGAAATTCTGAACCAACTTGATCTTTAATTTAAGGAACTTCCCACTACACTCAAGTATGTCTTCCTAGGGGACAATCAAACACATCATATTGTCATTTATTCTTATATTTATTCCAATCGTGAGAGGATGATTCTAGATGACCTAACGAAATATAAGAAAGTCGTTGGCTGGACCCTGTCTGATATTCCTGGGATTATCCCACTTATTGGGACTCATAGGATTGTTCTGGAATCTGATTCAAATCCATGTCATCATCCTCAATGGTGACTCAATCCTAATATCATGGAAGTAGTGAGAAAGGAACTTCTGAAATTGTTAAAAGCTAATATCATATATCCCATAGCTAAGAGTGAGTGGTTTATCCCAATCCAAGTGGTTCCCAAGAAGGCAGGAATCACAGAGTTAACCAATAAGGATGGAGAGATTCTTCTAACTAGGGTGAGTAGTGGATGGAGGGTCCGCATTGACTATAGAAAGCTAAATTAATTCACTATGAAGGACCATTTCCCCTTACCATTCAATGACCAAGTCCTTGAGAGAGTGGTAGGTCATGCCTTCTACTGTTTCTTAGATGGGTACTCGGGGTATAATAAAATTGAGGTCTCCCTAGAGGATCTAGGGAAGACTAAATTTAAATGTCCATTCGACACCTTTGCCTTTAAACGCATGCCCTTAGTGTTACGGAATTCCCCTCGAACCTTTCAGTAGTGCATGATGGGAATACTCTCAGACATGGTTGGGGATTTTTTTAGGTCTTCATGGATGACATCTCTGTGTTTGGGGATACATTTGAGGGATATCTGTAGAATGTGGAGAGAGTCTTGTCAGGATGTGAAGAAAAGAATCTGGTCCTAAACTGGGAAAAATTCTATTTCATAGTTAAAGAGGGACTAGTTCTAGGCCATCTAGTCTCAGGTAGGGGGATTGAAGTTGATAAAGCCAAGGTTGAAATCATTCTTCACCTTCCATCACCCAAAACTATCAAGGAAGTGAGGTATTTCTTAGGACATGATGGTTTCTATAGAAGATTCATCAAGGACTTTAGTTCAATATCCCATCCCCTTTGTGCTCTCTTAATAAAGGATGCTCCATTTGTCTGGATAGAAATATGTGATGGTTCATTATCAACCCTCAAATACTCTCTTACCTCTCCTCCCATTATGAAATCTCTAAATTGGAACCTTTATTTCAAACTTATGTGTGATTCCAGTGACTTTTCTGTAGGATCTGTGTTAGGAAAACGTTCTGATAAAACTCCTTATGTCATTTCTTATGCAAGAAAATCATTAAATGATTCCCAAATCAACTACACCACCACTGAAAAGGAGTTACTTTCTATTGTGTTTTCCTTAGATAAGTTTAGGTCCTACCACTTAGGATCCCCCATCACTGTGTTCACTGACCAATCTGTACTAAAATACCTCTTCCAAAAACAATATGCTAAGGCTAGACTGATTAGGTGGGTCCTTCTCTTTCAAGAATTTGACATCACAATCAAGGATAAAAAGGGTGTTGAGAATTTTTTAGCTGATCATCTCTATAGGATGGAATTAAAAGACAATTCAAATCACCTTTCTGTTTCTGATTCATTCCCTAATGAACACATATACTCTATGAGTGACTGCCCTTGGTATGCCGACATAGAAAACTTCTTAGTTACAGGAGTCATCCCAAAATTCATAGTGACTCATGATCGAAGGAAATTCCTTTCTGATGTTAGGAACTATGTGTTTGATGATCCCTACATATATAAGTTATGCCCTGACCAATTCATTAGGAGGTGTGTCCCAAAACTTGAACAAGAGTCCATCCTTAAAGTCTGTCATAGTGAGGCATGTGGAGGTCACTTTTCCTCTAAGAAAACATCTGCTAAGATTCTTCAGTGTGATCTCTTCTGGCCCACCCTCTTAAGGGACTCCTACACATTTTGTCAAAGTTTTCCTAGGCATCAAGAAGTAGGGTCCATCACAAAAAGTAATCAAATGCCACTCACTCCCATCTTAGTGGTTGGAATCTTTGACTGTTGGGGAATTGATTTCATGGGTCTCTTCCAAATCTCTATGGGATATCTTTACATTCTATTAGCTATTGATTATGTCTCAAAATGGGTTGAGTAAATTCCCAAAAAATCCAATGATCATCAAACTGTGATTAGATTCCTAAAAGAAAACATCTTCTCTAGATTTGGAATTCCTAGAGCTATCATTAGTGATCACAGAACTCATTTTTGCAATTGTCAGTTCTCATCACTCATGGACATGTATGGAATTTCTCACAAAGTGTCAAATGCTTACCACCCACAAACCAATGGTTAAGATGAGTTATCCAATCGTGAAATCAAAACAAAATCTTGAGAAAAATGTTAAACCAGCTAGGAAAGATTGGTCAAGAAAACTCTTAGATTCTCTTTGGGCCTATCAAACCACATATAAAACAATTTTAGGAATGTCCCTATATAGGTTGGTTTATGGTAAAGCATGTCATTTTCCAGTGGAGATTGAACATAAGGCATTTTGGGTAATTAAGAAAATTAATTATGACCTCTCATTGGCCGAAACAAAAAGGAAATTAGATCTCAATGAACTGGAAAACTAAGGATGGGGGCTTATGAAAATTCAAGGATCAATAAAGCAAGAGTTCAAGCCTACCAATATTGGAATATCAATGTCAAACATTTTGAACCATGAATTTTTTTTCTATTGTATAGTTCAAAAATTCATTTACACCTGAGAAAGTTAAGTTCTAGATGGTTAGGTCCTTTCATAGTGCATCATGTGTACCCCCATGGGGCACTAGAGATTCAAGATCCCAAAAGTGGTTACATTTTCAAGGTAAATGGTCAAAGGTTAAAACCATTCATTAAGTTATTCAATAAACAGGAAATAGAGGTCGACTTAACTGAGCCAACCTATGAACCAGGAAAAAAATTGATAGATTAAGGATCCATGTTAGGCTAACGACGTTAAACAAAGCACTTCATGGGAGGAAACCCATGGTTTTAATGTTTTCAATCTTTTTGGAATCATTTTTTTATTAATCATTTTGAAATTTAAGAAAAATAGACTACTTATATGTTCTTCTATTATGAGTATGGATGGGTGTGAAAGGAGAGCACCATATTCGTTTGTGTCACATGGTGTGATCCTTGAGTAATACCTTACCCAAGAAATTTAAAAGAAGAAAATTTATCATGAGTTCATTTTTTTATGTGTTTGCAGGTTAAAATAAAAATAAAAAATATATAATAAAAAAATATTAATAAATAAAAAAAGGGCATGTCACAGGTTTTGGGTCAAACCTCGTCACAACTGGCGAAGCCGTGGGGAATCGAGCCCGGGACCGAAGGGAGACAGGGGTGCGCTCTTAAGACTAGCCTATGGATTTTTTTGCTTCCTTATTTAATAATTTTTATATATATACTTATATTTTACATTATTTATTATATAAATATATATATATATATATATTGTTTTTTTTTCTTTTTTCCTTTTTCTACTATGGAACACTGCAAGTGACATGGATATCAAAGGACTAAATTAGAGCCGCAAGAACTACAAATTCAACCACCTGGTGACTTCATTCCATGATCCTCATATTTCAATTTCCTTTTTGAAATTCCCTTATCTTCCTCTACTCCTTATAAATTTTAATTTCTTCAAACACTGGGGATATTGTTATTTTAAGTTGGGGGGAGAAGAAATAAAAATTTTCTTTTGTGTAAAAAAAATGAAGGATTTGAAAAAAATGTGTGTAAATGGAAGGAAAAATTCCTTTAACTTCGAACATGGTAATACACATTGTACACTTTTAAACTGAATATTAAATAATTTAGCATGCCCTGATTCTGATTTTAATCCTTGTATAATTTTATGACCATAGATTTTGGAAAGTGTGGCTATCCAATGTGATATTTCATTGTTTATATTTGCATCCAAATAAAAAAGGAATCACAATGCACGTCCTTTGGAAAGTGGGGTATAAGTTTGAGTTCATGGGGTCCCCCAAATATATTGCATAGGTTTAGTGATCATTTTAGTTTTAATATGAGTATTCAAAAAAAATTTAAAAACAATAAATTTGCACGTAGAGCAATGAAATGACCTAATGTGTAGCTTTCGGCACTTGGGGATAGTGACTCCATAGTTCTCTGGCCTAGAGTAAGTAATTTTATCTCAATTTTTTGTAATTTGAATTTGTTTTTGACTGATTTAACTTGAGATGATTACCGAGTATGTGGGCTTCACTTGGTGCCCTAAGGTCTTTGAGCCTGGGAGTCATCGGAAAAGTCTCGCTACAGGGGTTGACTCTTTTGAGTGCAATTTCAATTACCATGAAAAAATTAAAAAAAACAAAAAAAATTAATACAATAAAAAAAATCTGAATACTCATCCTAATATTGAAATGTTATTCCACCTAGCACTTCCATCATTTCCCCCTTGAATAACAATGAACCCCCATGTCTATTGTGATACACAACACATCCTCATACTTAATTGAAATTGGATGAAATATGAAAATGAATTTGAAAAAATGAATGGGCTTGGGATTGGAATTTTCTAATGAAATTATCTTGTATTGAAATATTTTTATGAGTTTCATGATTGTTTGGTATAAGGGTTTTTGGTGACCATTGTGTATTAAAATGTTTTTGGAAAAGGGATTTCAATTTCATATTGTTAAGATACATTTTTCTCGGGACTATAAAATCTCAAGTTGGGGGCATGAATAGCCAATAAAAATAAATATTTTAATTACATTTTAATGGTATTAAATGTTAATTTTTGATCTTATGGGCTTGAGTTAGTGGATTTTAACTTTGAACATCCATTCTTATCATATGTGCACTTCATGCCTAATTTACACCAATTTAGGCCCAATGATTCATCTTATTTTAAGGATTGTAATTATCTATATTTTAATTTTATATTTTGGTAACTTAATATACATTTAAATATGAACATTTTTCATTCAGGTATCAATGTATGATTCATAAAGGATGATGGATATATTTGGTGATGAAAAGAAAGAATTCTAGAGAAGGAAGATTGGACACCAACCCACTGATGAGAATGTGAGACCCAAAATACAAACCCAATGAAGCGCAAATTTCATGGGATTCTAGAGTAAATAATGAGAAATAAATCATTATTTAGGAAACAATTCCAATTCGGCCTCCATTGTGGCTATTAGGGTGGCCCAAGTTGAAGATAAAATTCGGGGCTAGATTCTGCAGCCCAGAAAAACAACCCACCATTTTACACAAATCTCTTTAACCATAACCTATTTTGGGATGAAACTTTACAGAAGGTTGGGGAACATCTGGGGATTCAGTTTTGGAATCTATGTCCTACTCCAATTCTGCCATCTAGAAGGTCTTCCAAGATCATTTGTTCAGTATAAGAAAGATGGATTCCACCTCGGGTCAAGGGTGGAAAAGTCACCTCTCCCTTACATTCCACCACACTTGGCCTACCATACTCAAGTGGGATCTTTTGTACTATTGGGAACTCGAACAAAGCCTCTAGAAATTTCTATTTAAGGCAATGGTGGAGGAGGAGTTGATCATCTTTTGTTCTTCCTTTCTTTGTAATGTTATGCTATAATTTTGTTGTCTCAAATTTGTCTTCCACATGTAAGTTGTTTTAATTCATCCTTGTTTCTTAATAAAAGTGATTCTTATCTTATTATTATGTTCTTCTCCATATCACTTTTATACCGTTGGTTCAAGGTGTGAATTTATTCACACCAAACCTTGTGAAATAATTCACACAACGGTGGAGTGATCATTTTCATTTTAGTGTTTTATTTACTTCTTCAATCCCTCCCTCATGAGTTTACTTCCTGCTTCCATTTAAACCATAGCATCAATGGATGGATAACCCACTTATGGGTTGACCCAAGAGAGTAGAAAGGGGCTGTATTGGATGTTATTTATCACCCCATTAATTTCTAATCACATCTTTAATTGAGATTTTTATTTGATGATTTTTAAACTCCATCGTCCTTGTTGAATTTAAGGCCACACACTTCAAGTGCTAATATGAGCCTTTACCTTGAAGTGATCAAAACTTTGATCCCTCAAGTGTATAGGTGATTAGTATTAAAGGGTGTAGATATTAAACCAGTAAGTGATGATGTTGTTTGATCTTCTTAAATGAACTCTTCTCAAATTTAAGAAATTGAAATCATTAAAAAAAGGAATTCATCCAATCCGCCCCAAGTGATAACCTATGATCAACTCATTATCTTAATTTGAATTAACTTAAATCTGTTAGTTATACCTTAAACCCATCTAAAATCAACCTAAATTGACCACTTCATAGCCAAAAAAATCCATAGAATGCACGTGTTTGTAGGTTACTTCTTAGGTCTCTGAGGATTCAACAACCCAAGCTAAACTGCAAGGACCGTTCTACCTTCATCTCTTGGGTAAATTTGAATGTGAATCACACACCATGTGACCCTATCATGTGCCATGCGCAAAATTATTAGTGACTTGGTGTATATCTTTAAGGATACATGGTCATGGGTAAACCACGTACATAGACACATCTAGAGTACACGACAAGTTGTACACGGGCACGAGCATGACCAAGTGTTCATGGCCATGACCTGGTGTACATGGGTTGGTACACGGTCACAACTAACGGTAGAAATGAATGATAATACAGCACGAGAAAGGTTTTGGTTGATCTATACATGTTTTTTACTATTACAGCAGGCTATTTATTTGGAGATTTAAATTTTATGTGAGGTAGCACCACACAGGAAGACCAGGGGTTGGCTGGACACACCGTGTATCCCCATTACACACCAGGTACCCCTAGTACATGTCATGTACCGCCTTTTGAGGGTGTTTTTAGCCCCAAGTTTCTTCATTCTAGACCACAATTATTTTAGTGTGTTCCCTTGATCTATTACATCCAGGGTACAGTGTGCCATTACATCCACATCTCAGGATTGTGATCCCCTCTGGAGGATGAGTCTTAGATAGAGTTCATGGTGTCCCTCTAAGAGACTATAGTGTGATCCTATATCATTTTTAAAATATTATTGAGGTTTCTGGGATTGGAATAACCTCCTTGAATATGGTTTTGATCCTCCGTCTAGAAGGTCGTATTAGTATGGCTTGTGGTACTATTGGCATATGATTCCCTACATAGCGGGTTGATCTATATTGGGTTCACAGTGTCCTCCAACTATCCATGGCATGACCCCATATATGAGTATTAGGGTATTCTGTGACTAGTGATATTTCTTAGGTTGGGACCAATTATCTTGACCTCTTCGATGAGTGTCTCTAGTGATAACATGGCATGTGGAGTGGAATCTCCTAAAACGGGCATTTCTTCAAGCAGAATCTTGTGGCTGGTAGTCGGTTATGACTTCCTGGTGGTGTTGTTTCCTTCCTGAGTATATCTGGGTTTTATTCTTATGAATAAATTTTTATAAAATTTTTATGAGTTGAATATTATTTATGGTTTATGTTTTTTGATTTTTTGGTGACCTAGTGGGTATTGTTATTCTCACCCCTACATGGTATTTTCTCGCATGCGTTGTGTCTTATATAGACAACGACCCATTTGATGAGGTAATGAATGTACATAGATCAGTGGAGCCTATCTTGAGCTAGATAGCCTATGGTGTTTTTTGGGTAATCTCATTTGATCATAGTCCCCACCCTTGGAACAGGTTATACTCTCTAATATTTTTGGTTAGGCTTCTAGTTGGCCCTCTTTTTTACTTTCATTACTTTACTATAATACTCTAATTATGGGATCAAAGATATATGAATGCTTATGTTTCTATTGTTTTAAATTTCATCATTTTATGGGCCTAGTGATGTGTGTGTGTGTGTTTGTACATTAGGATAATGCCTCCCATGTGTCAGATATTCCTACTCAATGCTAGTCACCAACCCACGACCTATTGGAGGCAGGCTTGGGGTTGCTGCGGTTTGGACCCTGGTGGGTCAGGTTGTGATAGTAGCTATATACCAACCTAGAAAGTTTAAAATAATTATTTCTTATTAAATGACTTGTTTTTATTATTTTAGGTAAACTATTTTATGATAAGTAATAATTTAAATTATGTGTTTGATTATAAGTTAATAATAATACATATAAAAAATTCAATTCTTTCAATTAATATTCTAAAAACAAACACTATTTTGTAGTATTAATATGTTTAAATAAATATTTTAATATGAATATAAGTATATGATTAATTTTATAAAAATAATAAAACAAAATTAAATAAAAAAAATATTTTATCGAAAAAAATTATTCAAAATATTTTGAATGAATAAATTTATAAAAATATATATTTCATGACTATTATAATTATATATATATTAAAAATAATAAATTATGTTAAGTATATTCAATATAAATATTCACATGATACTAATTATTTCATTTAAAATAATTAACAATTATATTCATATACCAATATAATTTTGGTTTATAAAATTGTATTTTGAAAATATGATATGAATATACATATATATATATATGAAATTATAATTATTAGTTTCGAATTATAAAATATGATTAAATTATAAAGTTATTTTAATGTTGAACATATACTTATAATATTATACATATATTATGACAATATTTATATAAATAATGTTTATTAAAGAAATTAAATAAATAATAATAATGATATAAAAAACAAAAAATTGATGTAGGTGATTAGGGCTCGGCCGTGATGGGTATTCATTGAGATTGGGAGCTCCAAGTTGGGAGTCAAGTGCCTGTCAGAACTTATCTCGAGTTGAGGAGCCTGATTTCATCTTTTGTCCGCTGAATGGCAGGATTCAGTGCAATCGAGAGTTTCATCCAAGCACCGACTTGAGTGTCGTCTAGGATAGATCGACTATGATTCGTTTGTTTATGAGGATTCCATGTGAGTGATTATCAAGGGCCTCCAAAGATCCCATCAACATTGATGTTGTTTACATGTAGTTGTAAGTTTTGAAGAAAACATCCAGATCTAGATCTGAGGGTCTTAGAGAATCTTTGACCTAGGAAGGTAGGCATGTGGTTTACTTTTTAGGTGTCTCAAAATTTGTTGTAGAATCATTTTTTTGACATCTGAGATTCCTGTGTCCTTTTTCTTTAAACATACTCAAATTAATCTATTCATGAAAATGAATGAATTTATATAAATTATAAATTCCATTTTGGTTTGTACTTCAATATTCAGCTTTCTTGGCAATATTTATTTCTTCATTGTATAAATAGTAGCTTAATGGATATAAAATCTATTTAAACCGGTATGTAATGGAATATAGGGAAAACCAACTTGGAGTCTGCAGAGTGGGAGTCCATAGCAATAGAAAATTTTATATTTTAGTTTAGAAATTCAAAGTAAGGGATTTATTTATTTAAATATTTCAAAATTTATAGTTTTTAGAAGGGATTAAAATTATTTTTACCAAAATTATGTTAATATTTGAATTTAGTTTTCTATAAGGAATTAAATTGATTTTATCAGAAGTATATTTAAATTTTAATTACTCTACTAAAAGGGATATATACTTATACACACCATCATTATGTTCAAATTCATGATTTTACTATAAAGAGTCAGTTTATCTATCTAAGTATATAATTTATGTTTAGATGCAAGGGATTATTATTTATTTTATTTTATTTAATTTTATGACTAAATTATTTTTGTAAGGTATCAGTTTGTTTAATTATTTATTTTTACTAAAGTATAAAATTTTATTTTATGCTTGTTTGTAAGGGAATTTTTATTTACCAAATTATGATTTCAAGAAATTGATTTCAATTTCAAATCTATTAGATAATGCATGTAAAATATACACATGTATGTATCTACCAATTTTTATCCGTTTTAATAAATTCATAAATATTTCAAAAACTATAAATTTCTGATTTATAGTTGTTCAATTATATTTATTATTCCTATGGTTACTTCTTGGGTTTGATTCCATTTTTAATTAATTTATGTTTTACTTATAAATATGTACATATATATAAACACATATATCTATATTTTTATATCTAATTATCTTTGGAATTTATGATAAGAAAATATTAGTATTAATTTGTTCGATTATGTTCTAAATTTATCTTTGATTTACAAAGAGTTATATATGCATAGTCATTGTTAATTATTTTAAGAGAGGGATTTGTTTTACTATTAAGTCTTTTATTCTCTTAAACGCATGGTGTTTCGAGGGGGTGTGATTTGATATATAATACTTATGATTATGAATTCAAATTTTAATGGTAGCATGTAATTATTTTTATATATTTTATCAAGTTTGTTTCTAGAGACCAAATTATTATTCTTTACTTTATATGGTTTCTTATATAAAATAAATCCTGAATGAAGTTAGCATCATTTGATTGAAAAACATTATATGTATTCATTTATTTTATTATGAATTTATATTCATGGATTCAAAATAAGGCCATTTGTTTTTAAGCAGGGATTTCTCTAAAAATGGTTATGGAAATTCTTAAAGAAATGTCTATGACATGTTATAAGAAAGTTTTTTTTAAATAAAATAATTTTTATGTATGTATTTTGAAATGTTTTGGGTTATGATTGTGAATGGAAGGTCCATTTAAAGTGTTTTTCAAAAATTGGAACTAGTATAATGAATTTTATGTTAGGGGGAGTGAACCCATAAATCATAAGGGGACTTTGTTCCATATGATTTATGACTAGAAACATTATATTTTTAATATGGTCTTCCAAGTATCAATAATGACCCCAAAAATTATTATTTTTAAATTGAAAAATCCAAATGATCTTTTCAAATATAATTATTATCAGAAAATAATGGTTTTATAAATTATTTATTTAGTATAGAAACATTATGAAAATCTATTTTAAATTATGTGTGATTATTTCGAGGAAATGTTTTAAATAATTATTAACATTTTAAAAACCCCATTATGGGAAAAATAATTCCTCCCTCTATGTTTAAATTTTATTTTTCATAGTTTTAGTAGAATGTTATGAAGGGGTTCTCTTCTCTTAAGGAGTTAGTGCACATGGTGGAATTTATTTTATTTTATTTGTGAACTCTGATAAGTTTTTAGTTTTATGTATTCCTCTAAAACCTATATTTGAAAAGGTCTTTATTTGTATAATGCACTGTGAATTTTTTAGTTATATTTTATAAAAAAATACACAACTTGTTTTTAGAACTGAATCTAAAAGCATGAGTTTGGGGATTTATAGTTGGTATCATAAGAATGGTCTAGACAATTTTGGATATTAGATGGTGTCATCTAAGAGGTAGATTATATGATTCCTAGTTTTCTTAATTTTGAAGATGAAAATTCTTAATTTTCTAGACTTCGATGAATGAATTGTGAGGGTGAAATTTTTTTTAAGAGGGTTAGAATGTAACGACTATAAAAGTTTAAAATAAATATTATTTATTAAATGATTTGTTTTTAAAATTTTAAATAATCTACATTATGAAAAATAGAAATTTAAATTATGTGTTTGATTATAAGTTAATAGTAATACATATAAATAATTAAATTTTTTTCAATTAATATTCTAAAAAATACTATTTTATAATATTATTATGTTTAAAGTAATATTTTAATATGAATATATTTATTTGATTATTTTTATAAAAATAATACGAAAATAATTTTAATAACAAAATTTGTATTATCAATAAAATTATTCAAAATATTTTGAATGAATAAATTTCAAAAAATATATATTCCATTACTGGTATAATTATAAATATATTAAAAATACTAAATTATGATAAGTATATTAAATATAAATATTCATTTGATAATAATTATTTCATTTGAAATAATTAATAATTATATTCATATACAAAATATAATTTGTTTTATAAAATTTTATTTTATAAAATATAATAGGAATATACATATATATATATATATATATATGAAATTATAATTATATGTTTCAAATTATAAAATATGATTAAATTAAAAAATTCTTTTAATGTTTAGGTTATACTTATAATATTATACATATATTATAATAATATTTATATAAATAACGATTATGGAAGTAAATAAATAAAAATAATAATGATATAAAAAATGGGAAATAGATGTAGGGGATTAAGGCTCGAGAATGAGGGGGTTCCACCGAGCTTAAGAGCTCCAGGTCGAGCGTCAATCACAGGTCTGACCTTAACTCAATTTGAGGATTCTGAGTTCATATTTCAACCACCTAATAGTAGGATCCTGTGTAGTTGATGGTTTTGTCCCATCACCAACCCGAGCATCGTCCAGGATGGATCGATTGCGGTTCGTCTGTCGGTGATGAGTATGTGCAAGTGATGGCTGAGGGCATCCCAAGATCCTAGTGGCGTCAATGTGGTTCACTTTTTGTTAGAGGATCTAATGAAAACATCTAGATCTAGATCTGAGGACCTCATATCTTCCTCGATCTAGAAAGGTAGGTGTGTAGTTTACTTTTTAGGTGTCTAAAAACTTATTATTGTGTCTTTTTTTGGATAACCGAGATACTTGTCTTCTTTTTCTTTTTCAATCTCATTATTCTTTATTTTGTGTTTTCCAAACCAAATTTGTTTGTTTATCCTTATAATTATAATTTTTTGTTGTTTCTATTAAATGTTTTGAGTTGGTTTGTCATGAACTTCTTCGGATGAATCTGTTCAAGAAAATGAATTAATTTCTATGAATTATAAATTCCATTCTGTTGTTCACTCTAATATTTATCTTTCTTGGAAATCTTAATTTTATAATTGTATATACAATTTCTTTTATGGCTATAAAATGCATTTAAACCAGCATGTATTAGAATATGGGGAAACCCAACTTGTATTCCATAGAGTGTGAATCCGCAACAAAAGAATATCTTCTATTTTATTCTTTCAATTCAAAGTATGGGTCTTCTTTATTTAAATATATCAAAATTTATAGCTAATGGGAGGGATTAAAATTATTTGTACCAAAATTATGTTTAAATTTAAATTTGGTCTTATATAAATAATTATATTCATTTTATCAAAAGTATATTTAAATGTGAATCGTTCAACTGAAATGGATATATATCTATAAAGACCAAAATTATATTCCAATTCATGGTTTTTCTGTAAAGAATTACATTATTTATTTAAGTATATATTTTATGTTACTATGAAAGGGATTTTTGTTTATTTAATTAAATTTTATTTTATGTTTAAATTATTTTTGTAAGGGATCAGTTTGTTTAATTATTTATTTTTATTACAATATATATTTTTATTTCATACTTGAATGTAATGGAATTGTTATTTACAAAATTATTCTTTCTAGACTTTGATTTGATTTCAAAATCTATTAAATAATATAAGTAAAATATACACATGTTTTTATCTACCTATTTTTATCTATTTTAAAAAAATTATAACTATTTCTAAAACTATCAATTTATAATTTAAGGTTGTTCAATTATATTTATTATGCCTATGGTTACTGCATGGGTAAGATTTCATTTTTAATCAATTTATGTTATATATATATATATCTTTTTATCTCTAATTATCTTTAGAATTTATGACAAGAAAATTTTAGTATTAATTTGTTCAGTTATGTTCTAAATTTTTGTTTTATTTTAAAAAAATAGTTATATATGCATTGTCATTATCAGTTATTTTAAGAGAATAATTTTTTTTATTCTTAAAGAATTTATTTTATTCTCTTAAAACCATGGTGTTTCAAGGGGTGTGCTTTGATTTATAATACTTGTGTGTATACTTTCAAATTTTAATGACAACGTGTAAGTATTTTTATATATTTTATCATGTTTTTTTCTAGAGAATAAATTATTGTTTTTACATTATATGGTTCCATATATAAAATAAATCCCCAGGTAATTTGGGATCATTTTATGGACAACATTTATGTGTATTTATTTATTTTATTATAAATTTTTATACATGGATTCTAAATAAGGCCATTTTTTAGAGATGAGATTTATCTGAAAAAAGGTTATAGAAATTCTTAAACAAATGTTTATGACATGTTATAAAAAAATTACTTTCTTTTATAGAATATTAATTTTATGTATGTATTTTGAATTTTTTTTGTTATTGTGAAAGGAAATTCCATTAAAAGTGTTTTTAAAAAATTGGAATTTTTATAATGAATGTTATGTTATGGTGAGTGAAACCATAAATCTTATGGTGATTTTGTTCCATATGAGTTATGAATATCATCCTTATGTTTTTAATATGGTATGCCAAGTATCAAAAATGAGCCACCAAAAATTGTTATTTTAAAATGGAGAAATCCCAATGATCTTTTCAAATGTTATTATATTGAGAAAAAAATGTTTTTATAAATTATTAATTTAGTACACAGATGTTATGAAAATCTATTTTTAAGTATTTATGATTATTTCAAGGAAATGTTTTAAAATAATTTATTAACATTTTCAAAACCCCTTACTGGGAAAAATAATTGCTCACCCTATGTTTAAAATTTATTTTTCACAGGTTTGGTAGATTGTTCTAAAGGTGTTCGATACATTTAACAAGTAAGAGCATGTGGTTAAATTTGTTCTGTTTTATTTGTAAAATTTGATAAGTTTTCAGTTTTCTCTAATCCTCTAGAACCAAGACCAGAAAAGGTCATCTTTTCTATAAAACACTATGTATTTTCAGTTATCTTTTATAAAAAAAATTCACAACTTATTTTTTTCACTAAATAAAGAAGCACATGTCTAGGGATTTCGAGTTGGTATCATAGGAACACTCTAGAAAATTTTGTAGATTAGATATTTTCAGCTAAGCGGTAGAGTATAGGATTCCTAGTTTTCTTAATTCTGAAGATGAAATTTCAAAACATTCTTGAGTTTGATTAATGAATTGTGTGGGCACAATTATTTTAAGGGGAGAGGAATGTAACATCCCATAAATTTGAAAATAATTATTTCTTATTAACAAACTAGTTATTATAATTTTAAATAAATTAAGTTATAAAAAAGAATAATTTAAATTTTGTGTTTGATTATAGGTTAATAATAATAAATATATATAATTCAATGTTTTCAATTAATATTCTAAAAAAAGATATTAATTTATAGTATTATTATGTTTAATGAAATATTTTAATATGATTATGTGTATTTTAATGTTTTTATAAGAATAATAAAAAATTTGAATAAAAAAATATTGTATCAAAAAAATTAATTAAAAATATTTTAAATAAATATATTTCTAAAAATATATATTAAGTTTCTATTAGAGTTTCCTACTGTTTTCCTATTTTCAGTTCGTCCTTTGTTGGGTTTGTATTCTTGCCCATTTGACCTACAGTTTTTACATTTAATTATTTGTTGTTTAATGGAATGCATATTTACTTTTCACGCTTTGGGGTGTGGTTGTGTGTGCATGTGTAAAGGTACTCATAAAAATGCCTCTCATTTTCAAGTTGATGCCTTCTGTTCTAGTCTCCAACCCCTGGCCTTCAAGAGGCGCGCTTAGGTTATGTCACGGCACAGGCCCTAGAGAGACGGTTCGTGAAAAAGTGGTATCATAGAGGTTGGTTCTACTAGAAGAACTAAGAGTCTGTAAATTAGGATGGGGTAATAGTATTAAGTGTTTTGAGTTTGTCTTTCGGGCTAGGGAGTCTGGTGTTGGTGCGGCGGCCGACATATCCATACACAAGGACCATAAATTCTATTTTCCAGCCCGATACATGAAAAACTAGTTTCATGAATCTTTGAGTGTTTTTTTATGATATTTTCTAGTTAAATTAACCTCACTATGTATAATAAATTGACCATGGTTCATCTTGATTCTCTTTTGAGAGGCCTCCACGCAGACAGCCAGTCAGGATTCTAGTGTGTGACCATGAGGATGGTTCATAGAGTGATGGGGCTTTTGTATAGGGATCATTTCCCGAGATGGTGACTTTGGGCAATGTCCCAATGATACCATTGCTCATTGGTCAGCAGTTACTACCAGTGAAACCAGTAGAGGAAATATATGGGACTAGTGCCTTACACGATATTTAGTGATAGAGACCCATTGGGTTCTGAGGTGAGCCTGATTCACAGGCGACTAAGAACTGGATTAAGGTGGTTACCAAGTTTCCATCTCGCTAGGGAACCATTAGATGATATGGTGATCCTAGTAGTGAGCCTTCTACGTATATCAGTAGGGTAATGGTGGGGTTTATATTATCTGATCTTATGATGAGGTGACTTTTCTATGGGCAGATCTTGAGAACCTTTCTCAGAGAAAGGTATCTTTCTATAAAGGATAAGGTGCATGTGTTCCCAATAGCTTCTACAATACAATGTGTTGGTAGATTATTATTTACAGAGGCATGGATACGTTTCCTAGTACTTGATGAATATGATAAAACCAGTTCTTTAGGGCTCAGACCTCTAATCATGGTGTGTTTAGGGACATTCAAGTAAGAATTATTCCTCTATTCATTCCTACTTATGCTAGGATGCTAGATAGAACATTGTGGTTGGAAATCCTTTGACATGAACTGATTAATATTCAGGGTAGTAGACGTGGAAGAGGAGCTAGAAGAGCAGCATGAGGTGGTATAAATTTCTACATGTTATAGAAACCTCCCCTATATGGTCTATACCAGGCTCAGGGAGCTAGAGGAAAGGGGAAGTGAGTAACTGCATGCATTCAAGGAGTATGAAACAAGGTCTCTAGGAATGATTTGACATATTGTCTATGTCTTCTACTAGTTTTCATATTAATAGACATAGGTGTTAATCATTCCTTCTTTTCCCAAATCTTTATCAAGACCTAGAGTTTCTAGTTAAACTGTTCACTTGATCCTTACCTCTGGAGATACCTATAGGAGGAGACTTGATAACCACACTTATGCCGATGGTGTGATCTTACCCTTGAGGCAAGATTTTTTGTTGTAACCTCTTGGTGGAAGCGTCAAGCCCTTATGATGTTATTTTGGGTATGGATTAGTCATCCACAGTTCATGCATAGATTGACTATGTTAGGAAAAAGTTTTTTTTATATCCACATCGTTGCAATGGGGTTTTCCTTGGATGGTGAAAAATGAAACCCAGGCAACATGGGATAAACTCATGCATAGGAGGGTGCAGTTGATCACTCTTGAGTCGACCAACATTACCCTCGTGGCAGTAGATGTTTTTGAGTTTTTAGTTCCCAATAGTATAGGTGGAGTGAGGTAAATTCCTTTCAAAATAAGTTTCCAGGACTACCTCCCCATAAGTGGAGGGAGTTCTGTATCATTCTACACCTCAATATGTCATTGATATCAGCATCTGTATATCAAAGATATTTCATAGAGATTTTTAAGAAGGGGGGTGAATTTGGGGTACTTGTAGAGGAAGGGCTTATTAAGATCCAGTGTTCATGGTTATGTGTGGATTATCGACACTTTAATCAAGTGGTTGTGGAGAACGAGCACTCACAACCAAAGGGTGGATGGGAACATCAATTAGTAAAAACATGTATCCTTTAGTGTGGATGGAAATGTTCCTGTAAGCTTTTTAATAGTTGAGATAGTGGTGATGGCTAGAGTTCCTCTAGGACTATTACTTTGAGATAGTCTATACTCCTAGAAAGGGAAACCTGGTGGAAGATTTGCTCGGTTGGAGGTCAGACTTACATCTACTGAGTGAAGTAAAAGAGAAGTTAGCTGCTATGGAGATATCCTTCATGTATGATGATGAAACAACTTACCTTAAGTCAATGAATGCCACTCCCCCACTCTTACAGTGAGTTAGGGAGGCACAACTTGTGGATGCTGACTATGAGGCCCAACATTCTCACTTATCCCCAAGATAATCTCCTGATATATTTTTGATAGGTGGGGAGAACATCATCCTTTTTAGAGGACGCACCATAGTTCAAGTAACGTTATGGGAGGAGGTGTTAAGGGAGTTCCATACATCCCCTTTTATGGTACATCATGGTGTGGTTAAGATGTACTAGGACCTACAAAATCATTACTAGTGGTCAAGGATGAAGAAAGTGGTGGTGTAGTTCCTTTCACAATGCCTCACTTGTCAGCAAGTGAAGGCTGAGCATCAGGTTCCAGAAGGCTTGGCCCAACCACTTGAGGTTCCCTAGTGGAAATGGGATGGTATCTCAATGGAATTTGTTATGGTATTACCATAGACATTCAGTGGCCAATATTCTATCTGGGTGACCATTGAATAACTCACTCAGTCGGTTCACTTTATACCCATCCGGTATAAGAGATTGTTAGAGGGCTTAGGACACCTCTACATCTAGAAGATAGTGTGGCTATATGGGGTTCCTTCAATGATCATCTCAGACTGTGATGCATGCTTTACATCCCAGTTGTGGAAGGGATTGTTGGGGGTGTTTGGGAGTCAACTACACTTGAGCAAAACTTTTCACCTCTAGATAGATCGTCAGATGGAGCAGACCATACAGACCTTGGAAGACATACTTCATTCTTGTGTCCATGACTTTGGTCATAGTTGGGAGGACCACCTAACACTAGTAGAGTTTTCATACAAAAACAATTATCAGGCCATAATTGGCATGGAACCATTTGAGGCCTTGTACGAGCGACCATGCAGATCACCTCTATGCTGGAAAAAACCAGAGGAGTCAGCACTCCTGGGTCCAGAGATGGTATGAGATACCACTAAGAAGGTGTATATCATCCATGAGTGTATGAGGACTATACAGATCTGACATAAATATTATTCTGATAAGAGATAAAGATCCTTGGAGTTTGAGGAGGGAGACCATATATTCCTTTGAGTATCACCCCAATGGGATTGCATAGATTTCGTCGAGTCAGTTAGTTATCTCTGAGGTTCATCAGACCTTTACAGATCTTTAACAGAGTTGGAGAGGTGGTGTACCACCTAGCTCTTCCCCCATAGATGCACTGGGTTCATGATGCTTTTCACGTGTCGCAGATGAGGAGGTACGTGCATGATCCATCATAGGTCACCAACTAGGGTGAGTAACACATTGATGATGGGGTGACATTTTCATAGTTTCCAGAGGGGATAGAGGACTGATAGGAGCAGTTCCTTCATGAATTTTCAATTTCTATGGTGCATGTTCGGTGCTAGTATGGGAATCTTCAGGAGAGTACATTGGAACGGGAGGCTCAGATTCGTGCTTAGTACCCCCATTTGGTTGATTATCCATTTTTTTGGCTTTCGGGGACATAAATCCCTAATATGAGGGGAATTTAATGTCTTTTAAATTCCATGTAATTTTTTAAATTATATGAAATTATTTTGAGACCAAACGCTGAAACAGCATGCGATTCCGAGGCCCGGAGTGCCCGGAATGATCCATAAAAAAATGTTATTCTTTAAATAGAATATGTGAGCGGTTTTCTAGAAAAAGTTGAATAACTCTTAAATGGGTTCTCAGGTTATAAATAAGAGGTCACCATTGCATTCATGATGGCAGGTTTACCCTAGTCACGACTTACATTTAGTTGGCGCAGGCCTCTAGTGAGAAAAATTGGAAATGGCATAACTTTAAATAAAATTATTAAATAAAATTATTTTATTTTTAAAATGATTATAACTCAAAAATGGTGACTCAGATTAAAAAGCTAATACCACCACTGAGCTTGTGAGAATATTATTTCATTAGGCAGATCCTAACATTGGCGGGCGCGAGCTAACAATGGAAGTTAGTTTTTAGCCATAAATAAAATAATTAAGTAACAATTATTTTAATATCAAATCCTTATAACTCCTAAATGGTAACTTGGATGGAAAATATGAGAGTATTGTTGAGCTCATGAGGGTGTGTTCCCCTTATGCAGAGCCTAACCTCGATCGGAACCAGTCAAGGGTAAATGTTTATTTTTGAACTATTTTTAAGGTTCATTTAAATAAACAAGCGAGTAGGATTTTATAAATTTTAAACTGGTGCTCGAATCAATAATCTGAGGGCACCATTGAACATAGAATTGTATTATTCTCCAAGAATGGACCTAACCTCGACCGGCACGGGTCGAGGGAAAAAGTTATTTTTTAGACTTTTTAAAGAAAAAGTATAAAATAAAATAAAATTGTTTTATATTATTTTTCTGGATTTTATAATTGTTGCAACTCAATGGTTTTCAAACTAAGTGAAACAGAATATGTTGTTTCATTAAATAAAATAGTGTAATGACTTCATAACAGAAACTTAACAGAAGTGTTGATTCACTTTTCATCCTATAATGGCCAAGAAGACAATGCAGGAGTGTTGGCATAATCCTGGTTCTTCTCTGGATCTCTCTGGGGTGATGACAATGAGCTCCAATGACCTCCAAACATCAAATCGTGGAGCGAAGAATGGTGGAAATGTTCTCCTTACACCCTTTTAATGGATCGTTACCAACAACAAAAAACCAAAATCCATAAATAGAGGATCGTATAATGATGAATGCAACGACACTGTTTCTCGCCAATGAGTGATCTGACCTGGGTAGGGGTCTTTGTTGTTTTTATTTTCCCATTATTCATTATAAAAAAAAATGAACACGGATCAACCCACTGATAGGTTGGTATGTGGATTGTGTGTTCTCGTGGGAGGGTTCTCTTCTGGGGTTTTCTATGTCGGGATTAAATTATTGTTGATGGTACTATGATCCCGAGCCTCCCCTGTGTTTTTAAAATTCTAACGCAGATGGTGCAGACTGACATGCATAAGGCCCAAGACTCTACGTTTTTTATTTCTTCATGTATGATCCCCCAAAATTATAGAATGCATAATCCAAGGTTTTGGTAGTGATGGTGCTGACCTGAGAGGCCCGAAGGTGCAGACAGATCTGTAATCAGACTACCAGAGCAGACCTGGTGGTCTGAGGAAGGTGTTGTCGGCAACCACCAGCGAAAGCGGTAGTATGCAGGAGGTGGTGCCACCCCAGGCACCGTGGATGGGACATTTATCTAGCTCTTACCATCCACGCTCTATGCGCACCATGGTGAAGGGAGGAGGTCGAGTCCCATCGGCCATGGAGGTTGGTTGGATGCTGCGCCATCTTGGTATCACACAGAAGGAGCAACCCACTCCCAGAGGGCCATGCACTTTCAATGGTGGAGGCTGGTTGACTAGCCACGCATGCCACACCCGAACTAGCCAAGATGGTCCGGGACAAACTGGTCAGACCGACGGGACAAAGTCAGGTCATACAATGACCCGAGCTAGGAAAAGAGACCATCCCACCAGTGAGCTAGGAAAAGAGACCAGCCTAGCGAGACTACGTGACTCAGCTATCACTGAGACTTCATGACTCAGTTACCTAGAAAGACTCCATGAATTAGCTATCAGTGAGACTCTGTGACTCAGATATCAATGAGACTCTATGACTTAGCTACCCAGCGAGACTTCATGACTCAGCTATCAACGAGGCATTGTGACTCAACTACTGAAAAGGTTTACGAGACCTAGCTACCTTAAAGGACTCATTAGAGACAAGTGACTTTACCGTGATTGATGTTAAATGTTTGCAACCATTGGTTTTACTATCAACACTTTAAGTTATACCCATGTCGTGTTGACTCTAATGACTCAAATCTTTTTCCATTCTTATGTGATTTCCTTTATTGATTTATGTGAGACCTCAGTTTGTTCTGGGGTCCCTAAGGAGTGTTTCATTACTCACCCCTACAGGGGCTTCTCCCACACTTGTTGTGTTAGGTGAAGATGATCAAATAATTGGTGGAGGACTTGGTGGCCTAGGACTGGGCAGTGCCAAGTGATTTTAGGTAGGCAGGAATTGCTTTTACTACTTCCGGCAACTACACTATACTAAAACATCCGGTGGGGTTTCCAATGGATGACTATCAGAGTTTCATAGTATTTTCTAGTTTTCAATTCGTCATTTTTTGGGTTTTTATTATAGTCCCTTTGACCAACAGTTTGTACTTTTAATCAGTGGTTTTTTAGGGGCATGCATGTTAACTTTTCCAGCTTTGGGGCACGGTTGTGTGTGTGTGCATACAGTTACTCATGAAAATGTCTCCTATTTTCAGATTGATGCTTTCAATGCTACTCGCCAACCCCTAGCCTTGGGGAGGTGGGCTTGGGGTATGTCACGACACGGGCCCTGGGGGATGGGTCATGACAATTATGGAATTAAATAATGTATCCCATTAAATTGTATATAAATATGATAGTTCATATTCCCTTTGTAGGTAGATATAGAAATCCCCTATCATGGTCCCAATCCTAATTCTACAACACCTACCGCCTCTCTGGATGGAAATAAATTCTAGAGTGTCAATTTTTAAGAATTTAACACATAATATAACTAACCAATAATGGATAATATAGATAAAATCTGATATATAAATATTTTTTCCTCAAATCGTGATAATTATCTATCAATCTCACAACCATGTTAACTAATATTTTTTCAAGGAATGATTTTAGAAAAAACAATTTAAATCTATAGGAGAGTCTTAGTGTGGGAAACAAGGTAACATAAATAATGAGTTGACCTACCCTTATTTTAACATTGATGTGAAATTAAAATTATCATTGGTATATTCATATGGATTACTACCTTTAAAAATAAGGTATGTAGCTAAAAAACCATGGGTGAGAAATGAAAATGAGAAAAATATTGTAACTTCAGAAATAAGAATATTATGGAAATATGATGAATTTTTTTGGGAATTTATAGACAGAAACAAAAATCTGAAATATAACTAGAGATAATTTCAAATTTGGTAAGTATGGAAGAAGGATGATTATTTTTTAACATATGTTCTATTTATTATAATTTGAAGTTAAGACGGTGAGATCAGTCGGTTTTGGAAGTGGCCATGATTGAGTGGAGTGTAATCTGTAAAGATTGAATGGAGGTGGAACTGACTAAACAAGATACTTGTTAAGTAACTTTTATATAAATAAATGGATGAGGTCACTTTTACTAGGTAGGTAATTATTACAATTATGATTATATTAGATTTTGTTTTGGAGTGACTTTAATGTCTTTATCTGTTTCTCCAAAGTAATTAAAATGTCTTTGTGAACATATAACTCAGTCAAGTGATTGTAATATATTTTTTCTCTTCTATTGAGGTTTCAAAATTTCCAATGGAGTAGTTTGTTATCTAAACCACATAATTCCCTATGTTCTTTGTTGATTAATTTACTTCTACTTTTATTTTTTACATTTTGGTTGCATGTTGTGAGTAATTTTGGTTGTTGTTCTGAATGTGTATGGATCGGGTATGAGTCTTCTTATTTCTATATAGACTACTTCATGGTGGTAGGTGTATTGGATCTTCCATATCTCATGTTTATAAATGATAATGTTTCGAAGGTTAAATTATTTTGAAATCCTAGTTTTAGTATCAAATAATGGTTTTCTTGGGATTGGATAACTAGATAGAATCATATGGGATACATGGGTCTCCTATCCTTTATAAATTTCTATTGGGAGTTTTCTACTTTAGAATGATTGCATTGGAATAGGGAAATGTGTTTCTAGAAAAGTTAGGCAGAGTTGATTTTGAATTCTATAGGGTGTCATTTAACTATTAATAATACTAGATATATTTTAAGAATCCCTTATTATGGGTCAATATAGAAGTAATTTCAATGAAATAATGGGAAACACTCGACAAGAAGAAAATGGGTCTCATCTAGAAGATGTTGACCCAAAACATGGCCTTCAACATTTGTGAGGTGAATATAACTTCTAAATTAATATAGATGCTTATGATTATATATTATAAGCCTTCCATAATGAAAAATTAGTTTCTAATGTGGTGTCTATTTATTTAAAGATTTCATAAATAAGGTATGTGCTTGATCATTTGAATGAATTCTATATGATATAGAGTTAGTTTGATTCTACTATAGTTAATTTTGCAGGAGATGTATAGGCATTGATACTTATGTCATCGATTTTAGAATATTGTGATTCAATGATTAATTCTATGAGCAAATCATATGGTAAGAATTAATTTTTTGTCCCTGCAAGGGTCTTTAGTGAGTGATTCCTTTAGTTTGGGGTGAATTTGGGTATGGAACTCGTTAATGTTTCTACATATAAAACACAAAATATCATTTTCCAAACTAATATTAACTTCACTTTTTATAGGGAATCACATATGTTATTATTTTTATGATGATATTATTAATGAAATTCATATCTTATACTTTATTAGATAAGATTTATGATTTATTAATCCACATACACAGGTTTTATTCCTGTAGAATCTAAGTACAACATTCACATTTGATATAATAATTTTACTTTTCTCACCCGCTTTGGGATAATCCAAAGAGTATTAAATGAAAATGTGATAGAGTACCAAAATCAACTAAAGCACACTGATTTTATTGTTTTTTCATTTTAATCGTTATTTCTCCTGGTTTAAAACCATTCACACTTTTAGAATTCACTTACCTATCTTCTAAAAACAACTCACTACTCCTTTATAATAATCATTTGATGATCTTTATCAGCGTAAAATTGATTCATAATAATGTGGGTGTAAAATTAAGCTCATTTTCATCTAAAATATGAAAAACACATTACAGTGAAACTTATTCACCATGGAAAACTCCTTCATTAACTATTCTTCTTCATGAAATACTACTCTATGTACTTATTTCAAGGAATTCATTATGCACCATGTAGTATTTTTATGTGGGAAACCTATCCATTATGAACACCACTTGGCTCATTAACTCAACCTCTTTCATGAACTGCTTATGCATTGAAAAAATATTCTATTTTTTTATTGGATTCACAAACCCCCTTTAATACTTCATGGACTTCCTTCGTGAACTTTCTTTAGGGATCATGCATCTTTAAATTATCCTCCTCCACAAAACCCCTTTGAAAACTCATCCATGTTTAATATTTTGTGCATAGTAATTTATTCTTACTCATTTGGGTTTAGTCTTCTATACTTAGTCCTATGTTATTGGTCTACTATTCATATTCATCTATGCTTAGTCATCTGCGCTTTTTCATTTACACTTAGTTATCTACACTTATGTGATTATTCCTATGAGATTATCCTTCTATGCTTAGTACTGTGTGCTTAGTCCACTTCACATACTTATTTTCAACTCTCAAAAATTCCATAATAATCTTTTGAGTTTATATTTCACTCTTACTAATAAACTTATTAGGGGTCCCTATATCAGAAAACCCCTCAAGAAAATCAATGTACTTATTAAGTGGTCTAAATACTTATTAAATTGAAATCTTTCCTTGGTCAAATTTTTGTGAAATATTAACTCCGAAATCATATAGAACCACTTTAGAATCTACTATCTCCACAAACACACTAGAACTTTAACAACCAAATTTATCAAAAAGAACAACAACCCAAAATATTGAAAACAAAATTATTATAGAATATTTCTGATAGACCTTGTTATTACAAATACCTGGGATCTTCTTTTGAATGAATAAATTCGTAAGACAGAAGTATCAAGTTCTATTGAAACTATTTTTAATGAAATAGGTAAGGTAAATTCAGGTAAAAAAATTATGAAGTAGAAGTAAAAAATCATAAGAGAAAGGATTCATGGTAAATTGGTTGGTCTTGTGGAATGTGAATGTTGGAACTATGGAAAGAAGAGACACTTATGGATAAATAATCAGAAAATATGAGTTAACTGAAGAAATAATGCTTCCATTTCATATTCTAACATTTTATCTAAATGGTAGGTTAACACATTGATCTTAAGTGGTGTAAGTTTAATGGATTCATTGATTCCTAACTCCAAATATTTATTTTACTCAATGTATAATAAGGGGTTCATGATGAAATTATTTATATGGAAACTTTAGAGACGTTCACCTTATGAATGGTGAAAAACTTAAGATTATTAGATAAGTTGATGTGAACATTCAAATGAATAATGGATGTTTTTTTCTATGTAAGGAGTCAAATACATATCTGGTTTATAGAAGAATTTGACTTCAATTAGTCATATTAATGATGTTGGACTATAAGTTGTCTTTATTGATGGTGTGTGGAAGATCACATAGGGTTACATGGTGGTGTCCCATAGTGTTAAGGATAGAACATTTTTAGGACTAATTATTTTGAAGGTTCAATTAATACATGAGGAAAAACATTCATAATAATGAATTTGTGGTATAAACTCCTTTGGAACATTAGTGAAGAAGGTTTAAAAACCTTCAATATAAAAGGAATATTGAATATTAAACACAAGGAAAAAGGAACATGAAAAAGTTTCATTATTGGAAATTATAAAATGTTTTCATTTGTATATTTCAACATGTTACCAATTAATTAGAATCTTGAGTTGATTCATATGAACATTCAGGGGGACAATTACTAGTTTGATGTCCTGGGAAAAACTATACAATGTTTCCTTTATTGATGATTCTTAAAATAATGTGTGGGTGATTTTCCTAAAATATAAGTCTAAGATTTTCAAAAACTTTTTTAGATGGAGTGATATTGTGGAAAAAATGACCAAAATAAAGGAAAAATAACTTTATTTTGATAATAGTGGAGTGTATGGATGAAAAGAGTTCTGAACATTATGTTTGATGGAGGGAATTTAGATCAATGAGAATATTCCCATAACACCTAATAAAAATGGTTTTATAGAATATATTAATCATAATTTTAATCAAACATCCAATAGAATGAGGTTAAGTTATATATTTTTAAATGAATTTATGGATGAAATGGTTAAATGTGTAGCTTATCACATGAATTAAAGCCCATTATATCTAATGGTGAAATAACCTTTTGAATAACTCTACTGGGATATCAATCTAATAGAATCACTTAAAATATTTTTTATCATTCATACATACCCATGCCTAGATAAGTCTAAAAAATATCATTATTGGATAAGATAATAAAAACTTCATATTTTTTTATCATTGATAACAACCCATAGAAGATTCTTAAAGGCTATAATTTCCTTTTAAATCTGGAAATCCTTTGGAAGGATAACAACATGGATGAATATATGACTAGGAGAAAATAACTGAGACATGTTTCCATTGATATAAATAGATTTTGTGTGGTTCTAGATTGTTTAGGGAGTACAAAAGATCAAGGGATAAAATCAAGTTCTAAAATGTAAGTCACTAATCATGTTTGGAAAGTATGAGGGTCTTATGTACCAAAATTCTCATGGAATGCAGAAGTTCAAGGTAGAGTTTTAGAACTATGAGGTCCAAAAAGATTTCAACCTAAGGTATTGAGGTGGTTTACCATGGTTATAATACAAGTGGAAAGGTTTGATTCTAAAATTCACTATTTGTTGCATATGGGTGGTGGGGAACCCAAAATCCTAGATGCAGAGAGAAGTTTGGGATACTCATTGCACTGGTATTTATCATTGAATTAATATTTGTATTCCTTATATGTTTCAGATACATGGGATCTAATTTAATTATCTTTAAGTAATATGGTTCTGTATAACAATTGGGTTTATCATCTGAATGAGGAAGCATATGGTTGGAAATGTTTTGAGGAGTACCTACTTGTGAAAGGATTTCGATAATAAAACTGAGAATATTTTAGTGATATTTTCCCTCATGTTTTAAATAAAAAAATTATTTGGATGGTACTCATATTGGTTTCCACAGAAGATCTATTTCTTAAATAACATAACGTCAAAATTGTTTTCCTTTTAGATATTTTTAGGAAGTGTTCTACATGGTGAAATAAAAATGTTTCATACTTAATGAAATGGTATGTCTATTATGGAGGATAAAATGGATTTTTTTATAGTATTAAGTGGGTATAAAGATAGTGGATCCCAAAGTTTGATACCTTCATGGTAGGATAAAACTTTATCTAGGGCAATGTGGATCATTACTATTACTGAAAGGTGTTTTGATTATGGGTGCTTCTTCATTTTTCTTCTCTATATTGATAATATTATCTTATATAGTGCAATGAAGGAAAGTTTGAAAGAGGTAGAAGTTTGTTTTTCAATAGTATTATAGATGAAAGATCTTGGTTTCACAAAGTGGATATTGGGTATGATGATCAGAAGTGACTTCAGTAATCGAACATTATTCTGGTATCATTCAAAGTATATATGTAAGGTGTTAGAAAGATTCAAAAGAGTGAATATAAACCTATGAGAACCCCTTGGTGTATTGAATGTTTTTTTTCATATCTTTACCTAAATAAATTATACGATGACCTCATAAATGTAGCACTAGTGTTGACGTTGGTTCATTTGGTCTCAAGGAAGTTTTATTTATCAATATTCCATAAATTTCTATATAAAGATCATGTTTTTAATGTGAGGAATGATAAAATTGAGTTATTTATTATGATTAGAAAAATTGAACCTACACTAAGCAGAACAACTATGATTTAGGATCAAATTCTTGGAAACTAAAATCAAGTTTGAGAGTATGATCTTTATGAAATCTTATCACTGATCATTCTAAATTAAAAATAATAAATCACTACCAATATCAGGCCTGAAGAATTCATAAATAAATTTTATAATACAAAAATAGTTTAATAAATATTCTCTAAACTTGAGAGAAACAAATCATTCAACTCAATCAAGTATCAAAGACTTGAACAAAGAAGTTGAATTTTTAAAAATTATTAAATTGAAATTCATAATTTTAGAACTAATCAAAAACTCACAACATTAAATATAAACAAATAATAAATCATGAATTAAAAAAAAAATGAATGAACATATAATAATATGAAGAAGAAAAACAATATCTATTATAATTAATACTATAATTACTCCTACTGTTTTCTGATTAAAATATCCATTAGAAAGTTTGATGTAGAAAGATAGAAACATTTTCACTACTAATACTATTATAATGAAAGTAATATAAAAAATTGAGAATAAAGGAAGAATAAATTTCAATTTACAATCCTAAAAATATTAACCCAATAATGACTCAATAATTATATGATAGTATGTATTGATTAAGAAATTTTCACTCTCTGGTTTTGAGACTAATATTCCTTTTATAATGGTTTTAATCACCAACATTTTGGTTCCTCCATCATTGTTTCCCCTTAATAACTTAGTTATCATCCTTCGTTTATTTTCTTACTCGGTTGGTCTAATGTTCTTCAGTTTAGTCATCATATTCTAGATCAATGGTTTGATATATTTGGTATTATAAAATGAAGACTATTTATCTAGAAGCATCTCTTCATCATCAACCCTTCAATACATAAGACAATCAATCCCTTTTAATTGATTTGTTCATTTTCAGATTCCCAATTCAAATCCATTGATTTATATTTATCTTTTTAAAATTATATTTGTATCATTAATCAGTGATAAATTTTTTATATCAAACCTCAATATTCTTTAGAGGTTAGTGATTTTCCTATTTATTACAAAATAATTTAATCTTATATGATGCTTGATTTTACTAGTACCTAAATAACTATTTAATCTTTTATATATATAGTATTTTATTCATAAACAATATGCTTTCTCAAATGGGTTACTCTTACATAGGGATTTCATTTTGATATTTAATATTATGTAGCAAGTTTTTCCCACACTTTTTTCATCTTCCACTTTGTTTAACTAGTTATTCATATGCAGTTCCCCATAATGATTTTAAATATTACAAGAATTCTCTTTTGTTCTTACAAAACTAAGATAAGAATCTATTGAATTTTTCACAAATTGGATTTAATCTTAGATGACTCTGAAGATCCTCATAGAGAATAAATTTGAAATTCACCAGATACATTCATCTAACATAATATTAAATTAAAATTTCTAAAACTTGCATAAGACTAAATTAGATTAATAGATTTAGACATAATATTAAAATACAACACTCAATGTTAAATTTAAACAAAAACGTATAACATAATATTAAACTAAAAATCATACAATTTATATAAGATTAAATAGATTAAAATTGATAACATAATATCAAAATATATTTATAGATGATATAAAAGAGTAATAAAATTATACACAAATAAAATTAAACAAATGATACATTATTTATATTGTACTAAAATATTTATAATCTTAATATCTAATATAAAATATATTGAGGATAATATTAATAATAATTTCAACATATTAAAATTAACAAAATAATATAATATAATTATTAATCACTGGTTAAAAATATAAAAACATATATAAAAACTATAAATTATTTATTATATTAAAAACTCAATTATAAACATGAAAAAAACATAAAATATAGATAAATAAATAAATAAACATATAAATATGAATAATCAACTCCCCCACACTTAAATTTAGTTTTTCCTCATGCTTAAAAGGATAAATATAATATATGGATAAATATTAAAATAAGTAACTATTCAAATTAATTAAACCTTTAAAAAATAACTTTTGTTAAGACCATATCTTAACTTAAAATTTTCATTCATTAAGAAAGTAAAATATTTAGATCATTATACTCTCTTGTCACTGAATCTTTTTATCCATTTTTTTATTAATTTTATATTCCATAGAAAAACACCCTCACCAGGGTCACTCACTCCAATATTTAATTGAATATAAATTTTAATACAAAAAAGAGTTTCTCCCATTCATTCATTAGGTTTTTCATACCATAGGCTTATAAATATCCAATAATATCCCCCACTTCGTAAAAAATAACACCCATAAGAGGAATTTTTCAAGTTTGACCTATAGATTTAGAGGGTAGAAAATAAAATGAAAATAAACTAAAAATAATTGAAAAGGGGGATTTAAAAGAGCTCATAATTGACTTAATAAATAAAAAATGAAGAAAATATTTTATATTCAACAATTAATATCACAAAAATTAAATAATGAAATAAGTGAATAAATTAATAGTATAAATAGAGGAATGGAATAGAATAAAATTATATGAAATAAATTGAATTGTTAGAATATTATTTAAAAATATTTATTTACTTGGACATTATTGAAGAATTTTTTGGTACTTATTAAAATCTAGTTGCTTTTTTATTGATGTTATTTTTTCAATAATTTAACTCAAAATTCTATTGAATTATTTTTTATCAGATAAAACATTATTTAATTTAGTAAGTAGTGAAATTTTATTTCCTAAATTTTAACCAACATTACAAAAAATGATATATTGAAAGAAATAATTATGGATTAAATTAAGATTTGGGTTAAGAAATAATGATGGAAAAGGAAAGAAGAAATAATGATAAATAAATTTAGTGTTATGGTAAAAAATGAATAAATAATAACACTCAATAAGAAAAGACTTTTACAAGTAATTAATGTGTTTAACCACCCCACACAATAAAAAAACATACCCTATCCCCCACACATATAATTTGTTTTTCCTTAAGAGAATGAATCTCAAATAGAATCACACCCCAAAGTCTTTAGTTTATGTTTAAGAAGAAAAAATTATTGTAAAGGGTATATTCAGATTTTTAGATCACAAAAAGTTATTAATAAATCTATAAAGATTATTCATTCGTCTAGGGGGTTTAAGAAAGAATCAACTATTTGTAAAAGGCTATAATTAGCTAAAAATTTAAATAATATAATACAATTGAAGGTCTATATCATCTAGTTGCAATTATGTAAATGAAAATTTGATTATGAATTTAAGAAGTTTCTTGATGAAAATCACCAATGACAATTATCTTAGAAATAAATATATAGGTAAATGGGACCATGTATTGAAATATGCCTTAAATATCACTTGTAAATGATAATAAACTAAATTTTATATCAATGATATCCAAAATTAAATAGATTTTTCAAAATCAACTCTCTATAATATAAAGATTATTAAATATGAGGTTTAAAAATTATTATAGTTAAAATTTTATTTTCAATTTTTTTTGGAATAAGAAACCTTTGAAAATTTAATTAAAAAGAAATGTTACTAAAACCAAAATACCTAAAATAATTACTATTTAAATATATATGACAAATAAGTTTTTATATATCATCCAAATATATTTATAAAAAAATATATTAGGAAATTAATTTTATAAAAAACATATATTTCAAAATTCATAACATAAGTAATCATATTTTATATTCAGTTCAATAGCTTGAAAAAAAATCATGTCATAAAAACACAAATTACATGAATAAAAACAATAAAATCAAATATACATTTAAAAATGATGAATGATTAATCTTCCTAATAAATAAATATTTTTATATATACACACAATTCAAAAAATATAACACATGATATTGTTTAAAATTTAACTGACACAATTATAAAATTAAATTGTTAAACAATTTAAAGCCATAAAAAGAATTATAAGATTAAGTATAAGTTAACAAAATTCTAAGACTAATCCTTAAATACATGAAATTAAACATCCTATTTAATTAATAAAATACCATTTTTCTATAAATAAAAAATAAAATAGTTAATCTAAATACAAAATAATATCAAATATATTATATACATAAATATAGAAAACACACATTTACATACAAAATGTTTTAATGTTTTATGATTTATGATTTTTTATTATTTACAATTATTTATTTTTTGATTTTATTAATTTTTACCATTCTTTTTTTAAATAAGAAACCAAATTTTGTAGACTCAGTTGAAAATAAATGTTTTTTACTTTTTTTATTTTTAATTTTTTTTAAAATATTGATGACAAGAAAAAATAAAATTATAGAACTAAAAATTATAAAATACTAAAACAAATTATATAAGCCTAGGTGGGATTTAAAAAGTCTGTGATAAGGATATATGTTTAGGAACTCCTCCTAGATGAAATGACACTTGGATTCAAATAGGTATATTAACCTTTTAAGATTTATTACCCATAAATAACACCAAAATTTAGGTTATATAATATTTTTTCATGTGATTTCAAAGTAAAATTAATACCACAATCTAATTAATATGGAACTATTGTTTAATTTGATGTTTCATCTCCCTAGATAATTACCATATAACACTTTGACACAATACTAGAAAACATCTATACTTCTTGTGTAATAGTGTAAGTAAATCATATGTTTTTATTTATTTCATGAAAAATAAACCATTTCGCTTTTTGGTTTCAAAAATGATAATTGGAGTGTTATTTTAAAATAAGTACCAACCATTTCATTTATTTTTCCATCAAAAGACATTTTATTTTCAATAACCATTGTTAGTTTTTCAAAACATAGAGTAGAAGATAAACATGCTTTGTCAACTGATGATGAATCAAAAAATCCATTTCCAAAATTAATAAATAAATCATAAACAAGTCTATCCTCTCTTAAAATTTCAAAAAAAATTATTTTTTCATGATAATATTTAATGAATCTACCAAATTCATATTCAATCTTCACTAAATAATATCTAATACATTTAATTTTTTATTTCAAAAACCCTAAAATAGTGTTACGAGAAAATTCTAGAATCAGATTTTCATTTTCAAACAACATTTCATAATAAGGTAATAATAAATCATGAGTTGATTCATTTTTTTAAATATCAAAAGGTTATCAATTAAATTTAAATGAATGAAACTCAATATCATTGTCAAAAATTCACACTCGTCATCAAAATTCTTATAATTATCATCAGTCAAGAATTTTTTTTATCTAAATTGACATGGAATTACAAAACTATAAGTCCATTTTTAATCAATTTAAATTCACTTTAAAATTCATAAAATGTTTCACATTCAATTATATGAGTTTCAATTTCTAATTTATTAAAGGAATCCATTACAGTAATAATATCATAAACCCCTCTGAAGATTTATCTATAAAGTTAAATCAACAACCACAGACGTACTTTTAGCAATAAATAATTCATTTTTATTAGTGAATAAAAATTTAGAGTTTGAATTTAAAACATTAATTTCATATTCCTGTAGAGCATGAAAAACAAAAAACTCAAGCTCAAAATCTAATTCAACATGATCTTACCCATTTCCCATTTCACTTCTAGTACAAAAATACATATAAAAATTTTCTAGAATCAATTTTTTTCACATCCCTCTATAATTTTATAATTATAAACATTAATATAATGAATTTTATCATAAATAATTTTAGTCCAAATTGAATCATATTTTTTAGAAATAATTTCATTAATTTTAGCATGTTATTTTTGATATAAAGATTCAGTTTTTTATAGAAGGAACATGTGAAAATTTATTAATATAATCAAAAATATATTTATTTTTTATTCAAAAGAGATAAATGGTGCATGTTATGTGATTTAAAATAAAAGGTAGGTTTAAATTTCATATAAACAACTGTATATTCATCTTCAAAATTAGTCACATATTTTGAAATTGTCTATTAATTTTAATCTCAATCAATATATTATAGTTTTCCACTCCCATACTAATTTGAAGTCTTTAATTAATCAATATTTAGTGATAATGTCATTATAAACTTTTAAATATGTAATCCTTAAATAACAATAATTTTAATTGTATTTTTGATCTTTTATATCCATTTTTTCTTACATAAAAAAACATATTTTACTTATGCGTTTCAAACAGCTCTATATTTCACCATTTTAAAAAATATTTTAATGGGAAAATTAAGAATGATAATTATTTCTAGGTATTTTCTAACACCCCAAAGTCACTTTTATATTTATTTTAATCTAATTTTTTATAATATTTAAATTTTTTAAATATTCGAAGTTTTTGAGGCATGGGTGCCCTCACTAAACCATGGTCAAGGATTCACCACTCAATGTTTCCAGTCTAGGTTGTGAAATGGGGAACACACCTATGAAATAGGAATTTCAAAGGGTTTTATAGTCTGGCTATATCCCTTTATGAAATAAGGGCTACTAAAATGCCCAATCTATGAACTATGGTGTCTTATGTAAGGTCTCTCTGGGAATCAAAATATCAAGGCCCAACATGCCATGGTTCAATTTTCAAGTTTTTTTTAGTATATCATAGGAATCACCATGACATGGTGTATTTCATGGTAGGTTATATACACACCTGATCAAAATGGTTAGTGGGTTCGGGAAATGCTGTAGTGATTGGATGTTTTGAGATGTCTGGAAGTGAACCAAGTCATGGTGCAGGTTACCATATCATGGTAACACCCACAACAATTTTTACCTTAAAAACTTTTAATTCCATTTATATCCCTATTTAATTTATATACATTATCCTCCCTTTTCGTTCTAATTTATGGGACCATCCATTAGGGTGAGATCAAGGTAGTGTCCTTACTCTTCTCCTTGAAATCCAAGCTCTTTATTCTTTGATTTTGAGTAAATTTAAAGATAGGTTATCTTACTTTAATTCCTTATTACGTACTTATTTATTTTTATTTCTTCTTAAACCCCAAGTGGCTATGGGAGGTCAAAAAATTGGGTTTGGATGGGTTCTAACTTAGGGGTTTATATTTCTAGGGCTCGAGGAGGTCATATCCTTGCTTCTTCTTACTTACACCAATGAATAAGAATATTTTTGACTCAATTCACACTTGATTGAGGTTGGTGATTTTTTGAATTTCATTTAATTGGAATATTAGTATATGTTTAGTGTTTTAAAAATATTTATTTATCTAAATTATACCTATAAGTGATAACTATAATGGATTCAAATGTAGTTTTATATGGTTTACTCACTTGGATTAAATAGTGTTTTAGTTTTTTATAATTTACAAAGTGATGATTGAGTACAAATATTTGAGGAAATATTTTCATGTCTTATTCAATTAAATTTGTGATGATCAAATCCATTTGATACCATTTGGGTCTTGGAATGGTTATAATTTTATTTTCAAAGATTAAAGGGGTGTTGTGAATTTCTAAATGGTTTTCATGATAAATGAAAGTGATTATTTAAATGATATAAATGGTGGTTTTTATTTAATTTTCTTAACATGGGTATTTAAAATGGATTTCAAGAGGTGTAAATGGATTATAAATCCAATTCATTTTTAGTAAAGGCCCATTTGTTACTTTAAAAATGTGTTTTTTCAAATTAGTGTGAAAACCCACTTGATCCCCTGTGATTTTTTATTCTTGTAATGGATTTATCCCCTAAGTTGTCTGTGATATACATATATATAGTTCCTGGTATGGATAGTGTTTTTTTCGTTGTGAGGACATTTGGAGGTGAAGTGTGATTTATTTGGTTTGTTTTAAATGTTGACTTATATGATTCTTCGGTGATTCAATTTTTCTCACCTATAACTATTGATTTTATATGAACCCTAGGCTTAGAGAGAGATCTATATTTATGGTACACTAGTTGGTACACATTTTTCTAGTTCCCCCTAGTTTTATGTTAATCTAGGGCTAATGGGTGGGAACCACTCTAAAGAGGTTGGTGTGGGTAGTTTGAGTGGTTTATGTTATGTTTCAGAGTAACCTATGTTAGAAGTTCATCCCATATATATTAGGTCTAGGTACCTCTCATCATAGCACCTAGTGTGTTTCCCATGATAACTAGAATTATCGATGAAATTATATGGTGGATTTCAACTTTATCTTATTTTTATCCCGTAATTCTATTGACTCACGTGGCACCATTGTGTGTGTGTGGTGATTATTACTTACTCTATATTACTTATTTATATAGTGAATTCTTGATTTTTGTTTTTATTTTATGTGATGTGTCTTTTTCTTAAAAAAGTATTTTTCATAAATATATTTCTGAAAGGGGGTTTTAAATGAAAAAAAATATTTTTCAAGTGATGTATGGGATTTTTAAAGAAATGTGTTAAGGTTTTTATTTTTTCATAGGTTTTATAAAATAGAAAAGTGTATTTTATGAAAAAGGAATTGGCATGATCCTTTTTTTAATATACATATTCTTGAAAAATCTATTTCATAAATTTAATTCAAACTAAGATAAATAAAATTTCATTTGAAAATAATTACCCAATCACCTTGGAGATATCCTACTAGGAATGTTTTTCTCACACCCTGCATACACCATTAAGTATATATAGTTTGAATTTTTTATTTTTGGTTTCAATGTTGATTCTTTATTTTTAATGTTTGGTTTTGGTATAGTGAGGAATGGATAGGGATATAGTGAGTGACCATGGGGATCAGGAATTCACTTCAGGTTTTTCCATAGGCTATTCTAGGTGTGTAGTTCAAAGGTGGACTGGGTTAGCTCATGAAATTTTTTTATTAGAGTTCCCTCTTTTTATTTGGGTTGAATATTGGTAGAAAGGATGTAGAAATATTGAAACTTGATAGGTGGTTGTTGGGAGAGTCTAGCTAGCTATTTATGGTTCAGAGCCACAACTTTCCTTGGGTACTTAGGATTTTAGTCCATTATTTTATTTTTTATTGGTTTTGGTTTATTTTGATATTGGATGTGGTATTTTAATCCTCTTTGAGTTATATAAGTGATTTTGGGGGTTCTTCTATGTTTATAGGTGAAATTGGAAGAAGAACATGAGCGGAATAGTTAGCTCACATGATATGGACAACCATTAAGAACCCATGAATATAGTTCTAAGGACTTCACAAAGGTCATCACATGGTTGGAACATGGATTGGTAAACTATTCACAACTTTACATTTCCCTCAGATCTATTATTTCAATCCCTCTTTATTATAGAGTTCTCCTAACATGTTTTTCACTAGTTAGAGATGAAATGGATGGGGTTTAGAGGATATTTTAATGTCATTATAATGGATACTTTTTAATGTGTTTTTAATATCTTGTTTATGTTTTATTTTTTTGAGATATTTTTATGTGGAAGAGAAATTTTTTAAATTGGTCAATATTACATTAGTTTTGGTGGGGTGTTTGAAAATAGTTTCTTTATTTTTATGAGATATTTTATAAAATGATCAGTTTCATTATAGTAATTGGAAAATGTTTTGGGGGTGAAAGTGAGCCTTTATCTAAACATTTCAAAATGATTCCATTTTTACCTAGAAATGAATTAATTTGATTTTAAAATTGATTCATTTTATTAAAAAATAGTAAAGTGATTTATTTGGATTTTAAAATGGAAGTGAAATTTCATATAAATGTTTTAAAAATACATTAATTTTATTTATGAATGATTTTAACTTGCAAAACAATTATTAAATTATTTCATTTGGTTTTAAAAATAGAGCAGAGTGTTTTACCAAGGTTGTATGTTCTTCAAAAATGGGTATTTTTTCATGTTTATACCTTTGTAAAATGGGGTTTTAAATTATTTATCTTGGTGTTAGTGGTTTTAAATAAAGAAGATTTATATTGTGAAAAAAAATTATTTTGGCTTTTCTATTTTTGGATTGTCCCTTGGTTTTTAAAAAGACTTTTGGATTAATATGTGAGGAATAAATTGAATAGGTCCATGTATTGTTATATTTAAAACTATTACTCCTATAATGGTAACAAAAAAAGTTGAAGTTCATATATAAGGGTGATTCTCTAGGTGAATATTCTCATCATTTAGTGAATATTCCTTTAGTTCCATGTCACAAAAAGAATTTTCATAAAGTGGTGGATTTGGAACATTATATTTTTTAGACCCTGATTTGGACATCTTGAATAAGTATCCACCTTCATTAGAAGTGGAGTGGATATAATGTATTTGGGGAAACCCCAATTCCTTTTAAAATCCTTATAATGTGAGGGTAGATAAATCTCTTGAATTTGTCATCATTCATTGGGATGAACAAACTGTGGGGGAATTTTTTGATTGATTTCTAGAGCTAATGATATTATCTCCTAAGATGGTCATCAATGACTTTATTAAAGGGAAGTTATTTTCCGAATATCTTCACCCATAGCTCAAATCAATTATGTTTGGATCTATATAGAGATATTTTAAAGAACTGGTCTAGAGAGACATGTTGGAGGAAGATTAATTACTAGAAAACGTTTTTGGGTGTGATTTGGTTTTGAGTGATTTGTTATTTTAGGATATATTCTTGGTGGAGTTTTAGTGAGTTATGTTTTGGGGGTGTTTTTTGTATTGATGTTATTTGGGTTGTCTTTGATTATACGTTATGGTATGTGACAAATTTTTTGGTAATGATTATATTAGATTGATGGAATGTTTTCTTGAGATTTTTGTGTGATGAGGATTGCCTATTTATGAGCGTATATGGGAAAGACCTTGGGTTCATGTTTTGGTAACAAGGATATGTGATACACCAATTTAGATTATGAATTGGCTAATTCTTGATCAGATCTTATTAGGCTCTCCATGGTCCAATGTTCCGAAGATATGGTCTAAGGTTACCCCTTTTTTTCTTTTTTGGAATAAGATTATAACTATGTCACTCCTTATTGAGGTTAGTTGAAAAAATATTGCTTGTTTAGAATTTATTTGGTTGTTTGTATGATGGTTTTGGTTGGATCATTTTATATATGTTTGTATGTTCTTATTTATTTTATATGTTCTTTGTGATGGTTGTCTTATATGAGTTTTTCTCCTTCATTTCCCCATCTTAGATGAATGATAAATAGTGGGGAGACATGTGTTATGTCTCCATATTCCTATAGATTTTTTTAAAATACTGTAGATAGGGATATTTATTGAGTTTTTATTTGTGATTATTGAGGATTAATTACACTATTTTTAGGAATTTGATATGTGTGGTGTTTTCCTTACTTTATGAATCTTATGAGTCATAACATGACCCTACCACCTCTTATAACAGGGTGTTAGGGTTTTCCTTTTTCTCTTGCCCTTTACTTTTACTGAAGACATTATGGGGAAAAAATTTCTATGGTGGGGACAATTTTAACACTCCCAATTCATTTTTTTTATTAATTTTAATATAATATTGGGTAGGTTTTAATTTTTAGTAATTTTTAGAGTTTTAGGGGTAGGGTGATCTCACCAAATTGTGGTAAAGGATACACAACATCATAGTTCCAATCTGGGTTTTAGAACAGGTAAAAACCCTCTAAAATGGTTATTTCATATAGTTATTTTGTTATTTAAATTTTTATGTTGAAAATAGGGACTACCAAAAAAACTTGTGTTGGGAAACGTGGTGTCTTGTTTGGGGTTTTTCTGGGGATCAAAACACTGACACCCAACATGTTGTGGTCTACTTTTTCTATGAATTTTGGGTATACCATAGGCAACAGCATGTCGTGATACATTCCCTGGTGTGTAATAAAGGTATATCATTGAAACAGTTAGTGGGGATTGGTTATGCCTTAGTTTTTGGGTATTTTGGGATTTTTGTAAGCACATAATGTCTCGATGTAGGTATCCATGTAGTGGGGACACTCAGTACAGTTTTATTTTATAAATTTGAAATTTCATTTATAACCCTTTCAATTTATCTTCATTAACCCCCTACCCCTCCTCATTTTTAGGACTATCCATTAGGGTGAGATCATTGGGGTATCCTTCATCTTCTCTTTCAAATCTATGTTCGTTGTTATTTGATTTCATGTGGATTTATAGGTACAGTTGGTTAAGATATAAGTTTTATGGGTTCTAACTTGTGTGTTTGGATTTCTATGTCTAATAGAGATAATATCCTTTCTTGGTCTTAATTCTATTAATGAATGTGACTAGTTTTTAATCGATTCCTAATTGATATAGGTGGGTGTTTTTTATATTTCCTATAATTAGAATATCATTGAATGCTTAGTGTTTTCCAATGTTTTTTTATTTACATTATACCTATATGTGTTAACTATAATGGATTATATAGTTGTTTAATATGTTTTCCACACTTGAAATAAAGGTTATTTTAGTTTTTTATTAATTTTCAAAGTGATGATTTAGTGACAAGTGTTTGAGTAACTGTTTACATGGTTTATTCAAATAATTGTTTGATGATCAATGTAATTTAGCCCCTTTTGGGTCTTAGAATGGTTAAAGTGTGATTATTAAAGAATAAATATGTGTTATTTATTTCTAAACGGTTTAAAATAGAAATTAAATTGAATTTTTAAATGTTTTAAATTGTGGTTTTAAATGAATTGTCCAAAAAGGGGTATTTCAAGATAGATTTGATGTGGTTTAAAATGAATTTCCAATACGAGTGAGTTTTACTAAAAATATGTTGGACACTTTATAAAGGATTTTTTGTAGAGGAGTATGAAAACAAAATTGATCCTCTTTGATTTTTTATTCTTAGTATGGATTATAGCCCCAAGGGGAATCTGATATACATATACATACATATATATATATAAAGTTCATGATATGGATGATATGATGTGTTTCGTATTTCTAAATTGTTATAATGAGAAATGTAATTTTTTCTTTAAATGATTTAAAGAGTGGTTTTACATGAAATTTATTCTTAAAATGGGTATTTCAAAAATAATTTCTAGTGGTTTAAAATGGATTAGGAATTAAAATTAGTTTTAGTAAAGAACCATTTGGCACTTTATAAAGGTTCTTTATGAAGGAATATGAAACCCCACTTGAACCCCTTTGATTTGTTAAACTTTTTATAGATTATAGACCCAAGGAAAATATTATATATATAGTTTATGATATCGATGATTTGGAAATGGTTTGTTTCTTGTGTGGTAATTGGAGGTGATGTGAGATTTTTTTGGTTTATTTTAAATATTTATTTATATAAGTCTTCTGTGATTCAATTATTTCTCACCTATAACTATTTTTTTCATGGGAACCCTATTTTAGGTTATAGGTCTAGATTTATGTTACACCAGTCGGTACACATTCTTCTAGTATCCCCCATGTTGTGTGGTAGGCCACGGTTAGGTGGATTTAACCCTAATGAGGATGGTGTGGGCTAGTCGAGTAGTTTTTGTTTTGTTTAGGTGTAACATATACTGATAGTTGGTATCATTGATATGATCTATCTAGGTCTATCTCATCTTACGACCAAGTTTGTTTCCCATGATACCTATAAATGTTAATTAAATCTTATAGGGAACTTCCACCTTATCTTATTTTTATCCTCTAATTTCATTGCAACGTATCATGCCATTGTGTGAGTGTGTTTTAAGATTATTACGTACTTATGACTAATTATTGATATGGCTCCTTCTTGAGTTGTATTTTTATTTTATGTGATGTGTCTTGTAATTAGAATTATAGTTTTCGTAAATGGGATTTTAAAAAGGGTAATTAATGAAAATAAATATATTTTAAGTGATGAGTTAGATTTTTAAAGAAAAATATAAAAGTGGTTATTTAAATCATGGGTTTTATAAAATGGAAAGGTGTGGTTTAAGAAAAAATTAATTCTATTATTACTTATTTTAATATAACTATTGATGAAAAATATATTTAATAAATTTAATTAAATAGAGAATAAATGAAATTTCATTTAAAAGGAATTTTCCAAACTCTTTGGTGATATATTATGGTTCACATTTTTCTCATGCCTTGTATACACCATTGGGGGTATACAATTCTCATGTCTTATTTCAGGTGACTAGGTAGATTCTTCATTTTTGATGTTTGGGTTTGGGATGAGGGGGAAGGATTAAAATTTCATGAGGGATGATGCATCATAAGAAGGATTTCAGCACCCATTAGGTCATTTATTTTTTCTCTCTTTGTATTTTTATATATCATCTGATGTGTCCGACTATTTATTTATATGGTATTCCATTATATGTTGAATATATGTTGCATTTATTTATATCAGTTTTTAGATTTTTTATAAGATTTATTATTCCAAATGAGTTTTATTATTATTAGTGGTTATGATTTATTTTTTTATTTTACTTATTTAGAGTTATTCTTGTTAATATCATCCATGGTAATCCATTGTATGGATGTACCATGGTAGACTCAAGGAAGTTTTCCATTTCATTTTTATATTATTAAAGGGTGAAATTTCTTTTATATTGTATATTCTTCATACCAAAGTTCATCTATTCAACCCATGAGGATATAGAATTCCCTTTAGGCCTTTCTAGAGGCTGTTCTAAGTGCATAATTCTGGGGTGGTCGAGGTTAGTTCATGAAAATTTTATATTTGAGAATTTGAATCATTTTTATTAAAACATTTATTTTCCCAAAACCACCTCTAATTTTATTATGAAAATAAAAAATTGATCCATTTTAATTAAAGAATTTTTTTTTGGACCACTACAATTTTTATTACATTTTAAATCATATGAGCCATTAAGTTTTATTATTATATAGGTTGTTATAATAAAAATAAATTGAGTTTTCACTAAATTGGAAATATTATAATTTATGTTCATTAAAACTATTTTTTTGTCTCTGGTTAGAAAATTTTTAATTTAAAAGTTTTGGTGGTGGTTCATTATACAAATATATGCCTTGATTTTTTTAAAAAACTTTTATAAATGTTTTCTGGTTTTGAAAAAAAAACTGATTTGAAAAAATATATTGGTTATGATATAAATTTTGATTCTAAAAGTTTTTTGGCCTATAGAAAATGTCATTTATGTTATGTGGTTGAGTATGGTTACTTTAAAAAATGATTTAGTTAAATTTATTCGATCCATGTAATGAATTTTCCATGTTAAAAAAAGATCGCATCATCTCACCCAAGTTTCATGAAATCAGTGTACCAATAGTAGTAAAAAATGTCTAAAATAGTTAGAATAAAGTGAGAAATTATTTTAAAAAATAAAAATACCGATAATTAGTAAAAAAAATAAAAAAAAATGAATAAATTTGAATAAACAAAGTAGTTTACAACATAAAAATATAATAAATTGAACTTTATTTTTTGATATTTTTTTAATATTATAATTTTTTAAGATTTTAAATTTTACAATTTTTTTATCCTTTTTATTTTTTATATGAAAATGTTAACTTCCATGGAAATAGTTTATGAATTCAGTGTGTTGAAAGTTTTTTTCATGGTTTTACACGCAAAAATTATACCTTAGCCTCACTAATGTAGCAATAGTTTTAACCTTGGGTCATTCTCTCTCAATGAAGGTGTATTTATTACTTTGCCTTAATTTTATATATAAGGATAGATTTTAAAATGTTGGTCATTAAATAATTAAGGTATTTATGATGATTATATAATTAAATAACTATTAAAAATGAGTACTATGATTGATGATCAAATTATTAGAAAATTAATTCAAGTTTGAAATTTTAATCTTCAATAAATCATATCACTAATCATTATAAATTCAAAATAAGAAATCTCTTCTAGTATCAAGGCCAAGTCATTAATAACTAAATTTCATAATTCAGAAACATATTAAAAAATAGACTCTGGAGTTGAGATCAAGTGATTATACAACTCATCCAAGACTCACAGAGTTGAATAAACAACTATAAGAAGTTAAAGTTATAAAAATGATTAACTTGAAATCCAAAATTGTTGAAATAATAAAAAAACACAAGAGATTAAATATAAACTAACATTAAATCCATAATTTAAAATAAAAAATAAAGAACTTTCATATAGATAGAGGATAAGAAACATCATCTATAGTAATTGACAACACCAATAATACTACTATATTTTTACTATAGTATCTATTAGAAATATTGAGGAAGGGTATAAAAATCTACAATACCACTATTTCTACACTATTAAAACAGTAAAATAACGCAGAATAAAGGAAAAATAATTCTATCTATATAAAACTAAAAACATATACCACACAATAACTCTCTAATTATGTAATAATACTTATTAACTAAGTTATATCCTCCCTCCAAGTCTAGAATTGAACTTACTTTTATAATGATTTCTACCACCCAAAATTTGGTTTCCTCTCTAATCCTTTCCCCTAAATCACTTGGCTATAATTTTTTGATGATTATATTCCTTAGATGGTCTTATTTTAATGGTTATGATTATATAATTCTAGATCAAAAATTATATATCGTTCGCATTATTTTTTTGTGAGTCTTCATTTGGAAGCTCCTCTCTAGCCACAACCCTAAAGTACATCAGTCAAATGATCTTAATTAATTTGTTTTTTCATCATAAGATACGTTAAAAATTCCATTTATTTGTAGTTTTTTTGGATATTCTATCTATATTCATTAATTTATAATCATTATTCTATCTCAGGCCTCCTGTTTCTTTGGATATCAGTGATTGTCTTATTTATTACAAATGAACTTAATCATATGTCGTAGTATATTTTACTAAAACAAAATTGGATATTTAAAATTAAAAGGTGGGAACATTATATTATTATAAAATAGGATTTCTCAAATGGATTACTCTTATTTATGGATTATATTTTGAGATCTAGTACTATGTAATGATTTTTCCTCTACGGATTTCTTCTGCTGATTTGTTTGATAGGTTTTCTTATAAAATTTCCCATATTCATTTTTAATCTTATGTGAACTCTTTTTTTTATTCTTAAATAACTAGGACGACATTCAATTGAATCTTCCACAACTTGTATTTAATCTTTCATGACTCTCAATATTCTTTTTCACAATAACTCAGAAATTCACTAGATACATCCATCCTGTTAAATATTAAATTGAAAATTATAAGACTTGTAAAATATTAAATTAGATAAATATATTTACACTTAATATTAAAATAAAAGACTTAATATTAAATTAAAATATAAAATTATAACATAATATAAGATAAAAATCATAAAATTTACATAAGACTATATCAATTAAAACTACCTATACAACATGAAAATATATTTATATAATATATAAAAGAGTAAGAAAAATCTACTCAAATAAAAAAAATGATTGATAACTTATTTATGTGATATTAAATTGCTTATAAAAATAATATTTAATATAAATAATATTAAGGATAATTTTAATAAAAATTTCATCATATTATAAATAAAAAATAATAATATAATTATTAAAAACTATTTACAAATATAAAAACATAAATATAAACTATAAAATAATCATTATATTAAAAACTCAATTAAATACCTGAAAAAATATAAAATATAAATAAATAAATAAAAATATATTAATGGGAATTCCCCTCAGTTAGACACTTCAAACATTATAAAGATAATGTGCCTAAAATAGATGAAGAGGACTTGTTCAGGGAGAAGGTTCTATATAGATTAGTTATGATAAATCTGTTTTATTCCATGATATTTATAATACCTAATATTGTGAACTTTATTGGGGTAGTTAGTATATTCATGAAGAATATGGGAAAGTATCATTGGGGGACTATTAATTGGATTTATTGGTATCTCAAAGGTTTGGAGGACCTAGAACTATTTTTTGGAGTAGATGATCCATTACAATGGTTTTATGATGCTAACATTGGATGATATGCGAACTCAAGGTATATAACAACTAAATTTGTGTTTACTTTAAGTGGAACTACCACAAAAAGGATGTAAATACATCAACCTATAAAAACACTATAAAATGTGGAAAATGATTATGTTTTAGTTATAAAATCAAGGAAGGAGTTAGTATAGTTGAAAAGTCTATTTGAGTAAATTGGAAAAACTGATGGAAAAAAATCCTATACCAATGGATTAGAACCATTGGTATAGGCCCCAAAACTATTTTTATAGGCTATACCAATGGTTTGGGTGGCTATTGGCTTGTCTTACATCGATATAGACTAATACTAATGATTTTGGGAAACCATTGTTATAGGTAATATGAAATACCTATACCAATGGTTTTGAAAACTATTCGTATAGGTATTTAAAAAATTAACCCCTTGCAATATTCGAATACCACACCTCTTATTTATATTTCAACGAACTAACCACTAAGCTATAATATTTTTTTAGAAATATAATATGTTTAATATGTGTATGTATATTTAAAATTAAATTGATTTTGGATGTATTCAATGTTATTTGATAAAATATTTCATTAAAAATTTGGAAACCTATCCCAACAGTTTTCCAAAATGTTGGTATAGGTATTTCGAATTTTTATACCCATACCAATGGTTTTGGAAAAATTGTTGGAATGTGTTCTTTAAATGAAGTCTATACCAACAGTTTTATCTAAATTGATGGTATAACCATCACCTATACCAATGGTTTTTTTCAAAACCATTCGTATAGGGTCATATTATGGTGTTGATACCAATGGTTTGGGAAAAACCATTAGTATAGGGTCATTTTATGGCACCTATGCCAAATATATTCCTAAAATTGTAGGTATAAGTCTAGTTTCCAATAGTGAAAAGGAAAAAATCAGCATATTTTCTTATGATAGCTAAAGTCCAATTCACTTGTCTAAAAAACTGGTGTTTTACTCATGAAGAAAACTTATTTAGCTAAAATATCTCTTCATCTAAAATCTTATAGAAGATGGAATGTTATATCAGTGGAAGTTGAGTGGGATTTGGAATCTAGTGGGAATTATAACTAATGTCATATTCCAAGAAAGTCTAGAGTGGTTATTCACTTTAGTGGGTCTTGGATTACATTATCGTTGAATATCACTAGAGAAAAAAATAATATAAGAGTTGAACTAAAGAAGGAATGTTTCAAATCATAGTGACATGTGACCCTAAGGACTTGGTGTTGAACCATTGAAAATTATTATATAGTGGGATATTGTTGGGATTAGTGTGAGAATTTATTTTCAAGTTAAGTATTGTAATATATGGAAATAATAAAATTTTGAAAGTTTGATGTGGAGCCAGACAAAGTTATATATTAGAACCATAGTCCAGAATGGAATAAGCTAGAGAGGAAACTTCCAAAAGAACTGATCTGGGAGGATTAGTTCCAAAATAATACACTATTCATTAGAATTTGAAGTTAAGTCTAAGTTATCAATAGGTTTTTTGCACTTCCCATGATCATGTGGATGGTCTTCCGCAAAGATCAGATAGTGGTGGAGCTCATAGTGTTAATTTGTTATTATAGAGATTATTTATAAATATATGGGTAAATTCACTTGTACTATAGAGGTCATTATAGTGATTAAAATTATATTAACTTATTCTTTCGAGTGACCGTAAAGTAAAATTTTATTTCCAGTTAGTAGTTATCCTATCATTGAGAACTTGAAACTCAATTGAATGATTATAATATCTTAATTCTCTTTTCATAAGTTTACTCGTTTCTCATGGAGTAGGACTTATTCCAAACCATTTAAATCCCTCTCTTCCTTTATTGAGTGCATTAATTTTTGTTTTTACTTCATTAATTTTGGTTCTGTTTTGTAATTACTTCTAGATAATATGTGGACAGTAAATAGATGAGGTGCATGGAATCTCAATAATGGATACACTAATTCATGGTATTTTGAATTTTAGACCTTTTATATCTCTTATTTACACCATTGGGGTTATAATGGTTGTCTCAATCTAGAACACTAGTTCTAGTGTAACATAATGTAAAGGTATGTAATGTTAGAAAAAAATTATAAGGGTTTTAAATAGTAATAATGACATAAATAAAATTATAATGAATTTTTATTTTGAGGTATTTCCATTAATAGTTGAATAGACACAATATTTTTAATATCAAATGAGTCTCTACTCATAAAAAAATTAAAATAACATATTGTTAATGTTGGTTATAAAATAACTGATTTTGAAAACAATTTTCATCAGTTTTGGAAATTTCTTATTTTATAAATAATGTTAAAAAGATGTTTCTAGTATTTATTATTACTATAACTAATGTCAAAAATCATTAAAAATTAAAAAATGATTTATCCTATTGATAATTTTTTTAAATGGATGCAACCAAATATTATCTTTTTTTAGCTAAACACTAATATCTCTCTTTCAAGAAACCATCCTCATCATTTATTGTCTTTTGCAATATTCTTCCTCCACCATCAACTCCACTCCACCATCGACCCTGCCCCACCATCGACCTCTATCATTGTAAGCATAATATCTAACATTTCTTGTAAAAAACCCAATTTTTTCATCAACAACCCACCACTAGTTTTCCTCATACATTTTCAGTTGATTTCATTTGAATCCACTATTGATCTTATATTTTACCTATTATAAGTTATATTTTACCAAATTAAAGCTTTGTTTCTCAATTTTTTTATATTATTTATAAAATTAAATTATATAGTTATTCTTTGATTCCTAATACTGAAATTATATTTTTTAATAGTTGATATAACCTAAAATATTTTAATAGAATTGATTCTAATTTATTGAAATTATATACCTATGTTGTTTAATTTAGAGTAACTTAATATTTTAGTTTCCATAAAAATACATTTTCTTCAAACATTATTTTTATTAGTTGTATAAAATAAATAGTTTTTTATAACTAATTTATAATTTTATGTTTGATTTTCAACTCATTTACTATTAAGATTTTGAAATTTTTTATAATTCTAAATGATATAATCTATTATAATTGATTTTTCTCTATATATATATATAAACTTATATGTGTGTGGGTTTACTTTTTATATCATATATAGAAAAACATATAGATGTATTCTTTTACAAGTTATATTTGAACTTAAAATATATATGTTTTCATAATAGTACAATATAAATATATAAATATTTAATTGGTTTATTTATCATTCAGTTAATATATATGAAAAATAAATTAGTCACACTCAGTTAGTAGTAGATCAAAATCTAATAATATTAAGAAATTAATTCCATATTTTGGAATTTTTATGGGATGTCCAATTCAGCCACTAATATTTCTCTAAAATCTCTCATCTCAAAACATCAACCATTGATGATTTTAATCACTTGTCCAATTAACCAACGTTTTTCATTAAAAAGATTAAATTTTAGAGTCTTGGGCTTACATACTATGCGGATCAATCAACACTCTACTACTATGACAACTCTCTGGGTTCTTGTATCTACTAAAATAACTAATTTTTCTATCATTAACATCAGTCAGTAGATGTTAACCAATGAAAAATATTTTGACTAAAATACCATTTATTTGTCTGTAATTTATGATTTGAATAAATATTAAGATAGTTGGTCCCTATGGAATGAAATTAGTGATATTGAACACACTATCCTTGGTGCTTGGTTGTTCACTAGAGATTTTATTGTTTTCATGGGGCCCATAAAAGGTCTGTTGATCCTTACCTTATCATTTCTAGAAGTTATTTTAGGGAATTCATTGATAATAAATAATTTATATAATTTTCCCCACATGGTGAAAAATTTACCTGGTATATAAAATATATGAATATTGTCATTGATAGCAAGTCAGATAGAATATTTTTCAATTTACGAGTTCCGGAGGATTGGGAAGAAGTATACTCTATAAATTTATTAAAGATTTACTCATATCATATTCATATCCTAACTACCATCCATAATTTGAAATTAAAAGCTCCATTACCCTTCATATTTAATAATTTTTGGACCAAACACCCTGATTGTATAAATGTTGTTTAAAAAGCCTAGTCTAAAATTGTCTTCCCGGATGGCGTCTTTTCCTATGTGTTAGATTTGAAGATCCTAAAAAATCATAGACCATGAATTATAGAGACCTTCAGTAACATTGATGTGGAGATGAATGACTTCAAAAAAAGAAGTTTTAAGAGTTATAGAATTTTCATGATGAGGATTTCCATATTTCCATTTTAAATAATGAATTAGATTTGTCTGCTCAATTTAATGTTATGATTCATACCCAAGAGGTTGCACTTAATGAAAATTTTAGAGTTAAATAGATCAAATAGGGGTATATAAATATATCCTTATTCAACAATATTTAGAAAATTAGTAAGGTAAAAAATCCCATAACTTACCTAAATAATAGTGATGATGTTATTTGTGGTAATGAAAAATTATGGGAGCACATTACGGGGTACTATAAAGAACTCTTTAAAAATAACTCAATGGTGAATTCAAAAAACATAAAGTATGTTATCCCTATAGTTTTGGTTTAATAGAAAATAGAATTCTCATAGATATTCCAAAACTATTGGAGGTGAATTCAATAGTGTTCTCTCTAAATACATATAGTGCACTAAGTTAAGATGGGTTTAAAAAATTGTTTTTTCAAGAATATTAGAAAATTATGACAAAGGATTTAGTGAGGATGATTTATTTATTCTTCTAGAATGGTATCCTTACTAAGGGAATCAACTTCTAGTTTTTTTTCTTCTTCCCAAGGCTAAGACAGTTGATTCTCCAAATATGTTCAGGCCCATTTCACTGGATAACATTGTTTAAAAAATTACGATCAATGTATTGGACATCATGATCTCTATAATAATTAGTAAGGTTATTTCAAATAAAGAGTTCATTTTTCCCATGGTGGGAAGATCTAAGACTCCCTGTTAATAGCTTCTATATTAATTCATCTTCTAAAGAAATATAGTAAAAATATAATCCTTGATTTCAAGATGGATTTATAGCATCATTGAGGACTACCTTAGTAAATATATACTCAAACTAGTTAATCAAGGAAAAATTAAACACATATAGGTTAGGATAGTTCTAAAATATCCTTTACACCTAATTTTTACTAATGATGTAATATTTTTCTATCAAGGGATTCTCAAAAACACTTAAGTCATCATGGGAATTATGGATCATTATAGGGAGATATGTATATAGATAATTAGATGGATCAAATATGTGATCTTATTTAGTAAAAACATAAAATATCAGAGGGAAAATCTTATTAATAGGTATTTTAACATCCAAAAAGGAAATATCCCTTTCACCTAATAGGGAATTTCTTTATTTTTGGGGAGACCAAATGTAGTAATATTTAGTGAAGATGAAAAAATATATGATTTTCTATGTTCTTTGAAAAAAACCTTATCTGTGGAAGGTAGAATCTACCTTTTTAAATACATTTCCATCATATAATTTTTATATTATTTCATGGTGTATAAATATACCTTTTCTCTCTTAATGATCATGAACATTATCTTGAGAAATATTATATATAGTGGGAATATTTTTTAAGGGAAATTCATAATGGTCCCTTATAGAACATGGTGTAAATACAAAAATAATAGTGTTATGTTTCTAAAGTATATGATAATATTCAATGAATCCCTTTAAGATCAATTAATCTGTTGACTTATTTTTAGAAATTTTGATTGAAATCAATTTCACAAAGTTAGATTTCCTAACATGTTCAAAAAGTAATAATCTCCATAAAATGTTCTCCTATGTCTGGATATGTATTAACCAAGTCTATTATACTATCATGAGTTAATATAGTTGGATTGAATGAATTAATTAATAATTATATTTTTTAAATGAAAAATATCATTATGACCCTATTATGAACTCAATTAATGGTGATATCATGGATTTCAATATTATGATTAGAGAGAAAATAAATTCCCCCTTAATGATCATCCCACCTATTTAAATAAAAAATCTATGGGTTTGGTTTTTTTCAAATAGAATTATATTGATTTGGGAGACTTTTACATCATGGTACTCTAACATGTAATCTATTCTACTAACTCCACATGGGTGGACCTACTAAAAATGTTAAAGGGGTTAATTAGTTTAACAAGCCCTGGATTTAACCCTCCAAATATGTTCTACTATATAGAGAATCCAACAATAATTTACCCACTAACCTGATCCAACAAAGATATGGGTTTATCTTCTTCTCTATGAGTTATTGTAAAAATGTAGTAGAAGACAACATTGAGTATTTGTTCTTATAATACTTATTTATTAAATCCATTAGGCTCTTTCCCTAAAATGTTTTTAAAATTAAATATTGTGACACATAGGCACATCCAATCCTGTTTGAATGTTTCTATAATATATGCAATTTATAGTATTTAAAAACTACTAACTTTGTATTTTTAGTTGAAATATGTTATATGATTTAGTGTAATAGGTGTAATGTCTCGGGTTATTGAACTGATAATTTTTTTAATGTTTTTGAAATTTTACGATTAGTGAGCACACAAAATTTGATTTTGACTTTTCGGATGTAAATATGAGTGTATGAATTCTCTAAGTTGTTTTTTAGATTGGGTTTAAGGCCTTGTGTGTTCCGCGGGGTTTCAAATGAGTTTTGGGAGGATTATGACCTTGAAACTAATTTTTAAAAGGTGAAGGTAGAGGTGAATGGTTTATTTATACCATGCACCTCTAAGGTGAAATTGTGCATCCCATTTTTCTACTCGAGCATGGTTAAGAAAACTGTACGAGGTGGGGCACATGGCCATGTGCTATGTCTACAGTTTCCAATAGATGGAGTGCATAGTTTGACAAACCGTGTAGCCTAGCCCACACACTTAGTGACACATAGGCAGTGAGTCTGCACGGTTGGTGCATGGTATGGCTGAACTATAATACCAAACCATGTGACCTATTTTAAAAGGGGGAGACTTCATATAGTGGAATCACATAGTTACTTCATGGTTATCCAAACTGTGAAAACAAAACTCGCGATTCATTTAAAGGGGTTACATTAATAAACTACCCCTCCCCCCTTATTTCTTCATTATCTATTATTTTCTCCTCAACTGCATCCATAGAAGGGGGATATCTTCTATTTCTTCCTCCTCTAGGATTTCACCTCCTTCCTCTATCCAAGCTCTGATTTAGACTCTATTGGGTGAATTTGAAGCATAGCTGTAATACTTTGAATCCTCTATATTCCTTTGTTCTATTATCTCACCGTACTAAATGAAAAATCTATGAAAGATCATTTTCCCTATTTTTAGTAAATTTGTCTAGAATATCAATTTCTTTCATTTAGGCATGGATTATAGATAGATGTTTGGTGAGAGAATGAAAACAAGTTTTAGTTAGGTGGTGCCTAGATTTCTCTTCAAATATATGAGTGTTATGGGTGAATTATTAAATAAATATGTGTGGGTTGTTCGGGTGATACCTTAATAAATTATTGATTATTTTTATTCATTTAATTAATGTTATAATATTCCAATGAGAATTATTTGGCCAATTTAAAATATACTAAGTTGGGTATGTGGCTTGTGGTTGGTTATGCAAGTAATTTCAATTATTTAAAATTATTTAATTTATTAAATGTGATATGAATACATGAGTTCTATCAGAATATGATTAGCATGGCCATAGGCATGGAGGTGATGTTAATCATAGGGACTAATACAGTGATGTTCATTACGCTGAGGGTGTGGCCGGAGATATATTGAATTGTGTTGACCATCAAGTCTAAGGAGATTTGATCTTTAAGATGAGGGGGATGGTGATGACCATGCTACGGATGGGAAATGAGGTTTTCATGTGAAAAAAGGTTTTCAAATGGTTTATCTTATAAAATTTTGGTAATTTATACTCTCCATTGTTGGTGAACGTTGTCATTAGAGTTATTTAAACAATATAGGAATCAGTTGAGGTGGTTTTGACCACTCAATATGGGTGGAGGCCTCCGTAGTTATAGAGAATTAGGGTATGGTGTTGACTATTAGTTATATAGGTGGCTATCTCATAGAAATCCATGGTTATGGTATTTTAGACCATCGGTTGGGGGCTGAGGCTCACCATTTATATTTGAGGGTGATGTGTCGAGATTATTGAAGGACAGATATCATCGTGCCTTGGGATGATGGGATGTTGAGATAATGGTGATTTATTATATATAGAAGGACAAATATCATCATGCTTTGTGATTTTGGACCATTGAGTCGATAGTTACTTTTGAATGGAAGTCCATGGGACTTGTTATATATTTGTTGGGAATGTAGCTTGGACACATGTTATACTCGATGAAAGGATTCATGTGGTTTTGGTCAGAATGAGGTGTCTGGTGACATGTATTTGGATGATATACCAAGTTATTTCTAGTATTACTAACCATGGATATATCATTCCACTCTAACATTGGCTAAGTTAGGTAAATGATTCTTCATGTCTATTGAGCACGATTAAAGTGGGTTATTTAATTTATACATGAGTGAAATTGTTATTTATTTACGTATGCATACAATAAATAACTACAGATGTATAATAGGAACACATTGGTGGTGTCCTACTGAGTTCATACTCACAACCTATATGATCCCCTCAAGATTCATGTATACTTTATGGTTTTGAGATCAGTTTTGGGATTAGGTTTATGCTCTTGACCATAGTGGTCAGGATTCAATTACTTGGGACAGATGGAAGAGGGACCATGGTTGTTCTTCACTTTTAACTAGAGTTTATTTTTTGTATTTTGAGTCTTTTATTATATTATCAGACACGGAAAATCTCACATCTCAATTTTTGTATTATTTTATATATATATACTTTAATTATAAGTATGGTTGATTTTTTTGGCTTGTTATTGTTGTTATCTATTATTTATTCCACATATGTTGGTATTCATACTTATAAAATGTCTTATTATCATATAAACTTTATTATATCATCACAAGTGAGTATAATATCCCTATTATCACCTAACATACCCTCGTTTCTAGTCAGTAGACTTTGGAATATAGGGATGCATGCCTAAGGCCTAGTGGACCTCCAGCCTAGAGCATAGGTTTTAAGTGTATCCTCGATTGGGTCTCTATAAATGGTACTAGAGGTGTTCATTTTAATTTTGGATTTATTATTTGGGATACATTAGACTAGATGCTAGGGTATAGTTAGAATTGGGCAAATAGATCATGCTTGGGTGCCTACGGTCCCATGCACGGGGAATATACCATGATTCCAGGGGTTGGAAATTGATGTTATGATTTCTGCTTATACATTTGATTGGTTTCCACCTCAATTAGAACACTTGGGTGTGATGTTATTGGATTATGATATTTTGATCATTGGACTAGTATGGAAAGGAAGGAGTATTTATGTATCATTATAGGAACTTAAGATCATATGATGTGTGTATATGCTTGTGAATTTCATTAGGAACCTAGAATTTTCTAAGAGGGGTTTGTTTTTTTAATGTTTTAACAAAAATATCAACAGTGTTTTCTTATATAGACTTTTTGTGTCATTATACTCATCCAACATAGATATGTGGTTCCTGAAGAGATCGATATGTGACCCTATGAATGTATGGTATATATTCTCCTAACTCAAATATGGGTAGGAATGAATAATGGAATGGGTGATCCATTTAAAATGTCCAAAAAAATATAAACAGTTTTTTCCTGCATAGCTTCTAGTTGGAATTTAACTCAACCACCCCAAACTAATGACATCTGATATACATGATATGTTATGCATTAATCTATTATAGGTGGGAAAGGGGTTATGATTTCAGGTGATATGTGATTCCAAACTCTCTTATTGGTAATAAATGGTCTATGAGGATGGATGATATGTTATTCTTAACTCTGTTATGGGTATACAAGGGTCCATGAGGATGGATGAAATGTGACATGGGTGTGGTATGGTAGTATAAGGGTGGTGATGTGTACTGATCATTATGGCTTTCCCTATCTATGATATATATGAATGTTATGGTTTTTTTGACCATGGTGTATTTTTTCTTCAGCATTATGTCACCAAGATGAATTTTGGTGGAGCTCTAGGATGGTGAAGATGTGCAGCTACTAGAATTTTCATGGGATGAGGCCCCTTAGGGTTGTGATAAGGCCCCTAAGGGTCAGGATGAGTCCCCTAAGGGTTGGGAATATCATGATCCCCAACTAGAGGCTCTAATATAGATGGTGAAGCCACAAACGATGGTAGATTTTGTGACATGGATATACTAGAAGCTCAGGGAAAGCTTGGTGTGATTCATATAAGGTATTGATAGGGGAGGTCAGGGATATGATTCATCCTCGTGAGTTTCATTATTCAAACCCACCATTATTTCAGGGTGCGGGTGGACCGCATGTAATAGAGAACATGATCAATTCTATTCAGATGGTATTCAATGAGCTTGAGATACCCCTGGCTTAAATGGTTAATCTGGCTACTTATATGATTAGAGAACCATAAAATCACTGGTGAGACATAAAATTATAGGTTGGTAGGTATGAGGGGCAGACATGGAAGGTTTTTGAGGCTAGGTTCTTTGATCATTTCTTCCTAGAGATGTTGAGGGAAGATCAAGACTGTGATTTCATGAACCTATAGTAGGGGGATGAATCTATTATATATTATGTGGTGAGATTTAAAGACCTTCCCAAATTTCTACCTTCTTTGGTGGAGATGACACCACTATGGTGACGCCTTTCGAGGATGGTTTACAACATGCCATAAGGGTGCAGTTGAAAATCTTCAGGTTGATATCATTCTTGGAGGTAGTAAATTAAGATTTTATATTTGAAGGGAATCTAACAGACTATTATTATTTGATTCAGGTGATAGTACCAAGTTATAATAGTATTGATGCTTTAGGTAACCAAAAGAGGGTTCATGAGGAGTCTCAATAGGGGAGTCAAGTTGGATATTTTGGAAAACCATTGATGAGAAGTTCATTAATGGTTTGCTTCCAGTGTGGATAGTGGGGACATGTTTGGACTTAGTGTAACCAACCTATGAAGGCGTTATATGCTTTTTGATAGATGGGAAACTTGTAGAGGTTCTATTAGAATACTTATTGAATATTTTGGAGTTAGGGAATGGGTCAAACTCAGGGATATGAGGTAGGATTAGGAGTAGTACCGGGAGATAGTATCTGGGATTATACTACATGTGTAGATTTTGAGAGAGAGAGAGAGAGAGAGAGACCCAGTAGTGGGGTTAGTGGTAGGTAGCTAGTGTAGCTTCTCATGGAGCTCAAGCCTCGTGCAGTTGGTCTTTAGGCAAGGTTCATGTTGTTGAGATTCTAGGTGCAGAGCAGAACAAGGATCTAATTAAGGTTAGATGTATTCCTTGATCATGGGATTTTCTTTGTTTTTTTTTTGTAATGGATGATATTGGTTTATGAGGTTTAAGTGTTTTAATAGAACTAACTAGGTGATGGTAAGTATGTGGGGATCGGTTATGATGCATGGTTGTATGAGTTCCATAGGAATCAGGACTTTGATGGGAATTTATATATATATATATATATATATATATATGATGCGGGATTAATTTTGAGCATCAGATATGATGCAGGATGTATGGGTATCTGATGAGATACAAGAATTGTGTGTGTCGTGTATGACACAGGTATAGAATAATCACCTGATAAGTTGTAGTAATGATGGTATATCATATGGGGACATGTATGTCTATAGGATGGTTAGTGGAACTATCAGAATAAAATTTTGGGTCAATATGTTTCCAGGTAGGTAGTTCCTAAGTTGGGGAGCACTACAAGTGGAATTAGAATGTGACTGAGTAACCAGGGTAGACTGGGGTAATTTTTATGATATGGGTATGTTTGGTACCATCTCGATATTAAATATCATATCTCAGGGATGCGCTATTACAAGGTGGGGAGACTGTAACATCCTAGGTTTTTGAACGGGTTTTTTTCAAATGTTTTTAAAATTTTGAGTTTGGTGAGCATACCAATATTGGTTTTGACTTTCAGGACCTAAATATGAGTATATAAATTCTTCAAGGTGTTATTTTTAGTCAAGTTTTAAATCTTAATGATTTCCTTGGGTGTTTTTATGAGTTTCAAGAACATTGGGCCCTATAAACTCATTTTCAAAAGGTGAATGTAGAGGTGTGTGGTTTTTTCAAACTATGTATCCTTTAAGGTGAAAGTGTGTGTCCTATTTTTGTAATCGTGTATGATTAGGAAAACCATGTGAGTTTGGTAACAAACCCATGTAAAATGTCTATAGTTTTTAACATATTTTTTTTGTTCTCTTTACATGGTTTGAAAAACTGTGTGGCCTAGACTACGCTTAAGGCCACATAAGCTGTAAATTCGGATGGTTGGCATGCGGTCTGGAGAAAATGTGTGGCCAAACCGTGCAAATTATTTAAAAGGGTGGTAACCCCAAACATTGGAACCATATAGTTTGAACATGTTTCCAAACCATGTGGTTCTTTTAAAGGGTTTAAATTAAAAAACTACCCCTCCCTCCTAATTTCTTCCTGCTCCCTTCATTTCTACTCAATCACATGCATAGTAGGGGGATCTGTCCCATTTCTTCCTCCTCTAGGATTTGGTTTCCTTTCTTCATCTAAGCTCAAATTTATACTCCCTTGTATTGGTATTCCCTTGAATCCTCTTTCTTCCTTTCTTCTATTATCTCACTTTACAGAATGCTAAATCCATGCAGGATTTTTTCCCTATTTTCAGGGAATTTGTATAAAATCTTGATTTCTCTCATTTAATCTTAGATTAGAGGTCGATATTAAATTATTGAATGCCTATAATTCTAAGGCAGGTGGTTCCTATATTTATTCTAAAATATATGGATATTATGGGATACATTATTAAATATGAATATGTGGGTTATCTGAGTGAGACCCTTAATAAGTTTAATTACTAATTTAATTTTTTTAATTGATTTTATGATAGGTATATGGGTGTGCTCTAGCCTATTTAAAATATTATAATCTAGGTATGGGGATTTTGGATTCTTAGTTAAGTGATAATGATTTCTTTAATTGATTAAATTAATTAAATGTGATATGACTACATGATTTCTGTGGGAATGTGACGGGCAAGGCCCAATGTATTAAAGTGTTATTGATCAGTGTGACTAAGATGAAGAGGTTCATCGAGCTAAGGGCATGGCCAGAGATATATGGGATGGTGTTGATCATCAGGTTTTAGGTGATGTGATCGTCAGGATGAGGTGAATAGTGATGACCATATTATGGATGGGAAATGAGGTTCACATGTGGAGATGAGGTTTCCAAATGTTGTGTCTTGGAAAATTTTGGTGATTTTTACTCATCATTGATGGTCGAAGTTTTAGTAGGAGTCGTGTGCACACTGATAGGACTTAGTTGAGTTAGTTTTGACCTATTGTTTTGGTAGAGTATCTGTAGTTATAGGTTCTTAGGGGATGGTTTTGATAATCAGTTATGACATATTTTCTCACTATAGGGGTCTGTTAGGTTTGGTGTTTGAGACCATCAGTTTGGGGATGAGGCTCTCTTTTTATATTTGAGCCCGATGGGATGAGATTATTGGAAGATGGATATCATAGTGCCTTCGGACATCATATTTTTTAGATGATGGTGATTTATTATATTTGGAAGTATGGATATCACCATGCCTTGGGATGTTGGGTTTTTGATGCGATGATGAGTTTGGAATAAAATTTTGTAGGAATTGTAATATATTTTTTGGGTGTGATACGGAGATGATGTTTGTACTCAATGGAATCTTGAATGTGGTTTTGGTCGGCGTGGGATGTTTAGTGACATGTATTTGGATGAGATGCTAAGGTATTTCTGGTATGACTAACTTTGTATATATCATTTAACTCTGGAATTGGAAGAGGTAGGTAAATGCTTACCCATGCCTATTGAGCACGAGTAAAGAGGGTTATATAATTTATTAATGAGTGAAGTTTCTATTTATTTAGGTATTTATACACTATATAACTATTAATATAAGACAATAACACATTGGTGGGGTCCTACATATTTCATACTCACTCCCTATAAGTGACCCTCGGGGTGCATGTATACTTTATGGTTTTGAAATCAAGTCAGGGACCAGGTTCATTCTATGGACCCTAGTGATTAGGAATGTAGTTACTTGGGGTGGATGGAAGAGGGACCATGGTGGTTCATCGCTTTGACCTGGATTTTATTTTATTTTACTTTGAGTTCATTCTTATTTAATCAGCCATATGAGGTCTTTTTTTTCTATTTCAATATGATTGTTAACATATATAAATTATTGATATTTATTGATGATTATTTTGGCATGTAATTACCACTAACTATTATTTCTTCCATTGATGTTGGTATTCATGCTTCCATAGTGTTTTATTATCATATTAAATTTATTATATCATCACTAAAGTGTATAGTCTCCCCAATATCACCTAATAGAACTTCATTTCTAGTCATCAGCCTTTGGAAAATGAGGAGGTGTGCCTAATGATTAGTGGTCCTCTAGCTTAGAGCATGGGTTTTATGTGGATCCTGGGTTGAGACTCTTCAATAGGAATCTCTAAATGTTCAATTATCAGGATATCAGCTTCCAAATGTGTATCATTACATCATATTTTCCATTAATATGGATAATTACATACAACATGGCTTGGAAAGGAACTCCAATAGGATCTAACTATATTTGATAAAAAAACATTTGGGATAATATTAAAATATATTCTGTATATATTCCTATTATTTTGTAGCCTTCTTATATAGGCTGAATCAAGATCAACAATGATAGTTTTCACAAAGAAAACCCATGTTTAGTGGGATGTGGTGTCAATTTCATGGATTCCAAAGGTGGTGTTATGTATTTATTTTATATGGATTATATACTAACTCCAGAATATGATTTTTATATGGAGGGTTTCATCCTAGTAATTAAAATTGACATGTTTTGTGAATGAATTAAGGTCTTGTTGGAGGTGGTTTCTATATGTATTGTGAAATCCATATAGTCAAGCATCATTTCCCCTTTGTAGAGAATGGCATCATCTTGGGAGGATTGTATTAAATACTATAAGATCATCAATTTTGTGGTGTATCATTATTATAAGGAAGGTAATAGGGTTGTTGCCACCCGGGTCAATCAAGGTGCGGGTTTAGGAAGGTATTTTTAGTATTTTTTTATTCATTAATCAATTAAGGTTGACTTGTTCCTTATTGTTTGTAAAACTCCATCCACTGATTTTTTTTATAATTTTTCATAGATATTATCAATAAGGGATACTTTATAGATTATTAATATTAGTGTGATTACATAATATATATATATATATATTATTAAAATTCATTTTTAAATTGTTTTATTTTTTAAAATATAATATATTTATTACAAAGTAAATATAATTTAGTATAACACACACACACACATGCATGCATCCATTCCTGTGTGTGTGTGTACATATGTATGTATGTGTATGTATGAAGGTATATATGCATGTGTTTATGTAAGTATGTATAAATATATATTATTATATATCATATATATATATATATATTAATATATATTTTATATTCCAATATAAAATATTTATGCTTTCATGATAGTACAACATGTCTGTGCGTGTCTCGACACTAATAAAGTTTCCAAATCATGAATTTCAGGGTTGAAGTGATAGATCATAAAAACTTAAATAAAAGGCATGATTTACACTAAGATCATAATACTCAAACACACGCCTAAGTTAAGGTGTCTTTAATCCCAACTAGTTCCAAAGTCAAATGGTCCTCACCAACATATTCCAACATCATAGTACGCCCGAAATAGGGTGATAATAATCATCGATATCACCAATATATCATCTAACCAACTCCTCTAGCCTAGAACATGGTGAATTTAATTCCCATGTCACCACTTTAGTGTGTTCAGTCCAATTATCTATAAATATCCCTAGAACACTAACAGTTAAGGATCCTTTGCTTCTAGAATCCTAAAAAAGGAAATAAGTTCCCCCTTAGAGATAATATATCCATCCTAGCATTCCATGTAGTTTAGTATTCTTGTTCAGGACCAAAATATAACATAGTTTCATAACTCCCTTGAGTACATAATTAAGCAAGGAAGGACTTCTTAGATCCCAACACCTAACATCCAGAGCCTGAGACTAGTTACATCATGAGGAAAACATTTAAGGACCGTTTAAGATCTAATTTAACCACATTTACTTTTGGTATCCAGGATAGACCTCACCTCATACACACATGTGTGAGCCAACCCAAAATGGTTATTCCTAATTAGGGTTTTAGAAAACCACACCACAAACCCATATCTTTAGGTATTTCACTCATGAAAAAAAGTTTCGACAATGTATAAGGACTATATGCACTTAAATTAAACACCAAATACTACCTTTGATTATGGGAAGTAGAACTTCTACACCCACATGCATTCCCCTTTACCAAATGAATATAACCACTTTGACCATGTTCACCATATATGGACTAAGGAGTTCATTGGGCCAATTTTGATTATGTTACCAAAATTTTCTTAGGCCCATCATGGGGTCTAAAATTTAGCATCCCAACATGAACATAAATCCCCTTGATAAATTTTTTGGGTTGAATTAAATCCTTTCTCTTAAGTGACTCAAAATAACTTTTTGGTATCCTTTTACGTAGTTAAAACGTAAAAGTGACAGTTCTTCCTAATACTTATACATGTACACCAGAAATACATGATCAAGATATTTTGTGGCCCTCTTGATCATGTATTCCTTTCATAATGGGGATCAATCATTTTTTAGAATATGTTCCATTGGTTTTTATCCCTAACTAATAGGATCACCAAGGTATAGACAATCTTGTACTCCCTTGATAATAAGGATTTGTATCCTTAAGTGACCAATGGAACTACTCCTGACCAAATACAATTATCCTAACTACACTAAACCAACATATGGATCCTTCAAGTACATGGTCAACCCCTATGTCCTCTTAATGATCCAGAAATCCAAATAAGATGTTGATCTAATGTATGCCTGAATATTTTCTTCCTATGACTTCATACACCCATGTGTGCAGTCATCCTTGACAATTGTTTAGTTACTATAAGATAGAAGATGAATCTAAACTTATTGTTAATTTTTTGTAAGTTACATATTTCCATTATTATCTTGTTTTATCTATGCATTCAGTAATTTTAACCCTATTATCTAGTGTCCAATAGACAAAGTATGTAAATAAATGGGACTCTAATTTGGTAAATTCAACAACATAAAAGGGATGATCCAGTGTAAGTGATCAAATTTTCATCAAATCTATCAAAAATACAATTTAAATTTTACCTAGATATAGAATAGTGGATAACCTTGGGGTCGTTCAAAAAGAGGTAGTGTGTTTATCCTAGTGATTCTTCTAAAATATGTTTTTTATTTTTGTATATTTAAAAGTAGAAAAAAGGAAACAAATAAATTGTGAAATGAAAAAATAAATAAGGGAGTGAAAAGGAACAAAATAATGAAAAATATTAAAGATAAGATGGAAATTAGAATCAATAATAAACAAAACTAGATTCAAGTTGTTCAGTTTTGTACTTCCTTCCACAGATTTGGGAGGAATTAAACCATCAAAACTCAAACTTAATTAGTGAATAAATTATGTCTCAGATCATAAACCTCTATCTACTTTTGAACACTAAATCATATTAATTCATCCAATGAAGGAGTATTATTCTACATTAATACAAAAATAACTCAGTAGAGTCATTCTGGTAAGAAGGTATCCAAATATAGAAATATCCTACCAAGATCATCAAGTCACATAACCATCAATCATGAAAATATTCTTTTTGAAATTAATGAGTTGGAAGAAAAATAATTACGGAAATAGGTGTAGAAAAATGATCCTAATAATTAGTGTGCGAATGTACCTACCCATTTCACCATCCCAGTCTATAAAGAGTGAAGAAGAAAAGTGATGATCAACTTGATACTTGATCTCTAGGTAGCCTTAGGTTTCAACTCCTATAACTAGATTCAATGTTTATCCCTATATGATTATATTTTTTAGTACCCATAACATAGAGAGAAAAACAGAACAACACTTGTATTTATAAAGTATTTCTCAAGTAATAGAGAGAGATATAGGGTTGAAGAGTGTGATTTTGAATAAGGTGTCTCACAAAATAATTCATCCCCATATTTATTGATGAAAAATGAAAACGATAATAAATTATTCTAATATTAAACATCATATACATTGAATTATCTAAATTTGATCTTCATCTATAATGGGTCCAACTCTTGTGACTGTAGAAAAACTCCTCTAACAGAATATGCTCCTTCCATGTGTGTTCTAGAAACCAAGGTGAGTTTTCTGATTTAATTAAATTTTAAGAGGCCTTCTCATGGCCTCCTAAATAGTCTCCAAAATAATCCTATTTATTTTAACATTCTCTATAATAGGTTTAATTTTTTGACTTTAATGAACATGTAACTCCACCATATGTTCACCTTATCCTCTTCTGTTCATATATTTCCAAGGTCCAAATATTACCACTACACATCCTTGATCCACTACATTTATTTTAAAAGATAATCAACATAGATCAACCAAATGACCACTATTTGGTTAGTTTTCACTTCTCCGGTTCGTATTTACTTTAGAATTAGGTTTAAAGTCGATCTCATGTATCATCTTCATACTCACCTGATGTAGAACACATTTCCTATCCATATTTTACCATTCAACTGGATTCAAAATAATCCTGTAATGAATCTTTTGTCTTAGGTCATTCCACCCCCTCATTAATCTTACTTTGTCCTTATACAACATTCTTTAATATCAACTTTTCTATTCCAGTTCCATTTATAACAATGTTTTAAGGTCTCGGTTATTCAATCGTAGTTTGTCAAGGGTTCATGGAGGATACCTCAGTCCAGATCCTTTAAGTTAATCTTGGTATTCCTCTTTAGTCTCATAATTATCTGGTATTCCTCAACTTCATTATACTAATTTTCTCTCAATATACAGAGGAATGACTCTTATCAAGATCCAAATTTCTAAAGTGTAAATCTCTTATGTAAGGAAGCATAGAAATATATCACATAGGAATCAAAAATTATAATATGAATCACCCACTAAATTATAATACATGGAGAGAACGGTTATGAAATCTTCTTATCTTATGAGTTGTATTTCAATTATCTTATGCAATACACCTAAAATTAGAAAAATTGTACCAAAATAGTGTTAAAATAAATGAAAATTCATATTAATAAATAGTAATTTACCAAAATTCAAGGAATTTAAAATCTTTAAAAAATAAATCCCAAATATTTATATCATAAATTATATTTCATAAAAAATAAGGTAACTTTGATAAAATAAATTACAAAATATGAAAATGTTTAAAATCTCTTTCAAAAAAATATTTTCATTTAAAATTTACCAAAATAAACAAAGAAAGTTCTTTACAAAAATAATATTAAAGAAAATAAAAAAAATTCAATTTAGGCCCACAAATTTTAATTTTAATCAAAATATCTGAAGAATTATATTTTCAAAATGAAATGAATTAAAATCAAGTATTTATCATTAAAAACTCATTTATACACAAAAATCATCAAAGTATTATTGAAAAGATGTGTAAAATATATATAAAAATGAGACCACATCAATTTACCACACACTAAACATGTTTTTTGGCCTCAAACAATCAGTTGTACAAATTCAGTGAATAAAAAGTAATCTTAATAATGAAAAACTAATGTTCCACAAAAAATTGGGGTAAAAATGTATTTTTTTCTTAAATAATCCCTCAAGTATAAAATGTGATTTCAATTCTAAAAAAATTGTTTGGAAAAAATATGGATTTATTTTTACAAAACATTATTGATATTTGAAATTTTGAAAAGATTTTTAAAAACATCACTTTTCATTTAACAAAACTTCCCAACTTCTATTTTTTTTCATGTGAACATACTCACATAATTAGCATAGAAAAAATAGATAGAACTAGTGGAAGATTGAGTATAATAATTAAAAATAACAAATAATTTGTTGAGAAAGTGTTGTTTTCAACAATACTTTATTTTATTATTATTAAGGTAAAATTGTTGAGAACAACAATCTATCTCTTTATGATGATTTTGATGCTCACAAATACCCTTATTTTCTATTCTAATGATTTTATCTTGAGTATATTTCAGGAAATTTATATTATTTATATTCTTATTTCTAGAGAAATGTTAAAGTGTTTGATTAGCGTTGATCAATTGATAAAGTATTCGGAAATCACATGAGCGTGTTCTAGAAACGTTGTTCATACCTTACATTAAAGGTCATAGCGTAAAGAAAGAATCAGTTGTTTTACTTTACAGTTTATCAGAAAAGTAAGGTTAAACAACCATACATTATCAAAAAGTATAGAAGAAGAACCCTACATTTGGAAGGAACCTTATGTTTGGATTATCAGAAAAGTATGGAAGAAGTATATTGCGTCTATTTCTCAAAAGTATGGTTCATCAACCTTACTTTTGTAAAAAATTGTACATTTTATTGAAATGTATGGATCATGAACGTTATGTTCTGAAGCAGAGAAAATTATGGATCATATACCGTATATTTGAGAGTTTATGAGAAAAGTATGGATTATCAACCTTACATTGTGAACCTTACGTTTGAGGTCAACCATACATTTGAATAATGGATCATCAAACTTACATTTTGGATTAACCTTATGTTGTGGACCTTATGTTCAAAGAATGTATGCTATGCAGTTCAACCCTATGTTTGGAATCATAGATTTAAATTAAAACTTTATTAAAGAAACGTTATTTATACAAATTATTAGGCTGATTTCCAGCCAAATTAAAAGCTTTAGTCTAAAGCGCATCTTTGACTAATTCAAAACCGTTTATTTATGATTCAAAGGATCAATTTAAGATGATATTCTCATGGAAAATTTTAAGGTGAGTTATGACTTCTCTGTTATTCAAACTTTTGATTATCGTGATTCTAAAGGCGACTTTTGTGGATATAAACTTAAAAGGAGAACACTCATATTTATTCTATATATACCTGTATTATTTTTTATTATAGAGAAGAGGTGAATCATCAAAAAGAAGAAAAATATATATCAATATCTTGAGTTTTTCATTGCAACAATTTATAGAGACAATCGAGACATACAGATATGTTGTTACGAAGAGCGACAAAGATCTATTTTCTGAAGAAGAAGAAGAAACAAGATTGAAGATTCACAGATTATACATCGAATAAATTTTTTGAATCAATTGTTGATAACGCATTGAATTATATTTAAAGATCTAATACAACTGTATCAACTTAGAACTACTCACCTGAAGAACAATATTTCTGAAAATCGACGATCCATCGACTATCAATTGAATGTTGTTGTAATTGTGAAGAACAATTGGAAAGTATTTTAAAGAACAATTATTATTTTACTTTGAGTGACTGGATTCTCATAATATGTTGTGTATTATGTCTTATGTATGAACAAGAAGGCTCTGTTTAGCCTTAAAGTTGTAAAGGTTTCAACTACCTGCACTGAGTTGTGCAATGGTCTGATGATAGGAGAACCAAATAGTGAAAATCATCAAGCTTGTGGAGTAGAGTGTTGGTGGAGTGGACTAGGGGCCTTCTATTCCCCAAACCACTATATATCGTTCATTCGTTGCTATTTATTTTTCTTCTTCTTAATCATTCTAATAAAGTTAAAAGTTCATACCATGATATCTTAAATAAATTGTAATACACACAATTCACCCCCCACCTCTTGGGGATATTTGGTATAACTCAATCCAATAATTGGTATCAGAGTTGGTTCTTTTGATAAACCTATAACAAGATGAATGTTTTGGATTATACAAAGCACAATGACTGATACATGAGAGTGCATGTCAATGGTTCTAGCTCCCTACTTCAATAGTGAAAATTACGGATGTTGGAAATCAAGGATAATCGTTTATTTAAAGAACCTTGGACAGAGTTTACTCGAAAATTTTAACTCCCAATGTGATTCCAGATAAAACTGAAACATGGAGTATAGATATAGAAGCAGAGTTCGACAGAAACTTGAAAGCTATGAATGCTATCATCTGTGGTCTTGGACAAAATGAATTCAATAGAGTATCTCAGTACCCGATGGATTATAAAATATGGCAGACAATTGCAGTTTCCTATGAAGGGACAGACAATGTCATATAGATGAGGTATGCTACAACAAAATTAAAATTCAGCTCATTTAGAATGTTTGAAGGATAAATTATCACCTAGATGAATGGAATTATTACAGAAATTTTTAATAACATCACTGCATTGGGAGATATTATCAAACAAGAAGATCAATCACTGAAAGTACTGAGAGTACTACCACCTAGATGGAATGGGATAACAGCTAGTATTAGGCAATCCTCACCCATCAAATATATTACAATGAGAGATTTAATTTGAACTCTTCTAATGTATAAAGATGAGATGGAATATAAAGCAAATGAGCATAAATTTTTAATCAAAAAGGAAAATATTGCTTTGAAGGTAACATCTCAAAAGAAAAGAAGAAAAATGAAGAATGAAATCAAATTGAAATCAGAAAAGTATGATTCATCTGGTTCAGATGTGAACTGGATTAGCTAGCTAGAATATTCAGTAAATTCTATAGAAAGAATAAAGGATTCATAAAATCCTTTAAAAAGGATGAAAAAGAACCAAAGTAAGTTATATGCTATGAATTAAAAAAAGATGGGTCACATCAGACCTGTTTGTCCTTAATTAAAAGAAGAAAAGAAGAATAAATTTTTCAAAAACAATGATTATGAACAGAAAGACAAAAGAGTAATGAAATCTACTTGGAGTGTTTCTGATGAATCCAACAGCTCATCAAAGTCTTACTCATAAAAAGAAGAATCAAATCTGAAATCAAACATGTGCTTTATGGTGGACGCTGATGAGGTACAATATTACTACTCATCTAATTCTGATTATAGTTCTAGTTGTTCAAATACTAAACTTACATCCTACTGTAATATGCTAGAAGAGAAATATGATTCCTTATTTAATAAACATAAATCACTAAAAAATATTCATACTGCTGTTTTAGGACAAAAATACACTCTACTAGAACAACATCAAGAGTTTATTGAAAAATATAACTCATCAAACACAAATTGTACAGATAATGAAACTAAAATAAAAACATTGCAAACAGAAGTAGAAACATACAAAATTGCAGCTTTTATTTTCACAAAAGGAGAAAATACACTAAATTAAATACTTGAAAATAATGTGATTAAAAAATAAAGATATCGAATAGGTAGTAAAAGTGAGAAACCAAAACAATATAAGAACTATTTTTTCCCAAGTACAAAAGCTAAAATTTGTAACTACTATGGAACAAAAGGTCACATATCTAAAAACTGTTATTTAAGGCAAAAAAAATAAGTGGGATTAAGAAAGCCTTTATTGCAAGTAGTTTATATGATTATATTGATTATAGAAAAATAAATCAAGTCTAGATTCCTAGGTCTTTTCTAGCTAACACTACTGGGACCAATAGAATATGGGTAACAAAACAAATATTTGTTTAAATTCCATTGCATGAAGAAGGTCACAGAAGACAATCTGGAATATGGTATCTGGATAGTAGCTACCCCAGGCATATGAGTGAAAACTCATCAAATTTTAGTACTCTAACACAAAAGGATGGTGGTCTAGTCACATTTGGTGACAATGCCAAAGGGAAAATTATTAGTATTGTAATTGTTGGAGATCCAGAAGTTTTCTCAATCAATAAAGTACTCTATGTACAAGGATTGATACACAACCTGGTAAGTATCTCTCAACTCTCTGATGATGGTTATTTTTTTATTTTTCTAACAACTTTTGTTCTATTTTTAAAGATAAATTGTTTAAATTTAGAGCACCTAGAACTGATAATGTTTACACCCTAGACTTAAATTCCTTGTGTAAACAAAAAGTAAAATGCTTAACTGCTAAGATAAATGAATATTGGATCTGGAATAGAGACTTATAAATTGTAATATATATTCCTTATATAAGTTATCTAAGAAAAAAATAGTTTCTGATTTTCGTAGTCTCAAATCTGAAAGTGATAGATTATTTGATGCATGTCAACTTAAAAATAAGCACAAATCATCCTTCAAATTTGTTAACAAAATTTCTACACCTAAACCTCTAGAACTTAACTATATGGATTTGTTTGGACCTTTAATAATAGAAATATTGGCTATTAAATTTTATGTATATGTTTTAGTTGATAACTATTCCAGATTTACTTGGATTTATTTTCTAAAATATAAAAACATAGCCTTTACTATATTTTAATTTTTTTTCGAAGCTATTCAAAATGAAAAATGTTCTAAAATAATTTCATTAAGAATTGATCATGGTGGATAATTTTAAAATCTAGAATTTAATTCCTTTTTCTCAAATATGGGTATTAAACACACTTTATCTGCACCAAGAATACCTCAAAAAATGGAATTGTTGAAAGAAGAAATAGGTCTATTAATGAAATTTCTAGGACTATGCTAAATAAATAAAATCTTCCTACCCATTTTTGGGCAGAACTTGTAAGCACAACCTGTTATATAATGAAAAGTGTTTTAATCGGACCAATTTTTAAAATGATACCCTATGAAATCTAGAATAATAGAAAACCTAAAGTAAATTACTTTAATGTTTTCGGATGCAAGTTTTACACCTTAAACACCAAGGATGATCTTGGTAAGTTTTATCCGAAATTCGATTAAGGAATTTTCTTTGGATATTCTTCTATTTCTAAAGCTTATAGAGTTTTTAATAAAAATACAAGGATTATTGAAGAATCAGTTCATGTGAAATTTTATGAATTTTATCTCTTTGAGAAAAGGAAAGATCAAATTGACGAATCTGACTCTAATGATAACATGATACTTGTAATCTTAAAAGATGACTTTCAAAAATATTTAAATGAAATTCAGTACAGTTTAGAAGGACATGACATTGAAGAACCTAACAGTGTACTACCTAGATAGTCTTGAACCCTAAAGAATCTCCCTTTGGAAACTGTTATAGGAGACCTAGACACTAGAATAAAAACCAGAATAAATGTAGGAAATATTATTGAATTCTCTACCTTTCTATCGCAATTAGAACCTAAGAAATTAGAAGGATTCTTAGTTGATGAAATTTGGATGATAGAAATAAAAGAAGAACTAAACCAATTCAAGAGAAATGATGTTTTGAATTTAGCTGAAAGTCCTTAGAACTATCCAGTTATAGGAACTAAATTGGTCTTTAGAAATAAACAAGATGATCAAGGAATAATAACCAAAAATAAATAAATACTAGTAGCTAAAGGTTATAATTAGGAAGAATGTATAGATTATGATGATACCTTTTCACCTATTGCTAGATTAGAATCTATTCATATCCTTTTAGCCTATGCATATCATATGAACTTTAAATTATTTCAGATGGATGTTAAGTCTTCCTTTTTAAATGGATACTTATTGGCGGAAGTTTATGTTGAGAAACCTCCTCGTTTTTAAAATTCACAAAAACGAGATTCTGTTTTTAAATATACTAAATCTCTTTATTTCCTTAAACAAGCACCTAATGCTTAGTATGAAAGATTAATTTCTTTTCTTTTAAAAAATGATTTTACTATTGGGATGTCAGATCATTAATTTTTTAAGAAAACTATCAACTCTAATATTTTATTGGTTAAAATTTATGTTGATGATGAAATATTTGGTTCAAAAAACAAAAAACATTGTCATGAGTTTTCAAATTTATTTCAAAAAGAATTTGAAATTGGTATGATGGGAGAATTAAATTTCTTTTTAGGACTGCAAATTTATCAAAAATATTTTGGAAATTTTATAAATCAGAGAAAATACCTTACTGATTTACTAAATAAATTTGGACTTGAAAACAACAAGACATATTCAACTCTTATGTATACTAATATAAAACTTGATCTGGATGAAACTAGAAAATCATTTAACAACATGTTATATAGAGGTATGATTGGTAGTTTATTATATATTACTGCTAGCAGGCCAAATATAACGTATTTAGTATATATTTGTGCTAGATTTCAATCTAATCCTAAAGAATCTCACTATAGCGATGTCAAAAGATTTTTTAGATATTTAAAAGGAATTTTTTTTCAATATCTTCTCAATCCAAAAACTTCTGATTTTAATTTAATTTCATATTCAGAAGCTGACTTTGGAATCTGTAGATTTGATAGAAAAAACACCTCAGGCACTTGTCACATTTTTGGAAAATCTTTAGTGTCATGGTCTTGTAAGAAACAACACTTAGTTGCCCTGTTAACAGCTAAGGCAGAATATGTATCTGCAGGCAGTTGATGTGCACAAGTTCTATGGATGAAAAACACTCTTATGGACATTGGACTAAATTTTAATAACACACCTATTTTATGTGATAATAAAAATTTTATAAATATTTCAAAAAATCCTATTAATCATTCTAGAACTAAGCATATTGATATCATACATCATTTTCTAAGAGATCATATTCTCAAAAAGGATATATTCTTAGAATTTGTAAGAACTGAAATTGAATTAACAGATATTTTTACCAAACCACTTCTCACTGCTAGGTTTGATTTTATTAATGGAGAACTAGGTTTATTTATTTTTTAAATGAATTTCTTGTCACTTATTTTTAATTCTTATTTTATTTGTTTTTATTATTACTTATTTTTATAATAATTTAAAATTTCATTTGTACGGTTTTCAATTTTTTTCCGCGTATGTTTTTTCTTTTAAATAATGTAATAATTACTATGTGTGTAAATACATGAAAATAAAGGTTGTCATAGCCTTTTCAAATTCTAACCCATTTATTTTCTTTAAACAAACCCTTCGAAACCATAAAAACTTCTACCACTCTTCTCTAACATCACCTGAACCTATGAAAATTCTAGATTTTCTAACCTTTAGAAATCTGTGACAACAATGCCTAAAATCAAAAGGACTGATGAGCCAGAAACTAGCAACACCAAGCGGCAGCGCTGGTTAGGACGAAAGATTTTTCTAAGAAAAGTGATTGATCTGGAATGGTTGTACCAGAGGTATCTGATGCTGAGGCAAGCCCTTACATTTTAGAAAGTTGATAAAACCTTCAATGGAGACTATACATAGTTTCTATATGAGGTAGAACTTCTTTAATTATTTAAATCAGTTTAGTTCAGTCTGGGAGAAGATAATGATTCAATAATAGCTAAGATTGAGGACATAGAATTTTCGATTTCTTCTGTGGAGATAGACAAAATTCTTAACTTCTCTCATAAAGGAGTTTTTCATTTTGATTTAAATAATATTGGTGATAATTTCCATAAGTCTAAGGACATTATGTCTTTTCTATTTGGCTCTACAAATAAAAGGAAGATGTTAGTGAAAAATCTAGATCCTGACCGGAAGATTTTAGTTAAATTTGTGAAAACAGGTATTGCACCCAGAATTTCAGAGATGGAGAAAATATTATACCCTAATATTTACATAATGTTTCTATTTATGAGTGATATTATGTTGAATTTTTTCAGATATATCATGAGATATCTCAATTATTACTACCAATCAGAATTGAGGATGAACTTTTATCCCTTTGGAAGGTTCATTTCAAATATTTGATTTAAGAAATATATGATAAGGCTGGTGGATTCCCGAGTGAGATGACACCATAGAAACATATTTAATGCTGAGACACTGAGGAATATTGCTTTCTTTTAGTACACAACAAAAATCAAACTCATGCATGTTGGAGCAGAAGAAGAACAAGAGATTGATCAGGAGCTACCTGCAAAATCAAAGGAAGGAGTGGATGAATCTAGAACCAGTGGAGTATCAAGAAGGATATGGTTTGAAGTTATTGATGCACCTAATGAGAGAAGTCGAGAAGGACTTCAACTTAACAGAACCATATTTACTCAAGTTTTTGAGGATCCTACAATGGAATCAAATATTTTAACTATTAGAGATTTTTTGTGCTTCAAGTTTGTAAGAGAAACTATTTTTGAAGGGCTTTAACATGGATTTGTTGCTCAAAATGAGGTGAATCCTCAAGTGGAATAGGAAATTGTGCCTTAGCTAGAGGAAGAAGTATAGGAAGAGGCTGCATCTAGAACTAACCTTATATAATCTATTCAAAATAAAGTTGATCAAGAGGAACCAGTTTTAGAAGATCTAATCATGGAGAAATTTAATGAAGAAGATGCTCATAAAGAGAAACCTCCTGCAGATATTGATATTCAATAAGAAATTTTTTTTGAGGTTCATACTGAACTATTGAAGGAAAATTTTTCTTTGGTTGAGTCAAGGAAAGACTCAAAGGAAAAATCTATAAAAAATTCAGTTCAGAGAGAATGAAGAAACATATGATGCACAATCTTTTCCCTTGGAAATGATGCATCAAATTGAAGCTGAAACTAAGAATAAAGCATAGGGTTCCTCTAATTCTATTAATGAAGAACTGTTGGAGATTTATAGAAAGTTAAATAGAGATGAATCTAAAAATGTTGCCTTAAGAAGAGAATTAGAAAAGGAACATATGAAATTTCAAAGACTGAAAGCCAGTTCTATTTCTAAGCAAGAAGTTAAAAATATCAAGAAGGAAATGTTGGCTGAAGTTGCAAATCTCAAATATAAAATGGTGATGAAGTCATATTTACTAGAGTTTAAATATTTTATGGAGAACCAATTCGTAGCATTTAGAAATAATAAAGCCAGTACATCAGGTACTTCACCTGATCTGGTCAGAATATTTCGAGCTATTACAGCTGTGATGGGAAATATGAATTAAAGACTGTAGGACCTTCAATGCAATAGTGCTCCTTTATCTGTGTTGTTGGATAATTATAAGTTTCTTATTTATCAGTTGACTTCGAATGAACCTAGAATTAGAGCATTGCTTAATCAGTTCATTCATAAGTTTACTCTTTTTATGGATAAGAAAGAGAGGCTACATGAATTATTTAGAGTCAACTTGATTTAAAATCTTCATGTGACTTAAGAAGGAAGATATCCCATTATCCAGTTGGTAGATAGACTAATAAAAAGATTGCGGACTCAGTTGGAAGAAATCAATAAATATATTCAAAGCAGATGAAACCTCTCTCGTACCTTAACTGAGCCTTGATTATTTTTTTCATCCATGTACTTGTACTATATTTTCAATAAAATATTTCTTCATTTTCTGTTTATATGTTATTGGTTTTTTTTACTATATTTTTCATATTAAAGTTCCAGTAATCCAACTTCAAATATTAATATATAGTTTACAATATCATTTACTTAATTTCAATGCTACATTAAAATGTGTTATATTCTTTATTACATCATTATTTTTGATATCACAAAAAGGGTATAAATTTGGATAAACACAACATTTTATTTAAGATTTTAAATCTTTTATTAGGGGAGAAATTTAGTTTGGATTTAATTTTTTTTCTTTTAATCTTTTACTCAAGGGGAGAAAAGACATTCTATTTTACTTTATAAAGTGGGAGAAATTTTAAATGTTTTCTTTTATGAAAATATGGATAACACAATGTTTATTTCTTGATGAAATAATTTTTTTAAAATTAAATATTCTCTTATCATTTCAAAATTCTAAACTATTTTCAATTTATCTTGTATATTAATTTCATTGGTTATTTGATGGGTTTTGTGATCATTAAAAAGGGGGAGATTGTTGAGAAAGTGTTGTTTTCAACAATACTTTATTTTATTATTATTAAGGGAAAATTGTTGAGAACAATACTCTATCTCTTTATGATGATTTGGTTTCTCACAAATACCCTTATTTGTCATTCTATTGATTTTATCTTGAGTACATTTTAGGAAATTTTTATTATTTATATTCTTATTTCTAGAGAAATATTAAAGTGTTTGATCTGCATTGATCAATTGATAAAGTATTCGGAAATCTCTTGATCATGTTATGGAAACATTGTTCAAACCTTATATTAAGGAGCATAACATAAAGAAAGAATCCGTTATTTTTCTTTCCATACATTATATTCTTTATATTCTTATTTCTGGAGAAATATTAAAGTGTTTGATTAGCATTGATCAATTGATAAAGTATTCATAAATCACATGAGCGTGTTCTGGAAACATTGTTCATACCTTACATTAAGGAGAGTAACATAAAGAAAGAATCTATTATTTTACTTTACATATTATTATAAAAGTATGGTTAAACAACCATACATTATAAACAAAGTATAGGAGAAGAACCCTACATTTGGAAGGAACCTTATGTTTTTATTATCAAAAAAGTATAAAAGAAGTATCTTGTGTTTGTTTCTCAAAAGTATGGTTCATCAACCTTACTTTTGTAAATAATCGTACATTTGGTTGAAAATTTTGGATCATGAACGTTATTATCTGAAGCGGAGAAAAGTATGGATCATATACCATACATTTGAGAGTTGAAGAGAAAAGTACAGATGATCAACCTTACGTTGTGAACCTTATTTTTTGAGATCAACCTTACCTTTGAAGAATGGATCATCAAATCTTACATTCCTGATCAACCTTATGTTGTGAACCTTACATTTAAGGAATTTATACTATATAGTTCAACCCTAGGTTTGGCATCAGAGATTTAAATTATGACTTTATTAAAGAAACTGTATTTATATAGATTATTAGACTAATTTCCAGCCATATTAAAATCCAGAGTCTAAATAACATCTTTGATTAATTCAAATCCATTTATTTTTTTTCAAAGGATCGATTTAAGAGGATTTTTTCATGGGAAATTTTAAGGGGAGTTACTACTGAGCTGTTATTCAAACTTTTGAATATCGCGATTCTAAAGGCGACTTTTGTGGATTTAAATTTAAAAGAACACTCATCATTATTCTATATATACCTGTATTATTTTTTATTACAGAGAATGGGTGAATCATTAAAAATAAGAAATATATATATCAAGATCTTGAGTTTTTTTTTCTATAATTTATAGAGACAATCAAGTCTTACAGATCTGCTGTTACTAAGAGCGACAAAGCTCTGTTTTCTGCAGAATAAGAAAAACGGTTGAAGATTCACCAATTATATATTGAATATCTTTTGTGAATAGACTATTGTTAAAGTTGAAAATTATATTTCAAGATCTACTACAACCAGATCGACTCAGAAATACTATTAATTAAAGAATATCATTTCTGAAAATTGATGATCCATCGACTGTCAATTGTGTGTTGTTGAAATTGTGAAGAACAACTAGAAATTATTTCAAAGAACAAATACACTTTTACTTTGAGTAACTGTCTTCTAATACTAATTTGTGTGTTAGGTTCTGTGTATGAACTAGAAGGCTCTATTTTGCCTTAATTTTGTAAAAGTGTCAACTCCCTACACTCATTTCTTGAACGGTAAGTTGATAAGAGGGCCAAATAGTGAAAATCATCAAGCTCATGGAGTAGAGCATTGGTGGAGTGGACTAGGGTCCTTCTATTCCATGAACCACTATACAACATGCGTACTTTGATATTTATTTTTCCACCGCTTAATCATTATGATAATGTTAAAAGGTCAAGTCCCGATCTGGTGAAGAAATTGTAATACACACAATTCACCCCCCCCCCCCCTTCTTGTATATATTTTGTATAGCCTGATTCAACATAATTAACTCAATCAATAGTTTTAGGTTAAGGGAATTTTAATTTCATGAGTATTATGAGTTCATTTCATATCCCATCTGAATTTTATCATCATGATTTTAAAATCCCATCATAAATTTCCAAGCCAATAAAGTTTGTAAATCCTATTCCCAATATTTGAAAAATATCAAGAGTTTTTAAATATATCAATATAATGATGTACACAATTAAATATATGGATAAACAAAAAATATTAACCTCTCAAAGTAGAAAAACAATATTCAAATTTCATAAAATTTTTAATCCACTAAGTAAGAAAATTGTCACTCAAACAGAATCAGTTTTGAAAATAAATGAGCATTAATCTAACATGAACTCAATAAATTAAAATTTGAAATATTAAATACCCCTCCCCCACACAAAAAACTCAAAATTTTCCAATGTTAAATCTTAAATTGGAGGGAAAAATTAAACACTTTTGTTCAAAAATATTTTAATATAAATCGTGAGATATGTTGTTTAAGGCTTTATAAGAAAAATCAAACAACATATTTTTTATAAGAAAAAAATAAAATCATTCAAAAGAGACCTTTCAGTAGGTTGTTTCATAATATTTTTTGATCAGATGCATCATTTTCAAGAAGTGTTCATGCTAACACTTGAAGATTAAAAAATATAATTTTCAAGTATACCTTAAATAAAGAGCATCAAATGGTAATAATTTCATCATATAAAGACTGGTGGGAGTATTAAAAACCAAAATGATGTATATTATATATTTAACATGAAACACATTACTAAATATTAATTTTCAATCATTTTTATCAACAAAACAGTTAACAGTATTTAAAATATGAGAATAATTTTAAGTGAATAATTTAAATAATAACTCCCCTAATATTGGAATATTTTTTCTTTAAATATGTTCAATAGTATCCTCCCTTTTTTTTAAAAAAAATATATCTAGCTACCCAAAATATATCTTTTATAAGATAAATAAATCAATATATGATTAAATAATTTAAAGTTTAAAATAATATAAAACAAGAGAAAAAAATTTATGGGACTGAGTTTAAAGTCTCTTCAAAATATAACCCCTCTTAGTCCTCACAAATTCAAATTATTTTTTTCTCCAATAGTTTTTTTAATATTATCATAATCACTTCAAAATTAAAATTATAATGCACATGATTTTTTTACTTTTGAATATCATAAAATAATATTACATAAAAGATAAAGAAATGGGATGATTAAATAATTCATTAAGTCTAAGCACTTCAATGCAAAAAAAATTATTGGGTGCTAAGTCAAGACTTAAATTCTATTTCAAAATTATTTCCAATAAAAATATATGATTAATCACTAAAAAACATAAATTTAAGATTAATTTAAATTCAGTATGTAAAAAAAATACCATAGTAAACACATATGATTTAAGTTGAAGATCAATATAATTTTTTAAAACAATATAACAAACATGCATGTCATTGATTTAATCATGTGAACAACTTCGTTAAATAAGAAAAAATGGAGTAGAGAAAAAGATTAAATGTACCATTCGCTCACATTTTATTTATAGAATATAATAAAATCTAAATATTTTTAAAAAAAATTGTTTGAGGGTATATCCAATGCATAATTTTATTAGAGTGGACAAAAAACTAAATTTTTTTATTTAAATAATGCATGTGGTACCTATTTATTTTTTTCAAAGAAAGAAAGAAACAATTTATTTAAACTAATAAAATGAATGACTGAACATAAAAGTAAAACATGTAAATCATTGGGATAACCCCATAATGGGTGCTATATTTTTACTATACACTACTGAAAATCCCTATATTCATCCCTAATATGATTCAAAGTGTAAATTATTTCTTAAGAACCAAAATATGTTATTCATTTTCATGTAGTGAAACCGATGCATCTTATGGAGTTCCCCATGATCATCTTGCATCATGTCCCCATCCTTGGAATTATAACACTTATGGAGTGGTATAGAGGGAATCAATGTATATGGGTACTTTCCACTCTTCTTCATCTTAGTTATAGGTGTAAACTAGCTATGAAAATTGAACTCTGAGATGAAATTTTTCATTTGGTTAAATAGTATCTATTAATATTCATTGAAATCTAAATTTTTATCAACACCCACATCTTCACTAGTTCAGAACTCTAAAACCCATCATGCTCTATAACTGTACCCAAAATTGAATTTCCAAATGAAATGAGGAGTAAAAAAGGCATCTTAACTGGTGTATTAATAGCCATCTCTAGACTCTCCAAGAAATCAAACAGTTTATATTAGTCTTCTAAATCTACACAAATAAAAAACATCAAAATAATATTCATTATACTCATAATAAAATCAAATCGAATCTTCTTACATTAACGTAAACATCTCCTTGAATTTGATCAACTTTCTCTTCTTCAAGAATAGAAAGTGATAAAGGGAGTATTTCTAAGGTAGTTGAGAGGTAGTCAATCTCCTCATTCTTTTCCTTGAAACTAAGCTCCTTAGTTGGGGTTTCCTCTATGGTAAAAGTGGGGGTTTATATAATTATTTCAACATCTTCAATCATAAATGAATCATTAGTCAAGTTAATGCAATTTGAATCATCACAATTAATATTAAAAATAAATTGATCTTTAAAAAGTTGTTTGGATACTTTTTTTTATTATTAAACCATATCTATCCATCCCTTAAAACGATTTTTAAAATATGGATCTTGAATTTATATATTCGAATCTAGTTTTAACTCATGATCAAATGTTGGATGCTCCATCTGTACTCCGGTTTCATCATTAAATTCACCTCTAAAAACATGTTTAGATGTTTCCCTTCTCCACGCATCCTAAATAATAGAATCAATTTCCTTTATAATTATATAATTCAATTTCTTGGAAGAAACCATTGTGTATTTAGTGGAATCTTTACCACGTTCCCATCAAATGAAATATTTAAAATATATCATAATATCACTAAAAATTTGCATTGATGGGTAATTTAATAGTGAATCAGATTTAAAATATTGAGAGTCCATCATTTTTGAAAAGTAATAATTAAAATAAAAATGATTAATTACTAATATAAACTTTCCTTCCCAACAAAGATTCAATTTTTTGATTATATCATCATCAAATCTCTTAAAAATATAATTAATATTATCCCAAGATATAACACAGTGGCTAACTTTGTGGTCAGCCATAAGGAGGTAGTTTGTTCATCTCGTAGATTCTTTAAAAATCATTTTTTTAATATGAAATAGTAAAAGGATATGATGAAATAGTCTAATTAAAAGATGAACAAGGAAGTGAATAAAAAAATAAATGAAAACAATAATTATAATATAGAAATGAAAGTTAGAAGAAACAAAAAAAGGTCTAAGTTGTTCTTTTTTTAATGCCTATCATATTTCTAATAGGAAATATATCATCAATGCTCAACCTCACTCAGTGTATGAATGATGTATTAAATAATCCACCACTTTATCCATAAAAAATTAACACTCAAGCATATAATTTCTTACAATGAAATATTAAGCTTCCTTATTAGAACAAAAATCACATAATAGAGGGGTTCTGGTAAGAATGTCTCACATGCTAAGATAATAAACTCACATGAAAATCACTTATGAAACCCTTCCATGTTAAATTAATAAGGAATAGAAAAAATAAATAATAAAAGAAGAGTAAGAAACTAATCATGATAATGAGTGTGTTGACATAACTCCCTAGTTCACCATCACAATCTGTTAAGAGTGAAGAATAAGAAGAAGAATGGTGATAATCAATAGGAAGCTCAATCTATAGGAAACATTAGGGTTCACCTCCTATAGAAATATTCATAGATTATCCATCTATGATTATAGGTTCCATAACACATCATGGAGGTAGAACAATATAATAACATTTGTATTTACAAAATATAGTTCAAGTTCTAAAAAGAGAGAGATACAGTAAAAGAAGATCCAAAATATGAATAAGGTCAATCATAAAATCCTCCAGCCCCTATTTATAAAAAAAAAGAGGAAAATAATTAGAAAAACTAATCTAATAGGAAACTTCCTCCATGTGGCATGCATTAAAGTTGATCTTTAGCTGTAGTGGGTCTAACTCCTATGATTACTAAAAAATTACTCTAACAGAATGTGCTCTATAGGTGTTTTGATCCATAACTAAGTACAGTGATCATGGATGAGTTTCCAAATATAATTAATTTTCATTTGGAATTCTTATTTCCATATGGGTATCATTAAATTTATCCTATATATTCAATCATTATTTATAAAACATTTAATTTTAGGACTTTAATGATCATGTAACTATTCTAGTTGTCCATATTATCATAATCCATTCATATATTTCCACAAGACAAACATCACTATCCTAAATCCATGGTCCACTATAGTTATTCAGATGAAAATAAAGATAAAACAATTAAATTACCACAAATTGGTTAGTTCTCACTCCTTTGGTTCATATTTTATTTAGGATCAGATTTAAAGTTGAACTCGGTTATCATCATCATCCTTGATTGATTTTGAACACCTTGTTTGGTTAGCATCAATCATTCAGCCAGATTCAAAATTGTCCAAAAAAATAGATCTTGTCTTAGATCAATACACCCCCTCATCGATATTACTTAATCCTCATATAGGTTTCCCTAATATTGAGTTATCTATTCTATTTACCATTCTAATCTAGTTTTGAGGTCTTGATTATTCATTTGTAGCTTATTGAAGATTCATGGAAAATATTATTGTGCTCCTCTCCCTCTCTCTTATTTTTTAATGATAACAAAAAAAATTTTATGAATCTAACCATTTCTTTTATTTTTATTTCAGTTATTATATTTATAAATCAACCAATGAATCTACTTGGAAAAACCATGGGATTAAGAGGCACTAGGAGGTCATTTTTGAAGGATCCCATGAGCTGGAAGAACCAACTACCTGGTAAGTTATTAAAAAATCGTCAGATGTTCTAGTTAGAATCACCTTATCCAATTCAAAACAATTGAAAATTGTAACACCCCAAGATTTCATAGTTCTCTATTTCTTCAAAATAATTCAATAACTTGCACTACACGCAACACCGAGTTCAAGCGCACCATGACTTACCAAACTAGCTGTTCAAAAGAGGTTATGAATAGTATTAACTAAATTTTGAACTTAATTTAATACTTATAATTTTAGAATACATATTATGAGTTTCTTATACATAATTTAAGAACAAGTTCATTTGTTTTCAGATAAAAGAAGTATTTTTCAAAAATGCACTTTTACCGACTTTTAATGGTGAACCCTTTTTAAATCCAATATTTTAAAACTTTTATATATTCCATTTGACTAAATAAATTTATTATTTAGAATGGGGACATCAGAAATTTAAAATGTAATACCCCAAGCTTCCTTGGTACAATTCTCTTTGAATAATACAGTAGCGTGTGTTATACGCAACTTCGAGTTCTAACAAACACCACAACCAATCAAACTAGCCCTTATGATTAGTAATACCTACTTTTTGAAATTTTATACATTTTATCTTTCAAAATGGACTTCATTTTTTGATTCCGAATATCGAAATTATCCTAGGATGAAATTTTGGTACTTTTCAGATAACTTTTATATTTTGATGAATAGTGAAAATTACTAAATTTTTATTAAAAACATCTTTTTTAATCGAAATAATTAATAGTGATAAATTATTAATATGAGTTGTTTTAAAGTATATTTAGAATAATTTTTTACCATTTAATACAATTTTAGTCATTGGACATAATTTCACATTTAAACCGGACATAAACAAGTGTCAATCTTTTGATAGTTATTATCTCTTAAAAACACGCTTTTTGACAGCGGGAATTAATTTTAAATTAATTTATTCCACTTTTTTGTTTTGAATTTGGAAAAGTGTACTCCATATTTGGAATCAGGATGTCCAAATTGTGTAAATATGTAACTTTTAGTTTTAGACATTTTGAATAATTACTTCGGTAAATATTTTATTTACCATGATTAAAGGGTAAATCCGGTAAATAAGGGTAAAAAAACAATATTATAATAATAATAAATTACCCTAAAACATGTCTTAACGCTATTGGTTGATATATATCCGACCATGGGCATCTTTGGGTCGATTTTTGGACCCCATGGATCCACTTGTAAGTGATGATTACACTTTATATTAATTAAGTTAAGTAAATACAAAAATGACATAAGCCTATATCTTTTATAAAAACAATTTTTACATAGGGTTATATATGATATATTTTAGACTATAAATATTAATTATAAATTTAAAAATATTTCATACATAATGGTATTTTATTTATAATTTTTATACATTAAATAAGTTAATTTATTTATGACACAATGATGATGTAGTAATTACCAAATTAGTGAAATATTAAAATAATTGATATTATAAATACCAAAATAAATATACTTTGAGACTTTTAATGAATTACAATAATTTTATAGGTTAATATGACATGTTAGGAGTTATTTAATTTACTTTTTTCTAATTAATCATGCTGTTATGATTTTCAAAAAAATCAAATACCAAATAGTGTCAAAATTGACATAAAAGAGTTTTTAAAAAAAATATTATATTATTAAGTGATATTAAATTCCTAAAAGTCTAAGGATCCGCCAAATGAATTGTATCATGATATTTGTATCATTAATTGACCACTTGGGGGTCTCTTGGAGGTATATTGTAAGTTTATTAACTATATAATATAAAAATACATAGTGACATGGTAAGTGTCAAACTAATTAACCAAGAGTTAAAACTAAAAGATAAGATTAATATAATGACCCAAACCTATCTAAAATCTATTGGTTGAAATTATTTAGACCCATACCCACATTATAATTTGAATAATTCACTTTTGAGCCATTATAAACTGAATATGAATTTATTATAAAATAATACTTTAAGTTTTTCTTAAAGAGCCACTCCTCCCCCTTATAAAAGGACACCACTTCTAACCAATTCCTCACACCTCTCAAGCCTTTTGTCTCGTCCAACCTCTACCCAATTAATCACCCTACATCCCTATACTCTTATTATAAGCCTTACATTAGGCATAATGCACTTCAAGAGTCCTTTTTGGTTCAAACCAAAGGGAGTTTCCCAAATTAAAGGTAATGATTTCTCTTAGCTTCTTTTCTTTTATTTTACTTCTCCAACCCATAAACTCTTCTTATTATTTTCTTTTGTAACAAAACCAGTATCCTAAATATACTAGGATATTGTTATTATAATTATTATAACTACACTTACACACACATCCATCTAATGGGTGAAGAACATAATGTTTCTGTGGATGGCAACCAAACGCCTCACGAAGCGATGATTGTTCAATTATCTCCTATCACCTCTCATGGTGGCCATTATGATGGAACTATAATTAAATATGATATTTATGATATTTATTTTATATATAAGCTTCTGTAATTCCATTTTATATCATAACATTATTCATTTCATGTTGTATATATATACGATGATTTCATTTGAGGAAGTGCGGACTACTGCCCCCTCAAAGTGATATGACTCGTTCATACCATAACTGGAACGTATAAAGTATGGTGATAATAAACTTAAGTAACAAATATAAGATATTATATTATACTGGAATAATAATATACATTTGTATCATTTGGTTTTTATTCCTTTTAAAATGAAAAATTAAATGGAAGTAGCGTTCGTGCGTACGTACGGATTACCGTCTCCACGAACGCGATGAGATTCATTTCCCCCATCATATCCAATAAAGACTAATTATCGTTTGATGATTAAAATTAATGTTTAAGGACTTGATATCATTCTGGATATGAATAATATACAACCTATCCATAAAAAACACGGCTTACATAACGAAGCATATAAAGGAAAACGAATCAGTTAAAACCCGAAACGACGATAATACTAAAATATTATTAACAAAGTAATATTAAAAGATCATATATGATATCATATTTATAAATATGATTCTTTTATAATTTAATAACAATTATTTAACTATTATACAGGATGTTAACTTACACACTATAAAGTAAAAGTACAAGGTAAGGGGTTTTCATCTCACTCCTTATTCTCGTGAGATTCATGCTATATTGTCACTATTACCTTTTGTGTGGTGTATGTACTGCCCATAATTGTATTCTTTGTGTAATACACTTTAATTTATGTGTATTCACATATTCATTGTATGATACCTTTTTCATGGGTAGTATGTTTCGTAAGTTACCAAATTCGTAATGGTTTATTTCACAATCTCTTCATTATCCGAGGTTGTTTATATGTGATTATCTACTAGGACCTGTTTATCATCCACATCCATGTTTCTTAAAAATTAATTTAAAAACATTCTTACCATTTTACAGAATATGGGTTAAAGTCATTTATACTCTTTCTTGACTATTTATAAGAATTTTATAAAGGAATCTTTACTTAATTTTCCAAACAAGGTCCTTTTAACCATTTCGAAAAAATTAAGGATGTCTTTTTTTAACTTATACGGCAGCTGTGGCTATTTTTCACCGTTGTAAAATCTTCGAAGATTCCCTTAAAATCTTATAAAAATATTTTGAATGTAAATGGTTTATTTTATAATTATGTGACCTTTAAATGATTTCAAATTGAATATTTTAAGAATTTGTGACAGGTACTCATTATCAAGATCATAATTTTAAATGTTTTAAAGATTTATCTTTCTAAATCTTTTAATTAATGTCCATGTTTTCAAACTGATTTTAAGGATTTATTTATATGGACATTAATGTTTTGAAATTATATTCCTTTTCAAAAGTTTCAAAGTGGTATGGGACACTTTGATTCAAAAATCTCTTTTAAATTACTTCCTTTATAAATGTGTGACATTTAAATGATTTCAAAAAAGAGGGATTTCTATCAAATAGATTTGATTTCATCTATGTCAACATCCTTTGATGGATTTTAAGCTTATTTGAAGTTGATTTATTATGATACAAAACTTTCATATTGTATTGATGGTTTTGTGATATGTTTGACTGTGGATGTGTTATTTTTATACCATTCATGGTTTATGGAGAAAGTATTGACATTTCGTATGATAGTTTTAATACAAATGTTTATGTTATGTTTAAAACTATTCATATGAGGAATGAATTGGATTTATTAAGTGACGGGTGGAGCCTACTATAGCTCCTCGATGCATCGGTAGGTCTCATGAGACAAACTAGTGTCTTGGCACGAGGCCTTGACAAAATCTTATTTGTAGTCTTGGTACGAGGCCTTGGCTACGTGGTTATGATAGTCTGGAATTATGTATTCCATCATTATGAAAGTGGTTATTGATATTGCATGTGATTATTAGACTAGTAGAATATCCATGTGAATAAGTAAATGGAATTATTTCATTTTATCTTTGCCATATTATGCTGAAGGTCGAGTTTAAAAGGCTTTTGTTTTAGCTATATATTGCTTTAAATGTTTATGCTTATTTATGAATGTTTCTGCTATATTGTTATCCTTACTGAGCATCTGAGATCACCCCTTTCTATGTTTTATTTTTCCCAGGATTCCAAGAAGTGTATTGTGATAGATGTGCAGGGTTAAGCCAAGGGAATAATGGAATTCATAAAGGATTATTTATGTTGTTTTGTATGTTATAAAGTGTAATGTAACATTCATGTATGTAATCTATTTTTCCAAGACTGCTAAACCGATCGGTCCTTTTGGACTTGATTCCTTGTAATTAGGCCAATGTATTAAAATAATGCACCGACTCTAGGTAACTAGGGTCAGGGCGTTACATTTGGTATCAGTGGATGTTTAGCAATAACCTTGGAAGCCAGATTTAGATAAACTCTGATTAGAGCACATAGCCCTAAGATAGACTTTGAGGATTAGTAGATAAGAACTTCCTAGAATTTTGATATTGTAGAGATTTTGTGAGTTTTTGAGTAATACATCCCTGTCTGGATACGAGCAGGTAGAGGCGGCTCTGGCACAGATGTACCTAGGGTTAAAACCCGAAAAAACCATTTTGAGCTAGACTCAAACGGGAACTGGTGCACGACAATAGGCCTTGCTGCACTCTTGTTTACCACACTCCCGGGGGATATGCTTAGGATAATTCTCATTTTCTTTATAAACCATTATAAATGGATTATGAGTATATACTTCCTTAAAGAATACATTTTTATGATTGTGGATTATATCCATAAACTGTTTAATTTATGTTAAGTGTTTTATAAGTTTGGGATCAGGTATTTCTATTCAAAAACTAATATAGTGTATGCCACTGTTTAGAAATGGCACCCAGTAGAAGAATGAGAACTCCAGCAATATGCATGATCCAAAGAGTAAGAAATATCATATCTTTCATGGTATTTAGCCATCATTTATAAGGGAGATAGTATCCCACGTATTATCATAATATGAAGAAATAGTATCATGTGTTGATAAGATAATTAAAGAGATCTATGAGTCCTATGGATTTGAAGGGAAGAAAGAGAATAAAAGGATGGAAGAGAGAAAGATGGATAAAGGGAAGAGGGAAAAGAAGAATTTTTCCATATGTGATAACTGTGGGAAGAAACACCTGGGAACTTGCTTGAAGGGAATGGGATTTTGTTATAAGTGTGGAGAAAAAGGACACCTTGTACGTGAATTCAAGTGTAAGAAAAAGGTTACAAATGTACAATGCTTCATCCGCAAGGAGTTGGGACACTACACAAACTAATGTCCAAATCATCAGAGTATGCCTCAAATGATGATATGGGATAATAATCAAGTTATGATTCTACCACAGATGAGGAGGAATGATTAGAGTTCTTATGTTGTTATTAAAGAATTATTTCATTTGAGTATTGTATCAACGATGTACTGGTTATAATAATTATAGAGTATATAAGGATTGTACTGCAGTACTATTTCATTAAGGACTTGAGATTTTTTGGAACCATGAAAATTGACTCAATAGCAGGTTAAATTTTTGGAAAATATATGGTTGAGAGAAAGATAACCCATAATATGGTTCTGAAACTGAGGTAGTGATTTTGGAATAATACATGATTGATTTGGATAAATTATATTGGATATTATTGACTACCTTGAAACTGAATAATGATTTTTATATTCCATCATTATTAGAGTTTACAAAATTTTTGTATTGAAGGAGTATATCCATTATTCTTTAAGGAATAAGGGATCATGAATGTAATCAATAAGGTTTTATGGTAATTCAGGATGTTACAGTGTTTTAAAAGAATACATGATGAAGGTGTTCACGTGTTATTACGCGGAAAAAAGGATCTTCATTCTGTTTACCTTTCTTATAAATTTTGGACTGAAGTATTTTGGATAGTTCTAGTTTGGATTATTTTGGATTTCCATAAAAGGACAACCCAAAGGTTGGGCAGCAACCCATCATGTCCGGCAAGGCCGCGAGACTTGAACCCGCAACTGAAGGGCGACAAGGGTGTATCACCTACCTCTAGCCCATGTGATGTCCTGGATTAAATAATGTAGTTTTTTTTAAAGATCTGGTAGATGAATTATAAATTCATTTTTTTTGAACCCTATATGAATAGAATAAATAGAATATATATTTTTACGTTCAATTATCTTTTAGAGTGAAAGATGAGTTTGTGGTAGAAATTAGTTAAAGGATGGAACTCTACTTGTCAAGAATTTTTTTTATTCTTCTCTTATTATTTAAAGAAATTAATTCTTATAATTTATTTAAGGGATCCTAAAACCAAAAATTTGTTATCCTAATACCCTATGTTTTGTTGAACTGATGGTATTTCAAATCATTATAGATTGATGAATTTAAGGACCTCAATTTTACACTTGTTTGTGATTGATGACTTCAATCACTACCTATAAATATTTACATTTTCCCTCCAATTATATGTCTATAATTTCCACCAATTTTCTCCTAATAGAGATCATAATTTAGTGGTGACCCTTTCATTTCTCTTTTCCTCTTATTAAGACTAAATTTTATTAACCCAATTTCCGATGTGGGTTTTCCCACAAAGATATTTTCTATTTTCAAACTTTTATTTTTGAAAAACAATTTCAAATTGTGAGGACGCAATTTATTTAAGGAGGGTAGAATGTAACACCCCAAGATTTCATAATGCGTTATTTCTTCAAAATAATTCAATAACTTGCACTACACGCAACACCGATTTCAAGCGCACCATGACTTACCAAACTAGTCGTTCAAAAGAGGTTATGAATAGTATTAACTGAATTTTTAACTTTATATAATCCTTATAATTTTAGAATCCATATTATTTGTTTCTCATAAATAATGTAATAACAAATTCATTTTTTTAGATAAAAGAAGTATTTTTCAAAAATGAACTTTTACCGACTTTTAATGGTGAACCCTTTTTAAATACAATATTTTAAAAAATTTATATATTCAATTTAACAAAATAAATTTATTCTTTAGAATGGTGAAATCAAAAATTTACAATTTAACACCCCAAGCTTCCTCTGTATGCTTCTCTTTGAATAATACAGTAGCGTGTGTTGGGCGCAACTTCGAGTTCTAACACACACCACAACCAATAAAACTAGCCCTTATGAATAGTAATACCTACTTTTTAAAATTTTATACATTTTATCTTTCAAAAGGGACTTCATTTTTGGATTTGGAATATTGAAATTATCCTAGGATGAAATTTTGGTACTTTTCAGATAACTTTTATATTTTGATGAATAGTCAAAATTACTAAATTTTTATTAAAAACAACTTTTTTAATCGAAATGATTAATAGTGATAAATTATGAATTTGAGTTGTTTTAAAGTATATTTAGAATATATGTTTCCCATTTAAAACAATTTTGGTCATTGGACATAATTTCACATCTAAACCGGACATAAACAAGTGTCAATCTTTTGATAGTTATTATCTCTTAAAAGCACGCTTTTTGACAGCGGGAATTAATTTAAAATTAATTTCTGCCAATTCTGTGTTTTGAATTTGGAAAAATGGACTCCATATTTGGAATCAGGATTTCCAAATTGTGTAAATAGGTAACTTTTATTTTTAGACATTTTGAATAATTACTTCGGTAAATATTTTATTTATCATGGTTAAAGGGTAAATCCGGTAAATAAGGGTAAAAAAATAATATAATAATAATAAATTACCCTAAAACATGTATTAACCCTATTGGTTTATAAATTTCCAACCATTGGAATATTAGAGTTGATTTTGGGACGCCATGGATCCTCTTTTAAGTGATAATGACACTTTATATTAATGAAGTTATAGTAAATACAAAAATGACATGAGCCTATATCTTTTAGAAAAACAATTTTTAAATAGGGTTATATATGTTATATTTTAGACTATAAATATTCATTATAAGGCTAATAAGAGTTCCTAAATAATGGTATTTTATTTATAATTTTTAGACATTAAATAAGTTAATTTATTTATGACACAATGATGATGCAGTAATTACCAAATTAGTGAAATATTAAAATAATTGATATTATAAATACCCAAATAAATATAATTTGAGACTTTTAATGAATTAAACGAATTTTATATGTTAATATAACATGTTATGATATTTTAATTAACTTTTTTCGAATTAATCATGCTTTTATGATTTTCACAAAAATCAAATACCAAATATTGTCAAAATTGACATAAAAGAGTTTTCAAAACAAATATTATATTATTAATTGATATTAAATTTTTAAAAATCTAAAGTTCGGCAAAAGTACTTTTATCATGATATTTGTATCTTTAATGGACCACTTGGGGGTCTCTTGGAGGTATATTTTATGTTTATTAACTATATAATATAAAAATACAAAGTGACATGGTAAGTGTCAAACTAATTAACCAAGAGTTAAAACTAAAAGATAAGGTTAATATAATGACCCAAACTTGTCTAAAATATATTGGTTGAAAGTATTTCTACCCATACCCACCTTATTCTTTTAATAATACCCTTTGGATCCATTATAAACCGAATATGAATTTATTATAAAATAATACATTAAGTTTTTTCTAAAGAGCCCCTCCTCCCCCTTATAAAAGGACACCACTTCTAACCAATTCCTCAAACCTATAAAGCCTTTTGGCTTATCCAACCTCTGCCCAATTAATCTCCCTACATCCCTATCATCATCTTATAATCCTTACCTTAGGCATAAGGCACTTCAAGTGTCTTTTTTCGTTCAAACCAAAGGGAGTTACCCAAATTAAAGGTAACGATTTCTCTTAGCTTCTTTTCTTTTATTTTACTTCTCCAACCCCTAAACTCTTCTTATTATTTTATTTTGTAACAAAACTAGTATCCAAAATATACTAGGATATTGTTATTATAATTATTAGAACTAAACTTACACAAACCTCCATCTAATGGGTGAAGAACATAATGTTTCTGTGGATGGAAACCAAACGCCTCACGAAGCAATGATTGTTCAATTATCTCCTATCACCTCTAATGGTGGACATTATGATGGCACTATAATTAAATATTATATTAATAATATTTATTTTATATATAAGCTTATTTAATTCCATTTTATATCATACCATTATTCTTTTCATGTTGTATATATATATATGATAATTTCATTTGAGGAAATGCGGACTACCGCCCCCTCAAAGTGATATGACTCGTTCATACCATACATGGAACTTATAAAGGATGGTGTTAATGAATTTAAGTAACAAATATAAGATATTATATTATACTGGAATAATAATATACCTTTTTATCATTTGGTTTTGATTCCTTTTGAAATTAAAAATGAAATGGAAGTAGCGTTTTTGCATACGTACGGATTACTGTCTCCACGAACGTGATGAGATTAATTTCCCCATCATATCCATTAAAGACTAATTTTTTTTTGATGATTAAAATTAATGTTTAAGGACTTTATATCATTATGGATATGAATAAGATACAACCTATCCATTACAAACACGGCTTACATAATGAATTATATAAAGGAAAACGAATCAGTTAACACCTGAAATGACAATAATACTAAAATATTATTAACAAAGCAATATTAAAAGATCAAATATGATATCATATTTATGAATATAATTCTTTTATAATTTAATAACAATTATTTGACATTTATAAAAGAGGTTAACATACACACTATCAAGGAAAATAACAAGGTAAGGGGTTTTCATCTCACTCCTTATTCTCGTGAGATTCATGCCATATTGCCACTATTACCTTTTGTGTGTTGTATGTACTACCCATAATTGTATTCTTTGTGTAATAAACTTTAATTTATGTGTATTTACATATTCATAGTATGATACCTCTTTCATGGGGAGTATGTTTCGTAAGTTACCAAATTGGAAATGGTTTAATTCACAATCTCTTCATTATCCGAGGTTGTTTATACGTCATTATCTACTAGGACCTCTTTATCATCCACATCCATGTTTCTTAAAAATGTATTTCAAAACATTCTTAACATTTTACAGAATATGGGTTAAATTCATTTATACCCTTTTTTGAATTTTTGTAAGAAGTTTATAAAGTAATCTTTACTTCATTTTCCAAACAAGGTCCTTTTAACCTTTTCAACAAAATTAAGGATGTATTTTTTTTAACTTATATGGAAGGTGCGGATAGTTTTCACCATTTTAAAATCTTCAAAGCTTCCCCTAAAATATTATAAGAATATTTTGAAATTAAATCTTTTATTTTATAATTATGTGACCTTTAAATTATTTTAAAATGATTATTTTATGAATTTGTGAAAGGTACTCTTTATCAAGATCAGAATTTAAAATGTTTTAAAGATTTATCTTTCTAAATATTTTAATTAGTGTCCATGTTTTCAAAATGATTTTAACGATTTATTTATATGGACATGAATGTTTTTAAATGATATTCCTTTTAAAAAGTTTCAAGGTGGTATGGGACACCTTGATTCAAAAATCTCTTTTAAATTACTTCCTTTATAAACCAATCGGTCCTTCAGGACTTGATTCCTTGTAATCATGCCAATGTATTAAAATAATGCACCGACTCTGGGTAACTGGGGTCTGGGAGTTACAAAAATGGTGAGGATAGAAGTATATCAAGGTTACTACATATGCCATTGGCCAGACTATGGAATCCAATGGGATTTCTGGTGGCACTTGGATAGCCCAGGTTAGGGTTGGGAACCCCCACCAGCTAGCTGGCGCAGTCTCTCAGTTGGTCAGTGGAACTTTTACAAAAAAGTAAATATAGTCATTTTGGTTTGTAACCTTCATACTTTCTCACCCCAAATGACTCAATTGAAGTCATAAGACCTCCAAAACCACCATGGGACCTCCATTTAATATAAATATGCCATTAATAATTATTGTACACTAGTGTTTACCATTTTTATAACTTGTGAATTTACTTGATCTCATGTGTGATTCTATTATTGTATTCAATTACTCCCACATATCTTTTTCTATAATTCTGTCAATTTATTATTTCAATATTATTGACAGAATTGGGAATTTTTTATAAAGGGTTTGTGTTTAAAAACCCACTCTTAATTCCTCTTCTCATGTGCTACCAACCATCAATGTGAGAGTTCTTTGGGTTACTTTCTTAACCACTAAAAATAAATTGTTTTATTGGGTTTATTTATTTATCCATTGAAAAGAATGTGTCTTTCTCTTTATCAGTTATATTGGTTAACATAAAAGGTAAGGTATTAATCTAAACTCATCAAGACTTATGGGAGGATATATAGTCCCTCAATTATTGAGTTTTATACAAATTAATTTATCAAAATATTAGGACTTGTATTTTATTTTAATTTTTCACTTCATTTATTTTGAATCTTATATATATATATATCGCTAACTTGTTTAATTTAAACTTAGAAATTAATTTCATAATTTTATATATTCATTTAGTTTTAAAAAATTGAAAGGGAAATCCCCCCTCTTTCCATATTATTCGGACCAACAGATACCTTGGTCTAGTTCATTTGATTTGATCTCAGTATTTCTATTTAATTTCATCTTCTTTTGATATTACTTAACATCATTTCACCAAGTTATTATCAAGATGAATAGGTATGACACATATCAATCTCTTAATTTTCAAATTGTAAATCTCTTTTGTGGAGAAGATCAAACATATCTTACATAGAAATTGGAAATTATTGAATAAAACACCCACTGAATTATCATAATCCGAGAGATCGGGTACAAAATATTCTTATGTGGGAGTTGGAAAAATATCATACATGGGGAAAACTAAAAATAACCCATGGGGTTTTTTAGGAAATTTCATATGGAGAACTACTTCCAAAATTATATTATGAGATATATTTCAATTTTCATTTTCAATAAACCTAAAAATTTAAAAATATATATATGGAGGATTGAAAAAAGTTATACGGTCAAGACAAAAGTCATATAATTAAATGAGACTTTACTAAAATTCAAGAAATATACGAACTTCACAAAATAAATCCATAATATTTATTCCATAAATAATATTCTATAAAAAATTATTTAACTTTGATATAATTAATTCCAAAATAATAAATTACTTAAATTACATTAAAAAAAATATTTTTATTGAAACTTTAATGAAATAAACAAAAAAATGTTCATTAAAAATAAAATAAGATTAAAGAAAATAATATTTTTTCAATTAAGAACTATAAATTCAAATTTTAATTAAAGTATAAAAATAATTTTATTTCCAACTATAAATAAACCAAAATCAATTATTAATCATGAAAATATCATTTATACATAAAAATAATCAAAATATCATTGAAAATATGTGGTAAACATGCATTAAAATTAATCTAAATGAATATAACTTACAAAAACCATTGTTAAGAATATTTTGACTAGTAGTTAACTCTATATAACTTTAAACAACTTGGAACTAATATTAGTCATATTAACATAAAATAAAATACATAATGGTCATGGACTTATAACCTTAAAAGGAACTATAGTGGTCCTTATCACATTACTTTAAATAGTATGACATGGCTTGTTAAATAGAGACAAACTAAATGAGTTTTGATCCCATGGGAATCCCATATTATGGGCCCAATCCTAAATCCAAAAAATATGTATCTCTTATTAGTGATGTTCTAATAGACCAATCCATTGGTGAAAGACTAACAACATCCATCCATATACTGGTTACAAGGCAGTGATATACAATCTTCTTATTGTGCACCATTGAGCTATGTTCATATATTTGTGATAGAATATTTAAATACACATATCCACTAGTTCAAGATGACTACATGTATCTTCTTCTAGTGATAAATTAATGAGCTTAACCCCTCTACTAGTGATAGGTTGGTGGCATTCATCCATATACTATTGATAAGACAAAAATGTCTAATTTGATGGTGATAGCCCAGATACCTCTATCTAATAATTGATGATAATCATAAGATATACATTCATCCACTGGTAAAATGCCAAAAATATCTATCTTACACTAGTTATAGGGTGATGACATCAATCCTTATTCTAGTGAAATTATATTAACATCCACCTTCAACTAGTGGATGACTGATGAAATCCCCCATCAAGTGGTGATAGGCCGATGATATCCATACTTTGTTGGTGATGGGTCAACAACCCTCAGCATTTTATTGGTGATGAGACAATGGACGAAACCATTATTGATAAGTCAGATGATCTAAAATATTTTTTTTTCATGATGAGTGCACACATTAACAACCTCACTTGACAATGTTAAACTCTAGACTTCCCGTATCACATTGATTTAAACTATGGATTAATTACACACACATTCCCTCACACCATGATCATGGAATAATTTTATTTTATTATAGTATTTTTTTCAATATATTTATCAAATGTCACCTTTTTAATAGGTATTCATCCTACTAATGTGGTGGGTGATGTACAAAAAACTAGAATCTTTTATCATAAATATTTTCATTAATATATGTTTAAATATATAATAGATTCTTGTACTGCATAAAAAACTCCCATATGAGATGAGTTGACCTCCCAACCACTCATTTTCAAAGTATAATATTCTAAAAACTATTAATACACATTAAATGCCTAAATACATTGGAAAGTGACCCCATAATGAAAGAAAAATTAAAAAAACAGATAAAAAAATGGTAAACCTAATGTGATATATTTCTCCCATAAATGAGATTGATCAATCATGTTTTATTTTTCATAATTTTTCACGGGTGGATTCTTTCTTGTTTCTCTTGGTTTCCCTTGGAATCCAAAGATAGCCTCAAGTAGAAATCAATATGTTTTAACCCTATTAAATAGTTGGGGCACATCAAAGATTTCTGATTTCCCTATGAATCACGAACACTATTTTATATATCCATGCACTTATGTTGTCATTGTCACTATTATTACCTCTATCATGGACACTAGGAACCACTACCCTCTCTCCCATACTTATTACCATAATTTGAAAACGGTTGATGATATTGTTTAGGAATATGCACATAATGGTGTGTAATTAACATGAATTATTGCATAGGGTAACTTGGAAGGGATGAGGTCATGAAGACCCGCATGAAATTTGAATCCAACAGGGGTAGATATATCCTATCACTACTTTAAACTAATTCAGGTGTCTCTCCCTCAAGTGAGATAACACCTTCCTCATGTACCTTGATAAGGTAAAATAGGATGTCACCAATATCTAGATATCTACTCTATAGTCTCCTAAGAGGGATTATATTTTTTATGACTATTTAAACTATCAAATGGAGTTGGATATCCGAAAGGCTACTAAAGAAACCCTGATCCTAGCTATAAAAAATTAAGAACCAAGGAGAAGGTATCACCATAAGAATTTCAAACTCACATTTTAGAGGGGAACTACCTATCTCGATGAATCTAATAATACCCTTTAAGTATTCATATCCATATAGGTAGTAACCTAGGGGGTGAAGTCGTGATGGGAAAGAGACCCCAACTACCTTACAAGGGCACTCATGTGGACCTAGTGTCTAACTATTACCCCTTAATGGAGGATAATTTCCACTATATCAAAACCTATGAGGTCACTAAAAAATAGTGTGGAAAACATGTTTTCTCTACTCAAGAAACACCACATGAAAATTTTCCCCATTGTCACACCAGTTACTGTGGAATTCCTCCCTATGTTGGTATCTAGAAGTCCTAGAGAAAAATGGGTCCAAAAATATTATAGTCAACAAAAAAAATCCATGGGTATACTCTTCCCAATGGAATAGATACACCACATTGTAGAGACTATCTAAAATTATATATATACTAACACTAAAATGTTAATATCAATGTCATGCTTCTATGGTCTCAAAAATTCAGAGTTTGAGCCACTATATCAATCCATAATCAAGCTGATGGATCCTTCAATAGTTGCAAAGACAATATCATACTAAGGGATACTTTTAAATCTAGAACTCATGATAGGGATCCCATCATTAACCAATTATTCCCTATCATTTATAATAGACATCCTAAAATTTTAGTCTTCATTCATTCCACAATTGGGGTGTTTTCCATTGAGTGAGACAAAGGATGACCTAGATAGAATGATTGTACCTGATTAAGTAATAAGGAAGCAACAAATTTGAGTAAAATGGTAGGATAAACCATCCATGTAAGATCAATCTACCTATATAATACATGGAAGGACTTTTCAAAAAAAATATAGCTTATGCACTCTCCATTCTCCACTTCTCATTACATGGTTCCTGAATAGATAAAGGAGGAACACATCCCATACCCCTGTTGTTATAAAATTAAAACATTTAATTTCTTTAGTGGCCAATTTATTTCATATTTTTTATATTCATATCATCTCAACATTATCAATTCATGGGGCATGTAAGCTTATCTTGTTGTTATTTTAATAGTGGAAAGCCATAAATCTATAAAGCATCATAGGCATCTTCATCATGATCATATTCAGAGCCTTAGAACAGTCTTGTGTGTATTTTAATCACCCCATACCCCCCACCCACATACACATTCAAGGGTGGGTAAAGTAAATATCACTTCAATTCACACCTCTCATTCATTGATGGGAAGATTCGAAAAATTTGAGGAAAAACTACCTCTTAAAAATAATTAATATGAGATGTATTCAATATCATGACCTCTAATGGAACTTTAAATATAAGGGATTCTTCTAGTTATTCATCTATTACAATCTTTACAACCTCACAGGAACAAAAGATATGAGATCAGTTATATCGATCCATTAATGTCAATGAATCCATTCAAATAGTAAGTAGTGTTAATTTGAGAAGGGAAAATCCCATTAAATCATGACCACCCTCGATAGTACTCCCACACCATATACTTATAAGTAACCTCTGTAATCATCAATTCATAAATATTGTGTCATAATCCATGCTTGGGAGGCAAAGAGGGTGGAAGCCTTAGATGAAGATCCATAAAAGGGAAAACCATATCCAGTTGGGTTGGGAGCTTTTTTACCCCAAATTCTAAAACCCTAGCCTATATGGTTAGGGAAATTTTTATCCTAAGAAGCACCTCCACATACTCCCCTTATTATAGTGATGATGATATCTAAAATGGTACCTCTTTAAAGGAAATCAGTGCTTTCCAGGATTGAGGTTCCCCCGTTAATAACTAATTAGCTTGATTTCATCTATAAATCTAGTTCAGTAAACATGTTTGGTAATACCCTTAAGATTAATTTTCATGTATAAACCTCTAGATTGTAATAAAATATTTTCCCATAATAAAAGTTTTAATTATATATGGATAAAAAAATGAGTTCTTCCCAATAGTAAGTCACCATGTCTAGTCAAGATGATGTGTATGATGGGTATTATAATCAAAATGATGTCACGTACTTCCTTGATATTGATGATGAGATGGTATCCTCAATATACACCTTAGTGGGTGTCATAATGGTTGAATTAAATGAACAAAACCTTGGTAATAAACTATTACAGGGTGACCCTCCAACTAAACATCATCCCCATAATGAGGTAGATAAGCATGGAGTGTGAAACGGACATTAAAAGAGGACCCAAGACATAGGGTCTGATTTGGATATTCCCTTTATAATTGGTCAGTAAATATTGAGTAAAGATAATGTTAAAGGTATTATTGATCCCTTATGCTACTATATACCAATGAATATTGTAATAATCATAGCTAAGGAGGAAATTTATAAATGAAGGATTGAAATTTAAAAACTTCAATGAGATAATGTAAAGATATATTATGGAAATTGCCCTAATTTTGATGAAGTTATAGAATAATATAAAATCCTTCATATAGGTGACCCACCACACCAAGAAAGAACTTATCACCCATCAAGGTTAGAACCTTCCATTCAAATCAACTATATTTCACAGCATTCGTTAAGCTAACTTTGTCCCCTGTGGACCACTTAGGATTTCATCCATCAAATTATTATTTACATACAGCCCAAGAGAGTCACTTAGGACACACTCTAATTCAAGGACTAATGAGGCTTCCAAATAAAATATAAGAATCAATTATCTCCCAATTAGATTCCATGGTATAAAAAACACTCACCTATATAATTATAAAGGTGGTTGTATCCAAATTTAATGGATTTGATGCCTATGTCACCAAAATATTGGAACCCCAATTTTTTAACCTTAAATGGTATAAAAGATCTTAATTTACTTCTCAATCACATTTATTATCAATGTGTAACCATGATGGGAACCCCTGGATAATATAAGGAATCCAAATTTAGGTGATTTTCTAGACATTAGAGGGGTAAATCTTCCACTAGTATAACATATTTTCATTGAGATAAATCTACAGTTTAGATAACTCTATTAATAATTACTATACCAGTTAAATTCAATTTATTTCCTAGAAGAAGAGTTTTACACACTCCCTAGAAAATAAATTTCCCTAATAACAACTCTTTAAAATAGGTATGGAGAACCTACAAGATAAATTTATCATTATGATCATCTTATAGAAATAATTTGGGGTATTTTGGGAATTTTCTAACATAACACAATTCTTGGAAGATACTTTGTGTCAAAGCAAGTCAAAATCTTGGTCAAAACTACCACTATAAAATAAAAGGTATAGAAAAGAAAAAATAGACACTATTTCATTCATGAAAACAAAAGTTTCTTCCTTAGATTACAATCCAATTAGGTTTTTAGAGGTGCTAAAAAAAAAATCTCAAACCTATAAAATATAATTTAGATTCCCTAAATCAAGGACACAAGACATCCATAGGGAGAAAAGTTGTTATGACTTCATAGCTAGGAAGAACAAATTATACACCTTCTGGCTTGGTAAAATTTTTATTTTATTTATATTATTCATAGAAAATGACATAATTGTATTTACTAAGGCTAGAAGACTAAACAATGTGGGTCTTTTTGTTCATCATAATTATTTCCCTTTTCAGCGATTTTTGAGGTACACCATTTAGGAATGCTTCATTTTCAAAGACATCATCTAGAAATTAGTCAATGATGAAAAAGTGACATTTCCTCTTTAAATATCACATGTGACCTATGTGTCATCCATCTATTTGAAAGAAGAAGGGTATAGGTAGAACTTGAAAAATAAAAATGATCAAAATTTTGATAACTAGATTAACTAGAAATAAATTAATTATACCCATGTAATTATTATGTCTTGAACAAACCATCCATTGTGATACCAATTCTCTCTATAGACCCAGGGGATACTTCAGTTGTAAGGAAATCCCAAATTCAATTTAATAATTTCCTACAAACTAAGAAGAATGAGAAAGAACCCTTTGGGGTCCCTAAAATAATAAATATCCTTTTGGATTTCATGTACTACAAATTGGAAAAATGGCCATAGGCCCTCCAAACAGAAGAATATTTATAACTGAAGAATAAGTAACTAAGTCTCACCAAGGATTGGGACCTGGTACCATACCATGTTAACCATGAAATAGAGACTAGAAGAATGGTGATATAGAATTATTTCAAAGAGAAAGAAAGTTATATCCGGGGCCTTCTAGATCCAAACTAACTCCCATATAACTAGTTGATAATTTTATTGGATCCTCATTATTTGGATAGTATCATTGATCCATGACTCAAAGATCTTTTATCCCAAGTATAATGAAGTTTTCATCTCCTAGAAACTCAATGGTGTCATCCTCTAAAACCTTGAATCCAACATCACCTTAAGTATGAGAACATGTTCAGATCAGTGAGATGTGACCATTGGAATATAAATATGATTTGTTGAAACACCTAAAAATATTCCCAACATAAATTTTAATAGTAGATTCTATTTGATGTGCCCCAGACCCACACTCTCAAGTCTAGTACTATAACACTATCTTGAAACATTGGATTTTATACAAAGATAGATGGACCTATGTTTATTTTATAAAATTTATTTAAGTTAAACTTTACATCTCACAAATAATCACATAATCCCAAAATGATAAGGTATATTGTCTTTAAGAATCAGCTACATAAAAAAGTTATTTTATGATATTTGCAAACATTTATCAATAATGAAACTTTGTTATATCCTCTTTTAAACATCTCCAAGTTTGTAAACATCTTCATAACATGGTTAAAGAAAACATAAGAAAGGGGATATCTCAAATTCTAGATAAGGGAAAAATTTCCAACATGTAATTAAGGGTTAAATCATAAAAATATGAGAAAACATGACTAGAGGATAAATATCCTATTAAAAATATCACCAAACAATAATGGTTATCTATAAGGTGTGATAGAAGTCCATATAAACTCAAATGATTAGACAGATACCCTGAAATAAGAGTGAAAGATAATAAACATGATCCATATAGTACAATCATAGTAATATGGCATAGAAATTTGGTATAAGTATAGTAAATAATTTCATTTTGAATAGAAAAAAATTGATCACGTTTACACATAATCTTGCAAAAGTAAATATATGTGATCATGTCTATGTAAAATCCTGGGAAAAATGATATACACTGTAATTTCCATGTACAATCATGTGAAAAAGGTTATGTGTGATAATTTCCTTGAACAATCATGTAAAAAATCTATATGTGATCATGTATAGATGCAATCATGTGAACAAAGCTATATGTGATCAGGTCTATGAAAAATCATGTGAAACGAAATATACATGGTCATTTAAATGAATGATCATGTGAATAAAGATATACGTGACCATGTACACATACAAACTTGTGAACAAAATGTAATGTGGTCATGTACACAAACAAAACTCTTATCACATGAGATATAAAAACATTTCCAATACAATGGAGGGTGATATAAGACCCCACTAATCAATCATCCATACAAATGTACACCACTTAAAATAAATCATTCATAATATCATAAGGAACCCATTGAAATAAAAATGGGCTTCATAATATTTCAAGAATATATCCCCAAAATTGACATCAATAATTTAAATGGTTGATAACCAAAATGAAATCACCCCAAAAGATTATTTCATAACAAAATTGAAATGGAGGTTTATGAAAAATAACTTCTAATGAAATAATACCTTTAGTGGTAAAAATAAAAATGGATATGAAATCATATAAATGTTTTAAGAAAAATATTTTTAATTTTGTGTAAGTGATGAAGTTATGAGTCACTTTAAAAAGTCATTTCTATAAAAGTCACTTTTTTAGAAATTTAAATGAAGGGATTTTTATAAAAAAAATTGTAAATAAATCTCATTAATGAATCTTTGGAAAAGACATAGATGTTTTAAAATGTTCATGGGAATTTTTTGAAAACTTTTAATTTTAATAATAATCTTCAATAATGGAGCCTTGAAAAGGACATAAATTTTTTTAAAAAGGTGAAGCGATTTTTAAAATGAAATTACTTTTTAAAATAATCTTTAATAAAAGATCCTTGAAAAAGATATAAATGTTTCAAAAATGTTTAGTGAAAACTATAAAAAACTTTTACTTCTTAAAAATAACCTTCAATAATAACTCCTTAAATTGAAATAAAGATTATTAAAAGAAATATAGGGTGGAAGATAAAATATTTTATTTTTAAAGGAATGAAAACCTTTTTAATATTTTGAAATACCTTATTTTAAAACCCAAATAAAAAAAGACTAAAAAACATTATTTCTAAAAGAGGTCAAAAGAAATATGAAGTTAATTAGAGAAAACACATAATTGGGTTCCCAAACATAAAAGAGAATGTTTGTGGGAAAGAAAAATATGGAAAAGGAGGGGAAACTATTAATAAAGAGGATAAGAATTATTCTCATAAATGATATACTTTTTATGAGAAAGAGATTCATCAATAATTAATATTTGAATCAAAACATTATTTTCCCTATAGATATAGAGAAATTTCAATGAACTAAATTCTTAGGTTGAAAACAACCAATCTTAGAAGAAATAATTTCAAGAAGATGCATTATAACTCAGTGAAGAAATTTGATTAACAAAACCCTTAAAATTTGATATCTTTAATTTAAAATAAATTTAAATAAAGAACAAAATTTAGATCTTCAAACCACATGAATTTTAGAAATATGGAAAAATAAATCCATTATGTAGTAATCACACCATAACAAATATATAATGGTTCATAATGAGAAATATGTCTCCAAGAATTAATTTTGAGGTAGGGAACCCCTTACCATATATTATCTCTTAATCAAGCATAATCTCACCCCTTGTATAGTAAAAATAAATTTCTTAACCACTTATTATTGAACCTTATACATATATATAATTTTTTAGAAATTTAATTTATAATTCTTATATATATATGTATAGTATATAGTTAATATCTATTTTCGATATCAGATGTGATTAATCTTGATTGTTTTGAACTAGTTTCATAATAGCGGTGTTATTCTTCATTATTATCTCAAATTTTATCATTAAAATATTATTCAAGATATTATAATCATTTTTTTCAATGATTCATCATATCCCATTTATATTTGGATAATGCTAAATGTATGGTTTGTAAAAATGTAAATTACGAAGAACTAGTTTTAGTGTGTTTGATTATAAAAAGGTGATATATTAATAAATATATTAAATATCCATAATAACTTTCCAAAATAATTAAACACTATTAAATAAATTATTATTAGATGATATTACCATTGTATAAAATTCCTTAATCATTAATGACATAAATAGTATAACATTATTTACATAAGTGGTAAAAGTGACTCAAATGGGAGTGTTTTATAATGATTCAATGAGAAAGAAATTATTTTTATGTAATGATAATATAAAATTTACAAAAAGAATAACCATTTTATAAATATAATTTACCTTCATTAAATTACTTCTTATAAGCATTCATGAAGGGTGGTGATGAAAAATGAACTTCGTCATTCATTGTGGTGGTACTCCACACTTATGCACAATTAATGGTAAAAAATGGGATGGAATGAAGGTATATGATAAATTATTATTTGATAATTATAATTTTAAAATTTTCAAAAAAAATTGGTCATTGAGCCCTTCATTATTACCACCCATTAAATCCAGTGATGAAAAATGAACCACATCGTTCATGGAGGTAGTAGATCGCACATACACATGATCGATATTGTATTATTTTTTTGGTGGATGGAGAGGATTAAATAATGGTTTATATATTTATATAATAACATACCAATATAATAATAATACTTTTTTCATTATATTATGGAATCTATAATAATTTTAGAAGAGGAAAATTAAGAATAAAAGACTAAGGAATAAGAAATAATCACATTGAGAATTTAAGATTTAACTTAGAAATATCCTTAGAAATAAAGGACTTAGGATATATAATTGATAAAATAGACTTAATATACTGATAAATTATTATATTATAATAATAATGGTTTATTTTTAGTATAAAATTCAAATTGATATGTATCGCATGAAGTGGTGGAAGTGATCTCCTTTTACAAGTGAAGAAATGGGAACTTTTGTGAATACCCATTATTTTTCTATAATGAAATATTACTATTCAAGGATAAAAAGTTAAAAAAGTGTAAAATATAAATTTTAGATAGATATTGGTCTTATACTCTCCTCCACCACTAATTTTTTAGACAACTTGGAGTGATTTAAGTCTTTTTCATTTTAATTTTTATACTTTAACCCTAATGTACTTTACGATGGTAATTAATTTTAACAACCAACATTTAAAATGATAATATTATATAATTTTAAAATTTTTATTCAAAATATCAGAATAATTTTATAAAATAAAATTTTTAAGGGTTATAAATGTTATTTTTATAATAAATTCTCAAAATATGTAAAAACTGTTTTTAGAAAAAGTGTGTTTTTATGATTAAAATTTATATGCTGATTAAAATTACCAAAGTAATTAACTAACATGAAAAAAATGGTTTATTATAAAATAAATAATAATTTATTCTTTAAAATCAATAAAAAACTAAATTTTACCATAAAATTTTTTAATTAAATGAAAAGACTGATTTTTTTTTTAAATTGGAATAAATTGATACTTAAGTTTTAAAAATTAAACATAGGTTTTCTATGTTAATAATAATGTTTTAAAATAATAATGTTATCTATTAAATAGGTATTTTATTAATAAAAATTTTTAATGAATTTTGAGGTCTTTCTTATAAAAACATAGACATAAAATTTACAAATTTGGTAAAAACTGCATTTTTCACTATTCACTTAAAGACAAGTAATTAAGAAAAATCAAAAAAATTAATCATAAGTTAATTTTAAAATGATGAATTAAAAAATAAAGTTTTTTTTATAAAATTCAATTTTATAAATTTATAAAATTAACTTTTAAATGAAAATAAAAAGTATAAATAAAATTTCCTTTATTGAAAAAACTCACTTTTAGAACTTTAAGTGTTCTTAATAAAATTTCATATATATATTTAAAATTTATTAAAATATTTTTATTTACTAGTGGTTTTTTTATTCATAAATTTTCTTAATAATATACATCTAATTTATTTAGAATCATTTAGTTTAGTTTTTCATGTGAAACAATATGTCAATACAATGTTTAATTAAAGGAAAATTATATAGTAAAATTTTTGGGTGTTACATTCTCCCCATATTAAATAAATTTCATCCCCATAACTTTAATTACTACTCACTAATTAAATATTTAGGGATTTCTATAATATAGGAATGATACATAATGTAACTTCTAGATTGATTTTAATTTTACAACTTAGGAAACATATCATTTTCCTCAAAACTATATTAACCCAATCATTGAGGTTATATCCAACCATTTGAGCTAGGAGTCTATTATTATTTAGTATCAAGACCTAAATTATATAATTTTCATAAAAATGGTGTTCATAATCATATGTTAATAGATATACTACCATAGAATGATATGAAATGTGATTCCATTAATCCAAATAATTTTTTCTCTAAGTAGAGGAAATAAAACCATTTCTAAAATAATATTATATTTATCTAAAGGATGGGTAATATAATTTTCATAAGGAATGTTACCGTAAAATTTAACATGGGATATGATATAGTAATTATTTTTCTTTAATAATCAAATCATCTTTATGGTAATTTAATTCAAGTAGAAAAATTACTGGATACACTAGACAAAAATACAATCAATCATCAAAAAATATATATTAGATGATAAGTGTTACTCAATTACAAAAATCCATTTTAGTTGTATTCATCGGATAGGTTCTTACTTTTTCCCTTAGTTTCTGGGTTTTCTCATACCCATTATCCTAATTATTCTTTGTGTTAGGGTATTATTTTATGTAATGGCTGAACTCATTACATTTAAAACATTTAAGTTTGTATAAGGGATTAGTTGAGAACTTCCCCTCCCCTATTACATCATTTTCCCTCTTCAACCCTTTGTGAAATCATGACATTGATCACCAAGACTTCCACACTTACAAAATTATCTTCTTTTTTTCTAAAAATCACCTGGATTCTTGTTTCGCATTTTTTAAATGTGGGGTATTTAAATTTATTTCCCCCATTTGATTTATCATTAAAATTTAATAAAACACCTTTTTACTTTTATTATCTTTGAAATAATAAGATTCTCCAGTTTATATTTCAACCTTTATTGCACATCAAAAAATTTCTTTATTTCTACCAAAGTCTCTTGAATCTAATGCATTTCAAGGACTTGGTTTTTGGACACTAAAGAATTGTTCGATCTTACATAGAAGGTTAGTAATAAAACTAGAGGTGTACCTTGTGAGTCTCATAAAGTTAGACTCATAAGTTCCATAAGTTTTATCCTATTTTTATTTCATCTCTAGTAATTATCACTCTATTTATTGTGAATATTTCAAGGAAAGTACTTGTTGAAGAATACTTTATTGAAATCCTACCATTCTATGGAGTCTACTTCCTCTTTTTTTATTGTCAATGATATCTCAGAATTATTCATCCATGAAATCTAAATGATAAACATCTAGAATAAACTTCACATGTTATATGAATGGGATAATAAAAAATATCTTTTCCATTGCATTGATCCATTGTTCAGGATTAAATGTATTAGAAGATCCACTAAAGTAGGGTGGATGTTGCCACATGAAATAGTTTATAGAATGATTATCCTTCTTTATTTAATTCAAGGGATCAAAAAAATATTTATTATTATTCATATATTTGTAGAGTTGGGTGAGAATCACCAGAATAGTTTTTAATCATACTCACATATCGTTTGGTTTTTCATTAGGATAATCACTTAATTTCCCACCACAACTACCGTTAACTCGATTTATCCTTACTATAATTATTACTAAAACAAAAATGGGTTAATGTGAGTAATTATCAATTAATATAAAAGAATTATTATAAATATTCCCATAAAAAACTTCACTTATAAATATATTACTCTTTGAAAAAATCTCATTAGCTTTTACTTCAACCTAAATCACTCTTGGTTCAATCTAAGTTTATTTAGTTTGGGTTCTCTCATACTCCCTAACCTAATTCCTTAACATAATAAATCCTTCAAAAATGGTCATAAATATAATATTATTAACAAAAGTATATCCCCTAGGAGTGTCAAGAAATGTTTTAAGTCTTATGCCCACTCATTGTGAACCAAAGTGAATATTGATTTGTTACTCAAGAATCCTTTTCAAGGTGATTACCCTAAATGAATTTTTACCACAACCACATCCACTTTCAAGTAACCAAATAGGGACGTAATCACTAGGAAAGTCAAAAACTATCTACTTTACCAAAACATTGGGATTTTATCCTATACTTGGACTTATTCCTTATAATTATACTTAGGGTTTTCACTAAATTTATCTTATACTTATCCCTAAAAATTAAACTAATCCTCAAAAATAACTTATATGTGCTTTGATACCAATTTAGGAACCCCATACTCATAGTTTTGGGTATGGTACTAAAATAATTTTATTAATATTAGATTTAATATAAAGTGTGATGAACCTATCATTATTTTATAAGATTTCCATAAGAAAAACTTTACATATGAAAAATAATCACAAAATATAAAGAATGTAAGATTTAGGGTCTTTGAGGGTCATATTCATAAACTTGTCTTATTATACTTGTGAAAATTTTTCTATAATTGAACTACATTTGATCCACTTCTATGCATATCTTAAGTTATACTCATTTTTATAACCTGGGGAAAGAAAACTTAAGATAGGGGTGAGATCAAACACTTAGTAAGGCAAAAAATTTCAATATTTAATTAAGGTTTAAATCATAAGAATGTGATAAAACATGATAATGGGAGAAATATCTAATTAAAAATATCATGGAATAAAAATAGTTGTCTATTAATTATGATATAAGGTTGTATAAACTCAAATTATCAAACTTATACCATGTAATATGAGTGTTAAATAATAAAAATTATCCATGGGGTGTAATCATAGACATATGACATAGAAATTTGGCATAAGTATAGTAAATAATGACATTGTGAACAAAACAAAATTTGATCATGTCCATGCAAAATCTTGTGAACAAATCTGTACCTAATAATTTTCATGAATAATTATGTGAACAAAGTGATATGTGATCACGTTGATGCAAAATCATGTGAACCTCGCTATATATTAGCATGTCCACACATATTCATGTGAAAAAGCTATACGAAATCGTGTCCATGCACAGTTATGTGAACAAAACTATACGCGAAAATGTCTATTCACAATCATGTGAACAAAGTTATATATGATCATGTATATGTACACTCATGTGAACAAAGATACACATGATCATTTCCATGCACAATCATGTTAATAAATATATATGTGATCATGTACATGATCATGTCCTTACACAATCATGTGAACAAAGCTATATGAAATCATGTCCACACACAACATTGTGAAAAATGAGTAACATTATCCTATACACATACAACATTATTATCTCATGATATATAAAAACATAAACAATGCATTGAAAGGTGATATGGTACCCCACCCATCAATATTCTATACAAATGTGTTCCAATTGAAATAAATAATTCAATATATCATAAAGAACCCATGTAAATAAAAATAGGATTCACAACATTTCCATATGGTATCACCAAAATTAACCTCAAGAAATTAAATAGTCGATACCCAAAATCCAATCACCCCAAAAATATTATTTCATAATAACATTCAGAAGTTGGTTAATGAAAAATAACTTCCAAGGAAATAAGGCCTTTAGAGATAAAGAAGAAAATAATGGAAAAATCATAAAAGATTTTTTTTAATTCTTTTAATTTTGTCTTAATTTATAAATTTAAGGTTCACTTTGAAAAGTCTTTCCTAGATGGTTCATTTTGAGAAATTATAAAGAATTCATTTTCATAATCGATCTTTGGAAATAAACCTCCATAATAAAACCTTGATAAATACATAATTGTTTCAAAATGGTAAAATTAAAACTTATAATTTTATAAATAATCTTCAAAAATGGAGCCTTGAAAAAGGCATAAAGTCTTTAAAAGGGTGAAATAAAAACATTTTAAATTTTTTTTAAATAATCATTACTAATGGATCCTTGAAAAAAACATAAAGGTTTAAATCATGTGATGTAAAAAAATTGGAAACCATTTACTTTTGAAAAATAAACATAAATAATAAACATTAGAAATGATATAAGGTTATGAAAGGAAATTTATATCATAAGATAAAACATTTAATTTTATTAGGATGTAAAACCTTTTCATAATTTGAAATACCATTTTTGGAAACCTACATTGTAAAAAGAGTAAAAAACTTCATTTTTAAATGTGTAGAAGGTAAATATGAAATTAACATGATTTAATTCATAATTGGGGTTCCAAATATAAATGATAATATTGTTGGGAAAGAAAAATATGGAATATGAGGCGAAAATAACATTTAAGATGATGAGAGTAATTATCAAAAATGATATAATTTTTATGAGGAAGAAATTAATTAAGAAATATTTGAATCAAAAGTTTTATTTTCTCCAAATATAAAGATAAAGTATCATTAAATAAACTATTAGGGTGTAGGCAACCAAACTTGGAATAAATAAGTTCAAAAAGGCAAATTATAACTCAACGAATGAAGTTGAGTTAACAAAACCCTTACAAATTTAGTATATTTTGAATCGAAATCCATTTAAATAAAAAACATAAAATGGATATTAAAACCCCATGAATTTCATGAATATGGAAAAATAAATAATTTAGGTATAAATAACATCATATCAAATATATCATGGTCCATAATAAGAAATATGCCTCAAAGAATTAAATTTGCGACAATGAACCCCTTACCATGTATTCTCGCTTACTCAAACATGCTCTAACCCCTATATAATAAACATAACTAACTCAATAACTTTTTAAAAAACCTTATTAATATATAAAACCTTTTTTATATTTCATCTATAATTATTCTCTACATGTATATTAGTTAGTTATTATCTATTTTTTGGATATCAGGTGTGAGTGATCATGGTTTCTTTGAACTAGTTTCAAAATAGCAGTGTTAAAATTAATTATTCTAGAAATAAATCATTCCAATATTATTCAATATACTATAATAATGGTGTTTCAATTATTTATCATTTCCCATTTTCATTTGGTGAATGATAAAGGTAAGATTAGTGAAAATAGAAATTGTAAAGGACTAGTTTCTGTGTGTTTAACGATCGAAATTTGATATATTAATAAATATATTAAATATCAATAACACCTTTATATAATAATTAAAAAAATATTAAATACATTATTATGACATTATATTACCTTTATATAACATTACTTAATAAATCGTGACATAAATATTGTAACATCATCCATGTAGGTGGTAAAACTGACCCAACCGGAAGCATGTTATAATGATTTAATGATTAAGGAATTGTTTTTATGTAATAATAATATAAATTTTTTAGAAGATTAAAATTTTTATATATATAATTTTTCTTCAGTAAATTAGTTCTTATAATAATCCAAGAAGGGTGGTGATGATAAATGAAATTCATCATTCATGGAGGAGGTAGTTTGTGAATACGCAAGATTAATGATTCTATTTCCCAATGAATATGATGTAATTAAGGTATTTGATAAATAATTATTCAGAATTATAGTTCTTAAATAGAAAAAATATTAATTCATAAAATCCATGATTGTTACTAACCATGAAATTATGTGATGAAAAATGAACCACATTACTTCATGGAGGCGATAGTCCACACGTGCACACGGTCGATGTTGTTTTGTTTTTATTAGTTGATGGAAATGACTGAATAATGGTTGATAAATTAATATAATAACATAACATTATATTAATAATATTGGTGTAATTATATTATTTTTTCTAGAATAATTTTATAAGAGGAATATCGTGAAGTAAATACAAAGGTGTAAGAAATACAAACATTGAGAACTTGAAATTTTGATTGAAAATATCCTTGGAAATGTAGGTACTATGATTTATAATGGAGGCCATAATTTTTTAAAAATGATATAATATTCAATAAGGATAATAATATTATATCTTTGGGATTAAATTATAAGGGGTAAGTGTATCATGAAGTGGTGGAAGTGATCTTTTTTTATAACTGAATAAAGCGAACTTTTGTGAATACCCATTATTTTTCAAAAATAAAATATTAATATTCAATGATAAAGGGTTAATAAAGTAGAAAATATTATTTTTAGATATCTATTAGTCCTATAATCATTTATTTCAGTCATTTTAGATACAACTTACAGTGATTTAATTCTTTTTCATTTTACTTTTTTTAACTTTTACCCTAATATAATTTAACCTTGGTAATAATTTTTTGAACTTGTTAATTAATTTAAATGATAAAAATAAGAAAATGACCTTATTAAATTATTTTAAAATAATTATTAAAAATTTTCAAAACATAATAAAATTTCTAAGGGTGATACTTTTTAATTTTATAATAAAAACACATAACATGTAAAAACAGTTTCAAGAAAGTGTGTTTTTAAGTATAAAATTTTTGTATGGGTTAAAATTACCAATGTAATTAAATCACATGAAATAAATTTTTCTATAAAAAAATAAAAGAACATTATTTAAAAGAAATCCAAAACCTATTTTTATCATAAAAATTTTTAATTAAAAGAAAAGATCAAAAAAATGAGTAAAATGATACTTATGTTCTAAAAATTTGACATAGATTTTATAAGCTCATATTAATATTTAAATTGGATAATTTAACCAATTAAACACATTTTTGGTTAATTAAAATTTTTAATAAATTTCCTATTCTTTATTATATAATGATAATGTCATAAAATTTACAATTTTTGTAGAAACAATATTTTTAACTATTAACATAAAAATCTAGTAATTTAGAAAAATTGCAAAAATTAACCCATATCTATTTTTGATATAATGAGTTCAAAAATGAAGTTCATTTTATAATTTTAAAATTAAAAAATTTATAAATTTGTCTTTTAAATGAAAATGAAAATATAATGAAAACTATTATTATTGAAAAATTATCTTTTAAAATAGTAATTGTATTAATCAAATTTAATAAACATTTATAATTAATTACACTATTTTTATTTTCTATAGTTTTTATTATTATTGAATTTTATTAATAATATTTATATAATATGTTTTGGCTCGTGTTAGTTCTGTGTTTCATATTAAATAATATTTTGACAAAATATTTTTTAAAGGAAAATTATATAGTGAAATATTTGGGTGTTACACTCCTCTCTTGTCTAAGGTGCAGAGATTCCCATGTTGAATCAATGAAAAATCCTCATATGTTTGAGACTGTGGTGGCTATAGTTAATTCATATTGTACTGAGATTTAATTTTCCAACTACCATGCAGTGATTTCCCTCATGAAGAAAAACCAAGGAACTATGATCTAAGGGAACATCAAGTCTATGTACAGTTTTAGGTATCTCAATTAAGTATATAGTCACATGGTTTTAGTCAAATATGGTTTTTCGATTAATGTTACCCTTTCTTGGTCCCTTGTATTACTTAAATTAAACAAGGTAGACCTGGACCCATCAAAGGAAACTATTTAATAAGAATAAAAGAGTGGGAAAAGACCCCTAGGAAAGATCATGTTATAAACCCTATTTAAGTATATTTTTTCCAACAATTAATTCATAGTATTAATCTTGGACACAAAATTTAATTATCTTCTCAAAGAAATCTGGCGCCATATGCAAGTGATAGTTCCTTTTTCATATCACTAATTCCTAAATTATTCTCTCAATGGTCAAATAGGAGTGCTTCATGGTGATAGATCCCCTTTTGATTCATTTTAAATTCAATATATTGTTGAATGGTATTAAAAGTGTGAGGAAAATAGATATTAAATTCAAAAAATAGTATAATTGGTATCTACTAATGTGTTGTATGTATCCCTTACTAATCCATAGGATGATGTGAAATATAGATTTCTATTCCCCATCCACCACATTAAAGTGGTAAGTCAAAACTTAAAAAATTAATTGGTGTTCCAAATAAATAAAAAATGCTCTCAAAACAACCACTTCCCCAATAAGGGGTATCCAGATGTGATCATTGAACTATTTTCTACTACCACAAGAGGAAAATTTCTCTTTTACCCTATGCATATGTAGCCTCATGTGATGAGACCCTATTAGATGTTTGGGATAATTAGTTTTCAATTGATAGAGTACAAGGTGTCTAATGGAATATAACATCCTCGCTAGATGATTATTTAAGTCCTGGGAATATCTTCCTCTCTTTATATAGTCTCTATGAAGATGGACAACTTTATTTTGGTCTTATATATCAATTCCCCTAGAAAAAAACCTTGATAGAGAAATCATAGAGGAAACCCTCTAATCAGGTTTCAAAGGGGAAGATAAAAAATCTACATCTCCCAATTTTAATGGATAAGAACTCTATGATTCCCCCCCACACACACACATTTTAAGTGGGTTTCATGGAAAATATTTATGACTTTATACAAATAAACTTTGGTAATAATGAATAACCCTTACCCACATTAATAAGTGTGGCTATGACTATCTAGGAGAAGGACTAGTATACTTAATTTCTCAAGAATAATTAAAATGTATATTCTAATAATTACACAAATATGATAGGATTATACCCCTAGAGTTTCTTTACATCTCCTTGGTATCCCAACCAATAATAATGGCTATAAAAAAGTCACAAAAAGGATACAAGCATCACATAGTTCCATGTTTTAAGTCGAGGTGGATAAAATAATCAAGGTTCATTTAATTTGAGAAGTAAAATATCCTAAAATTGTGTCCAATATTATCCCTTTAAAGAATAATAGTATAGAAATTAGAGTATGTATCAACTTCTGAGACCTCAATCAATAATTTCAAAAGGAGGACTTCTCTATAGTGGCTATAGAATTTTTTATCAATTCAATAGCCGGTTTGAAGCCATTTTTATGAATTGATATTCCAGGTATAACCAAATATATATGTATCTTGAAGATAAAGAGGAAAATTCTACTGAGGTACCCTAAGGAGAGTAATATATAAATTCATACCTTTTTTATTGAAAAACATCAAGCCCACCTATCAATGTGAAATGTAACAAATATTTAAGCCCCTTCTTAAAATGACATTTGAGTGATATAAAGATAAAATGGTGGTGAATTCGATCTAGTGATACTTCTGGTTTATCGATTTATAAATGTGATTCTCCAAACTATGAAGGAAATACCTATAAATTAATCCACTAAAATGTGCCTTTGGGGTTACCACTAGGAAACTTCTTGATTTTTTCATTTATCATCAAGGCATTAATGTGGACCCTGAATAGACTAGATCCATTAAAGACAAGACAACTCCTCAAAACCTCCTAGAGTAAAGAATATTTCAAGGGAACCTCACTTATATTAGGTTCTTTATTTCAAACCTTTCCAATAAAGGTCTTCCATTTAGTAGATTAATAAATAAAATGGTCTCTTATGAATTGTATGAATAATTCCAAAGATCTTTTTACATATTGATGTAGTATCTCTAATATCCTCTAGTTTTAATGTTATCTATAAAAGAAACCCTCTAATTATCTATTTAGAAACTATGGAACAACCACTAGGTGTAATTTTAGCATAAAATAATGATTAAGGAAAAGAAAAAATCATGAATTGTATTCAAGAAAATATTGAATTGCCTTCATCTCACAATTTTGGAAAATAAAAGAAGATGTAGGACGATAAAAAAAGGATTGTCTCTCATTGATCTTTACAGTGCAGAAGTTATACCACAAACTATATAATCATGTGATTTATCTATTCTTCCACATCGATCCTCTAAATTATATCCTTAGTAATACATTTTTGGTTGGGAATATAGTATGTTGGGATATGATTCTATAACAATTCAACATCAAATTTTTCTCCCGGAATGAAACCCGAGGGTAATCACTTTCATATTTTCAAACCGATGACTCTTCATTAGATAAATTACCTATAAACACATGGTTTCTTGATGAAGGGAATTTATCTATCAATGAATCTTCCAAAACTTGGGGAACATACTTATATATTGCCTCCAGAATCCAAAACATAAAAATAATGGAGGGCCCTAAATCTAATAGTGTTGGCTTGGGGTTTCTGTTCACCTCCCCTACAAAGTAACTCCTACCATATCCATTACTCCTCTAAGAGGGACGCACCAAATAGAGGAAAAATTATATGACTTAATCACATGTTTTTAGCTTTCCCTGAAAGTATCAATCACTAACCTCAGCATTAAAGGATATTTAGAGTTAGTTATCATGAAATTTAATGGAGAATATGACATTAAGAAAGATGAGTTAATGAATAACCTATATCATAATTTATAACAAATGGAAGAAATTCCTATAAAACCTAATGTATCATATATTTTGAAATTTCAAAATTCCCCCATGGAAAAATCAGTTAACTTGACCACTGCTCCTTCTAACTGAGATTAGAATAAAATATTCATCCAAGTGGTGCACCAAAGGGTAGTAACTCCCTCCTCAAATAAAGTAGTTCAATGTGTGGATGAAATCAATGCTAATACACCTCAAATAAAAACTCCTCCTTCCAATAATGATACTAAAGTAACCAATGGGATGTACCTAAAAGTTTTTTATCTTCAATATAGATATATACTATTGGATTGATCTAAAAAGGAGCATATCCATATATGAGTGGTGAACTACAACCTCCATGATAACTCAATCTCCCCCAAGATGTTATATAAGTAATGTTATGATGGAATCTTCCTTATTTGTATTTAATTAGGGGGAAACCCTAAATTCATAGAGTAAGTACATGTAAAAATGTGTGGGGCTCACAAAATTTGTTCCAAACATGACCACTACGTCTAAAGGCTCAATTATTTTTGTTCTTCGATGATACGAAAATGTTCCATGTTTATAAATAAGTGTCACTCATTCCATATCCATCAATATTTCATATATAAGCACCTATAACTATATCATGAAACCAAGTAATCTTGGTTTTTTCCCATAAGTGGCTTATATTTTATTGGCTTGTGCCCTTCCACAATGGACAAATAGTAAAATTTCATCATTACGAGAACCATTTTTTCTCTAAATGGGATAAAAAAGTGTCCTTAAAGAAGGTGAATAACAAGTTTGTAATCATATTTGTATGATCAAATATTATCACTTGATTTTATTTCCCTCATTATATCCTCAAGGATAATGGAAATAAATTTTGTGTGTATAAGTCTTTCCACTCTTCTCACTATCATGTTGTTGTTAATGGATATATAGGGGCATTTGAAAATACCCCATCAAATATATAGAAGAATATAATGGATATGGGAAAAAAATTAATGGCCAAATAGGCTCCTGAATATTTTATAGGACGATTCCAACTATATATGCACCTCTAAACAGGTGACGCCAGATTCTCCGGTATACAACATTGAGGATTTCAAGGCAGATGAGGTTCAAATAACCCCACTCAAAACTTTTGTATATAACTAATTGACTAAATATGAATAGTTACAAATCCAATTGAATGATTTTGAAGTTATGGATGTGAATAGTGTACAATCCCTCCTTAATTTGTAAGTTCATTTGAATATAATATTATGGTCTAAAATTTCAAAAAAATATTTGAGCTTTAATCATTTGTTCAAGAGTAATGTGTATTAGCTCTAAAGATGCTTATGATCTTAAGGAGTAAACCTATGAAACCAATACAAAAATGGGAGGGACTATATATTATACACATGGTATACCCCAATGGGGAATAATACATGATCACTAATGATGGAGAACCTATCATGCATCCTTATAATGGATAGTTCTTAAAAATATATTTTTTATAAATACACAAAAACATAATAGTCCCCATCGTAAGACTATAAAATGTATCTTGTAAAGTCCTTAATTAAAGACTATAAATTTAACACCCCTCATAGTTATGGGGTGAAAATTAAATCTATTTTATATTAAACACTATGTATTTTGATCTATTTTTAGTGTTGGAGGGGTAAAAAAGGATCGAGATCATGTTTTGAGAAAATGGTACGATAATGTAAAATCAAGCATATAGCATATTTCCTACCATAATCCCAGGTTCAATACTAACCAAGTTTCGATGGGGTAGGTAGTGGCTACTTCCATTACTGTTGAAATTCCACTGTGGATGCATCAGAACCTTGGTATACTATTAGAGTTCTGGTGGGATCCCAAATTTTTCAATGGTCCTAACCAAGGATTTTTTTAATATAATGATTTAATTAATTTAAAATGGTATTAAATTATTTAAAATGATTCCTCTAAACTATATACACCTAGGAGCAGAAACTCAACCCTCTCCCTCCATTATCTCTTGGTTCATCCTTCTTTAATATTAGTTATTCATTATTTAGGCTTGGATGATATTTTGTTTACTATAGGGGAGTTTTAGGGGTAATTTTATCTCTATTATTACCTGTATTATATTTTTTCTTCAATTTTTCATCATACATCATTATTTGATTCTTAATGTGGGGGGTTTTATCATGTCTTTTTATTTTGACTTGAATTGGTTGGTGGTTTTTGATGACCAGGTCCCTTCTAGGTCCAGGTAGGTGGTTGATTTATTTCTTATGATTTTTTACATGTGTGGTATGCATTATATAAAATGAAGAAATTCCCACTTTGTGTTAGTTCCATTAAAACTAATTTAAATGTATTTATTCAATTTATATTACATAAATTAAATTTTTTTGTCCCACAACAGATCCCATGAGTGAAGGGTATGGAAACTATGGTCACCATTGGCCATTATCCATGTAGAAGGTGTTATAGAACCTTGAATTTATACATAAGGGGGGAATATACATGAGACTTAACCCTATGAGACTTATGTAGTTTCTTAATGTATTCTTAGGTAATTTATGGAATGAAAATGAGTTGAAATAAGGGTGAATTGGTCTTATCAATTGACATTGGGTGGGTTAGTGTCATGATAGAATAACCCTTGATGTGTTAAGTAATTGTAAATATTTTATATTGGTCTTAAATGATAAACAATTCATTTCAATGGTTTCTTGGTATACTAGTGGTACCTCATCCATATAGAACTAATTTCTTATTGTTCATCATACACCATTTGTTTGTTAGTGGTACCTCATCTATGTTGAGTTGGTTGGTGGTATCTCATCCACCAGAATTGATTTAGTGATCCATCGTTCATATTAAGACTGATGAGATAGTGGTATCTCATCTCTTTGAGATGACATATCAGTAGTTCATCATCCACTTGAGCGTTCATGTCGATGGGGTATCATCCACCTATGAAAGTTGACATAGTGATATATAGTTTACTTAGAGGTATATGTCAGTGATATGTCTTGCACCTAGGGATTAATGTTGGTGGTATATCAAGAACATATAAGTTTATACCATTGGTTCTTCATTGACCTAGAGGAGTTTTCTTGGTGGTAAATAATCCACCTAGACACTAGTTTTGGTGGTGTATCATCCACTTACAACTTTCAATGGTATTGTATAATCCACATGAGATTAGGAACAAGTGGTAACTCATCCACCTAGTGTTAGTGATTCATAAATCACTAGGATATACCTCATTAAACATTCATACTAGATTATTTATTTATACTTCACTTGTATAGAATGTGATGGTGATTCATTATTCTCTTAGTATAATTGATAGTGATAGTGAATTCACCCTATTTATGCTATAATGAGTGATGTGTCATTTATTCTTGAGATGTGTTTAGACTACGGGTATCTCATCCCATTATGACATTGGTCTAAGTAGGTATGGTCACATTTGGTTTTTCTACTGATCATTCTATAATGTGATAGGTTATTATTTATTTTTTTCTAATTTATTAATATTCCATATCAATCATGCACTAATATTTATTGGACTTGTTAGGTACACCATTGGTGGTAGATACTGAGTTATACTCATACCCTACCTGGGCACCCTGGTACCCAAGAAGATTTCATTTTTCAAGACCAAGGTAAGGGTAAGGGAACTATAACTATGGATAGTTGATCTGGTGGAGCTTGGTGGGAGTCAAAAGATGGGGTCAGTCTAAGAATTGGGATCAATTTTATGATTATCTCTAGTTTATATTATTTTTAGACCACTTTGTATATTATATACCCCTGATAGATCCTTCATATAATTGTATGACTCATATAACATGTATAGTTGAAATTTTATTTATATCTTGGTATTGATATTTAGTTTTGGTAGTCATTCAATTGAGGTGTTTATTTTATATTGTTGTTTTATAATTATGACTGATTCTTGATACTGATTATGATATATTTTATGGTTATATATGCCTAAGGGTGTAGTCTTACCACCTTTTCATATCAACCGTCTCTGTTAGTCGACATCCCTTAGTATAGGGGAGGCATGCTTGAGGTGTGCGACACCAAGTTCGATCAAGGTGAAAGTAAAATAGACTGAGGACACTAAAAAGTGGAATCAAAGTGATCTTTTTTCTTTTATTATTTTATTTCTTGTATGGTAATAAAGTTATATAATGTTGTTTGGGATTATTGAGGATATTATTCATGGTAGAATCTATCTCTCATATAAATGAATCCAGTTTAACTTGGGATGGGATTGTTTTTCTTACCTATTAAATATTATCGTGTTGTAGTTTCCACAATGTGATTTTATATTTATGGTTTATTTCTATTATTATTATCATGGGGTGGTAAGTGAGTTATATTCATGCATAATTTTTGGAATATAGGGATTACATGACATTTATGTGCTCTCTTGTATTTAATATTCTAGTTATGATACATGGATTAGTTATCTAAAGTGTTAACAAAAACTTATATAGGGCATTCCTATATAACTTCTTGGTGGCGCCTTATTTGACTGACCCATTATATAGATTAATATTTTTTATATAATGTGACTATTATGTGATCTTATTTCAGCTTATACCTAACCTTAGAGTTTTTATATTCTCTATACTTGACTAGGGATTTGTGTAACCTGTGCACCATAGGGTGGTCATTTAGGTTAGAGTGGGGTACATCAGCTATAGCTTACCCTAAACTATGATATCTAAACCTATGATAGAATTTTGATATGAGAAATTTTCTTGTAATTATAGTGATATTCATCAACAGATACCTCCCATTGATAATTTTAAGGTAAACAATGAGCATGTTCCACTAACAATGGAGTTAGAGCCTCCTATTGCAACAGTTCCTCTAATTGATTAGTAACTACAAGAGAGTATTCTCTAGGTGTTTTGGTCTATGGGGAATAGTGTTCCAATAGTAATGAGGACCATGTCATGATTTAATCATGAGTTATAGGTGTAACATCTGTCAATCTTTATGGGTGAGGGTAGACCACATATTTGAAAGTTATGGATCACGTCTATAATGATCATATTTAAACATCTCAATACACCCTCAAGAGGTTGTTGAAGATTACTAGTTATATTCTTTGAGTGCCATTGAAGGGGTAGTGGGATATTCTAGTCTAAGAAGGAAAAAAATGTAGGGTTATCCTGGAAGGATTTCTAGACATTATTTTTGGAGTATTTCTTCCTAGAGACTCTAAGGGTTGATCAATATGGGCATTTCATGAATATTTCTCATGGAATCTTTGCAGTGATAGATTATGACAAATTTTTTACAAGTTTTCTCGGGTTTACCCTTTGCTTATGGGTGATGCAATCACTAGGATCATGTGTTCTAAGGATATCTCAAGGATTTTCATTTGGTCATAGGTGAATATATTCTTCTTTACATCTTTCTTAGAGGTCATGAATCAGGATTTTATTACTAAGAATAAATATATAGAGGGAATATCATCATGATTATTTTAATGAGGTCAAGAGTGGGGTGTTGGGTAGAAAGAATTGGATGTCTGAGGAGTCTCATTGGGGTTAGGATAAGTATAACATCTAGGGAAGGGGTTAATTACTTCCTCCAATAAGGATATCCTAAGTCAATTGTTATCTAAATGAAGTGTTTTTGTTAGGGGGGATGGGGAACATACAAAGGTATTATGATATAACACCATATTTGGCTAGTGGGTGCATATTGGGTTAGACTCAGGATTATGAAGAATGGATAAGAACATAGATACTGTCAGGTATTTGGAGATCATATGGTTATTTAGGTTATGGTGGAGGTTATGGATCCCTGGTATATGGGAATCAAGGCTATAAGGGTGATTTATCTTAGTAGAGTTAGGAAAAGGAAGCTCATGGTTAGGGTTTAGTCTGACTTCATACCATTGATCATACTCATATAGTGAAAGGTAGGGGTTATCTTCAATTCAAAGTATGATTCTTATGGAATCAACCCTATATTCTATTTTATTTGATATAGGTTCATCACACTCATTCATATTCAACAAATTGATCAGTGATCTAGGGTTAGCTATGTAATACTTATATGGGGTGATGATAATTGATACACCCTTAGGGGTGTGATCAGATGGTATTTGAAGATTCACATAGTGTCTTATAGTGATCAGTGGATGTATGCTTCTTTGTGATTTATTTTTGTCAAAGATTCATAGTTTCAATGTTATCTTCGTGATATATTGGATAACTCAGTATCAATCATTCATTAAATACTATAACCAGAGGGTATATTTTATGTATCTGGATACATACTATTATACAGATATTATTGAGGTTGATTTATAGGATAGACATTTTAGACCAAGTCATAAACAATCAGGGGTGATCTTATCCTAGTTATATAGCATTATTTTGGGAGAGGAAAAATTATGTTATTTAACCTTTCCTCCAGGAATTTATCATTTCTAGGATATTATTCCTAATAGTTTTTCAATATTTATACCCAATCATGATATTGAGTTCATGGTAAAGATAATTCCTGGAATGGATCCAATATCCATTCCAACTTATAGGATAAATCATATGGATCTTTGAGAGATGAAGGCAATGTTATAAGATTTAGAGGTTAAGGGTTATATTTTCCTAAGCACATCCCCTTGGGTTCCTACTATCTTGTTCACCAAGAAAGAATACAAATAGTTGTGGATATATGTTGATTACTGGTGGCTGAACCAAGTGATGATCAAGAATCGGTATCCTATTCTATGTATCAATGAACCATTTGATCTCTGAGGGAAGAGAAGTGGTTCTCCAAGATTAATTTTACATCAGGATATCATCTGTTGTGAGTGAAGCCCTCTAATATTTATCATACCATGTTTAGGAGTAGTTGAAATCTATATGAGTATCATGTGATGTTTTCAGATTGATGAACATATCGGTAGTGTTCATTGGCTTGATGAATAGGGTTTTCTATCCATATTTGAACACATTCATGGTATTATTAGTTAATGATATACTTTTATACTCTCAATTGATGTAGTATCATGATCGACATCTAGATTTTGTTCTAAGTACACTGTAAGGGCATTAGTTGTATGCCAAACTCTCAAAGTGTTGTTTTTGGATTAGTTAGGTGTGATGCATGGGATAAGTGGTATCTAAGGAAGGTATATCAGTGGACCTTGAAAAGGTTGATGATGTGATTTATTTGGAGATATACAAGAATTTATTTATTAGTTGTAGTTTCCCAAGGTTTTATGGTTACTATCGAAGGTCTATTTAGTACCTCTCTCAATTGGCAGCATCGATGATGAAACAGAGAAAATGGGGGTAAAGTTCATGTGGTCAAAATTATTTTAAGAGATCATTTTGGAAGATGAAAGGTATATTGAGGTATATATAAATCCTAACCTCACCAAAGTTGAGTAAGGGGTATACATTTTCTTGTGATGCTTTAGATGTTAGGCTTGGATAGGTTGTGATGCATTATAAAAAATTGGTCACTTTGGCTCTATACAGCTGAGGCCACATGATTATAACTACACAACACTTGATTTAGATATGGATACGATAGTGTACACACTAAGATAATAGAATCACTGCATTCTTAGTGATATATTTATAGTGCATTAAGACCATAGGAGCCTCAGGTTTATCTTCTCTTAGCACAACCTGAACCTTTGGTAGAGGATATGGGTTGTGTATCTGTAGTAATTTCATTTAGATATGGTATACACCCCAGAGAAAGATAATTTCATGGTTGATGTACTAAGATAGAAGACTTATGTGTAGTTGGTGAAGGTGTGTAGTATTGAGTGGTAATGTATGGGCCTATATTATGAGATGTGTCTTGATTTTCAAGAGTATCAAGGTAGATAAACCTTGTCAACCTTAATTATTACCTCCTTACTTCTTGAGATAGTAATGGAGAGTTAGTTATCTGGCTCATATTTTCTGGTGATGAGGGAAATATATATAGTGGGGATTCTCAAACAGATTGGTCCATATATTTAGATAAGATTATCTACGTATGATGTTGAGTTGTGGTCCCATGGAGTATACATGAATAACTAATGTAGGACTCACACACCTAGAGATAAGTTATTAACATTTGGATAACCAAGATGTATCATGACATTTAGAGGTAAGATTGGGGGTTGGGAAAGATAAGGGCATGGTAGGGTTTGTTTTGTGATATCTCACCTGTCATTAGGTGAATTCCAAGAATCAATGTCTCACTAGTGTTATTAAATCATTCCCAATTATTTAGTGGAAGTGGGATGATTCAATGATAGAATTTTTTATGGGATTTATGAGTCCATGTCATGGTAGTGATGTGGTATGGGTTTCCATCAACCGTTTGATAAAGGTTACACATTTCCTACCAATATGAGATATATATTCCATTGAAAATCTAGAAAGAATATATGTTTAAGAGATAGTGCATCTCTATGGGGTTCTTAGGAACATCATTTTTGATCAAGATGCTAATTTTACATCACGCTTCAAGTGAGGGCTATATAAGGAACATGATATGTGGTTGTATTTGATAATTTATTACCATACTTAGATAGAAATAAAGTATAAGCATACCATCATGGTGTTAGAGTACATTATTCGGGAATAATTCCTTAATTTTGGTGATTCATGGGAGAACCATATTTTATTTTTGAACTTAACCTACAATAAAATTTATCAATTATTTATTTAGATGGAACTATTTGAGTCCTTTTATTCTTGGTTGGGATAATAATATTTGTGGTGGTTAGAGGCAAAGGATTCAATGATTGTTAAGACAAGTCTTGTGTGGGAGATATAATAGCATATTTATTTAATTATAGAGTGGTTAGAAACCCCTCAGAGTAGGAAGAGGTCATATGTAAATTGATGATTCCTCTATCTTGAGTTTGAGGTGGGTAACCATGTATTCTTTTGAGTATTGCCTCAGTTGGGAGACCATTATATTCATAGGAAAGAGAAAGTGGTTCCAAGGTTTATGGTATTGTTTGAGGTTGTAAAAAGGATTAGTATTGTGGGATATTAATTAGTTATTACTCAGAGATATAGTTATATACATGATATATTCCATTTATCTTAACTTCAAAGATATCATCCCAAACCTTCTCATATAATCAAATTTAACAAGTTTGGGCTAGATTTGGATGAGTTGTTTGAGGAGTGACCTATTTGGATAATGGATCAGAGTGAGAAGACTCTGCATGACAAGATAGTTTCCCTAATATGGGTGTAGTAGAAGCATGTGTGTACTCAAAAGGAGATATGAGAGTAGGAATTTGATATATAGGAACAATGTTTAGAGTTTTTCACTAATAAGGATTGATCACACTCAGTAGTGCATTTTGGGAAAGAGATATTATATAGTGGGGAGGTTATAACACCCTAAATATGTATAAGGTATGAATTTGATATATTTTATATTAAAAATTGTGTATTTTAAACTTTTTGAGTGTTGTATGGATCATAGGAGGCCCATGAACGTGTTTTGATAAAATTGTACGTTGATTGAAAATCATCCAAACTGAAAATTTCCCATCTGAAGTTTAGTGGGATCCCATCAGAGTTATAGAGTTGGAGGTATTAGATTCCAACACTTCTAAAATAAGTCCACTAGGTAGTTTATGTGAAATCTTGTAGGCCGACAGAGTTCTGATGGGGCCTATGAAGTTCTTTTGGGCCCAGTCTAGTTTTTCAAAAACAAATATTTTAATTAATTTAAATGAGTTTTCAGTGATTTAAAATAATTTATTCACCTCATTTTCACCCAGGAGTAGTAGCACACCATTACCCCCTCTATTCTATCTTGGTTCTTACTTCTTAATTCTTGTTTCTTCATCATTAGAGCTCCAATTGAAGACATATCTACCATAGGGTGGCATCACAGGTGATTCTAGCTCTTATCTTCCCTATATTCTAGTGTTCCTTAACTATTTAATCATGAGTCTTTGGTTGATCCCTAATGTGTAGGGTTTTTTAGGTTTGTTTAGGTTTTTTGATCTTGACATATTCAAGCGAAATCAGCTGGTAGTTTTTGATGAGCAGGGACTTGTTAGGTCTAGGTAGGTGTTCCCTTACTTTCCCTTGAGTTTTTACTTGTATGACATAAGACATGTGAAATTTGGAATATGTAACTTTGTTCACATGCCTTGAAAACTAATTTAAATTAAATTATTCACTATCTATGACATAAATTATAATTGTTATACCCATGAGAGTCCCCATGAGTGATAGGTATTTGCGCTATAGTCTTTTTTGATCATTGTCCTTGTGGAAGGTTTTATAAAACATTGACTTTAGACCCAAAAGGTTTGACATATGGTTTATATTTGACCATAGGAGCCTTATTTTATGTTCTTGTGTATCCCATGGTAAGTAATAGGGTAATAATGAGAAGGTAAATTATCCTAGGTATAGGATATTGAATGGGTCAGTGGATTGAGAGAATAACCCTTTATATGCTAAATAATTGAATTTTTTTTAAATTAGTATTAAAAGATAATCCATTCATTTTAATGGTTACTTAGTATATTAGTGGTTTCTAATGGTTTTTAAAATACTTTCATAATCAAATTTCAAAAAATAGATTACACCATGAAGAGTTAGTTTGTACCACAGTGAAGACCCCATGAGAAATTGGCACAACTTTGGAAAATAAAGGTTGATCGGATAATACCATAATAGGAAGAGTGTGCAGTGAGGATCATTATTTATCCTAAATTACTTGAAGACCTAGATAATTTAAAAATATAAAGATGAACTGAAATTTTAAGTACATTCAAAAGGAGGGAAGATTATTAAAGAATATTGAGAAGATTATGATGTGATATTTTAGGGATTTAAATAAGATATTATACCTAGATTTCATAGATCAATATTTTGAATAAGGATTACATTGTAGTAGGGATCATCATTCCACAAGTAGAGAATTTTTTACATAATTATTTCATAATATAATAATTCATGTTATGAAGTGGGTAATTCTAGAAATGTTTTATAATTTGAATCCATCTCTAATTTTTTGGGATTATAGTTAACTTGGTTGAATTAATTGGTGATTAATGTGCAGTTTCAAGACCCAAATAGTGTGTTACATGTGGAAATATTCATAGTAAAAACAATTTTTAAGTTTAGAAACCCTATATTGTTGGTATAAAAGAATAAATAAATATTATTTTGAAGAATCAATTGACACGTCTAGATATTACAGAGAACTGTTGTTGCTGAAATTAATTCCATTGATGATCAGGAATTTATAGAAGAAAAAAAGAACAACTATAACACTCATGTTGGTTTGTTTTTCATTATTATTGAATAATTATTCTGAGTTATCATCAACTAAAAAAACTATTTAACTATCCTTTGAATCATTTAGTGGATAGATATAAAGAGATAGTGACACTTAGATCAACAATGTGTCATTTCTAAAACTTGTAGCCATCTATAATGGGTAGGGATATCCCCTAATACATTGACACTATTTTGATGTATGCTCCTTGGAGTATCCCTTAGTAGTGAACCAAGAAAAATATTCATGTTTTTTTTTTCAATATCAAAATATTGTGTGTGCATGAGATTGATATGTTCAAATAGTTCTTGAAAATAATGGAATAAGATAAGATCAAATATAAAGGAAACTTAACACCCTAATTCACCCCCCCCCCCTCTTAGGGTGTATTGGGAATGTGATTGAAATATAAGGAGTGCTTTATCATTCATCCTTATGTTGTGTTCATGCTATGAGTGCCTTATACCATTATGAAACTAGACAAAGTAGGTATGATCACACTTAATCTGGCCACTGAACATTCCATAAGGTGATGGGTTATTATTTTTTATTTTTTACTTTATTATCATTACATATCAGTCATATACATATATTTACTAGACATTCTAGATACACCATTGGTGGTGGCCAACTAAATTGTAATAAAACCCTTCTGGGACTCCCTAGTATTCAAGAATACTTCATGTTTTGTATCCTAGTTAAGGTAAAGGTCCATACAGTTATGGATGATTGAGATGGTGGAGCTTAGTGGGATATAGAAGATGGTACTGGGCTAGGGCTTGAGACTATTTTTAAAAATATCCCTATTTAACATTATTTTTAGAAAAAAAAATTATATAATATTCCCATGGAATGTTATGTATATACCTATATGACTATCATGACATGTACAGTTGCTCATTTTCTTATAACATGGTGTTGTGATTTACTTTTATTAATAATTTAGTTAAGATATCTATTTTACATTATTGTTATATTTTTATGATTAATTCTTAATATTTCTTCTATTGTGTTTTATGGATATATATTATTGAGGTTATAGTTTTCGAACCTGTTCATATCAACCCTCACCGCTAGTTGGCAATATCTAGTGTACGAGGAGGCATGAATGAGGTGTGTGTGGTAGATTCAATCATAGTGGAGGTAAAACAAATTAGGAATATTATAATAAATTGTGAGCCACGAATTACTTGTTGAATGACTATAAAATGCATGACATAATAGTCCTCATCAAAAAACTATAAACTGAATGGTATAAGGTATTTATTAGAAGATGTAAAAATGTGGTACATCATGTACAACCATTTAAATTATTTGAGGAATCTACTTCATACTACCTAATATCCTTATGTAAGATTTTGATCTGTGTGATAATTCCTAGAGTGAGGTTCTCCAATTCTCATAACACTTACATTAGTAACCCTACACTAAGATAAATTTCCAATTTATCTTATATTTCACTCTGGTGATGAGGACCTTACCAATTTTCTTTAGATTTGACCTCTTCTTTATCATTAGGTAACTCCACTCATGTCATTCCAATTTCTCCAGTATATAATCCAAATCTATGCAGATAATTATTTTTTAGATTTATTTCTCTATTTATTTCTTTCATCAAGGTATGTGTAGTGACACACAGATCCTCTATCTTAGGCCTAACTATGAAAGTAAAATTCTTACTCCCTTATATAATTTAGGCTCTCCCTAACTGTTGTCGAGTTTCCTTCAAAACCATATAACTAAGAAAGGGTTACTTTAATTTCTCTTTCATATAAACCAGATCTATATAGATAACCCCTCCTAAGAACTAAGTGTGGATTGATTCCTTTCATCATAGGATACATAGTGACATTTGGTTTTCCCATTTTAAGCCTAAATTTAAATTTCATTTTTTTAACACCTATTCTAGTTTATAGTCTCCTCATTCACATTGGGTATTTATAAATTTAAATCCATGCTGGGATGATATATTTTTCATCCAATAACTATATATGGATTGATTCATGTTATTATGGGACACCTAGCTATGTCCAGATCCCCTATCGTAGGCATATCCATGAATATCAATTCTTAATCCCCTCCTAGAATATGATACCTTAACCAATTCATGATAGGCCTCCCAAAAACACCTTTTAAAAGTAAAAGAACCTATTTCTCATTGGACAAATGTATTTGAACTTAAACCATTATCTCTTTCTTAGCCAAAACTATTCATCTTTAAACTATCAACACACTCCTAGTCAAATTTGTATGACCTTAAACTCTCAGCATTACCCTATTTAGTTTTCATGAACCAACATTTGAATCCACATTCACACTCATTTAATTGAGAAAGAAAACCTCTACTTTTTTCCTAAACTCTATAACTTAAAACTAAGAGACACCTTAGTCCAATATGGCCTAAAATATCAGCACCTTATGGACCAAAATTTAACACCCTATAATATGAAACAAAATAAAAATTGGATTCATATAGCTCATCTATACAAAAACCTACAAAGGGTGGACTAATAAAAAGTACAGTATCTTCCTATTAAGGAAAATCATTTATAATATTAATATAATTTTAAGAAAAAGTCATAAATAATGTGCGGTCAATTCTCATACCCCACAAAAGATGAAACATTTCTCACTAGGTATAAGTCAAAGTTAGATAAAAAATTTTATTTACATTTACTCACCTTGGATACCTAAAACTGTAAATAGGTTTATCACTTCAGGGTAATTGAACCCCTCTTAAACAATCCCTTCCCCATAAACCATACTTTAAGATATAAATTTCTTTCAACCCCTAAAACCTTTCATACCCAAATATACTTGCCTCTATTTATAGTGATGGTGTAAGTTCACATGACCTACTAATACCCATCTAAGTGCACACTTCCTAGAGGTACCCCCTCATCATTATTTCTATAATTAGATTAAGCTTGGTCTATGATGACGGTGTAAGTGGAAATGACCTTCCAATACCTACCCAAGTGCACAAATATATGAGGCGACTGAATTCTCATTGATCTTCTAACAAACTAACCATTATTGATGGTGGAAACATAAGTACACATGACCAACTAATACCCATATGAGTGCACAAGCCTAAAGGATAACCAATTATTAATGTTATATCCTCTATTAACTCAAGGAAAATCTAATCATGATTTATAACCAAACCCATATCCCCTCTTATTTAAGAATATTTTTTCATATCGTAGGTTACTTTCTATTTACATCAAAAGTTATCAAGATTAATTCATATATGGGATCATGAAGAATAACTTTAATGAAATTTAGAAGTTTAATGAATTATTTTATCACCAACAATATCATGACCCTCTTGTTTCAATAATAAATGAGCGTGTTTCGGTGTAAATAGAAAAGGTAAAAGTCAAAAAAAGAAATTATATATGAACAAAATCATTTTTATTAAAATAAATCGAGATTCAAGAATATAAAGGGTTACCCTATAATAAAAAGAGTATGTCTATCACATATTTCAGTAGGCCTAACTACTAGTTGAAAGCATTGATTTGTGCATGAAAAACTAATAATTAGATATCACTTGATTCTACTTCTTCCTATGGCTAGATCATCTTAATAGCCAATTATTATGGACCTTTTTGGAGGTTCCCCACACTAGTAGTCTTCCTAAAAAGATCTTTATTATCTTCCAATGGGTAGTGTGGAGTTTGTTCTATTTTGGATATTTGATTGGTGATCTAATATTGGTGTTGATATTCCTCTTTCATTTGTTGATTAATCACTTGGGAAACCTATTTCAGGGATATTTCTGAATGACACACAACTTTATAATTATCAATATTGGGTCATCGGGCTTCCTTATATTCCCAAATAATCAAAATCCTTTGAGAAGAAATATAAATAGAATGGTAATCAACACCACCTGTACCTAGGCCATGAAAATGTTGTGAGATATGGTTTTCTTTAATCTTAATATCTTTCAATATTAATCATAATGTGTGTATATTTCCTACAATTAAGGTAATTCATAATGGGACTAGTATAAAAAAAGTGGGATAATCAATAAATTTTTACAAAGTTGAAAATCATGCTAAATTCACTAGGTCGTTCCAACATAACTAAAACATGATATGTGTATTATAATGGGATAATTAGGATAGAATACATACAATATAATATCTACCCTAGTATGAAAAAATTAGTTTGAGTTGAGAGAGTGTGTTGGATTATCATAAATTGATCAAATCTCCATTAAGATTATCACTAGAGTGTAATTGGGCTACAGAAGGAGTCACTCCCTATATATAAAGGGATATAAGGGACCTTTATTCTTACCAAATTTCATGATAGATACTTTTAAGTAACAAAATAATTTTGATTTAATAAAAATAAAATTCATTTTATTCTGAACGAATCCTATTCTTAGGAAGGATTTGTAGGAATTGAAAAAGTACACTAAGATTGAAGTTCATAGTCAAAGTGATAACTCATCAAATATTAAAGAAAAGATGTAAACTCTAATAGGATAATAATCATGATTCATGCACCTGTGCTAAGGCATCGCTATGGAAAAAAAATTCTAATGTTAATAAGTCCCTATCATCATGCACCGACATTGTAGTGAACCTAAAATGATGTGTCTCTGACCACCGAGCTCACCAATGTATCTTCATCCCAATGCTTCAAACTTGACACATGGTGAATTCAATGCCCACATCGCTAACCCAAAGTTCCCAACCTAGTTTCCTATAAATAATTATAGAATAATAATTTTTATGGATCATTCACTTCTAGGATTTTGGAAAATGAAATAAATATTTCATTGAAGCTAAACTAACCTCCCAAGAACACCATATGTCTTTTCATTCCACTTTAACCACTTGCATTCCACTTTACTATAGGGATTGTGACACTTCACTCTTATCCACCATCTAGGGATTGAGTAGTTCTCAACGTCAATTATGAGTAGGTTTCCAACCTTTCATCAATCCTATTAGTAATTCCAGAATTTGAATTCCCTATATGAACCTCAATCCCCCATATCAACTGTTTGAGTTGAATTCAATTGTATTTACCTAGTGTCTTAGAATTCTTTACTGGAATCCTAATAATCATGTTAAAACCTAAATGATCATTTTTCCATATCCTTATCCACATCCACCTGATATACATGAGAAACCTATTAATTTGAATCTTTCAATCATGTATTTCCTTGATAATGTGGATAAGACATTCTATAGAAGATATCCCATTGGTTTTTATACCTAGCTGATAGGATTATCAAGAAATTAATAATCATTTAATCCCTTGATAATTTGTATCTCTATCCTTATATTACATATGGGACTAATATTTTCCCAATATGCTCATCCTGACCACACCAAACTGGCATCCAAAGCCTCTAATCATGCATTCAACCCCTCGTGTCCACTTAATGATCCAAGGATCCAAATGGACTATCAATTCAACATAAGACCCAATATTATATCCTTATTTCTTCACAGACCCATGTTTCTAGTCATTATTTCATATTTTCTATTTACAAATATATAATATATGAATTAAAATGGGTTTTTGATCTAACATAAATCCAAACTTTACTTTATTGGTTCTCATAACCTCTGCATCCAGTCATATTTAACCTCTTTTCTAGTTACCATTAGATAATGTATGAACATAAATGAGACTAAAATTTGGTGTAATCCTTAATTAAAAATAACTTCTCATGTGTAAGTCCTAATATAAACCATTAATTAGAATTTTTCACATAGAAGTCCACTATGCATTATTTTAAGATACTTGGAGTAGTTGTAAAAACTTAAATTGTAGGACATAATGATCATGGTTGCATGAACTTAAAAGGAACCACAATGTTTCCTTATTTCATGACCTTAAAAGTTATAACCTTTCTTATTAAATTATGCTAAACTACATGGGTTTTAATCACCTTCATAAGGATATAGAGGGATCATATCTTATGGTCCCAATCCCAACTTCAACGCAACATCAATATCCCATTGCTGATGATCTAATAAACCCAAACACTGATGACGAGACAAAGGAATCTAAATTTCCACTGATTATAGGCTGCTGTCATCCAATCTATTGATGACATGACATGTACTTTTTCTTATCCACTGGTGATTGGAAGGTGATAGACATCTATCCATTGATGATAGACCGGTTAAATCTATCTTCCACTAGTTACAGATCGATGAACTTGTCTCATTTGCTAGTGATAGTCTAATGGAATTGAACCATGCATTGGTGATATTCTTATGATATTTAGTGAACTTTTGATAGGTTGAAGGCCTCTACTCATCCCATGGTGGAAAGAAAAAAATATACATTCATTCACTAGTGATAGGCTAGTGACAACTATCATCCACAAGTGACAAGATGGTGTCCTCAAACCACCAGCTAATGATAGTTTAGTTACATCCACCATCAATTGGATAAAATCCATATACATCCACTATCTACTAGTGATAAGTGAATTAAATCCATCATCCACTAGTGAAGGTTCATAAACCATCAACTTTTCATTAGTGATGTTCCAATTGACTAATACATTAGTAATAAACTGAATGATCTAAAATATTTTTGTTTCTGATAAGTGTACATATCAGTCTCATCACTTTATAGTTTTAAACCCTAGAGTACCCCACTCACATGTATTTAAACTATATAGTGATCACACACACATCCTCACACTATAAGCATGGAATAATTTACTTTCGGTGCAGTACTTCTTTAATGTATTGTTTGATCATCCCCTTTTTAATGAGTATTCACCCCTCTAAGTCGGTAAGTTATATAAAATAAACTAGTATTTTTATTGAGAATTATTTCCTGAATATATTTCTAAATATATAATAGGGTATTGTATTAGATTAAAAACTTCTCTATGAGATGATTTGATCTACCATCCACTCAGTTTTGATGGATAATATTTTAAGCATCATTAGCATGCCTTTAACAACCACCCTCCTTTAGAAACTAGGTCCATGATGAACATGTAAATTACAATTTTGAATACATTATATATGAACATTTAACAAATTAGTAATTTATAAAATAAATAAAAAACCTAAAACTGCATATTTTATATAAAACTTATATCATTTTATACTCATATATTACTTGTGTTCCTATTATTATTATAATTATTATTGTTGTTATTATTGTTTGTATTTTTAATGTTATTTTTTTAAAGATAATTATTCTGTATTGTAAATTTTAAAATAAAATTTAAATTTATAATTACATAAAATATTAAATCGTATTCTTCATTTATTATTTTTAATAAGTGATAATGAATTATAGTAAGGTTATTGCACAGTGAACAAGTAAAAAATATGAGGAAGTGGTTGATTATTTTTTGGGATTTTTCAAATAGATTATTCTAAATGGTGACTTATTTTACTTTTCATGCATGAGGTATTTAAATATGACAAAACTACAATCATATTAAATTAAAGATAATTTAATTCGAAGTAGTTTTAATACGAGTTATAGTCCTTGGATTTCGTATAGTGAAATTGTGTGGAATTCAAGATATAATGGTGATGGAGATTCTAAAAATGATAATTCTGAACTAATAGAATAGATTATTAATGATATTGAATTGGAAGAAATTTAAAAAACACCAATTATTGAGAAAATTTATGGTGATTCTAAAAAAATATTGTATCTAAGTTGTATGAAATTTAATGTTTTATCTATGGTAATATTTTTCAACTTGAATGTTATAAATGGATGGAATGATGAAACGTTTATAGAATTGATATATTTATTAAAAGAAATACTTTCAAAATACAATGATCTAAAATTTTTAAATTATAATGTAAAAAATATTACATTTTATGGAATTGAGGTACAATATGTCATATGCATGCCTTAATGATAAAGTGTTGTATAGAAAAGAATACAACGGTTTTTTGGAGTTTTATGAATCTGGGAAATCATGGTATTAGTTTAAATAAATTTAAAAAGTTGATTTATCAATTATTATATCTACAAAAATACTTATAAAATAAATTTGATGTCTTCTTATGATTCCTTATTTAAATTTTTTATTTAAAAATTCAAATGACCAAAAAAAATTAATAAGGAATGAAGATGAGTGCATATATAATATAAAATTACATCATTTAGTTGATTCCCTATAATGGAAGAAAATTGATAAATATTTTCTTATATTTGGAAAATAATTCCAGACTATCATAATTGGACTGTGAATAGATAGAATGAATCTATATAAAAGCCTCAGTGGAAATCTTATTTCATGTATTATTATATAATTAATTTATAACTTGTCCCAAAAAAATTATATGAAGAAAAAATTCGAGTTGAATGATTTATATAAAAAATTAACCTTGAAATGATATTAATGTTTACTTTTCATCATTAATTGATGATTTGAAACCATTATAGGAGGAAGGTATAAATTTTTTTATTATTATAAAAGAAATTTTTTCAATTATATGAAATGATTATTTTCACTATAAATGATTTTCCAGAATATGTAAATTTTTCTAGATATAGTGTTATGGTGCATAGAGAAAATCTAAATTTCAAAAAAGGGACTTAATTTATCAAATAGAATATGACATAAAAATAGTGTACATGGCTAATAAAAGTTTTTTTGTATGGATAAATCTTATAAAAGTTTAGAAATGTATTTGATGGCTTATAAGAACATGATATTATTACAAATACTTTGTCATCTGATCATTATTTTGAGTGGATGAAAAAAATTGTTCTCAAATTCTAAAAGAAATAAACATTTGGTAATGATGGAATTATATAGGAAAATGATCAATATTTCTTAAGATTATATATTATAGATATCATTAAGTCAAAACATAAAATTTTTTTGTTTCATTTTATGAAAAATATTAATAAAAAATTGATTATAATGTTGCTAGATATTAAAGGCGAGACTAAGGATGGTTTGAATGTAATGTTGGACTTTTTAATAAGAATACATTTGGATTTAACTCCCACTCATATAGGAAAATGAGAATTATTTCTTCTAATATGTAATATATTATCCAAGAGAGATAAATTCAGTTTTTTGTGCCTACATGGTATTTAGGTGCCACAAGTTTATTCTTAAAGTGTGAAAAAAATTCTCACTTTGAAATTTTTGAAGTTAATAAGCATTAAATCTCATAATTTTCATGATATGATGCAAAAACTGCTACCAGTTTCATTACATGTAATACATCCAATTCATTTTAGAATGATTATCATGAAGGTATATTCTTTTTTCAAATAAATTCGTAGTAAATTTATAGATATGAACTCATTAAAAATTTAGAGAATGAAGTAGTTGATATACTTACTCAACTTGAAATATACTTTCCACCAACTTTTTTTGATATCATGGTACATTTTATGGTTTATTTATTGTTAGAAATATAGAAATGTGGATCTATATACTTATATTTTATATATACTATTTAATGGTATATAAATATATTTAAGGTTTATGTTAAGAATCCAAATTTACCAAAGGCCTCTAATGTGAAGCATGTCAGTTTTCCTACAACTCACCACAAGAGATCCAGTATTAGGAAAAAAGGGGTAAGTTTCTTAAAAATAAAGTCTCAAACATATGAGAAATAAATACTGTCATATTTATAAATATTTAATAACATATATGAGTTTAATTCATATATAAAATATCATATTAATTCATTAAAATAATGTTATCCGAATAAGAAAGATATGTGGGTACTGAATGATCACAAAAAGGTATTTATATCATGGATTAATGAGAACATGGATAATGATTTATTTACTTCATAAACATTAATATAGTTAGTGGGATGCACATGTTTAAATGTTATAACATGGTCCGCGTATGAAATTAATAAAAATGCATTTTTTACTAAAGACCGGAATAATAAAATTTCATTTCTGAATAATGGTGTATTAGTATTTACTATAGAAGTGAATTTTTTAAGTAAAAAAGGAAAAAAAGTCAATCTCTAAATTAAGTGAATATTATATAGTTATTGAAGATGTATAGAATATTGATTATATGAAATTCAAGTTCCTGCGTTCAATAGTAAATGGGTTCTCGATAACACTGGTGTTAAACACGATTAATTAAGAATGACACTTATGGATCTAGATGTATTAGGATACATAAATGACCCTTTAATCATGTACACACATTGAAAAGAAATTTTTTATGATATTGATCCACAAAATGATCAATGGTCTATCATTTTTGAAGGAAAAAATAATCTTTTTTGATGATAAGGATAACGGTGATGATGACTTATGTGAGATCCTTACATCCATGATAAGATTATCACATTATATTGATAAAAATGGCATGGACATGGTTTATGCTATAAAAAACCTAAAGAAGGAATATAAAAAACAATCCTTCAATAATATCATAACAGTGCAGTTACTATATAACTATTTCTGGTTTAACTTTTCAAACTTTTTAAAATATAGAGGATTTTTTTTGTATTGGTATTGTTATTTAAGTTATGTATTTTAAAAAATATGATAACAAAAATTTAATACATAAAATTTCATTACATATAGTGATCAATGTTTTTATATTTATATCATTTTAATTTTACTTCAATTTGGTTTTCTTCTTTCTGTATCATTTCATGTCACATAAATTTTTTCAAAGTTTATATTAAATTTATGTTTAGAATTTTAAAAAATATGATGAAAACGTGTTCTTAGTTTTTTTTGTTTATACCATTTAACGATTTTTATTCAATTTTATGTGTCAAATGTTTTATTTATATTTATTTAATGTAATTTTATACTAATTGTTTTCTAATTTAATTTATGGGAACATATATTGCTAAACTGTTGATCCATATCAATCTTCTGGATATGATCCTCTACATTCTTTTTCTGAGGAGCATCCTCGTTCTTCTACATAGGATACTTTATCTTCTACAGGGGAGGAAAAAACATTGAGGGTTGTTAAATTTTGAAGAATTCATTTACCAAGTTTATCACTTTTTCATGGAAGTAACTAGAGAAAGCCTATTGATTTTGAAGGTAATAGTAACCCTAATAATCCAAATGTTCAACAATTAAGGAGTTTTATGGATTTAAAATCTCAATAAAAATAATCATTTTACTTTATAATTGAATGAGTGTTGACCATATATGGGATACCATAATGGTAAGCTAATTTTTTTGTCTTTTATATTTCTTGACTTATATTTAGTAATTTAGCTATTCATTTTTTCTCCCTCACATTCAGATGGAATTTCATTTAATTGATATAAAATAAGTTAGGAGGAATTGTTTTTCTTTTTCTAGAAAGATATAGATGGATTTTAAATCAACAATATCTTCAAATTTCATTTTTGGGGAAAGAAAAATTGAAAATCCATAATAAATTTATGGTTTTTTATATAAAGATACATAGAATAAGTTTGTTGAAATTAAATAGCATGATCATTTCTAGTAAGTAAAATGTCAACTATGTAAAATTAATTTATGTATATATAATTTTTAGAAATATTATAAATGATTTTTTGTTCTTAAATAGTATGAGCTGATTATATCTCGTTAGTTGATCTAAAAAAAGAACATATAGCCTCATAATTTATCTAGGGTATGTCATACATTACTGAAAGAAAAATTTATTGCTAAAAAGTTAAAAAAATTAATATCCAAGTTATCAATCCTAGAAAATATAACCCCTCCACCAAACTCACCAAAAAATAGAAAGGTTAAAAAATTGTAAAAAATGTGAAATATAATATTAAAGTGTTAAAGTTTATAGATGATAAATTTATATGAATCAATTTTTGTTATTTCCTGAGACTTTAAATTTTATAACAGTATTATAATTTTCAAATATTCATTTTAATATTCCCTTAAAGAAAAGAGTGTATAGGGAACCTTCATATACAAGGATAGGAAGGACATTTTAGTGACTAAGTCAGTAAAGGAATAACACCAAGGTCATATATGAGGATATGAGGAAAGTGTGTCTATTATAAAAGTTTTTGATCTCCCTAGTTCTTCTTCAATGGAGGAAGAATCAGGGACCAAAATTTCTTGGACCCTTAAATTATCATTTTTAGGTGTTGGAGGTGTTGGGAGAAGGTTGGAAGAATGAGGGTGTCACTAAATTTGGGATGTTATCTTGAAGAGGTATGTTTTTGTGTGATGGTGTATGTAGCGGTGTGAATTGTGTCATGTATTGGTTCATCAATCATGATATTTTGTAGTTTTTATGTTTAATTGGAGATTTTTTGTTTTCATTGTGATTGTTTGGGTAGCGTTGTGAGGGGTGTTTGTCATAGCAAGGCCATGGGTGTTGCACCATGAATAGTTATACTAATTTTTGGAAAAGTATGGCTTTACCCTTACTTATTAAGTGACCCTTACATGTGTAGAGGAGATTGGGAAGTACCCTTATATATCAGAAGTATCTTATGTATGTATTTTCTATCTAAGGTAAATATATTACATATGAATACACATCTCATGCATCAAAGGATTTATATTGTGTATTGATTATTTTATTAAATATAATAATACTACATATTGATTTTCTATCTAACAGATATATATTATTTATAAAGAGTGTATATTTTTAATCACTATATATATTATGTATGAATAAAATATATTATAAATTACTATAAATATTATGTATCACCCCATTTCATAGTAACCCTTGCATATTGATACCTATGAGTCTTCACTGTAATACTTAAGTGTAAAAAAATGATATATAATAGTATTCACTATAATATTTAAGAGTAAAACCTTTATATATGAGATTCTTAACTATAATATCTAATATTAAAACCTTGATATGTAAAAATTATCCCTTTTCACATAATAAAAATCTTCATTTTTATCTTGAATTGTATTTTACGATTAATAGGGGTATTCTTAATAGCAATATTTTCATATTAGATGATATATACCATTTCCACTATAGTCTTCTATAATATCATGAAGGTGTCTATTTTTTAATTAATCCCTAGTTTTTGAGATTCCTTAGTTCTTTCTTCTTGGAGGTATTTACACTTGGTCATAGGTTTTGTCGTGTTCTAGGTCTAGGTTTATCAAGTTTAAGGTGGTCGCATTTGGTTTGCACCGTGTTTTTTGTAAATTAAGATGTTGTAGCACAGTTTTGTGTGTTATATAATGAAATTACTCTATTATAAAAAATTTAATGGAGTTCATAGAGTTTTAAAAATTATAGTGCTCAAAAGGATCACTCCATGATCCTCGGAAGTGCGTTTGAAACCAAACTATCATATAATGATCTTTTTCATAATTTTTTGACTGAATTCACTCTAATTTGTATTAAAATACAAGTTTACCATCCATATTATTTGATATATCATGTTTCTATTAAACTATAGGAATTTTTTGGATATATTTTAGTGGTATTGGTGTCTAAGGAAGATCTATGAATCTCTAGTTCATATGATCAATTAATTTTTAATTAAATCTAGGTCTCTCTTTCCTTTATTCCTTACTCATTTTTCCTTCTTCCTAGGATGGTGGTGTAAATTATTATAATTAGATTTCATGGATATAGTTGATGTCTGGGTGATGAATTAGATGTTATAGGTTCAAGGAATATTCTCATGGATTCATTGATACTTGACTTCAATTCTCTTAATGTGGAATTTTTATCCTTCATTGAGTAAGAGAATTACTCTCTTTGGGTTAATGTTTAAAATTAACTAAATGAACATATTAGTGGAATAATTAAATGAATTTATTACATAACATAATTTTATGCCTAATTAAAGGAATGAAGTGGAAAATTAAATGTTGGTTGGAATATTGTTAATTTTTTTAAGAATAAAATAATTGGAAGGATAGATTGTTTAATATTATGAGATGCATAATGATATAATAAAATTATAGTATAATAGGTTATGCTTAATGAGTAAGTAATGTATATGGGAAAATTTAATTGGTAAGATGATAATATTCATAGTGATAATGAATATTTCATTGATTATGTTATCTTATATGATATAGTGATGATAACTATTTCTCTTTCACAATCAAGTTATTTTGTAAGTATAGTTTATCCAATGATATGATGATTGTATCATATGTGGATTTCTATTTATTATGACATGTTTTTTAGATTATATTACTTTTAGTTATGTGAAATGGGTTATGGGGGCTCAAGGTTTAGGATATTTGTACATGTGGGTGATGACAGATGAAGGTATGATACATAAGGATACAAATTATGTGGAGATGGTGATGTGATTTAGTAAAATGATATGATGGATAGATAGAGATGTGAGATTATGTGTTTATATGATTTATATTTAATTCTCATCTTCTTGGTTAGTTTGTGATGGGTTTTCCTAACTATGTCACAACCAGTTTGATTTGGAACAACCTTTTAATTTAAAACTAAGACCAATGGTAATTTTTATGATTCCTATTCCTTATTATGTTATAATGATATTTACATTGATTTATACTCTACCCTTGGTTATGAGTACTTGTCTAAAACTTATTTTTGACTCCATATTTTTTTCTCCTTAGTTGATTTCACACATGTCTACCCCAAAAATTTTGTTACACATGGATGTTGATTTTTTTAATTATGGTCTTACTAAGTACTACCAATCTCTCACCCCTATCTTGTTTTTTTGAGTTGTTTTCTCAGATAACTCAAGAGTGAATGGAGATTTTGTAGTTTGGTTAGTTGTAGTGGAGTTCTATGAGGATGCCCGTGTATTATCTTTGATTATATTATATTATGTAAATTTCCATATAGTTGTATTTTTTGAATGGGAAATATTATCTTTCTATTTTATATATATGTATTTAATTGGTAGTTATTACTTATTTTATTATTATTTATGAGAGTAATAAATCTCATATGAATGATATATACCCTTGGTTATGGTATCTAACTCATTGACTATTGGTGGAAGACTTCAAGGTCAAATTTACTTCTTTGTTGACTCAGGTAGGGTCCCAGTTGGGAGGGTCATGACAATGTGGTATCAAAGATTTTGGTTATGAGATGGGATGGAGTTTTAATTTAGGAATAGGTGAGGATTTCATGTGTCTTGTAGGGAAAAGGTTTCATATAAACTATCAAATGATAGATGTAGAGGAGACTATCTAAGACATAGGTATTTAGGTCCTTCAATAATCTAATGAAATGGTCTTGTTAGTTTACTAATCATTTTTAGGTAAAAATGAATTGATTTTAGGGTCTAGAAATTAGGACGGGTGCTTTGATCATTTTCATAGGTTAAATATAAGTTAAAATTTTTTATTTATGACTTTATCTAGTGTATTTATTTATACTAAAATATACTAACATGATATAGTTTGTATAATTATGTTACATTCATTATTATTACTTTGATTCATGATAATTAAAACATAATTTTTTTTAAAATCATGACATGAAATGATGTTTGGTCTTACTTCTATAATATTTCATGTTATGATATTTAATTTAAAAGATTAATTCATGTTAATTATCCAAACTTAAGATCATGTTAGTAATTAAAATGATTGTTTAAAATTAATATAAGTAGTATATTAATATGTTATACGTGATGTCGAATAATTATTCAATGATTATTATTACAACTAATAACTCTTTCTAGAGCCTTATTCATTAAAAATTCCCTTGATGATTAATTATGTTACAATATTTTGGAATAAATTATTTATCATCATGTTTTAGACTCCATCATTTTTTAATAAAAATGATTCTCATGTGTTAGATAGAAACTATAATGTATAAATTTCATTGGATTAAATGCATAATGTGAATGATATTTAATATAATTAAAAAACATGCTAGGGTTATGAATTATTTCTACATAAAAAGTATGAGTGTTATGACTTAAAAATTATACGGCATGAAATTTGTTGTTTTGGCCATAATATAAGCCTCACTCAGATGACATTAGTTGAGTTAAATATGAATGAGTTTCATACATGATGAAGAATACAAATATTTGGATATATATGTGTCACTTGATTTCTTACCCACTAAGGTATGGAGATTCCTCAAAAATATTTCTTGGTCTGGTAATGTAGTGGTGAGAACCACCCATTGGGAGTAGGCCATGTATTTCATCCATTTTTAATGAAAATGTTATTTAAACCATAAAACTAATCTTATAGGTTCTTATGGATACTTTTTATCCTTTTAAAAAACCTTATATAGGTAAAATAAATATTCAAGAATGTGGCTCATTCAAGATGATTTGATTTAACTAATCATAGATCCAAAATGAACTTACATATCAAAAGTTATTATGGTTTTAATTTGGGATTCATATTAGAATAAATTAGAAATTTTCACCATGAAAGAATCCAATAATTCATAGAAAAAAATTGTTTGAGGCTAGTAGTCACTTTGTGGAATCATAGAAAAAAACATTTATAGAGAAACAGAATTATTATAAGAGTAAATCACTTTGTGTCATTGCAATAGATATCCATTCTGGTTTCAGAACATTTCCCATAGTCAAAATTTTTTTTGTGGTGTCCTAGAAAAGAATCATTGGCAGTTTCATGACATTCTAATAGCATGACATCATTTTTGACATCAAATTCGAAGTCCTACATGACCATGTACCTACTTTTCACTGATGGTTCTATCAATTTTGGGGAAGGTGATTATGTCCCATTCCTATAAATTCCTTAATACACTCTTCTATAGGATGGGATTTTTTCAACATTATGTTTAAGAGAAGAATCACCATGTTTGAAAACTCTCCCTTTGTGAAATTCCTTTAGCACATTCTCATAGGTAATTTTACCATTATAAACCTAAGAGAGTAAAAAGGTCATGGTGTAAGATCACTATAGTAATTCCTTCCCCACATAAGAACTAAGTGAGGCCTCCTACATAAGATCTGTTATAGAGTATTCTGATTTGACTCCTTCATGGAGAACTTCACATGAAACTCCCTCAAAATTTATGGATTTTAAATACCATTACTTTAGAAAACCATACCTGATTACATAGAACTAAAATATATTTTTGAAATTATGGATTTTTAAATTAATTGTTCCCATATTTTGAAAATGGTCCATCTTTACATAAGATTTGATCAAGTATAACCAACTTCATGAAGGATTCTTTCTATAGGCATCCAAGCTTGATTTTATAGAAAACCAACTTGTAGCATGAAACAAATATTTTTTGAGACTCTATAATCTTATATGACATGTATCTCCCTTTGAAAAATACAATTGTATAAGATTTTTTGTAAGGTAACCCCATCCAGAAAATATTTCTCATCTAATCAAATCATGCATATTCCCCTCCGAAACACCTTTAGTTGAGATACTCCTCATGGTTTTCCCAAAATGTCTTGATTCATGATTCTACTCATGTTTTCCTCAATTATGTATATATTCAAGATTATCTTCTTGGTTTCCTTATATTCCTTTATTTGATATTCTCCTCTTGGTCTCCTAATATGCCTAGAGTATAGATTCCCCTCTTTGATTCCAAAAATACCTAGAGTCTAGATTCTACTCTTGATATTCCAAATTAGTTAAATTAATATACTTCCATCGGTTCACAAAAATACAATCACACATCTCATATGGTAAGGAAAACTAGAAAGGGTTTCATTTATGTAAGCACCACACTAAAACATTTCTATATACCTTTCACCTAGTATTACACTCTACATGACTTTAAACTATTTAGAATCAGTCATGGATGCATGACCTTAAAGGAAACCACTATGGTATTTATTAAATGACCTTAAAAGGTATAATGTGTCTTGTTAAATGGATCTGAATTATGTGGGTTTTTATTCCCTTTATAAGGATACATAGTAAACCCCTTTCACATACCTGATCCCAACTCTACAACATGTCCCACCACCTTTTATAGGAGTCCAATGCCTCCCTAAATGGTGATAAATTCTAGAGTGACTTTATATATGGATCTAAACAATAGATTAAATATATAATTGGATAAAATTAGAGGTAATATAATTCTCATGTGTATTTCCCACATTAATGTATATTTTTAGTCAATCAATTTCACCTGTAGTGTTACTGTGAAGGTATCACGAACATGTCTAAAATCTATATGAGAGTCTCATACTATGCAATAAAACCCCTTAAGGAATAACAAGACCTCACAAACTCTCATCCAAAAAATGGTGTCATCATCACCATCCCATATGATCATATTCCACCCACATTTTGGAAACAAATGAGTTGAGTGAGAACTAAAATATCCAAAATAGAATCATGAGGAATGGAAATCCACTAAAATAAAAATATTGACACTAAAATGAATTTTTTACTTGAGATTAAAATTTAGAAACCATGAATTCTCATTTTAGATACTCTAATAATGGGTTTCTTGTCCCCCCCCCCCACAAAATCCAAATGTAATCCATGAAGAACATACTATGATGGATCGGGCTCCCCAAAAATCCTAGGGATAATCACATTTTAAATTAGGGTTTACATGAAATGTCAACTGATGGAACCTCAATTGTATATTGTTTTAATAAATAAAAATACCTCATCACTGATAAAAAAATCTATTTTGTCTACATATTAGTGCTTACAATGAAAAATTATGAATGTAATGGTTCAAGGTTACCTCTATGAAGTGATAATTCCGGATTTGGGGACAACCCAATCTAATCTGTATGGACTAAATCTATAAATTCCAATTCCAGGTAAAAATCATTACAGGGAAGGTGACCACCATATAAATATCAACCATGTATAGGAAACCACCAAGGAACTTCTTAGGAGGGATACTATTCACCATGGTCATTATCACTAATGTGTCACCCCAATTCTATAATGAGTCATGGATAAAGTTATCCTTACCCCAGTCGTTCAGACAAGGGAACCCAAATGGAGAGCTTATCTAGAGAATCCACCCACTAAAAATCAAGTGTGGGTTCTTTAGCCAATAATTTTAAACATATTTTAGTCCCATCATAATATCTCTATAGTGACATGTGGCTTATTTCCTTTCATTGAAGAACCCAATTAAATTATTGAAGTATTGTATTTGTTGTCAAGCTTGAGTGATAATCATTGGAAGTTATTGAGGATGTACTTGAAGTTGATGAGAATGTTTTTAGACTGATTTAATATTCCTTGATAGGTATAAAAGAGGTTCTGAGTATTTTTCATAAGTTTTTGAATTTTATGTTTAAGGATAATATTGAAAACGTGATGATTTTTCTTATATATGTAAAAAATTCATGTGATGTGTAATATATTTTGTCTAAAATTAAAATAATTGGATAAGGAATATCATGAAAATGTTTTTCCTTAGCATGAATAAGTTTTTATTCGGAAAAAAATGAAAAATAATATAGAAACATATATACATAAAATTCTATTAGGAATATATATAAGATATTTCTATGAATTGTGTACTGAGAAATTATAAAGGAACTTCATATGTGTGGGTCATTCAACTCATATATAAGATTCATTTGAAATTCATATTGAGATGTGTAAATTTTATTTAACTCATATATAAGATTCATTCAAGTAGAAGTTGGGTAATTACTCTCAGCTTCATTAGAGTATGCAAGGTTTATCATTTCAAGTCAAGAATCAGTAAAGGCATGGACTTATTACGAAACGTAATATACATTTACTCTTATGTGAGTGTTGTTCACTAAAATTTTCCAAAGTCCAAAAAATAACTTTGTAAATTAAATTGGCAGTGCTAAAACTAGTCTCCACTAAATTAAATATCATAAATATTTATATAGATTGTGATTGAAGATAGGAAAAATATCTTCACATAGTGAAAAATAAAATCATGTCATGGGACTGATTTGAGAATTAAAATAACATTCAAAGTTGATTATGTGTTTTCAGAGGTTCTTAAATATTTTAAAGAATGGATATATTATGGTGTCAGTTAAATGAGGAGATACTAAAGGCCATTTCAATATAGTGGGTATTTAATTTGATATATTAACCAATGATAAATGGAGAGGTTCATTCATAACGTGGTGACTCGTACTTGATTTTCTTTAGATTCTTTCACACTGTGAAGAAATTTTTAGTGTCTTAATAGGTTATTTGTATGTTTCTCATACATATGTAGAGGCTAAAGTGAAATCAATTATTTAAAACCTTTTATAAAAAGTTTACATGATTATTAAAGTAAATCATGATAATTAAAATGATTATAATTAATGAATATTGTTGATGCATATTTGATAGATTTTTTTATATCAAATACTAAATAAATAATTGGATTCAATAATATTGGTGATGAATATTGAAAATATCGAAGAAAAAGAATAGAGAAAGTGATAATATAATCAGATGAAAAATTAAATAATGGGGGAAGTCTTGAAGTATTGAAGAATATATGAGAAAAATACTGATGAGAAGTTCTTTTGATTATATTTTGGTAGTAAAATTATTAAATTTGAATAAAAATACCTCATATAGTGATGTTTTGACATCCTGTAATTCATCTAAATATTTTTTTTCAATATGTTTGAGGATTTATTTTATCTACTAGTGGGAACCAGTATAAAAAAAAATTGGATACAAGGTGTTGGAAAAAAATATTGGGTTTAAGATACAATTTTCCCAAAACTAATTGTAATCATATTTAATTTTAGTGGAAAAAATATATGACTCAGATTCAACCTGATCATAGTAATGTGTAGTCACCCACCTTTGGGGTAAACACTATAAAAATCATTTTTTATTGTTTTGTTTTTATTTTTGTTGCATTTGGGTCATGTTTCGATTTTATATTTGATTTTATTGGAATCTAACAAGTCATAGAGGTTTATTACAAGTAAAAAAATTAAAAAAATTAGTGCCACTAATTCACCCCCCCCCCCCCATTAGTGGTCCAATCCAATATTTTTCACTTTAATTAGTATAAAATAAATTAAGCTCACTCTATAAGATTCATTTTATACCATGCATATAGAAATTAATTTTATTTATTAGTAGAGGTATTCTAACCTTCGGTGAAATAAATTATCATGGATGATAGAATATGATTTTTCTTTAGCTTATTTAACTATCATTAGAAATCATAGATGTTTATACTATGGTATTACATATAGAGACTCTATTTGTTCATTATAAGACTTTGAAATATATTAATATATATTTTTGGAGCTTGTAACAGAGACGACGTGCAATTCCAAGGCCCAATGAGACCGAAATTAATTTTATAAAAATATTAAAAATATTTTATATCAATCACAAAAAAGTTTTTTAAATAAAATGTAATATCTTCTAAATAGATTTTTAGATCATAAATCTAATATAATAGTTGAATCTGAGTCATGGGGTTTACCCAAGGTGTGACCTGATGTTCGTCGGTGTTGGATGTTTGGATGAGGCAGTCATTAGTAGGTTCGTTTAAATTAAAAAATTATTTATTTATTTATTTTAATTTAATTGGAATATATAAAATCTTATATAAATATTTTGTTTTGAAATTTTTACAAGTTTAGTCTCATAACCCTAATAAGTTCTTGAGAGGATCTCTGAAGACATTTTTTGCAGATCGATATCAGGTGATGATCGATGATCAGATCAAGGTGAATCGATAGGAAGTGAAATCAACAGATCATCCTCATTTATAATAAACATGTTCTTCACTAATTATTGGTATAATATTGATGTAGGAATCATTAATTGTCGTTTAATCCCTTTACTAAAAAATTGACCCTATAGTTATATTCCATTCTTTGATCTATGATTAGTTTAATCCTTTATATGAGCTCATGTATTGAATTAAATTTTTTATTTAATTTATTCTTGATTATTCCATGTTCTACACCCTGAATTTACTCCATCCATGATCGTTGGGAAATAAATATTAGTAAATGATTGATATACCTTTGTTCTTGTGCCTTCCCCAACCTATTCTTATTATTCTTTGTCATTGGGAAAAGGGTGTACGGTTCGACACTGTCGGGTGGGTCTGAGCACGATCCTACCCCCATATTCATGATGGATATATGAAATATGATCAAATAACTGTTATGAAGATATATTAGAATGAAAAATGGATGATACTCCATGGATATGGGATTCTGAGTGGTGAAGATGATGGGTGGAATGTGGGACGTGCTATGGGATTCTTATGGGTGGCTAGATTCTGATTTCTTACCCCCAGAGGCTGGGAAATAAATGGTTAGTGTTGTTATCCTTGATTTTAGTGAAATTAAATGGGAAATAAAGAATATTTGGTGGTGAAAGAAATATATCTAGAAACTGTGTGATGAATCATTATTTCTGCAAAAAAACTGACTACACAGTGTGTACTAGAATGAACACACATCTTGTAGTCCACTGGCTATAATAGCTATGTTTTTTGAAAAAATATAAGGACCGCGCATTGTGTGGTTGTGCCACATGTCATGTGGCCCACCTTTAGAATCTAGTTCATGTTCTAGTTGCACATGCCAAGGAACCAATGTGGGATGACATGTCGTGTACTATGGGAGTACACAAATATGACCCAAAGGACACGAGCATGGCCAGGAGAACACGGATCAACCCCAAGAGGACAAGAAATTCCATGTAGTACCCATAGACACCATGTAGAACTACATGTCCATTGAGTTGTGTGTTATATAGGACATGTCTTGGAGGCCAAGTGAGTTCACATGTCATGTGGACCCCAATACACATTGTGTACTTCTTTATGAAATGTATACCTCTAAAATATTCTTTTTTTCTCATATTTTGGCATCTAAGTCGCCTATCTTGATTCCCCCCCCCCTAGAACATGATGTTTTCCTTAATAGTGGATTCTATGATATGATGTGATATTTTATGATCATGGTTCTTATTTAGGTATCTCTCATTGGCAGAAGTGATCGATAAGGATCATCAGAGAGAGGTAGGGGTTAGAAATCCCCTATCATACCAAAGTGTGGCCCCCAATACTCTTTTATCTATTGAGTGTTACCCACCTTATAGACTAGAGTGTGATTCCTATATCTACTAAGTAGTACCCCATAATATACTAGGGTGTGGTTCCTCTACCTACTAAGTGGTACCCCTGATATACTAGGGCATGATTTCTCCATCTATTGAGTGGTACCCCCTAACAGACTAGGGAATGTATCCTATACCTACTTAGTGGTTCCCCCTGATGGGCTAGGGCATGGGTCCTCTATCTACTGTGTGGTACCCCTTGATAAATTAGGATGTGGTTCATCTATCTATTGATTGTTACCCCCAGTGGACTATGGAGTGAGTCCTCTATATACTGATTGTTACCCCTAATGGACTAGGATTTGGGTCCACTATCTATTGAGTGGTACCCCCTGATGGACTAGGGTGTGGGTAATCTATCTACTGAGTAGTACTTCCTGATAGAATAGGGTGTGGGTCCTCTATATTATGAGAATTACCCCCTAACAGACTTGGGAATAGATCATCTTACTATTTAGTGGAACCCCCTTGATGCACTAGATAGTGGGTTCTATATTTAGATATTGTGCCCTCTTGAATGTGTGGAATAGTAGCAAGGTGTGGGTCTTTCACAAGGTTACTTCTTCATATATACATGAAAGATGATGTGAATCATTGATAGACCTTTTATATCTATATAAAGACTCATCATCCTGGGATGGGCTATGATATAAAGATCCCATTTCCTACTCATCTGATTTTCTTATATGAGAACATATAGTTTTTATTATAGGGTTCTATTTCCCCCTTACATTGTGTTGATCTGAATACTTATATCATGTCTCATATTTCTCCCCCTATAGTTTTTAGGGCATCCTACTAGGTATGTATATACTCACCCATGCATGGTATTTTCTTGTAGTGTTGTGTCTTATGCAGACGACAGACAGATCGATGGTGATTTCAGATGATTATAGGGATACTCAGGTGCATTTGACCACATATGGTGGTAGGAGCTTGAAGATCTAGATACAAGCTCTCTCAAAATATATTTTTTAGTTTTTGACAGGTTGGGACATATTTTCTGTGTGGGAACATATTTTTCCCCTTTCATTTTGGTTTACTCTATTTCACTCTTTTTTATTCCCTATATGTTATTACATTCATGGATTTTACTCTATAGGTTATTGGTTTTATTATTATTCCTCTACACTTCTTCATGAAGATATTTTGGTGCATGCATATAGGTGCATTAGGAAAATGCCTCCTATATTATTTATTCCTTCTTGACACTTTCCGTTATCCACTATCCTATGGAGGTGAGCTTGGGGTATTTACGACTTCGCCTTCCATCACCCAGGTGGGCCTTGGTGGGTTGGGTCATGATAGATTGGTATTAAAGGGAGTTTTTACCATGGGATGGTATTTGTATTTTTTTACCCTTATATTTTTTGGTTGTGAACTTAGGTTTATGAAGTTAAAGTGTCTCAAGTACAAATATCAAGCTAGGAAACCTAGTGTTGGTGTGGTAACCAATGTCTCCATTCTTCGGGACTATGACTGCTTACTTTTTGACTCAGTATACTGATACATTGGTTTCAAGGAACACTGGAACATGCATCATATAGAATCGATTCCTTTGAATTTCCTTCTTGATTATGATCTCCAAACACACACACACACACACATAGATATATATATATATACATATTCTCATAGGATTGTGGTACATATTGTTTAACTTTTAGCATACATCCATAAAGATATCCATCTGGGTTACCGATTCAAGATCATGATGATGATCTAATGAGCGATGATTCCTCACTTTAGGGGTCATATCATGAGATCTTTACTCCAAGAGGGAAGGTAGTATCACCCTTTACTATTGAGTAATAGACTATACTAGTAAAGTAGGCATAGTATTCTTTCATACTTATCACACTCTACGAGTTCTAGCACCAGAGGCTACTAAGGTTCTGTGGCGATCTATATCCCTAGGTAATGGAGGATTAGTTTTAGTTGATTTTTTGAGTTTTAAGGATTATGGTAACATCAAATGATTATATTTTTATTCTTTTATTGATCATTTTCCATGGTGCATTTATGTGTTGGTGGAGTCTTTTCACGTAAACTTATGATTATTCGGCATTCTCATGGTCCGACTTCCAGTATTTGTTTCATGAGGAGTACTGCCCCTCATGCTTTTACTCCATTAGAATTAAAGATCTTTTATAGCTTTAGTAGGGAGGGATGATAGTTTTTGGGTGTTCTATGAGGTTTCTAACCTTATTCAGTACTCCCCTGACATGATTTGGGATGGTTACATATAGGTGTTGAAGTTAGAGCAAGGTCATCATAGATATATCCATGCCAGTGTGGTACTCGTGTGCATTCCCATGTATTATGGAGTTCTAGAGTGGGATTTGATGATGGAGATATTCCTATATGAGGGACACCATGCTGTTGGAGATTACTATGGATTTCATGGGGCTGAGACATCTTCAGTAGCAAGTATGTGCCAGTCGGTAGAGTCCTGACATAAGATATATTCTTATGGTTAAACTCATGCATGTGGTCATGTGGTAAAGAGACCATTCATAGGATCAGGGAATCCCATAGAGGGGAAATTAAATTCATGTGATATAAAAATTCATAGGGAATGTGATTTCCCAACTTGATGTGCTGATGAGGGTAGGAAGGCAATGGATGGACTATCATGGAAGAGGTAGTACCATGACGATGGATATCATAGGGGAGGCCAGGGTAGCCCCTAGGGAGGAAAAGCTAGAAGAGGAGAACATGGGGCTCCTGAAGGAGTATCTTCTAGTGGTGGATGGTGTTATGAGATACTTCCACCACCACCACCAGGAGGCCTACTCTAGGCTTAGGTAACTGGCAGTCGGAGCTATGGGTAGCTTTAGGATATGGAGTCTTATAACCCAAAATCTCATGAGACAATTAGAGGCATGATTTGTTTTTATTATATAATTTATTCAATACTATTAGACATAGTTCTAAGTCATTACTTCATCTCTTTACTCTCAATGCGAGAGATAGATCTCCCAGTTGAGACTTTATCCCATCAACTTTGGATTGAGGTTCCTACAAGGAACAGTTATTTGTTATCACTTATCTTTAGGTAGTTAAAGTTATCACCTGGTGGAGAGAGTTTTTCATGATACCTATTAGTCTTCATGATGATACCCTATGACTTCATCTAAGCTATGGATTGGTTTTCCACTGTCTAATCCCAGATTGACTATCAATATAGATGAGTCTGACGCCTTTGGAAAGATGGGACAAGATTATCCTTTGTGGATAAGAGAGAACCCCTTCCAGAGTGGGTGGGTCTTGTGAACATGAAGCTTAATCCCATCATCCACATATTAGATATTTTATCCCTTGTATCAGTGTGTTCTTCATTCATCTAGGTTCCTTTAGTCATGGAGGATTATATGGATTTATTCTAGGATGATGTTTTTGGACTACCATTGAGGTGTTATATAAAGGTTTTCATATAATTTCACTATAGGATAGATTGGATATACTATGTGTCATATTGGATGGCCACTAACAAGATTGGCGAGCCATTGGTGAAATTGGAGGACCTCTGAGAGAAGGGTTTTATCAGACTCAGTGTGTCCCCCTGGGCTGCTCTAGTTTTTTCATGAAAAAGGTGGATGGGATCTTGTAGAATTATGTTGATTATCATCACTTAAACTAGAAAAACATAATAAAAAAGTTCCAATTTATGAGGATTTATTACCTCTTTGATTAGTTGTGAGGTTTGATATGGTTCTCAAAATATTAATCTCAGGTCCGACTACAACTAGATGAGGGTTCACGAGGCTAATATTCTGAAGATGGAATTTAAATTTCTCTATAGAAACTATGATTTCCTGGTGATTCCTTTAGATTTAAATAATATCCTCCCTATGTTTATGGATTTTATAAATATTATTTTATATCCATAGTTAGACTGATTTTTTATTTTCTTCATTGAATACATACTCATCTACTTTGCATCACAGGAGGATAATGAAAATCACTTGAGTATAGACCTAGACTTTCTTTGAGAGTACCATATTTATGGTAAGATCTCGAAGTAATATTTATAGATCCATGAGGTTCACTTTATAGGGAATTTCAATTTTACAAATGGATTTTCTGTAGACCTAGTGAATATTGAAGCAATTCTTTCTTGAGATCCACATAAGAGAATGTCAAAGGTGCATAGTTTTTTTTGGATTTAAGGGGTAATACAAGAGGTTTGTGAAGGAATTATCTTGTATTATAGCCCCTTTTACTACGTTGATGTAGAAAGGGTATATGTTTACCTAGACTAAGATGTGTCAAATATCCATTGAGGAGTTGAGGTAAAGGTTAACTAGTGCTCCTGTTTTGAGACTACTTAAGGTGGGTGTGGAGTACATAGTGTATTTTGATGCCTATGAATCTTGGATCAGTTTATTGTCGATGAAGAGGTTGGTAGAGATCATATATGGGTTGAGGAAGTTGATACCCCATGATCAGAACTATTTGACTGAAGACCTGGAGTTGGCAGTGGTAGTCTTCTCTCTAAGAAAGTGGAGGAACTATCTTCCAGGAGAGCACTCTATTATTTATTCAGACCATCAGAGTTTCAGGGATTTCTTTACATGGAGAGATATAAACATGAGACAAAAGAAATGGTTGGTGTTCCTAAAGGACTATGACTTTGAGATATTATATACTCTTGGTAAGGGTGACATAGTGGAAAATATCCGTAGTAGGAAGTCTCATTCTCACCTGGTGGAGGAGTCATCTAAGTAGTTGGCTTTTTTGTAGTTGAACCTGATGGAGGAGTGGGGTGAATCTTATCTTTAGATGATGGCGTTGAATCATCCGCTTCATTGATATGTGAGGAAGGCTCATTTAGGATACATATATTGTGATATCCTGTGTGATCAGATATCCTCATAAGATTCACCGGATGGATTATCTAAATGAGAGAATCACATCATCCTTTTCTAGGTATGGATGGTGATTCTGATCACATTAAAAGAGGAAGTGATGAGGTAGTTTTACACTTCTACTTTGGATATAAATTTCAATGTTAAGAATATGTATAGAGACCTTCAGTAGTATTTTTTTTCAGGATTCCAATAGGTAGAGTGTCGATGAGTTTATCTCTCGGTGTCTCATATATCAGTAGGTGAAGGCTGAGCACTAGCTTCTGATAGTTTTGTTGAAGCCTATTGAGACCCGAAGTGGAAATGGTATGTCATATTTATAAACTTTTTAATAGCTCTATTATGTATATAATGTGTCCATGGTTCTATGTGGATGATAGTTCACCAAATTACCAAATCACCTCACTTCCTTACTATTATGGAGTATAGTTTGGTGGAGAGTTTTGTGAAGTTTTATGTGTGTGATATCATCCTCATTAATGGGGTTCTCTCAATGATGGTCTTTAACCATGATGTGTGGTACACATCACATTTGTGGAGAAGATTATAAGATTCATTCGAGACCCATTTGAATATGATTACATATTTTCACCCCAAGATGAATGGGAAAACAGAGTGTACTATCCAAGTGTTAGAGGATATTTTACGGGATTTCATGTTATAATTATTCAAGATCTAGGAGGATCACTTGACTTTGGTAAATCTTTCTTATAATAATATCTATCACTTTTCTATTACTATAGAACCATTAAAGTCCCTATATGGGAGACCCTATAGGTCACCCTTATGATGGATTGAGATCGGTGATGCATCTCTTGTTGGACCAGAGATAGTGAAGGCAATGACAGAGAATGTTTAGGTGATCTATGAGGGGATGAGGATAGTGGAGAGTAGATATAAATATTATGCAGATCGACATCATAGGCCCTTTTAGTTCAACCTGGGATGCCAAGTTTTTTTTAGAATCTCCCTATGATGAGGATTGCAGAGATTCATCCAGGGATGCAAGATAACCCTAAGGTTCATTGGGTTGTAAAATATCTTGTAGAGAGTTGGTGAGGTTGCTTACCACCTCATCTTACACCCATAGTTGAATTGGGTACATGACGTCTTACATCTGTCATAGCTGAGTAGATAGGTGTATGATCATATGTGTGTTATTTAATGGGGTGATCTAGACATTGAGGATAGATCCACCTTTATGGAGTACCTAGTGGTGATCAAGGATCGACATGAGAGGATCCTGTGTGGATGGACCATCCCTTTATTTTGTGTTTTGTGGCGGTATGGGATAATGTATGATAGGTCCTGGGAGTGGGAGAGCCAAATATGGGCTCAGTATTCCCACCTTTTTTCTTATTTTTTTTCAAGGATGAAAAGCATTAAATGAGGGAATAATGTAGAGACTCTCTTTTTTTCCTTATAATACATTGAAATATTTTAAGAAATATTTTCAAATCTAGGTGATGAGATGGTGCATGATTACAAGACCCAATGAGCTCGGAATTAATTTCATCAAAATATTAAATATATTTTATATCAAGTGCACATAGTTTTTCAACGAAGACATAATATCTTCGAAATAGGGTATTTGATAAAAAATCTAATACAACGATTGATCCATAGCATAGGATTTACCCTAGGTTCGACCTAAAGTTGATCATTGTTGAACATTTGGATAAGGTGGCCATTGGAAGCTATGTTTAAATTAAAATAAATGATTTATTTATTTATTTTAAATTAAATTTCCTAATATAATACTCTATAAATATGGAGTTAAGAATTTTTTCTAGGGTTAGACACATAACCCAGGGTGGTTATTGAGAGGATCTCTTAATACCTTCTTTTGTGGATCGAGATCAGACAACAGTCAGTGATCCAATCAAGGTAAATCGACAGGAAGAAGATGTGACAGATCATACTCATCACTAATACATGTATTCTTAACCAAATATTGATCCAATCGGGAAGTAAGTCTTATAAATCTCATTTTATACCCTTGATTAAATTATTAAGCATGTTCTTATCTTATATTCTTTGATCTGTGATTAATTTAATCCTTCACATGAACCTGTTTGTCAAATTAAATTATTTATTCAATTTATTCTTTATTATTCTATGTTTCTCACACTTAATATCCATGATCGAAGATTTTTTTCCAAGAATTCGTGTAAAATGATTGATGAACCTTTTTTATTATGTCTTTCCCTCGCCTATTCTTAAATTTCTTCACCTTTGGGCTACAGGACCATGGTTTGACATTGTCAGGTAAGTCTGAGCGTTATTGGACCTTTAGATTCATGATTGATGTATTAAAAACAATCAGATCAGTATTTTGTAAGAAAAATGGGATGGAACACTAGTGAAACTTTGTGGGTCTGGTATCTGAAGTAGTGATGATGGAGGTCAGCATGTGAGATGTGCTATGGGATTCCTATGGGTTGTTGAATTCCGATTTATGGCCACTAGAGGCTGGTAATTGACGTTTGGAATTGTCATCCTTGATTTCAATGAGATTCAAGGTATAGTCAGGTAGATTCAATAACAGGAGTAATGGATCTGGAAGCATCATGACCGATCTACAGTTCTATAAAAACTCTGGTAGCATAGTGTGTACTAAGATGAACACATGTCTTATAGTCCCCTAGTTGTGGGGGCTTGGGTTTTAGGAAAATGATATGGACCACATTCCATATGGCTAAGCCACATGCTATGTGACCCTCCTATGGAATGCAAGACATGTGCCAACTACACACACCTAGGACCCTGTGTGAGAGGACATGTTGTGTACTTTGGGAGTACATGGACATGGGCACAGCCAGGATTACACAGCTCGTCCCTGAGAGGCCAAGACACACCATATAGTACCATTACATTACATGTAGTTCTACAATTCTATTTATCTATGTGTTTTCAAGTACATGTTCAATAGGCTAGTTGGGGCCACATGCCGTGTGGACCCCTTACACATTGTGTACTTCTTTATGAAATTTCTACCTCTCATAACTCTTTCGTTTTAACTCTAATTTTTCACCATGAGTAACATATCCAGAGTTTTTTCTCTGTATAATATAATGGTTGACTTCATAGTAGATTCTAAGGTATGATGCGAGAAGTTCCAAGTATGAATCTTCTTTAGGTGGTGCTCGATGATAATAGTGATTGGGTGGGATCATCAGAGAGATGTCGTGGTTGGAAATCCCCAGTCGTACCAGGTAATGGTCCCTCCATAATTCTCTATCTATGGAGTGGTACCCCCAGATGGACTAGGGTGTGGGTTATTTATCTACTAAGACTTACCACCTGAAGGACTAAGATGTGGTTCCTCTAATTACTAATGCTTACTCCCTGATGAACTAAGGTGTGAGTCCTCTATCTACTGAGTGGTACCCCCTGATGGACTAGGGAGTGGGTTCTTCTGACTAATGAGTGGTGCCCCCCTGATGGATTAGGGTGTGGGTCCTCTATCTACTGAGTGGTTCCCCTCTAATATACTAGTGTGCGTGTCCTCTATCTACTAAGAGGTACCCCAAATAGGCTATGGTGTAGGTCCTCTATCTACTAAGTGGTACCCCCTGATGTACTAGGGTGTGGGTTATCTATCGACTAAGTGGTACCCCCTGATAGACTTGGGTGTGGTTCCTCTCCCTATTGAGTGGAACTCCCTGGTTCACTATGGTGTGGTTCCTCTACTTAAATATTGTACCCCCTCAACTTAAATATTGTACCCCCTCAACTATGTAGCACAATGGTGAGGTGTGGGTCCTCTATGAGGTTTCTTCTTCAGACAGACATGATAGATGTTGGGAATCATTGATGGACCTTTTAGAGTTGTAGTAAGACTCATCATTCTAGGCTAGAATATGATATAGAGATCCCAATTCCCTCAATTTTGGGTTTCTTATATTATCATATATGTCTATTGTTATTGGGTTTCATTTCTCCCTTTCATTGGGTTGAGATTACTACTTTTGTCACGTCTCATATTTCTCCCCCTATGGTTTTCAAGGGATCCTATTGGGTATGTATATACTCACCCTTTCATGGGATTTTACTACATGTGTCATGTCTTATACAAACAATGGAAAGTTCTGTGGTGATTTCATAAGAGCATAGGGATACTCAGGTGCATCTGATCACTTATGGTGGTTAGGTATTGAAGATCTAGAGCCAAAATCTCTCAAAATTTATTTTCTATTTGTCAGGTCTGGAAATCTTTTCTCAGTGGGCATGTATTTTTTCACTTTCATTTTAGTTTAATCTATCACGCACTTTTTTATTCCCTATATGTTATTATGTTCATGGCTTTTACTATAGAGGTTATTGTATTTTATTATTATTCCTTTGAACTTTTACATGGATATGGTTGGGTGTGTGCGTACAAGTACATTAGAAAAAGTCCTCTCATAATATTTATGAATTATTTGTTCTTTTCAATAGCCCTTGGCCTATGGATGCAGGCTTCGATTAGTTACTTCTTAGCCTTACGTCGACCAGGAGGACCCCAATTGGTCAGGTTGTGACATTCCTGCCATTTTAGAAATATTCTCTCATGTATTTTAATGATAATAGAAACCTAGATATTGATGGTTAGGAAATAAATTCCATTCTTAAGTCCTTTTTAAAAAAATTCAATAATTAAATGGGACTTTAAACAAAAAAGAATATTTAGGACAAACTGGAAAACATTTTTTAATGAAATTTGAAAGTTAAAGAAGAAAATCAAAAGATATAGTGAAGTAAGTTTGAAGATGTGAGTATAAATAGTGATGAAACCATTAATGATTACATCCCAAGATTTAATGAAATAACCTTCAACTCCATATGTTATGGGGGAAAACAAAAGACTCTAAAATTGTTAATAATTTGATCATAAACTTTCCAGACAAGTTTCACCCTAAAATTTCTATACTATAATTCATAGATAATTTAATCCCCCATGAATTGAATAATATTCTTATTGGTTATGAGATGAAAAAAAGAAACAACATTTAAGAATAATGATAAATAATTAATGTCTTTTTAATCCATGAGAAAACTCGAACTTAAGAAAAAATGAAATGATAACTCAAGTGATTCTAAATATGGAGAATAAATGGATGAAGAATATAATAGAATTGTGGATCTTATCTCAAGGAACTTCAAATAAAGGAAAAAGAATATAAAAAAGGAAAAACCACATTTAAATGTTTCAGTTTTTGTGGAATTGGGAATTTTTCAATTAATTATCCAAAGGATAAAATTGATATGTGTGAGCTTTAGGATAAAGTATAAATACATTAGAAAAATAAATAGAGTAAAGGATAAAAGTAATCCTTAAAATTTATTGATAGTAATAAAAAGATCCCTAGAAGAAAAAAATATTTTGATGAGAAGATAAGAGGTAGGATACTCCACTTCAAGTAATAAGTATGAATAAGTGGTTAATATAAATTTTAGGAACTTCATGGATAAAATTAAAAAATACAAAGAAACTTCAAGTAGTGAAGAACAACGTGAAGATGCTTTTATAGAATAAATATTGAAGGTTGAACATGAAGCATGTATTGAGAAAAACCCAAGAATGAAATCAGATTTTTCAATAAATATGATAGAAATATGAATGATTAAAAAGAATATATTCTCAAAATATAATCCGGTTACACTAAATAAATTATAAATATCAAGTTAAATTTTACATAGAAAGAGAAAATGGTGAAACATTTTGATGAAAAACTGGATCTAAATAAATCAGAGTTAAGTAATAAAAAATCAAGGTATCATAAATATGATAAATCTCAAAAAAGGTTAATTAATATTTCAATGATTAAATATAAGTTAAATCTAAATCATTTTTTTAGAATCATCTGCTAAAATTAAAATTCAATTCTAGTCCAATTAATATTAAAATAAAATCTATTATTTTGAATATTATAGGTTCTCATGTTAACACTAGGAAAATTTGGGCTAATAAAGTGATGAAAAATATTCCATTACACTAATATAAGGAAAAAATAACTAAAGAATAATTTCCTTCCCAATAAAAAAGGAAGCAATGAATATGGAAAAACAACAAAAATTTTCTACTCAAGAATATCATCAATATAGAAGAAAAAATTTCAGAGGATATTCTTTGTGTTGTAGAATTATTGGTCACAAAATTAAATTTATTTGGTACAAAACGTATTTTCCTTGGAATAGGTATAAATCATTTGGGGATATCCAAAACTAAAATAAGTAATTATTGGAAGATGAATAATAGTTTAGGGAATGAAAAATAAATGAAGAAAATCCCATCAAATATTTCTAGACTAAACATGTTTGATTTTATAGAAGAGATATATTTAAGATATGAAATATAGGTTCCTTTTAATAATAAATCAATGAATAAACTTCCTAGATATATTTACTATAGAAAAAAATGAAGTTAAATTTAAAAAATAAGAAGGAAGAAAAGTAATTCATTGATGAATTTTATTTAAAATAATATAAGAAAGGTAATCCATGGAATCCTGATAGTATTTATTCATACCATATTACTAGTGATTTAAAACTCTTGAATAAAATTTAAGATAATAATATAGGGGAATTGAAATTTAGATCTCTAAAAATAATTGGACTTAGTACTTCTGAAATTAAATCTCAACGGATAAAATCCAAAAATGTTCATTTTTATGAAGATGTTAAACATAATCTATTAAGTGTTATACAACACTATTAAGATGTAAATGAATTTTTTTTCAAGAAAAATTAATGCATCACAAAAATTAAAAATATGTTTGAATTATCACTAAGGTATAAATAACCAATGTTAATATGTTTCAAACTGGTGATCCTTATAATTCTTATTATTTGATATCCAAGGATAAAAACAAACTATGTCACATAAATCTTGGATATATTGGTCAAATATGTTTTATAAAAATATCAAATAATGATGTGGTGTGATATATACACCAATTTAATAGATATATATATAATGTTTTTGAAACATTTTAGAAGGAGAATATGGTTCAATAAACTCACAAAATAATGGAAATTCAGTCCACTAAGACACTTAAAATATTAAATTATTATTTATGTGGGGATATAAGACGTAAATATTCCATATTTGATCTTTAATTTATCAAATTTATTGATGATTTCATCTAGATGATCAATTTTATGTTTATTAAGTACAAGTAAAATTCAATAGAAATGATCAATGTTTTTAGAATATAGGTTGGGAAATATTTAGAATTCCATATAAAAAAGATGAGGAAAGATTATGGAAATGAGTTCACTCATAACTATTTTGAATAAAATATTGTTAATAATGGGTTAAAACATTGTTATAGTTCTCTTTACACTCTATAAAAAATTTATTTGTAGAAATTATGAATGGGTGTTTTGTATAAATGGTAAGAACAATTCTTGTTGAATATAAACTCTCAAAAATTATTATAGAGGGAATTAATGTGTACTATTGTATATTTACATAGTATATTCTTGGTGAGAATTGATTCAAACATGTCTCTATATTAAATGTTGTACACAATAAATCCTATAGTGAAGTACCTAAAAGTTTTCTTGTAGTCCATACTTCATAAAAATAGAAACCTCAAATCTGGGAAAAATTTTGGAGAAAGTTGAAGAAGAGATCTTTGTGGGCTATGGCACCTGCCATCGGGACAAGCTTGTGCATGAATGGGATAGCCATGCTGAATAGCCATGCGAAGGTGGAGAGCTGATTTCATGATGAAGATGATGGGAGGAGCAGTTCCAAGTAGTTAGTCTGGGTTGTATGTAATGTTTGAAGCCTACGGGCAATGAATTTTTCTAAGGCCTACAGGGCCATATAATACTTACACCTGTGGGCATTGTAAGGGTTCCACCTCACCCCTTTAAAGGTGGATTATCAAAAATCAATAAAAATGAAGGCCTTAGAGCCATTGGATGGATATTATTTAAAATCATCCCAACTTATCTATGGATAATGAATAAGATTTTGAAATCACTAAAGCGGACAAAATATTGATTTCTAATAAAGAAAATGAATAAAAAGATGGGAATGAACCAAATTTTATTGATGTTAAATTAGATCAAAACATTTATGAGGATTAAGATACATGATATGAGAAATTTAAGCATCAAATAATTAAGAATCACGTATAAATAAAAAAAAATTATTAGCATATAGGAGGCTTTAGTTCAAACTAGAAGAAAACTGAAACGTAAAATGAAACAACTCTTATTTCAAAAGTTGAACCATGAAAAATTGTAGAGGCTATTGAGAACAAGGATTGTATAAATTATATGAATGAAGAGATAAATTATATTGGTAATAATTATAATTGGTAACTTTTTTCTATATCTAAAGGTAAAATTTTCATAGGTACCAAGTGGGTAGTCAAAGATAAACTTAATGAAAAATGTCAGGTGTTAGATGGAACATTATTTTTAAGTGAAAACTATGTGAGCTAGCATAGTAAGAAGTATATATTAGTTACTTTGAGTAACAAAATTATGAATATATATCTATAACACATTTATGTACACAAATTATGTATATGAAATTATAGTTGGAATACTTGATAGTAAAAGTTGGGAATCCATTAAAGATTTCTTGTGATAATAAAGGTGTCATTGATTTATCCAAGAATATTATCCAACATTTTGGCTCCAAACATATTCATATTAAATATAATTTTGTTAATTAAAAAGTTTCTAATGATTATTTTAGTTTAGATTATAGATCTATAAAGGATTATATTTCTTATTTTATTGCCAAGGCAATGAAAGGTGAGAGATTTTCCAAGATAATGCTAAAACATCATTCTTAGCCTTCCCCTCTCACTTGATGCTATAAGGGAAACATCCCTCATGATGTTTTTGATTATTTTTTCAAATGAGGAGATAAAGATAAACAAATATTTCTTTATAATTTGTGAATATGAAGTTGTGGTTATTCTAAAAAAGTGGGGAAATTTGTGAGTGTATATATTGAGGAGGAGAGATTTGGTATCACTATCCAAAAATATTTTTCATAAAGGGATGGAATTATCTAAAATAATTTCCTTATCAAATAATTTGGTTTCAAGAAACTAATCATTTACAAAGGATATGATTTGATGACTCTTTATATTAGTTTTTAGTTTTGACAATAAATCAAGTAGGGGATTGAAGAACCCAATAGAATTATTGAGGTGTTGTATTTTTTAGCAACCATGGGTGAGAATCATTGGAAATTATTTAGGATGTATTTGAAGCTATTGAGAATTTTTTTAATAGATTTAAATGCCTTGAGAGTTATTGAAGAGACTCTAGTACATTTTGAACAAGTTTTTAAATTTTGAAGTTGAAGTTGAAATTAAAAATTTATGAGTTTTCTTATATATATATATATATGGAATTCAAATGATACATAATATATTTTTTCTTGGGTAGAAGAGTTGGTTAAGGCATGTAATAGTAAATTTTTCATTGTCTTGCATAAGTTTTTATTTCAAATTTAAAATTAGAAAAATTTGGATCTACATTTTATATGTGACATTATCTTGGAAAGATGTGTCAAGTATTTCTCTGAGTTTTGTGCTGATAAATTGAAAATGAACGGGATATAGATGTATCATTCAACTCATATGTAATAGTCATCTGAAATTCACATTGAGATATGTAAGAGTTAATTAACTCATATGTAAGAGTCATTTTGGAAGAAATTTGAAACATACTCTGACATTCATTAGAATATGCAGGGTTCATCATTTGAAGTGATAAATCGGTAAAGGCATGGACTTATAAAGAAACATCAAATCAATTTACTCTTATGTGAGGGTTATTCTCTAAAAATTGTAAAAGTATAGAAAATAATTCTAGAAATTAAATATGTAAATGAAAAATCTAGACATAAATGAATTTAATATCATGTTTATTGATAGAGACTATGATTCAATATGGTAAAAATATATTCACACCATGAAAGAGAAGATTACACCATGGTTCTGCTTAAAGAATGACTATACCAGCTGAATCCAGTGATTTACTTTTATATGTGACCATATCATGTGAAGAAGGGTCACACCATGGTGTTACTAAAATGGGAAATTTTTTAATGTCATGCTATGGTTTTGGATATTTCATTTTAGATATTTCCCTATGAGTAATCATGAGATTCATTCATGTCTTGGTGGAATCCATGGTGACCTGTACTTGATTTTCTTGAGATGCATCCATGTTGTGGGGAATGTTTTTTCACTTCATGGAAATTTTGTTGTATGTTTCTCATACAACATAGAGGTCAAAGTAAAAGCTATTTTTTATAAATTTTTAAGAAAATTTTAAATGATTATTTAGAGATATTGTGGGAGATAAAATTTCAAGAACTAAAGAATATTGGTGATGAATCTTGGTTAGATTTCTATGTATCAAATAAAAATTAAATAAGGGGATTTGATACTTTTAAGTACTTAATATTGAAACTATTGAAGAAATATAACTAATAAAGTGAGAAGATAACCCAATATATAATTAAATAAGTAGGAAATTATATGTGTATCGAGGGAGAACTGAGAATAATATTGATGAGAATGCAGTGCTTCTAATTATATTCTGGCTATAAAAGTTCTTGAAGATGAATAATAATATCTCATATAGTGATGTTTTGATATATTTTAATTTTTCTAAAGATATTATTCAATGTGTTAGAGGATTTAATTTATTTACTAATGGGAACCAGTATGATCATTATGAGAAGCAAAGTGTTGTGAAAAACTATTTAGTTCAAGATGATATTTTCCCTAAAACACTTTTAATTGCATTTTATTTTAGTGGGAAAATCTGTGACTCGGACTTGACCCAATCATAGTAAGGACATAGTTACCCACCTTGGGTAGGAACCTTGTAAAAATATTGTTTGTATTTTGTCTTTTTAAAACTATTATATTTTGTTAAGTATAATATTTTATATTTAAGTGGATTGGACTTTAACAATTCACAAGGGATTATTACAAGTGAATAAATTTTAAATGAAGTACCACTAATTCCATCTCCATTATCAGTTTTACAACCCATTCTTGGTCACATTAGTCACTATTATACAAAATCATGAGGATTCCTTAAATATGGCCTTGATGATTGCATATAAAACCCCTCACCTATGTAGAAGATAATTAACCCACATAGAGTTCCTTATAGTGGTATCCATCTACATTCAAAACCTAATAAAATATTGTCCAAGGAAGCAAGGAGAGTTGTGGTTACAACTAAAAAATCCCATGGAAAACCCCATCTCACTAGGATGGGGTAATTTTTAGCCTCACAAACATCTTTGATATCATTAATTAGGAATAAATATACCTATATTATTGATATATATCCTCCAAATAAATCCAAGTTTCTTTCTATAGGTTTTATATTAGTAAATGGTGTTTTTGTGGACCCATCTGGTGTTATATAACATGATATTTTCAAAGAACATAACAAAAAAAGGCATATATAGAGAATTATACTCACGAAAAGGTATAGTAATAATTAGTATATATATTTCATCAAAGTAAATATCACTATTTTGGATCCCCTTCCAATATTCCATGACCAACCACTTGGAAGTCTATTTCCAATTAAAATGTAAAATTCATGGCAACATCCATATCCCACCCACCACCCAGATATAGTGAATACATCTGATAAGAATAAAAAATATTTAATTCAAATTTAGGATATATATGGTTGAGTATATCAATGATAAATTAATCAAGGGAGACATACCCATTGAGTATGATTTTCAGGATGAATTTTCCATGCCTCCTTCAGCTGACACTATTCAATAGGTAGAGATTACTCAACCGACAAAGGTAGAATTGATCCACCACATCAATGTGAGATAAAATCAAATTCCCCATTTGGATATAGTGTCGATTCATTATCAATAGTTCCCATAACTAGGGGAACATCAACCACTAGTTTGGAAAAGTCACTAGAGACTAACTTAGGTGGTCATGTCATAGGAATTCTTAAATGGAGGTTATGGAAAGTCTAAGTGTGTTGGTAAAACCTGAGAGGAATCCATTTTCTAAGTGGATAGATTTGATTCATTTTCGACCTAAATTTGGGAATCAAAATTTATCAAAATTTAATGAAATGGGATATCAATAATAGAATATTTCCAATTTTTCTTCCCAGTGTGGCCCAATTTTGAACCCCATAACAACAAGAGGAAGCAAGAGTCAGATTCTTTGTGTAGACCTTAAAGGTCCTATATTGTTTTGGGTAAAATAACCTTATAGCTGAGTATATTAAAAGTTTTGAAGATCTTCATCAATAATTAATCTAACAATTTAATGCTACACAAAGGAAAAAAACTATCCATGACCTCTCTAATTATAATTTATTAGAGAACGATAGAGTTGTAGATTTCATTGTAAAATGGAAAGTTCTAGAATACTCTTTGAAAATAAAACTTCCCTACGAAAAATTAATGGATATCTATTTAGATAAACTATAAGATGAGTATCTAACCATGCTCATCCCATTGAACTACACCCAATGGATTCCTAACACAATATCTAGAGGACTATATTAAAAGAACCAAGGAAAATCCCCATAAAACATAGTCATCACATATGAGGAATTCATAGAAATTACAAATAATTTTTTTCACCCTCAAGAAGATATGGTTTAAGAAATTTGTCTATAAAAATATGATAAAAAATCATTCCTTCTATAATCATTATATTCTAGGGTGCTTCATCTCTACTATAGATAATAACCTGATCTCATTTCTAGAAATCAAGGATCCAGATGATGCATGGAAGAATGATCACCCAAATTACTACTCTTACCATTGTATGTTGGATCACATGATCCATGAATGATTCATCTTTAATTATTTATTGAAAAGGATGGTTTATTATGGTATAATACCATTAGAAAATACCAATACACATGTATTATGTGTGTTACTCATCCTCCCCAAAGAAGGGGAAGAATGGGAAAATTCCCAATATAGGAAAATATAAAATTTTAAGATAGGATTATCTATAATAGAGTGAATCATGTCCATATTATCATCATAGAATGAATGATTTAACTATATGTGATCTCAATTCCCTCTATAAATCTAACTATGACACATTTTACTTCTTATCCTCCTAAGATCTGGTTCAATCGGCACAAGAAGTACAAAGTGAAAAAGGATTACCAAAGGATTCCAATACTAGTCCAAAATATCATAGAATTTATGGCCCCATCATTTTTATAATTGGAACAATCCCACAAAACCAAATCCTCATATAATTAACAGAACCAGTTCACCTCTATTGATGTTATTCGATTAATGTATAAGTGTACTGAGTAGGAATCATTTCATGAAATAGGAGCCTATATTTCCATTAAAATGTTATCACCTAGGGTATAGCTTGGATATACACCACCCACTTTATAAAAATGTTTTTCCACCCCTGTTAATTCATTATAATTTGATGTTGATAATAAATTGTTTGTTTATAAGGCATATATGAAAAACAACACAATTGTTACAATATGTAAATAATGAGGGTTTTCTCAATGTTAATGATAGATCCAATCACTGGGGTCCCAACCTAGACTTACATCACTAGAAATCCTTTATGACATTGAGAAAGGTAATGTTGTTGGTATATATTCTTCCTATTAACCCCATTAATATTTCAATTCTATATTTTCTAATAAAAAATCACTCAGTTAGAGTGAGAAAATTAAAGTATCTAGAATATAATTATAGAGTTTCATTAGGGATATTTTCCCTATGGAGAAATGTTAGTATCTTATTACAATGATCATCCTTATAGTGTAGTACCCAATCCCACAAGGATATGTGAATTTTTATATTATTCACCCCCTCATTAGGTGTATTTTGGACATTGTTCGACCTTAGTAATCACCACATAGTCCCTAATATAGTTAGAGTTCTTTAATCTAGGGGTGGAACCATCGATGTCCCAATCATCAATAACTTCAAAAAATTTCCATGAATTGATCAAGATTAAGGCACTATACCCAAATACCAAATCAAAAAATGTGTTCATGTCTATAGATACATATGTTTCATGAATGGGAAATAATGTTTTCAACCTTGTAGAGGCATAAAAAATAAGGTATAATCCTTCCATCAAGAGTAAGTTTCTTGGAGTTTTTTCTTTTCCTTAGAGAATAATTTGATAGATATCCCAAGTATTAAGAGACCCAAGGAGGTATATTTGATATACCATGATAATTATCACCCCTATCATCAATTATCATAGAATCCAATCAAGAAGTACTTCATCTTTTATGATTGACTTTAGAAGTAGATTGATAAAGGGATAGTGGAGTCAGTGATACGCAAATATTTAATTTATCCATGTGTTATCTAGGAGTAGAACACACAAAGTGTAAGAAAGAATTAGGGTCATCTATATCTTAATTAATGATGAAATGTTTTATTCCTTTAGTCTTGAGAATGTGGTTTTATAATCCATATGTCCATTAAAGCATAACCCACTTAAGAATCTGAAGATCAAGATACATTAGGAAAAATTTATGAAAGATAATCCCAATTATTTTCCCTACCACTACATTTTTGTACATACGATTAGAGGATGCTTTGTCTTTAAATATAGAATCCAAAATAATACAGAGGAATTCCTTATTACATTATAGAATAATTAAGTCATGTAATATACATGTGAGTTATTCTCATTTAGATGGAGAAGTATCATGTCTGATGAACCATGCTAGGTGAATAAGTCCTTGATACATGAATCTAAACTTTATAGTGCAAGGTCCTAGTTGAAAGACCCTAGACTTCATGAAACATACTCCGTACCACATGATCTTAAATTTTATAGTTCATATTCCATCCAATATGACATTAAACTAGTCAAAATTTTCAATCAATGATGACCTTAAACTATGTTATCCCTCCTTTGTTTAAGGGAGAATTCTTCATAGGCCCCTCTTATTTTGTTTGATAGTGTTTAAAGCCATGTTTAAATATATTTTATGTCTTAGAAATGATAGTGTTTATATAAATGAATACCAAGATGAATCTAATTTCATCTTAAGACCTCATTTCATTTTTTTAAGGTTTTAATTTACCCTCCTCTTACATTGTGGTCTATTCCTTTTTCCTGAATACCCTACCCAAAAAATTATGGAATAACTACATAGTATTCCAAACATTTTTGAACATCTCCTCTTCTAATAAAGCTACGTCATACCTTTGATGTCTGAGTCAACACCCATTAAAATCTATGTGTCTAGTTTTTCCTCTTATAGTTCCAAAAAACCATAAGTGTGTCCTTTTGGATTAATAATTTCATAAAATTTAGTAACAAGTGCATCTGATTCCAAAAAATTATTTTTATTCTTGGTAATGACATTTTTGTTGTGTATCTAGCCTTCTAACCAAGGAAAAAATTTCCTCTTGAGGAAAATATTCTCTAACCCTATGCATTATTATCTTATAGTCTGGTGGTGGTTTCTCCATTATTAATGGTAAATATATTTTTACTGGTCATCAATCTTTTATCTCTAATTCAGAAATATCAGGACATAATTTACCTCATCTATTTCCCCCATGTTTAAATAGATCGAAAAGGTATCTATTTTATTAATTTATGGATTAAAGACAATGATAAGTAGGATATAAACCACATGATAATAAATTGCATGAAACTTTGGTTAGAGATTTGCAACCAGTAAACTAAAATCACCATGTGTCCTTTTCACAAGACATTAAACTGAATTACATGAGGTCCTTACCACATAACAATAAATTTTATGGTATATAGTCCATATCTTAGGACTTTAAACTATTTTGAGTTTTTTATCCCATGTGACCTTAAACTAATTGGAGTGTTCTATTACTTGTAACCTCAAATCATACATGTGAGTTATATTTCTTGTGAGATTTCATGGCTATGGAAGCATCCTCCCACCCAAATTTCATGGTCTACAGAACCTTTGACAAAAATTATCCTTTACCAAAACTATTGTGGCATGATTCCCATTACCATGAGATACATAGTGATGGATGGATCTATATTTCTAGTACCAACCATATATTCCATTTACATTCCTTATTTTATCATGATAAATAGACCTTTAAAAATTCACATAATGTTTTTTATTTCCTTCTCACACTAGGTAACCCATACCTTTATCTTCTTATCTCTTGCATAAGATCTAGATCTATGAAGAGGATGATTTCCTAGAACTATATATGGATTTATTATTATTATCTTAGGATAATTAGTGACAACTATATATATTATACTAGGACCAAAAAAATATCCTTACCATATAATCATCTACACTATCCTAGTTTTTAGGGTCGCCAATTCACATCAAGTTTTCTCCAATGACCCTACAATAGGATAAAACCATCCTATTTCAAGAACTGTGTGTGAATTGATAATTTTTACCACAGGATATGTATTCATAGTAAGATTTCACATTTTGGTCCCTACTATAAATTTTATTTCTATCAAACCCCCTCTTAGAGTATGTTCTCTTCATTCACATTGAGTCTTTTAGCATTATACTCTACATTGAGATTATATCTTTTATTCTAGAACTATATGTGGCTTGATTACTATGATAATAATAAATTTAATGATGCATAGACCTTGTATCTTAGGCCTAACTAAAAATTTTCATCCCATGTAGTCCTCATTTCTAAAAAGATGTTTGGATCATACTGATTCATGTTGGATCTATCCTCTTACCCCCTATTTAGGGAAACTATTCATACTATTCTATTTTCTTCTGTTTATTATCCAAATATGAATAGAAGAAATTGAATAATATAACTTTTTTCAAGAACTATTACTTTAAAATATATGCATATATATTTATATTACTTATATTAATAGTAGGTTCTTAATTTAAGTTGGGTTTTCCTTTCCCTTATTTCTATATAAACTATCTCAACTTTTGTTCTGTGTGACCTCTAACCTCGGAAAATATTGTTCAAATATATTTGAACTTAAACATTAGTTTCATTGGTATGTCTTTAATGACCATAAACTTATAAAGTAAAGATTCATAGTGCACACCAAGTCAAAAACCTACAAAGATAATACTGGGAAAAAATTGAGTTTCTACTCATTATTCATGCACTCTACATAGCCAAGGCATAATTTTAAGCATTTGAAAAAGTAAATGGAATAAAACTTGTCAGGTAAAAAACCAATAAAGTTATTCCTAATAAAATCATGATTTTTTACCCACTAATCCACTTCCTATTTGAAACTTAAGAAAAAGTTAGTGTAAAAATGAAAAATACATGAATACTTGTCCAGTTGAAACCCTGTAAAGGGTGGTCTGAGAAAAAATCAAGCCTTTTCCCATTGATCCTCTCTATATCATGTCTTGGAAAAACTTTAGAGTGAAAAATAGAGAAGTGACAATGATTTTAGGGACCAACACTTTGACCTTGGAAAAGATGAGTTATTCCCACAAGACCCATTAGTGTAGGAAAAAGTTATAGTACATTTTATTTACCCCATGCATGTGAGACTAAACTATGAAATGGGTGAATTTTCATTCAATATAATTCCACCACTTCATATTGAGTAGGAACACCCTTTCATATGATAATATACTCAATAAATTTCTTGTTATATCCCCCACCCCAACAATGTGTTTAATGCATAATAGAATAGCCTTTTGGGTGCCCAAACCCTTGTTGAATATATGTGTCTCCATGAATATATTTCATACCTTTAATGTATGAATCACTACCAACAAATTCTCCTTGATTCGAGATTATTATCTTGGTATCCCAAAACATATAGTATATCCTCTTGGATCCCCCATTCATAGAAACTAGAAACAATTGTATCTGATTCCAAAAACTACTCCTCTACTTAGTAATGACATTTGTACTTCATATCCATCCTTCCATCCAGAGGCATGTTTTCATCCTTAGGATAATGTCCTCTAACCCCATGAAATATTTTATAATGGTGTAGTGGTATTCTCTCCATTACCAAATGTTGACTTATTACCACCTATCTCCATTTACATTTAACTTAGATATTCTTATGTTATGATTTGCACATTCCATAACCTAACTATTCAAGTGGATTCAAATAACCTCAATGTTAAACATCTTTGCACCATACCCATTATCAAAGAAATATTATGACATCTTATTGGTTTAACCCTTTTTTAATGACCTGTACATTTATATATATGGAAATTTCCTTCGAAATAAACATGTGTGTCATATTTAGGAATAAATTTTAATATAAAACACTTGAACCACATAAAAAATCCAATAACACTTCATTATATTTATTTTAAAAATTACATTTAGAGGATAAATATACCGCATAAAATTAACAATAATACAGTGGGACAATAAATACACAAAAAATTAACTATAATAGGAAAATTTGGATCACTTTTTCACCTAGAATAATCACGCCCATGATCAACACTATAAAAAAGAAATAAAAGATTAGTAATATAGTTGAAATTTTTGAAAATGAATAATATAACCTTGAGATACTTTTATGTGGATGATTAATGAAGGAAAAAATTGTTATTTATAGAAATTAAAAAACCTATATAATCATTGGAAATATTATCATAAGAATAGTAACTTGATTATTATAAATAGTAACATAGCCATTATAATAGTAACCTAACTTCTGGAATAGTAAAACAATATTTGGGTATCTTATGAAATAAAAATATAAGGAATATGATAGAATAAAAGTTCTAAATATTATAAAATAAATATTTGATAAAAAGAAACCCTAATATCATTTTTGTAAAAAATGTATGTTTTATTTTCATTAAAATACATTTTTATGACATATTTAAAATTTTAAAAGAAAATTTTATTTGAATAAAATGTTTTTATAAAACACTATATATTTTTATATATATTATAATATAATTTTATGAAATCATAAGTAATTTTTTCTAAGGGTCATAAATTTTATTGTATCATAAAAATTATTATTTTTCAATAAAGAGATATTTTATTTAAATATAATTAATTTATCATATTTATAAATTTAAATTGATAAAATGGATATCAATTTTGGAATCATAATAAAAACATTGATTAGGGTGTATTTTTGGTATTTTTTATAAATAATAAAACACCAATATGAATTGTAAAATACTGCATAAGTATCGTATTTTGTAATGGTTTATCTGAATGAACTTTGGAGGTTTCTGGAAGTTAGATGAACATTTTAACATTATATTTACTATTAAATCACAATACCCTTACTATTTAATCAGATGTTTGATTACTGTTTGAATATATAATATTCTATTTTAATATTTTATTATAAAACACCTTTCTCCTCCCCTTATAAGTATCACCCTCCTTCACCCGATTCTCTTCACTTTAGAAACACATTTATTTCACTATAATATAAAATATGACATCCCAAAATCTATTAGACATGTCCTAGAAGTTAAGGTCTCACTAAAAGACCAATCTAATAGGGCTTAAGATGATGTGTAAAGTATCCATGTCAAAGTGATAAAATAAATTCTCTATTTTTTACACCTTTCAATTTATTTCTCTTATTACATCCACATACTATTTTTAATTATCATAAAAATGAATTTATCCATATAATTAAAAATATAATTATACTTTAATGTGAATTATATCATCAAATAATTTGTTTATATATTTTTTTAAAACACTCATCCCTCTATAGCCAGTTTTGACAGCCTATATGGATGATGTTATAAAACATCTATTTCCGCCTTACATGGACTGTTTTAAAAATGTATTTAATGAATAAATATAAATTTTATGATATTATTAATATTTTTTAAATATAAATTGATCATTACATAGATGATATTAACAAAAAATTATCATGGTAATTTTAACCATTCAAAACAAGTGTACGACAACACTTCTCAAAATTTAAAACTATTTTCAACCATAAATTGAATTATAAAAAAATTTCTCTACTAAAATGATAAAAATTATGTAACTCTATAATTATGTATATAGTGGAACTATTTTACAACACCTTTGAACATGATCAATACACCAAATTAGTTTTAGAGAAGTTGACTAAACAACCTCAAATCATTGATGCGAGCAACAAATATATAATAAATGAATGACATGTGATAATAAATGGACTATAACAAATGAAATGTACCAGAAAATTTTTCTTAAGAAATTATTTAATAAATTTAATCTGATTATTTAGGAGGTTAGATTCACATACCAATTAAGTCAAGACCCATGGTAAGGTAACTCCCAAACCACCCTCTTTTCCTTTGAGTTATGATTTTTCTCTATTTACCTATCTTTATCTATCTATAATTCACATGTAATTATTTTATACTCTTTATATATGTTACTTTAATATATAATTAGTTTATCTTTTTTTTTCTGGGAATATATGAGTTTTCCAAGTTCACTTATCACTATTTTCTTTAAAGAAACCTTGATTAAAGGGATTTTTCTATTCCTTATTCAATTTAATGTATCACTCTTTTAATATATTTATCCTTAAATATTTACCAAAATAATATTTATTTTACAGAAAATATATTTTGTTTTATTTCTGGTTTTAAGGGAAATACCATGTGATTTCTTTTATTAAATATTCTTTACTCATTTTTTAAACCATCATTTAAGAGGTTCATTTCTATATCTACTTATCAACATCATTCTTATGAATTTTCTTCACTTGAATTCAATATTTATGTCCTATGATTTTTTATTCAATTATCAACATCAAATAATATATCATCCATTGTTTTCTTTGGAATCATTATGATATATATTTCGGTCATGCTTTAAGACATGACTACGTAACACATTCACTTATCATAGTTTTTTATTATGCTTATGATTTTTGTATGACTTATTTATGTGGCACACATATTCATGTAAATATTATGATGTGATGGTTTAGGTAAAAACTATACATCCCTCCAATGCATTGCGTAATGTTTTCATCTCATGAGATACCATGTATGGTGTATGGGTAATAAGCCTAGAACTCTATGTTATGTTAACGTGGTATTGAGTCTTGACTTATTCTTAGGATGAAAATTTTTACATTGTTTCCAAATTCCTATAATTTCATTATTTTATTATATCATATCCTTTATTATATTCTTACATGTTATTATACATAACCATTCTCTACTATGACATTATGTTTTGCCTCTTGACTTGTATGCTTTATTTCATTATCATGTTTGTTCCCTTACTAGGATTATTATCTCACACTTTTCCTTTATGTATGTACACAAGTTATCCTATAAAGTAATATAATTTCAATGGTATTTATAAGTATAGAAAATTAAATTTTATGCATGATTTTTTGATATATAAATGCATCACTTTTGATATATAAATTATTAATTCTTGTTCGGGTTTTTAATATATTTGTTCATATTTTTAAGGATGAATTAATTTATGGGAAATGAGAAAAATAACCCAAAAGGGAAAATTATATCCAATAAAATATGGATTCCCATGATTAATGATGTCAATGGGATGCTTTCGAGGGTCAAAATTGAAGAAAATAGGTGAAGTTGGAAAATTTAGGCTATGAAACCATTTCAGGCTATGAAATCATTTTAGGATGTGAAACCATTTTGGGCTACGAAACCAATTCAGGTTATAAAAATATTACATGCGGAGAAAAATTACATGTGGTTTAAAATTACACATGGTGAAAAATTACATGTGGTGGAAAATTACATGTGTTGAAAGTGACAGGATGACCCAAAAAACAACCATATTCGATGAAAATAGATGTGGAGACCTAATTTATGACCTCAAGACCACTTGGAATCACTTTATAACCCATTTATCAGGGAATTAAATTATTCATGATCCCTTTTGTATTCTATAAATATAGGGTTGAGTTGTTGAAACCAATACAATATTCAAAGACCAAAGTCTAGGGCAAGAAGTTGTGCTGCTACAGGGGCCTCCACCACATTCTATCTGGTTTTCTTTTTTATTTAATTTGTTTTAGTCCTTACACATTACTCCATACTCACTAGAATGGGAGTCTAAAAGACACAATTTTATAGAGTTATGTAGCCTAAGGGGTAAGTTTTTGTTGGATTTATATATTATTATTCATGTTATGGATTGCCGTAATTTGTTTACTCAATTCCAATCTTTTTATTTTATTTTTATCATAACCATTTTTAATTAAATTTGAAAGGGAATTTAGAATTGTGAATATAGTTACACTGAATTTAGGCATGAACTTTTTTTTATTCATGGAAACTAGGTTGAAATATGGTATCAAGACAAACTCGATTCGTCAAAACACTAAATTACCAGGCCAAGTGAAAGAGGGGATTGCCCCATTTAGAAGGGATACCATGACTATTAGATCCACCTCGACTCGACTCTCATGAAAAAACAAGGATTAACAAATTTATTTTCTGAAATCCAATTTCACCTAAACCCTGAAACTATAAAACCCCAACATGATTTCAAAATCTGATTTTTCCAAACAATCATTCTGTATCATCATCATTCAGCTTCCTTAAAATCAATCAAACTCATACCTCCTTCACCTATTTCTTGATTTTAGTTAAATAAATAATTTTAAAACTCTAATTAAACTAATTTCACTATCCCTTTTAGTTTTACCTTGTCCTACTACTATATTCATTTTAATTAATTAATTGCACAATTTGAGTTTTAATAAATTTTTTATTTTTATTAGACCCTTAAGAAAATAACGGTGCTCTCTAGGCCCATCAAAACATGCGTTGTTTCCACAGATGGTTGCTAATAATTTTTTAGGATAATTTTAATTTTATTATTTCATTTAATTTTATTTATTTTACGTTGGGTATTTTTTGATGAAAATCTCAAGGTTTAAAATCATTAAATACACACCTATAACACTCACATAGAGATAAAAAACACTATAAGAACTTGGTTTTTTCACTCAGGTATGGATCCTTTAAATGTCAATCTAAATATATAATTTAGACCTTTTATGGATGCCTTTTTAGTTAGTAAATGTATCAGGGATGCTCAGGGAAAGTTCGGAGCCAGGAACCCACCTTTTGGGAAAACTGGATAGGTCACATAGTTAGCGCATGGTTTTCCCATGGTTTGGAAAACCGCACAGATTAAAATTTCTAGACAGAACCACTTTGCATGGTTTGTGAAAAATCATGCGGCCTAAATGTGCAATGTGTTTTATTATACCTAGATAACATCACATGGTTTATGCACAATTTTTCAAATCATGCACGGGTTAATTTTCTAGATAAATTTACATTTTTGCCCTTAATGATCTATTAATCCTCCTTCCTCCTAATATGAGAACCAGTATGCTTAACCCCTTTTTTCTCAATTTGGAGATTTTTAAAGATCAAAGTTAGGGATTAAAAGATCTCCTTCATCTGGGATCAGATCGAGATTTTATTTGTCGGGGTGGATGTGCAATGGTAAGTACTTGTGTCCACATGATCTGTTCTCCTTCTCTTTTTATATCGACTGAGATATCGGGGTATGATAATTTTTTCCTTTTTCTTAGATCTAATTAGATCCAAGCCAAATCAAGTTATAATACTAGAGTATGAGATTCATACAACCCTAAGGTGGGTTTTCTATAACTCATACCTAAAGTTATTTGATTTTGAATTTGTCGTGTGGGGCCCACCGATTTCATCGGGAGCCGTTTATAAAATTTATATTCCATGTTTATAATCATTATAACTTTATGGTTATTATTTTCTCAAAATATGTGATTATTTGTTAGTGGTTACACACACAACATTATACTTTCCATGTAAAAGGTTATTCCATGTTTGATTTTTAGTGTTTTGACATGTTTGAGCCACCGTTCGGGTGTGGTTTGGATTAACCACTCTAAGGGTATGATTTTATATATTAATTGGATTGATTTATATTTTGAATTGCATAATGTAAAGTACCATGTATGCATACCACTTGACCCTCCTAAGTTAAGTGATTTAATTGAAAATTTAAATTGAAATGTGAATTGGAATGTATACTAAGTATATGACTTGGACTTAAATGTAAATGAATAGTATGTTGAATATTCATATCACCCCATTCAATATTAATATAAGGTATCGGAATGAACCTCAAATATGGAAGATGATTTAAATGGATTAAATGAATAGTTCCATGCTACTTGACCATATCACACTAAGGAAAGGCAAGGCTTGAAAAAAATGACTAGATTAAAAGGATTAATTCTACTTGACCTTATCAAACTAATGAAAGGAAATGATTAAAATGAATGAAATATTACATGACTTCATAATTAAATAGAAATGGAATGACCTGAGATCTCCTTGGATTCTGATCAGAAAATGCCATAAGCACTCGGGTACCCCATTTTGATTCAAGGATAATGATTTCTTAGGTTGAAACCCACCTAGATCATAATCCTTGTCTATTATTGGATGCCCAGTATGACACTATAGGATCCCTCCATATTATCACCGGATTCCTTGGATACACTCCTTGGATACATCATTGATAAGTAGGTTCCATGGTTACAGCCCATAGGTCCTTGTCTCTGATTAGCCATGTTTTACCTTGGACGATCACCTTGGATTTGGTAAGCAACTTATTATGGAATGCCTTGGAACATCCTCCTTGTATTACACTCTTACCCATGTCAGAATATAATTATTACTAATTTGGTGACCCTTAAGGTATACATCACCATGGTTATTACCTTGGGACTTCACTATTAAAGACCATTACAGGGTGCCTTGTTAAATCTTAGAACCTTCATTATTTATACAATCACATGGTGATGTATGTGTCGACTATGCTTCATAAGACCTATCAATATAAAATTGGTAATTACTTAATTATGTGAAGTGGTTACATGTTTAGACACCATCCAAGGGCTGAAGCAGGTACTTGGGTATTTAGTTACATAGTACTTCTTTACTTTATATTTGCATGCTTGCACACTGTTACATTTCCATTACATGGGCTGGATGTTATAGACACAGTTGGTGGTGGCCCACTGAGATTTATCTCACACCCTCTCCAGGTGTCATTTGGTACCCAAGTTAGATTATATGGTTGTAGGTGTTGACAAATGGAATCATACAGCTTCAAACACTTTATTTATTAATATTTAGTGTATATCTTGATAGAATATGACCGAGTTAGAGCTCTGGATTCTTAGGATAGTATTTTATTTCCTTTACACTATTGTCGAACATGATATTCCTGCTATCTTGTATCAATTTTTTCTAGTTTTCTAGGGACATGACATATCATTAGTTATTGAATGATATTCTAGTTGTTTCAGTTATTTTTATTTTTGTTTCTATTTTCCATTGTGCCTTTTGTTTACATATATTTATTCCTTTATTTATCTATGTTTACTTCCATCCACTATGCTACACTATGGTAATGATTTTATAGTCTCCCCATAGACACACCATAGGCCCTCACTACTAGTCGGTAGACTCTGGCATTTGGGGAGATGCACTTGAGGCCATGTGGCCCACCAGCCTTGGGGAACCTGTTGAGTGGCATGTGGGTCTAGGATGTCACAAAGTGGTATCATAGGCAGTGTCCATTTGATATACTGGTGAGGAAATTGGTCCCTTCTAGGGGGGTGGGTAATGGAGATCCCACATTGTAGGGGGAGGAGTACGATGCACCCCTTTATAAGGTAGTTTGGATACCTCTCACATCATGAGGCATTTCCTAAGGTATGCCTAAGGGCCAAATACCAGGGAAAGAAAAATTGTGCGAGATTGGCCCAAAGTGGACAATATTAAGACCGTGGGCTAGATTGGGCACCACAAATGGTATCAGAGAGGGTTTCTTTTCTTTATTTACTATTTAGATACAATTGGATAGAGATTAGTAATGTTTGGGAAGTGGTATTAAGTTATTCTTGGGCATCACAAACCCATGTTCAGGTTGAAGGCCATGTTACCAAAAATTATAATTTTTGTTCTACTTTTTTCTATTATAGTTGATATTATTTCACCGTTGGGTGATTCACATGTTGTGTGAAGTTGTTTATTATTACTATAATTGAATATTTTATTTCATCCTTGGCCTGATGATATGAGGGAAAGGATCATTGTTACATGAATCATATTTGGAACCTATATTTCACATGTCATGCATATTTCTATGTCATATAAATGCATTTCACTACTTTTTATTTCTTGATATGCCTGTGATTACTGAGTGATGTTGTGATAGTATGTTTATGCTTGTATTACTCTTGGTTGTGACTGAGTGATTTCTAGTCTCAATTCATGAGGTGTATAGGCTGTCATGGGTTGTGATGAGTAATTTACCAAGTTGAGCCATTATGATTTAAATAAATGGGTTTTGTTTCTAGTGATAGGTGTATAGGAATTGATTCATCAGAAATGAATATCCATTATGAAGTGAATTATAAAATCTAATATGAAATGGTTTCACATCCTTATCCTGAATTGTCATGTTTATGAAAGGTAACTGAGTGAACCTAGTAATTAAATTTTAAATGAAATAGAACTTATACTTGAGAACCTACCAATGCCTAGTCGTCTAAGTGGTAAGTTGGGGTAGTATGCCTTGGGTAGTGATTTGTCTTTTTTCATCTTCTGCTAGTGATGCTTTCTTTCTTCTTAATCTTGTTATGAGGTGTGTTTTTGGAAATTATAGATCAATGTCACCATGATGTCCTCGTATTGTACTCTAAAAGGGTGGCAAAGACCATGCTCCAGACATGGTGGGACCTGAGCCTCCAGTCTTACATTCCAAAGTGCCACCTGAGGATATGCCTAATATACCTAATTTGGGAACTGATGCCCAAGTTCATTATAGTTTCCTAAATTTGATGTAGTCCATGCATGGTGCTCAATGGATCTCACCTACGATGGCTGATCTGACTCGCGAGTTCCAACAGCATCATCCTCCTACCTTTTTAGGGGATGGTGGTCCACAGGTAGCTGAGTCTTGGCTTGAATCCACCCTATCTATCTTTGATCATCTATAGATGCCTCTAGAGTGAAGAGTCGATCTTGCTATGTACATGATTCTGTATTCGGCCAAGAGTTTGTGGGATGTGATTGCCCCGTCCGGTCATTATCAGGGCATGTTATGGGTTGATTTCCAGACTACCTTCTATGATCACATCTTTCTTCATACACTAAGAGATAATAGAGCCGGATATTTCATGTATCTCGAGTAGGGTTCTATGCCAGTTATGGAGTATTCAGTGTGTTTCATGGAGTTACAGTGCTTTTCACCGCTTCTAGCTGGTGATGATCATTCTTGTTCCAGACGTTTTAAGGATGGGATCCAGTATTCCATCTATAAATAGATCAATGTCTTTCAACTTCCAACTTTTTTTGTAATAGTCAATCAGAATCTTTTCACTAAGTGTAACATAAGGGCTGTAAATAGTACCAGACATAGAGGACCAGTGTCGAGGTAGTACAGTAGTTCTTTCAGTGGAAGGAAATGTTCTCTAGAGGTATCTCATTAGGGAAATGACAACCAGATTTCCCATTTTGATAGCTATTTAGAGTGTCATCAGTGTGGATGATGGGGGCATAAGAAGCCTTAATGTGATAGAGACCAAATGGAATTCCATTTTTGCAGCCGTATGTGTCATCTCCAGTGTTTTTATAAGACCTTTCCACCATCTTCGAGTGGAAAACATATGTGTCAGTTCCACCTTCAGGAGTGAGTTTTTTTACACCATGTCAAGTGAGGAATTGGGATAGCACTCATAGGTATGAATGAGGAGAAGGTTGTGGCCATGGTATCTAGACACCTAATCACCAGTTTCACCAGTAGAGAATTTATGATTGTGGTAGTCCATTTGTTGCACAGGGATGCGGATCAGGACAGTTGAATTCACTTCAATCAATACCTGAGGATGAGGCTGCAGAACCATTTATAGTATGAGGTACTATTCTAGTATCCTCTAAAATAGTATATGCTTTATTTGATATAGGTTCTTTAAACTCTTTTATCATTATATCTGTTGTGGAAATTTTTGTACTAGAGATACGATATCACTGTGGTGTAATGACTCTATATACACCATTAGGGGTATGAACAGAGGGTATATGATAGTGAAAGGATTGTCCCCTTAAGGTATGAAGTTAACTTTTCTTATGTAACATCTTTTTTCTCAAGATGATGGGATTCTATGTCATACGCAGGATGTACTGGTTAGTTCACTATCATACTTTTGTATAATTCTATCATTGTAGGGTATCTTTTACATAACCTAAGGTTTAGTGGGATTTCTAGGCTGGTAGAACGGGACCAGAGAATCATGGGATAGGTAGATTGACCACCTAGATTGAAAATCTCTTCATAGAGGATTAGGGTTTATGTCAATATGATTTCCCTACAATAGTGTATCCTTTCAGGTATGTCTTTCTAGATTATTTTTCTAGATTACCTCCTAAGGTAGAGGTAGTGTTTAATATCAAACTTGTTCTAGGATAAGCTTCAATGTCCATTCCACCTTACAGGATGAAACATATAGATATTTAGGAGCTCAAGTAGCAGTTAGAGGATTTAGAGGCCAAAGGTTTTACACAACCCAGTACATCCTCTTAGGGTCTGCCCGTGCTTTTATCCAAGAAGGTGGATGGATCCTTACGTCTATGTGTGTATTACAGAAGTTTGAAACATATTATGGTCAAGAAATGGTATCCACTACCTTGAATATAAGATATTTTCAACTAGATATGAGGAGAAAAGGTCTTCTCTAAGATCGACCAGAGATCGGGTTATCATCAGGTGCGAGTCAGACCATCATACATAACTCGTACAGCTTTTCGTAGCAGGTATGGTCTATTTGATTACCTTGTTATGTTGTTCAATCTTACGAACACACTCACCAATTTCATGTCTTTCATGAATAGGGTTTTCCATCCCTATTTAGACTCTTTTGTCATAGTCTTTGTGGATGACAACTTAGTATATTCTCACGCTTGTATAAACCCTTCCAAACATCTTGAGATCATTCTAATTACACTGAGAGAACATAATCTTTATTCCATGCTTGTTAAGTTCCACTTATGGTTCGACAAAGTTCACTTCTTAGGTCATATTATCTCAGAATAAGTATTATATGTTGACCCTTAAAAGGTTAGAGATATAGTTTTCTAGAAGTATCCCAACAACATGTTTGATATATGGAGTTTCTTGGGGATATCTAGATATTACAGGTGTTTCATACAAGACTTCTTAGGTCTTTCTTTACCTCTTACTAGTCTTACAAAGAAGTTTATCAATTTCATATGTTCAGAAGCATGTGAGAAATCCTTTCAAGATCTGAAAGGTAATCTTTTATCAACACCTATTCTAACTCTTTTGAAGATAGTTATAGGTTATACTATATTTTGTGATGCATTAGGAATTATCCAAGGAGCATTACTAATGCTGGAAGACATAGTCATTGCTTATGGATCTTGATAGTTAAGGAATCATGAGGGAAATTACCCAATTCATGATATTGAGCTAGTAGAATTTGTCCATGCCTTACATTACTGGATACATTATCTATTGGGTGATCACTTTGTGGTGTAAAAAGACTACAAAAGCCTAAAATATATATTTTCTCAGTGTGACTTGAACCGAAGATAGTGGATATGGGTCAAATATATACAGTACTTCGATTTTGAGCTTGCCTATATGCCTGGAAAGGGAAATGTAGTTGCAGATTCATTGAGTTAGAAAACTCAATCATAGACTGTATGGGAATCCAGTAATGAATGGAAGTTAATTTACCTCTTTTCTGAGTTACATCTAGAGTTCTATGATAGTCACGAGTAGTATTGCCTCTCATCTTTGACAGTTAACACTTCCATCCTTGAGAAGGTGAAGAGTAGATATTTTTCATATTCTAAAGTATTGGTACTCTGTGAGAGTATATCAAGAGATAACCCGCCTTCATATTTTTATATGGATAGAGACAATGTCCTGTGTCTACATGGACATATCTGGGTTCCTACTGATATGAGAGAGGACTTGATGCGTGATTCCCACACTTCTCAATGGGAATTTCATCCAGGAATATCAAAGATGTATCAAGACATGTGATTCCACTATTGGTGGCTTGGGAAAAGTGTCATATAGAAGGATTTATCACTAGGTGTTCCACCTATCAGTAGGTGAAGGAGGAACACCAAAGAACTATAGGCTTGCTACATCAGTTTCCAATCCAAGAATGGAAATGGGAAGTTGTTTGTATGGATTTTTTAGTCATCTTAACAAGGTCACCAAGGGGTAGCAATGCTATTTGGGTAGTCATCAACCGACTAATGAAATCATCCCACTTCATTCCTGTTCAAGAGACTTTCTCAGTTGATGATATGGGATGACTGTATGTCTGTGAGATCATATGACTACACTGGGTTCCATGTACTATCATTTCAGATAGGGATTCTCATTTCACATCATGGTTCTAGCAAGGATTGTGGAGGGCTATGGGAATATAGGTGCTTCTAATCACATATTTTCACCCCCATAACTATGGAAAATCAGAATGGATTATATAGGTTCTAGAGGATATGATCTAATCATGTGTCCTTGATTTCGGCGGTTCATGGGAGAATCATATCCCTCTCATCGAGTTCTCCTATAATAACAACTTTCAGGCAACAATTTAGATGGCTCCTTTTGAGGCCTTATATGGTAGGTCATTTTGTTCACCCTTGTGCGGGCTAGAGGTAGGTGAGGTGGTCCTACAAGATCCGTGTCTTGTTTAGGAGACTTCATAGTTGGATCAGCTAATCAGAAAGTGTATGACTACTGCTCAGTCTAGATAGAAATCTTATGTCGATCCTCATCGATGACCTCTTGAGTTTGAGTTCAGGGATCATTTTTTCTTTTGGGTATCACCATGGATAGGGTATCAATGGTTACGAAATCATGGGAAGTTTTCACCTCATTATGTAGGGCCTTTTGAAATTATAAAAAGAGTCGGGCTGGTAGCTTGTTGGTTGCTACTACCTTAGAGGTACTATGCCATGAATGATGTCATTCATGATTAATATCTTCTCCAGTATCATGCTGATTCATATCATACTTTTGATCTTGAGGAAGTGGAGTTAGATTCAAATTCTACCTTTGAGGAGTATCTGGTACTCATCATTGATAGAAGCATGAAGGCTCTCTAAGGTCATTATGTCCCTCTAGTATGGTTGCTATGGAAGCACGACCGAGTACTGGATGAGACATGGGAGAGGGAAGCCAACATATATACCCAATGGCCATAGTTGATCTCAGAAAATGTTTATCCAACCTTGTAAGGTGAACATGGGGATGAGTTATTTTAAGGGGAAAATATTTTAAGAACCCAGCTTTTCACTCAGGTATGGATCCTTTAAATTTCAGTTTAAATCTATACTTTGGACCTTTTGCAGATTCCTTTTTAGTTACTAATGTTCTTAGGGGTGCCTAGGGAAATTTCAGTTCCCATAACCTATATTTTGGGAAAACTGGATAGGTCACATGGTTAGCACATTGTTGAAGCGCGGTTTGGCTAACCGTGCAGATTGAAATTTTTGGACAAAACCACCTCTCACGTTTTGTGTATGGCTGTGTGGCCTAAAAATTAAATGTACCCTTTCTACCTAGAATTACTTGCACAGTTTGTGTATGGTTTTTCAAACCATGTGGACAAACCGTTCACAGGATAATTTTCTAGGAAAATTTATAGTTTTCCCTTAATGATCTAGTAATCCTCCTTCTTCCTCCTAATACGAGAACCAGTGGGATTAACCACTTTTTTATCTAAATTTGGAGTTTTTTGAAGATAAATGTTAAGTATTCGAATATACCCTTCATCTAGGATTCGATTGAGCTTCCATTATTTGGGTTGGATGTGCAGCGGTAAGTACTCAAGTCCTCTTGAGTCGTTCTCCTTCCCTTTTTCTCTCGATTGAGATATCGAGGTACAAGAATTTTTCTCTTTCTCTTAGATCTACTCTAATCCGAGCCAAATCAAGGGAAAATACCAGAAAAGTAGAGTGATAAAACCCTAAGGTGGGTTGTCACGACCTGTCCTCGGGGCCCGTGTCGTGACTACCCCAAGCCCGCCTTCCATAGTCCAGGGGCTAGTGACTAGCACCAAAGACATAAATTCCAGAAAAAGGGAAGGCATTGCCTTTATAAAAGTACACAAACACAACAGAGTACACAAGTGAAGTAAATACTAAGTAAAACTGGATAAAAAGTAAGTGTTGAAAATTAAATGGGCCAGTATACAAACCCAACTAAAAGTACAGTACAACTGAAAGGAAAGTACAACAATAGTAAAGTAAAATAGCAACACTGAGTCATCCTCTAGAAATCCCACCTGAAGGGTGGGTATAGATAGTCTCCTCGACTCCTCAGGTCTGGTCGTCCGCTCTGTGTATGTCCCACCAAGTGGTCCACCTCTGCGTACCGTCCAGCTCCACAAGACTCCACCTCGATCAGTGTTGTCCATCATCTACATCCAACACAACGTAGTGCGGGCATAGCCCATGCAGGGGTGAGTATACGATACTCAGTAGAGATCCCGAGACCCTCAAAGGTCTCTTAGAATCCACAAATTATAAACTACAAAGGAAATATACAAACACGTAGTATCAACCAAATCTACTTAGGTATATGCCCAAACATATACCTAAGTCATCAATTCTAATTTTTCTCCAACTCACGAGCCCAAGTACAACCCAGTCCACACTGGAAAGCACAACCCAGTCCACACAGGAAAGAAAGTCAATCACATCGATGATAATGACTAAAAGTCAAGACTCAGCTCACACAGGTATACTACTCATGAAGAGGGGTGGAGATGATAGATGTAGCCTCTGAATCATCTCCCCTGCCGAACCCATGTAGGATCCAAGTACAGAAGTCTTCACTGCCGAACCCACATAGGATCCAAGTACAATAACCATCGCTGTCGAACCCACATAGGATCCTAGTACAGTCTTCATCACTGCCAAACCCACGGAGGATCCATGTACAGTCGTCCTCGCTGCCGAACCCACGTAGGATCCAAGTACAGTCGTCATCCTCATCGAACCCACGGAGGATCCTGGCACGATAGTCATTGCAGTCACAACCAGCTCTAGGGTTCCCGCACACAGTGTACTCGATTCCAGGAGGGTCTACTCCATGAGTAAAGGGAGGTTGATACATCAACTATCACGAAGTCCCGAGTTGATGTACCCTGAAGGTCCGCCTCATCATAGGGTTATAAACCAAAAAAACGTGTCCAAGACACTCAGTATAAGGTAACCAATCCATTTTCCAAAAAGTACACAGCATTTTGGTATGGTTACACACCGTGTCTTCAGACCTCGGGTACTTCTCGTGTACCACAGCCCATGTCAAAGGTTTGTTCATGTAAAAATGTAAGTACACGGCGTGTGGTATAGTTACACACCGTGTCCAAACATCTGGGGTCGGCTTCGTGTACGCTGGTCATGTGCACGTACACAGCCTCAACTCGTGTTCTCAAACCTGTGTAATTGGTACACAGGTTGGCCGTACCACTGGCCATGTCTGGCCGTGTGATAGTGTACAAGCCTATGTAATCCACACTGTGTCCGTTTATCCCCGGGTTACACGTCGAGTCTCAGGAAGCTGTTTCTACCATTCTGCGTAGAGAGTACACGTCGTGCCTCTTGGTCATGTACTTCTGTCTGTGTCCATATATTTCCCAAAATACACATTGAGTATCACATAGCCACTACCTCTTTTCAGTGTGGAAAGTACACGCCATGCGACCGAGGTCATACACCGTGTGTTAACCATCTGACGTCTGAAACCCTAGTCGCAGAATGTCCGTACTACACAGTGTGTTCTCCACAAGTACATGTCATGTAGTCTGGAATTTTCCAGAAAACGACGCCTCTGGCTAGCGCTCCTCCCTTGATGATGGTTCATCATTCCGATCATTCGTTCGTCATGAAAATTCAGACATTAGGTCACCCTGTTGTACCAAGTCGATTCCGATGCTTTCGGGCTTCTGATCGGCTCCGAAAACACATTTTGAATTCTCACTCGAAGAACGGTCGAGGAACGGTCCATCCCGTTCTAGTATGAACTGTCACCTGCTATCTTCGTCACACCTCCGCTAGGTTGCTGTGATGTTGAGTCTTCAATTTTGGGATTGTTTCATCGCTTAACAAACTCATAATGATCCGTTATTGGTCACCCATGAAGAACATGAAGAACCACCAATAATCACAATATTGGTGGAGGATTCAGACCATGTTAGTTTGGCCCGGTCTCTTCACATTAGTTCGGTAGCAGGCGGTTAAAGAGAAAAAATCAAGAGGGAAAGAAGATTCAATCATTGATCCAATCAAAACACACCCCTACATCAAAAAGAATTTCATGGTTGACAAGAGTCGTGAATGACGGTGTTGTTTTCATCGTCGTCGGTGTGCACCCGAGGAAGTGAAGTCTCCTCTTTTGTCACGGAGAGAAGAAGAGGATGAGGAACTGCGGTTTCTGAGTCGATGTTCTTCATCAGAGAGTTGGTGTTATTCAACAAAGAAGATGAAACTTTCTTCAAAACTCAAGATCTTTCTCCCCAAAATATCAACACAACAAGTCAACCCAAAAATAAAATAAGTCTTCTCCTTATTTTATTTAATCTTGACATGCATTTTAAAAATAAAAATTTCAAACACTTAATTAATGAATGAAAGAGTTTCAATTAATTAATTAAGGTGTGTGTTGGCATGAATTTAAGTGGGAAAGTGGAAAGGTTATAAATTAAAAAGGAAGTTTTCATGTAACTAACATGGAAATTCAAAGGAGTAAAGGAGTTATGGAATGTGAAGGGTTGGGGCTCATGTGGGCCCCACCTCACAATTATCCTCACATGGGTAGTTAGGAACTAGTGGGTCCCACCCTAACTCCCTCATTTAGGATATAAACACTTAGATATAAATAAAAAATGTTCCACAATTTTTATTCACTTCATATTTAAACCAAAAAATTAAACTTCTCCTCCCATGAAAACACAATTGCAGTAAAGGTCCACTTAAGCAATTACCAGAATTTCGAGTTCGTCGGTGCCCTTGGATTTCAATTCTAAGCATCAGTTCAAAAGATATAAATTCTCATTCGTTTGTTCACTGAACGTACCCGAGCTAAACTTTGAAAAATTATTCTGGGCACACCGGGCCTCGGAATCAGGTGCTGTCAGAAACTGCGTACTCATAAAATCCCAAAGTATTTATGAAAAAAAATCCTTGAAATTTCTAGTCTTTACATGGGTGTTCTATAACTCATCCCTAAAGATCATTGGTTTTTAAATTTTTCATGTGGGGCCCACAGATTTCATCGGGTGTCATTTATAGAATTTATATGCCATGTTTATAATCATTAGAACTATGTAGTTATGATCTTTCCAAATATGTGATTAGCTTTTAGTGGATACACCCACAAATCCATACCTTCCATGTCAAAGGTTATGCCATATTTTATGTTTAGTGTTTTGACACGTTTGAGTCGTTGTTCAGATGTGCCTTGGCTTGGACACTCTAAGGGTAATATTTTCTATATTAATTACATTGATTTATATTGTCAATTTCATAATGAAAAGTACCATGTTTGCATAACACTTGAACCACCTAATTTATGTGCTTAAATTTATAATAAAATGTGAAATGTGAATTGGAATGTATACTAAGTATATGGATTGGACTTAAATGTAAATGAATAGTAGGTTATGTATCCGTACCACCCCTTTCCACATTAATAGAAGGTAGTGGGATGAACCTAGAATATGGAAGATGATTTAAATGGGTTAAATAAATGGTTTCATACTACTTGTCCTCATCACACTAATGAAAGGCAAGGTTTGAACCAAATGACTTGATTAAAAGGTTGCATGTCACTTGACCTTATCAAACTAATAAAAGGAAAGGATTGAACTGAATAAAACATTACATGACTTCTTAATTAAATAGAAATGGATTGACTCGATCTCCCCTTGGATTTTAATCACATAATTCCATGAGTACTCGAGAAACCCATTTTGATTCAAGGATATAGCTTTCTTAGGTTGAAACCCACCTAGATCCTAATTCATAACTATTCTTGGATGCTCAGTATAACACCATAAGATCCCTTCATATTATCATAGGATTCCTTGGATACACTCATTCGATCCAGCATTAACAAGTAGGTTACATTATTACAGTCTATAGGACCTGGTCACTTCTTTGCTTTATTTTACCTTGGACGATCATCTTGGATTTGGTAGGCACGTTATTATGGAATGACTATGAACAGGATCCTTGTATTACACTCATACCCATTCCAGGATACATTTATTACTGATTTGGTGACCCTTGAGGAATACATCGCCTTGGTTATTACCTTGGGACTTCACTATTAAAGATCATTACTGGTTTCCTTGTAACATATTGGAACCTTCTTTATTTATACTATTATGATGTGATGTCTGTGTTGGATATTCCTCATGAGACCAATCAATCTAAAATTGGTAATTACTTAATTAAATGAACTAGTTACATGTTAAGACACCAGCTAAGGGCTGAAGTAGGTACTTGGGTATTTAGTTACACTGTACTTCTTTACTTTATATATGCATGCTTACACACTATTAAGTTTCTATTACTTGGGTAGGATGTTACAGACACAATTTGTGGTGGCACACTGAGATTTATCTCACACCCTCTTTGGGATCATTTGGTACTCGTGTAAGATTATATGGTTACAGGTGTTGACAATGGGAAGCATACAAATTCAAACACTTGATTTATTACTGTTTAGTATAGAGCTTGATAGTTGATGACTGAGCTGAAGATCGGGATACTTGGGATAGTATTTTATTTCCTTTACACTATTGTGTAAATTTTTATGCCTTCTATCTTGTATCCATGTTTTCCAATTTTTTATTGACATGATATATCATCAGTTATTGAATGTTATTCCAGTTTTTTGAGTTATTGTTATTATTGTCTCTATTTTCTATTTTTCCTTCTGTTTACTTATATTTCTTCCATTATTTACTTATGTTTAATTCCATCCTCTATGCTACATTGCGGTGATGATGGAATAGTCTCCCAACTGAAACACCCTAGGCCCTCACTGCTAGTCGGCAGCCTCTGGAATTCGGGTAGATTCTCTTGACGCCATGTGGCCCATCAGGCTCGGGGTACCCATTGAGTGGAATTCGGGTCCGAGACATCACATAAACCATTGAGTTTAACCCTAATTTTGAACCAAGCCTAGATATTCAAGTCACTATGACAATGGTGGGAATAGAAATAAATAAATTGGTTGGAGTAGTTTTAAAAAAGAGGTTAAGGGCTGCATACGCTCATGCACGATGGGATTCCATAAAATACAGGATTCCAACCCATCATCCTAGAACTCCCAATTATTTCAAACAACTTTAAGATCAAACCTTCTATCATCCAAATGATCTTAAATAATGTAAAATTCACCGAAGTACCACATGAAGACCTGAATGTATATCAAGGAAGATTTTTTGATCTCTGAGACACATTCCAATTCAAAATAAATTTAAGAAATGTAGTAATCCTATATATTTTCTAATTTTTCTTATGTGAGAAAGATTAGGATTGGATCCAAAGCCTTCCTACACATTCCATCACTATATGGGATGAGCAAGATAGGAACTTTCTCACCCGCTTCTTCTCACGTTCTAAGTCGATGTCCATGTGGATAAATATTCAATATTTTTTTCAATTTAAAGTTAAATCACTCTACTCTGCATGGGAATGTTACAAAGTAATGACTATTAAATTACCCCATCAGGGTGTAGATCTATGGTTGCTAATAAAAACTTTTTATAGGGTTTTGTTTTGGGAAACATATTGATTTTGGATGCTTAAGTTAGAGGATCACTAATAAATAATTTACCTGAATAGAGCTATAGCTTATTAGATGAAATGGTGAGAAATAGTTTCAAGTGGAATGGTAGAGGGATGCAATGAAGAGGTGTTAACATGATCAAGAATAAGAACTAGATAACAACATAGATGGAATCACTTATTAAGAATATTTACATGATGATTAGCCAACAGAAAAAATCCCCAAGGTAATTATATGAGATAAGTCAATTATGATGATTAAAATCATGGTAATCAATTTCAGAGTTGGATTCCACAGTAATAGCAAGCACAAAGATATAAATAAAGTTCACTATGGTACAAAAAAATTACACCAAGGTCCCACACTAGCAAGCCATGTCCATGTGTTTGAAGATACATTGGACACATTTATGACCATGATCGGGGTGGTAATCAAATATATAAAGAAAGAATCAATGAAAAATGTTACACTATGAAATTTAGAACGTCAAGTAGGACAAATCACTATATTACTTAAAGATAGGGCAAGAGGAGAACTACTCAAATTCCATGAAGTGTTTATACATGAAGATTTAAAATTCATTTACCTAAAGAGTATAAAAATAACTCATGATCATCCTAAACCAAGAAAGAGACATAAATCCATAAAAAAATTGAATGGATAGAATAGATTAAGGAAACTATAGCTAAAGAATCTAAAAAAGAACCATTGAAATTCAAGTCGAGTCTTCCTTTTCCAGAATGAATGGTACAAGTGAAGATCAATGCACAGAAATGTAAATTTTGGGAACATTTTAAAAAATTTTATATTAATATTCCTTTTTCATAATTCGTCACAAAAATTTTGATATATGAAAACTTTATGAAAGAAATAGTAACCAATAAGAAGAAGCTAGAGGAAATTGGCACCATACCACTCACATGTGAGTGCTCAATAGTGGTATCAAGAGACCTTCCAAATAAGAACTATGATCCAAGTAGATTTTCAATTCCCTTATTTATCATAGCTAAAAAATTTAGAAAATCATATAGTGACTTGGGTGAGAGTGTCAATATCATGTCATACACAACTTTAAAGATTTTAAGACTAGAAGGATTGAAGCCCACTAAAGTTAGACTCCTAATGGTATAATAAATAGTGAAGTACCCCCAAGGGGTTATCAAAGATATTCTGATTAAAGTCAACAAATTCTAGTTTCCAGAAAACTTCTTAGTTCAGGATATGGAAGAGGAGTGGACTCCACTTTTTCTAAGGATATCCCTTTTAGCCACTGGGTATACACTAATTTATTTAAAAAGTGGATAACTCTATATTATAGTTTTTTATGAACGAGTCAGTTTCAATATTCATCAAGCGATGAAGAACCATAATGTAAGGGAAGAAAGTTAGTTTTTAGAAGAAAAAAATACATGAAGTTGGGGGTATTTATGAAATTGAAGAGGTACATGAGATAGATACTAATTTGAAAGGGGGTTATCAATATAAAAAAAATAAGAATGAAAATATATAAGTTCATACCACTAACACAAAAGCAGTGACTGAATCCACTAAGTTTGAAAAAGTTCAATATGTATAGATGATACATAACCTTCCATTTATTTCTTCAAGATTTTGAAATAAATATTTGATAAACCTAATAGAAATCAAGAAATTATTACCATTAATAAGAATTAAGCTATTTAAAGTATGAGTATAGGGGAAAACCTACATGGAAAAGACACAACTGAGACCATTTATGGACCTAGATGAGGTAAAAAAAATTCAATCATTTGTAACTTGAGATGAAGGTAAAGTATGTAAGGTCATGCCAATGATGTTAAAAAAATATATTCCAAGACTAAAACTAATTTTTTTGTGTTTTTATTTATTTATTTTCTATTTTTGGAGGCATGCATGAAATCACCCCAAATTATTTTAAAATTTCAATAATTATGACATATCCTTTCACCTATTTATTTTTATTCTACAGGGTCCTCCACCAATTTCTCTTTAATTTTATTTATTATTTATTTTCTTTTATTCCTTCTCCATTACTCCCACATCACTATGATGAGGGGGTAAAACCCACCTTGTGATAGGTTTATGTAGCCAAAGGAGGAATGTGTCATTATATTTATTTATTTATATTCATGTTTGGGATTGCATAAATTTTTTTATTCAATTACAATCCCTTTCTTTTCTTTTTATCATGACCATTATTAATTAAATCTGAAAGGGATTTTAAAATTTTGCAACTGGTTACCCTAAATTGAGGCATGACCATTTTCACATTTTGGGAAACTAGGTTTAAATATGGTATCAAGACAAAATAGATTTAGAAAAACCCTAAATTACCAAACTAATTGGAATAGGGTATTTCCATGTTGAGGAAGGGATACCATAACCATTCTATCCACCTCATCTTGACTCTAAATCCAAACATGGATTAATCAATTTTTTTTCTAAATTCCAATTACGCCTGAACCCTAAATATAAAAAACCCAATCACACATTCAAAATATGATTTTTCCAAACAATCAATCTTCTTTAACCTCATTCGGCTTCCTTCAAATAAATCAAACCCATATCGCCTTCACCACTTTCTTCATTTTAATTAAATCAATTATTTTAAAAACCTAATTAAACTAATTTCACCATCTTTTTAGGTTTGGCCTTGACCTATTGTTGGTATATTCATTTTAATTGACTAATTTACTAGTTTTATTTTTTATAAATATTTTATTTTGATTAAACACATAGGGAAATAAAGAACTTCTGGGAGGAAACCTGAGTTTTTTGTGTTTTCCTTTATTTTCTGTTTTTAGAAGCTTGCATGCACACACCCAAAAAAAATTAAAATTTTATTAATTATAGACTATGATTCACCTAATTATTTTTATTTTTTTGGGCCATCAATAAAATGGAAAGAAACGGGAGAAGAAGTTGTAGGACCAACTCACATCAAGAACATCATTCATGTTATAAAATATTGTGAATACGCATTATGAAATTCATTTACTTTTTTTAAATCATTTACCTTCCTACCCCATGCCTCAAGGTCGTTTGATCCTAAATGGTGAATCCATCATGATTATTTGTGATTTTGTATCTAATCAGTAGTGAAATTATATTCCTTTGCTAGATTTTGGTAAGTGACATGTTCTTGAGGTATGTTTTGAACTCTATATACAATTATACCCTTCTAATGAGAGGAAAATTTCAAAGTGAGGTAGATTGAAAATTTCATGCATATTACTAATGAATTTAAAAATAAAAATGGATGAATTAAAATAAATAGATTTTTAAAATAAAGAAAATTAAAATAACCAATTGTTTTTTTATTTTAAAAATGTGGCATTAATAAATTTTTCTATATGATGCTTGAATATCTAATTTCCCATTTTATCATTGATTTTATTGATATTGAGTTTAAAGAATGGTAAGTTGAACATCCTTTGTAGTATATTGAGATTACATCCTTGAGGGAAAATTTTAATTCAAGTGTGGGGGGTTTTTAAAATCTTATTTCATGCATGATTTTTTATATATAAATACATCACATTTAATATATAAATAATTAATTATTTCACAGATATTTAATATATTTTCTCATATTTAGTAGGATGAATCAATTTGTGGGAAATGAGAAAAATAATCCAAAATCAATCATAATTTCCACTAAAATATGGATACCCATGATAAATGATGTTGATGGGATACTTCTGGGGGTCAAAACTGAAGAAAATAGGTGAAATTGGAAAAATCAGACTATGAAACCACTTTATGCTTTGAAATCATTTCAGGATATGACACCATTTTAGGGTGTGAAACCATTTCAGGCTATGAAACAATTTTAACATATGAAAAAAATTCATGCTATTAAAATATTATACATAGTTAAAAATTACATGTGGGGTAAAATTACACATGGTGAAAGTAATAGGAAGACACAAAAAATGTCTAGATTCAACACAAATGGATGTGGTCACCTAATTTGTGACCTCGAGAACACATAAAATCACTTTATGACCCATTTATTATATAATTTAATACTAAATAATCCCTTTAGGAGTCAATAAATTTAGGTTTGAGCTGATTTAACCAGTAAGATATCTGAAGACCAAAATCTAGAGTGAAAAGTTTCACTCCTACAGGGTCCCCCACCAATTTCTCTCTGGTTTTCTTTATGATTTATTTATTCCTTCCTTTAACATTACTCCCTCATCACTTGGATGATGTGGTAAATACCACATTATTATAATATTATTTATCTAAAAGAGGTATGTTTTTTTGGATTTATGTGTTTTTATTCATGTTTTAGATTACTACAATTTGTTTATTCAATTCCAATCACTTTATTTTCTTTTTATCATGACCATTGTTAATTGAATCTAAAATGGAATTTAAAATTTCACAACTAGTTACCCTAAATTGAGGCATGACCATTGTCACATTTAGGGAAACAGGGATTAAATATGGTATCAAAAAAAACTTGATTCTAAAAAACACTAAATTATTAGATCAAGGAAAATAGAAGATTTCCACGTTAAGGATGGGATACCATGACCACTGGACCCACCTCAACATGAATCTGATACCAAACATGGATTAATCAACTTATTTTATAAAATATAGTTGAACTTTCACCCTAAAAATAAAAAACCCCAACACACTTTCAAAATCTGATTTTTCCAAATAATCAATATGCTTCGTCTTTATTCACCTTCATTCAAATCGATCAAACCCATCTCTCTTTCACCTATTTCTTCTTTTTAATTAAATAAATTATTTTAAAAATTTAATTAATCTAATTTCTCTATCTTTTTGGGTTTTACCTTGACCTTCTACTATATTCATTTAAATTAATTTCACAGTTTGAGTTTTTATAAAAAAATTATTTTGTTAGACCCATAGGGAAATAACAACACCCTCTAGGCCCATCACGTGTATTGCAGATATTGAAATAAATATTATGTAGTGCGTCTATTTTAAACTTATTTATTATGTATTTAATCTCCCAAAGATACTATACATTTAGATTTATAGTGGTTTTTATGGGTTTTTATGATATAAATCAAGTAATAATTTTTGTATGAGACTCAGTTTATTATAGTTGGTATTAAAAAATGAATATTTATTATTTTGGATCTATTTAAACAACCTAATGGGAAATAGACTATGAATAACCTATATTGAAACCTATAAATTCATAAAATATGATATACATATCATTTATGATTTATTCCTTCTAATTTCATAGTATTCTATTTTATAAACTTATTAATTTGAGTATTCTCATCTCTAGAATTATTATGGTTTTAAAAAATTATTAAAACCAAAATCAAATGGGGAAAGGTATGATTATTATCTATTCATGAACTCTAAATATCCTATATAATTATAACACTATGCATTATTTTATATCATGAAATTTTATTAGGAAAATTCAAACACCACCTCAAGACATAGAGGATTAGTTATTGGTAAAAACACGAAGTAGTGAAATTGTAGCATCTCAAGTAAATAACTCCTCTCCAATTAACATTTCTGGGAAGAATATCCCAAAACACCTTATTATACCCTCTTTAGTGTACTTTTATGTTATTTTGGGCATGCATTGGTGGTATTGATATAGATCTAACATCAAATTATTAGATAGGGAAATCACTTTCCATATCCCAAATCATCCCTCAATTATATACAATTAAAAGGATAATAATGACTCCCCTTTGTAAAATCCTTCTCAAACATGGATATTGTCTCCTTATAAGTAATAATAGATTGTTCAAATGATAGATACAAAGGATAGGATCATCCTTGAAGACATTCCCTATTATATGGGGATATATTGATATATTCTCAAAGGAGTTGAATGGTCTTCCTTCTAATGGAAAGGTTGATTTTTCTATTAAACTTATACACGGAGATCTAACCATATCCAAGAGTCCCTATAGAATTTCCCCTATTGAACTAGAATAAATAAATAAGAAAATATAAGAGAATCTGGAAAATGGTTCCTTACACCCAAGTGCTTCACCATGGGGTGAATCGGTCCTCTTTTTCATAAAGAAGGATTGGTCATTGCATATCTACATTTATTATCATGAACTCAACAAAATCATGGTAAAGAAAAAGTATCCCCTACCATTTTTTAATGAATTATTAGATCAACTATGAGGGGACAAATACTTCTCTAAATTGGATATTTGGTTAAGATATCATTAATTAAAGGTGAAGAAGGAGGATATTCCCAATACTTCCTTTGGTACAAGGTATAGACAATATGAGTCTATAGGGAATCCATTTTGAATCAAAAATGGTCCAAAAAATTTCATAGTCTTGATAAATAGATTATTTAGATATTACGTTAAAAAAATTATAGAGGTCTTCACAGATGGTATTCTCATATAATTTAAAATCAAAGTAGAACATGATTATTTAATTATTATATTAAATACTTTAATAAATTAGGATATATATACAATTTATAGTAAATGTGACTTTTAGATAAGGAAAATAACATTCTTGGGGAATATTTTCACATGAAAGGGGATATTTGTGGATCCTTCAAATTCAAAGTTAATTGAGGAATGGCCCAATCCAACATATGTAATGGTGATATATGGTTTCCTTGGATTATTTGGGTAATATCAATGATTTTTAAGGAACTTATCGCAATTGTAAAACCCATTAAACTAGATAACTTAAAAGGGGGTAAAGTTTTTTTGGAATGATAAATGTGACGAGATCTTCAAGGAGTTAAAGAAGAGGCTAGTCCCTAGAGTTGTACTCACACTAACCTTGAGTAGGGAAGGCGTTATGATATACAGTGATGCATTAAAGAATGGTTTGGGTTTTTACTCACGTAAAATTATAAAGTAATAGTATATATTTCAATACAATTAAAGGTTCATGAGAAAATTTACCGGACACATGATCTAGAGCTGGATACAGTAATCTTAACATTGAATACTTGGAGGAATTGTCTCTATGAAGAGAAGTGTGATATACATAAAAATAATAAAATCTTAATTTATATATTCATATATAAATATCTCAACATTATCCAATAAAGATAGTGAGATCTAATCAAGTACAATTAATACTCAATCCATTATCATCCTGGGAATGTGAATAAAGTGGTGGATTATATAATTAGAAAATATCTTAAAACCTTATCCAAGATGAGGATTAATAAGCATCCAATATTTTTAAACATACAAAGGGTAAACATAATAATCATAGAGTAAGGAAAAACATCCCACCTTATAGAAAATATTGCTCAACCATTCATTTTTGTGTAGATTAAGAAATATTAAAGGGGGGATAAGAAGATATAAAAAAAGGTTGATTAAATAAGGAAATGGAAAGCCTAAAATTTTAGTATTGATAAAGAAAGATTTATGAGATTTTAGACATGGTTATGTATACCATAAAATCCTAAGATAAGGAAATATCTATTAGATGATTCGCATAGCTCAACATTCTTTATTCAACCTATAACCACAAATATGTATATAGATATATAAGAGAAATAATGGTGGGAAATATTAAGAATAATATTACTTAATATACATAAAAGTGATTAGTATACCAATAAGTGAAGTTCAGAAGGAAAAAATCTAAGGGGTTGATTCAATTGTTACCCATTCCTATATGGAAATAGGAAAACATTGCCATGGTTTTTTCTATGGGTTTTTTAAAGACAACAAAATGAAATAATATCAAATGGGTTGTATTGGACTATCTTATAAATACCACTCACTTCATCTCCATTCAATAGGACATCTCACCAAATCATATTAAAAATATATACATTATAGATATGGTGAGACTACATGAAACACCAACATTGATTGTATCAAATTGAGGTTTGAGGGTCACCTCAAAGTTTTTGAAAAGAATTCAACATAACTTGAATAAATTGTTGAACTTAAATATGACATATCATCCTCAAACATATGGATAATATGAAAGGACTATTTAAATTATAGAAGAAATTCCCAGAGTCTACTCTATGTACTTCAAATGAGGTTGTGATAAACATCAACTTTTGGTCAATTTATCATACAATAATAGCTTCCACTAAAGCATTCATATGGTTCCTTATGAATCCCTCTATAGGAAGAAATGTAGAACACAAGAATTTTGGGATGTAGTTAGCAAATTTAAACTATTGGGACCTAAACTAGTTGATTAAATGGAATAGATAGTAAAATTCATTCAACAACACGTCAAAGCAACACAGAGTCGATAGAAAATATACACTGATAATCATCAACGAGACCTGGAGTTTGAAGTTAGAGAGAAAGTTATCCTTCACATATTTCTATGGATGTGGGTTATGTATTTAGTGTAGAAGGTAAATATAATTCCTATATACATTATCCCATTTGATATTCTTGATCACAATAGAGTTATGGCCTATCGACCATCATTACCACCAAACCTATCTCAGATGTATGATGTATTCCATGTATCCTTCTTAAGGTAGTGCATACCAGATTCATCGCATATACTAAATCCAGAGGTGGAATAGTTGGAGAATTATCTCTCTTACGAATAGAATTTTGTTTAGAACTTGGACTATAGACACAATGTTCAATGTAATAAGGCAACTCACCTTCTCAAAGTAATGTGAAGAAACCATAAGTATGAATAGGAAACACATGAACCTGAGGAAGCAATGAAATATAATTACCCCTATATATTAGTGTTTGGAATGAAATTTTTAGTATGATCTTTTATAATTAATAAAATCGTGATTCCATCTAAAATGGAACCTGAACCAGGTCACCATAAGGCCTGAAGGGTTTTCTTCATCCCCATAGGCTGGAAACTAGTACTTGGGAATCACAGAACATGCACTGGGAATTATTTATCCCTCATATGTCATTATAAATATATAAATAAATAAATTAGATAACCCATACAGATGGGGTATCTAAATAAGCATCCAAACAATCATAAATTTGAATCCATACATTAAGAAAATGGTTTAAGAAGATACACATAAAGTCTAAGAACAAAAATACACTAGGATAAGGTGGAAAACACAAACCCTAAACTAAAACAAATCCTTAAACAACTCCAAAAGGCCTCTGCATAACCCATGCTCACCAACCAAACACAAAATCTCCCTCGAATGAGAAAATCATAAGGAATCAAAAAAAAATAGACCTGGAACCTATAAAATATAGGCATAATCTAAATAACCCAGTTGGTCTCCACTTGCTAAATCTATACAACCAATTTCATATTACATCCTAAAAAATGATAGTTTGAAATGAAATAGAAAAATATAAATTTTTCATAAGCCTTTACATTAAAAAATATTACATAATCATTATATTAAAACTATATTTTATTATTTATTTTTAAATTAAAATAATCACTTTTCAAACATGTTTTCTACCAGCCAAAGACACTTTTTCCAAACCACCATTTTAAATTACCACTTTAAAAACATTTCCTAATCATAAAATTTTTAATTACATTTTTGAACCCAAAAGATTGTTTTAAATTTAAACAGTTTCAAAAAACATCCATGAAACCCATTTTACAATTGAATCTAGGCATGACACCCTAAAACCACAATTTGAAAACACACAAACACTAAAGTTTCAAAAAAACCATTTCTAATTTCTAATAAAAACACTCTAAAATCTATTTGAAAAACATATATTCAAATTTAAAGAAAACTCCTTTATAAATCAGGATGAAATAGTTTAAATGCACACTAAAACCAAAATTTCACTTTCCTTATTTTAAAACATTTCAAAAATAAATTTTCAAAACATTTTAAAAGTAGTCCAAAATATAAGGAAGAGGGAAAGAACACAAATAATCACCATTATTTCAATGTCACTTACTAAGGGGAAGAAGAAAACAAGTAAATGGGTGTCAAAAACCATAAAAGAAGTATTGGATCCAACAAAGTAAATGAAATCCCTTAAATGATCATGATTAGAATCATAGCATCATGGGATATAACTAATGGGATTTAGAATGACTTAGATTTACCCTAGTAACTAAGTGAGTACAAAAAGTTTTAGAATCTATCTTGATATTCAATAGGACCAAAAGAACAAGTTTTGGAAGCTCTCATGTTCTTCTATGTGCCTAACATTCAAGAGCTCACTCAACCACTTTGAAAACATCTTTTACTTGGGCACCCTCATTCCCCTAGAGAATGTTCCATCTATGGGAAATGTCAGTCCACATGGACAATCTCTCTTAACCAGTTAATAACCTAGACTTGGACTTTAGCTGCCTAATCCAACTATACACACACCCAAGGTCTCTTATTATAAGTAAAATAGAGGTGATCACAAATAAACCATCACATAATTCAAATAAAAATAATTTCAAATTACTCATGCCTCACTTCCTATACCTTCATAAGAAATAATCCTATTAACATCTATGGATAAGTAGTATGTAATAATACATCCATATAAAACATCCCCTCACAGCATTTCAATTCACCAAAAGCATAAAAATAGTCAAATGAGGCTGAAATAGGGTTTCATGACTTTAAGGAAAACTTTTTTTCCCATAAAGTTACAAATTGGCCTTTTTTCAAAACACACATGGGATTCTAAGACAACTCACACTATTTTTAAATCCTATCTCAATACACTCTTAAGACCAATTTTGTTAAAACATTTCTCAAAACTCATTTTTAATATCACACTTCAATTAAAAGAACCTTTTAAATATTTCAAATCTATCAAAAAGTGTTAAAAAATTGACATGGGTCAACACACCCCTCTCAAAACAAACAATCCATTTCAAGAACTTTAAGAAATTTAAACCATATCAAATACTTGGTTTAAAAATAAATTGATACAAAATTTATATTTAAGAATTTAAGATACCATAAATAACCACTTTAAAAACACTCACATGTTTTTAAATTCTAATTAATCATTATTAAAAACACTTGGAATGGAAATAATTCCATGACAAGGGTTAAAAACATTTTAAAATCACCATTTATCCATTAAGGGACACATACATGGGTATACCTTTAATAAATAAATATTTAAAACACACAATAATTGAATGGAATGTAATATAAATTTATGATAAGGAAATTCCTACCTCGGTTCAATAAAAAACAATCCATAAGTTTTTGCATTCATTGGAAAACACCCAACCAATCCACAAGAGTTCCTTCTCAAGCCCTAACAAGAAAAACAAAAACTATTAAATCCACACTAACCCTAATTCCAATCCCCATAGATTCTATGGTTAATTAGAGAAACTAAAATCAATATAAAAGAGGATATAAAAGAGAGGTAGTGGCTTGGAAGGACTTACCAAGAGGGAATCTTCTTGAAACTGAGTTGGAAGGCCATTAAAAAAGAAATGAGGAAGGGAGGAAACTTCTATGAGAGGTGATCCTAGTCCACTCAAGTGAGAGGGAGATGAGAGGAGGGTTTAAGGGTTAAAAATAATTTAGTGTAAATTAATGAATTTTAAGTTTTAATGAATATGGGTAGGACATAAAGTTAAGCCACATGGTTTATTAAATCATTCCCCAACTATATAGTCCTCACTTGACATGATTAGGCATTGTAAATGGTTTCCCCCAAGGCCCCACACAATATGAATAACCATGTTCCAACCATGATAAATGGAAATATCAAATTAAAGACCCATATTTCATGCTTTCACATGAATTTCCAAACCATGCACAATTCGTGCAAGTAACACCCTGAGATTTTGTGAAATATTTTATTTTGAATTAAATTAATTTTTTTGATATTTTTCATTTCACGCAACCCTAAATTTAGATTTCATTATAAGAAAGAACTTGTTTTTATCTTGAATTAAATACAACACTAAGTTTATCTTGAATTAAATGAAACACTATGTTTGTCTTATAATACCTAGTTTAGCTTACATTACACACAACACAGATTTAAAATGAAATGTGACATACTATTAAAATATTATTATTTAACATGATAGTTATCACCTAGCCATTGGAATGGTGGGTATGAATAGGATTAAACAAATTATAAAAATATTTATTACATAAGTATATGTAATTAATTATTTTATTACAAATTAATTAGAAAGTAAAACAAAAACTATTTTAAAATAAATGAAATCTTTTCCAAAAAACTATTTTTTTTATAAAAACAAATGTGTTTTTCCTCAATAAAATAAATAAAATACTTTTTTTGAATGATTTCAATGAAATTTATATAGTATATATATTCAATAAACTATTTATAAATTTTATTATCAATTTTATAGAAAATATATAAGAAACAAAATCCAATTTTAGGCTTAAAACCCGTATTTTTCTAAAAAGTTGGTTTTTCCCTTTTTATAGCGCGCTTATTTTAAAACTAAAATTTTTCCAATTTTAGAAAATTTATTTGATAAAATAAAAAAAATTAAAATTTTTTATATAATATTTAACTAAGGTTGAATTTTTGGTATTTTTCTAAAAAGTTTCATTTCTTGATGAATAGTGAAAAATATTGAATTTTAATTGAAATTTAAATTTTAACTTAATTTATTTATAAAGTTAAATTATATTTTAAATTGGTTTTAAAGTATAATTAGTTTAATTATACATATATTAATCCAATTTAGGTCATTATAATCTATTTATTATTGAAATTGGATATAAAACCTTTGTATAATTCAGATCATTTTCTCTTTAAAAACCAATTTTTTCATCATGTTTGTAGGATTAATTTCAAATTGAATTTTTATAATTATATGAGTATAATTCAGAAAAATTCATTCTATTTTTTAAAAAAATAATAATTTATATTATATAATAAGGTTGAAATAATTTTTTACCATAATGATTGGTGAAAAAATTTAAAATTAATTATCGCGACTAAGGTTAAAACAGGGTTTTGTGCATTACATGTGTTTGTATGAAAATTAATTTTACACGCACATTGGATTTTTATTTAAAAAATTGTATTTATTATTTATAATAAGTAGTTATAAATTAAATATTAATTATATTTTAATATTATTCTTAAAGGATAAATTATCTAAGTGAATAAAAAGATACTAGTTACCTTGGTAAAAACTATAATGGTAAAATTGAGTAAACTTAAAGACTAAGGAATAACATGATAAAAATATATTTATTTTTTTGTGGTTAAGGTTTTTTAAAACACATAAACTATTAACTCCATTATTTATCTATTTTTTATCCACATTATGAAAGGGATCCCTCCCAATAGTGAATACTTTTGGGTATTTAAAAAAATGCCACTCCTCCTTAATTATAAAAGGGAACTCAGTATCCTCACTTATTCACACCTCACAAGCCATTTGGATCAACCTAACCCTATAAAAATTACTTCCAAACTTCCCTACCCTTATCTTTTAAGAATTATTTTGGGAATAAATCCAACCTAGGAAGGTTTTAGTTAAAATCTAAAGAGGATACCTAAAAAAAGATAATGTTTTTCAACGAGAATATTTATTTTATATATTTCTCCAATTCCTTAAATTATTATTATAAAATGATTATATAATATCCTTGGTATACCATATATACTTATATGATTTTATGTTAATGTTAATAACTAAAACCACACAAACTTCCATAAAATGGGTTACAAAATCATCGTTCGTGTGTACGGAGGACTATCGCTTCGTGAACCGATGTCGTTTTTTTTTCATTACCACCTCTCACAGTTGGAAATAATGATGGATTTATAATTTATATATTATATTTATGTTTTTTATTATTTTATTATAATTTTTTAATTATTAAATCACACATACCTTAATTCTTTCCATTTTGTGGCAACAATATGATGTCGTTCGTGTGCACGGCGGACTACCACCTCACGAAGCGATTTGATTTTTTCACACTTTAAATTGAATGTATTAAGTATGGGTTTAATAAAAATATTTAATATATATGAAATAAAATTTATTCTAGATTTATAATATATATCATTTACTTTTATTTATTTTAACCCAACATGAAAATTAAAAAACAACGTTCATGCATACGTACGACCTACCATCTACATGAACGATGTATTTCATTTCCTATCACTAAATTTTATGTATTGTTATAAATACATATATAATAAATATATATGATATTTATATCATGGTTATCATTATAGATATTATGGAACCATTATCAAATTAATAGGACCAATATTTTAACAAATCAAAACACATATAAAAACCAAATGGTTATTTCCTAAAATGTAACTTTAGCTTGGGATTTTCAATAAAAATTTAATAAAATTTCATAATAAAATCATATATAATATGATATATATGAATATTTTTATTTAATATATTTATAATAAAATTATATTTATTATAAATTAGTTTTGAATGAGTTTAATGGAATTCAATACTTAAGGTGATGGATTTCCATCTCAATTTTTACTTTCTGTGAGACTAATGTAATATTCACAACATATTTATTTTATGTGGTGTATATACTGACCATAAATGTATTTTTTGATGATTTTAAGTACAATTTTTGGTATTTATATATTCAACTTATTATCACTCTTTCATGGGGTTTACGGTCCAAAAGTTACCAAATCGGTAAGAGATTTTTTTCTCAATTTTCCCTCTTTGAGGTGTATGTGATATTGTACACCTATATTCTTTCATGAGGTGTATATAAAGACCCTTAACATGTAATATCATGAACTTATTTATAAAAATAATATTTTAAGTACCATTTTTTTTTATTATGTTATGGTTTTTATGATTCAATGTTACCAAAGTGGTAAATATTTTATGTTACAATCTTCTCTTTTATCGGGATTGTTTATGATTAAGTATACAATGTTGAAATATAATGATCTAACTCTCAATAAACTCATGAATTTTATTATACTATGGTTATGTCATGATAATACATGTTTTCCCATCATTTTACTCTCTTTATGTGATCAATAGTTCACAATAATGTTTTTTATGAAAAACATCTTTTTGGTGGAAAATCATATTTCTTCAAATACCAGGTTTTCTAAAAATGTTTTCAAAAATGTTTTCAAATGATATTTTAATATATTTTCAAGGAAAATGATTTTGAAATTTTTTTATTTTTTAAAAATTGTTCTAGATTTTTTTTTACACCTTCCTTTATAAGTTTCAAAGGTTATTTTAAAAGATAAATATTTTGAAAATGTTTTATGTTTTAAAAAGATTTTTAAATTATTTTCAAAGATTATTTTATTAGATTAAAAATATATTTTCAAACATAATTATTTAAAAACCGTTTTATGTTTTAAAAAGTGTTTTAAATGATTTTAAAATCTCCCTTTATAAGTTTCAAATGTTATTTTCAAAGAAAAGTATTTTGAAAATGTTTTATGTTTTAAAAAGTATTTTAAATGATTTTAAAATATTACATTATAAGTTTCAAATGTAATTTTAAAATAAAAGGATTTTAATGATTTTTTATGTTTTTAAAAGTTTTTAAATGATTTTAAATCTTCCTTTATAAGTTTAAAATTTTATTTTCAAATAAAAGGTTTTAAAAATGTTTTTTGTTTTAAAAAGTTTTTTAAATGATTTTAAAAGATTCCTTTAAAAAATTTCAAGGTTATTTTAAAATGAAAAATATTTAAAATGTTTTACATTTTAAAAAATATTTTTCCATATAATAAAGGATATTTTCCTCAATAAATGTTTTAAATAATATTTAAAAATTACTTTACATCTAAGATGATATCTATTGGAGTTATATATAATTTATTTAGGATATAATCTAATGATACTATTCATATTATTTCTCTGAATGGTTTGTGTTTTGATTAAATGATGTTTATGAAACTCATTTCTCTACCATGGGTTATACCATAAAGAAATTCTTATCAAATCCACTTATTTTCATGGTTTATTCTATAATTAAATGATTATGAAACATGTCTCTTTTCCACAGGTTATGATATGATTAAATGTTTATGATACCCATTTATTCCACGAATCAAGATTTAAATCTTTGATATACAGGGTATGGTTTTAAAATTTTAGTATCATGTTCTCATACCCTTATGTACATGTTATTATTACATGTCTCCCTTATTTACCCTTATTGAGCATCTGAGCTCACCCTTTATTATTTTTCATTTCCTCAGGCTATGAAGATATTCATTATATATGATATTTCTATGAATAATTATAGTTGTGAAGAGAATTTTGGGAGATGATGTAGCTCAATTAGACAAATGTTTATATTTCTAAATTTCCAAAGGAACTAAACTATTATAGTTATCATGTGTATAATTTTTTAATGTAATGATTATTCATCAAAAATGATGTAATATCCATGTATGAGAAGCTTGGGTCACTATAGTTGTTATCAAAGGAAAGGTTTAGTTAACCTTTAGAAACTAGGATGAAAAAACTTTAGTGATATCACTAGGAATATTTCTAAGGATATGTCTATGTATGTCTCTAAGGATAAATCTAAGGTTGATTTAAAGTATATGAAAATGTCATGGAGTTTTGGTAAAGGATAGAGAGAGTGGATTCCTAGAAACACATTCCTCCCAAGATACTATAAGTGGATGTGGATATAGAACAAATGTACCTAGGGGTAAAAACCTGGAAAACACCATATTGAGATAGACTTAATTAGGAAATGGTGTATGACAACAGGCCTTGTTGCACACCTGGTTTGACACTCTCAGGGGATATTCTTTAGAGATTCACCAACTCTTTATGAACTATAAAGAAGGATTTAAATATATTATGGCTATGAATGGCCTAGTATAAACCTAAGGTTTTATACATTAAAGAAAAGGTGTCATGATGTAGACATACTATAAGTTATTTTCATGATTATTTTTTCCCAGTTATGATTAGTGTATATTACACTATTCTTTTTGGTTTTAGTAAATGGTGGGAACCAAAAGGAATTGGGTTGACATTGAATGTGATGGAAATTTTTCTAATGAGGAACTAAAGGGGATGATGACTGGAGTATAGAATATTATGATTATTCTTAATCAGTTATCACATAATAGGACTAACAATGTTCACCTTAACTAACTCTTCAAATCTCCATTGAAGAGAATGGTATAGTTTTTTCACAGTTTAGGTATTAGAGACCATGGATAAAAGAAGATTCAATTACCTATATGTTAATAATGTGGAACAATGAACTCAAGGGAATGTCTCAAAGGAATGAGAAAATATTTTATGTGTGGAGAATGACACAAAGTAAGCGATTGTCAAGGAAAAATAAAAATTTCAGTTAATATAATGGATGGGAATATTTTTCTCCCGAAGGTATTATCAATGGATGGATATTTTAAATTTTTAAATTATGGGCTTTTTGAAAATCAATGTCCTAAGGTGAAAATATCATGAATAGAATTGGAAATTTTTTATGAGTAATGGTTTTTCTATTGACGATGAGGAGACTAAAAATGAAATATAAAAGGTATGGGATAATAGTATTGTTTATGTTAAATGTTGTAAGCATGATTAAATTTAGGTTTATGGATGTTAAGACATGATTCATATTTCACACTGTTTGAAATAGGTATTAAGTAATACGATGATGAATCCTAGTTAATGGCTTAATGATAATGTGGAATAATTGAAGTGTTTATTTATCTTAATTAAATAATTATGAAATATATATTTATTTTTTACTATAATTTCTTTCTGAAGGATTTTAAAGAATATTTTGAATAGTACTAATGACCTATAAAATTTATTTAATGGAATGGTTGTATTTTATTATTAAGGGAAGATTATTCTTAACATGTTACTAAGGGTGAGAAAATGGTGTTTAGTTTGGATAAATAGATGAATGATATGGATAAAGTAAATTGAATAGTTTTGATGACCTCAGAAATGATAAAGTATTCATTGAAAAATTAGTTTCTGTTATCATTGATGGATTCCATAATATTATTGTATCTATGGAATATAATCAATAATCTATCGTTTTACTCAAGAAATGATGAAGCATGTTATTTTTCATTGAGGTTCTATGGTAATTTAGGTTATTACCATGATTGAAGATAATACATTATGATGGTATTTACATGGTTGGTGTGTGATAATCAAGATCCACTTTATGGTATATGGGTATTAATGATAAGTTCATTTTGTAAATTTAGTGAAATTCTTTCTAAAGTTTTAGATTTTACTCTTTTGGAAGGGTCATAAGGTTATCCATTTATGGAATGGTTTAAGTATAACTTTGGATGAGGATTTTGGATATAAATGTATTATTTCCCCATATGAAGGTGTATCCATATTAGATAACCTACGATATCAATTTTTTGTGATGATAACTAAATATACATGAAATTTATTATCATTCTATTTATTTATCTTATGATCCATTAGTCATTCAGGCATAACAAATTCACCTTCACTTGTTGGAGTAAGAGATGAAGTAAAAATTGATCAAAGCACAACCAAAGGGTGATATTTTTCTTATGAAATATAATGAAATCAAGTGTATATTCTCATGAAAATTCATTAAAATTAAAAAAATGATATTTAAATAAAATGTTGTCTTATTATCATTATTTTTTATGATGATAATGACCTTTTTCATGCCTTTTTGGTTTATGGTTTTTTGGTTGTTAACATTCTCTGGATCACCCACTTTATTGTGATAAGTGATATTTAGCAATCTATAATTATTTATGCTTTTCCTTTATGTCCAAATCTTGACTTTATGCTTATTTCCTCCAATGTTGAAACCTAGTTATAAGTTACATTGGGTAACCATTATGTCTCCAGCTTTCCTTTTTTAAAGTAAGAGTTATTATTCATTTATACGATGTGGGATCCTATGAATGAATTTTTAAATATTGATCCTTTGATGATCGAGATGAATTTAAACGGATAAATTCATTTTATGTGAGGTAGAATGTAACACCCCAGGATTTTGTGATTTTTTTTGAATTAATTTATTCTTTTCAATGTTTTTTATTTCATGCAACACATAATTTAGCTTTTATTACATTAAATCACTAATTTTGGATTTATTTACATGAAACAATGAGTTTATCTTTAATTACTCACAACACGAAGTTTGTATCATGATATATGCAATACTTAGTTAATCTTGTGTTACATGCAACACAAAGTTTAAAAAAACATGGCATACTATTAAAATATTATTATTTAATAAAATAGTTATCTCCTAGCCATTATAATGGTGATTATGAATAGGATTAAATAAATTATTAAAATATGTTTTACACATGTATACATAATTAATTATTTTGAGACCAATTAATTGTGAATTAAAATAAAAAACTATTTTAAAATAACTGAAATATTTTTTCTAAACAACTATATTTTATGCAAAGAAATGTGTTCTACCTCAATAAAATAAACAACCTACTTATGGTGAAGTATTATAATTAGATTTATATATTATATATTTTAAATAAACTATTTAACATTAATCTTATTTTTTTTAGACAATACATAAGAATAAACCAATTTTCTGCTTAAAAATCGAATTTTTTTTAAAAAGCAGTTTTGTCACCTTTTTATGGCATGCTTATTTTAAAACTAAATTTTTCAAATTTTATAAAATTAATTTGAAAAAAATAAACCTAATTTATTAAATTTTAATAACAAAATTATATTAGGGTGAATTTTTAGAATTTTTCTAAAAAGTTTCATTTTTTGATGAATAGTGAAAAATACTAAATTTTAATTAAAAACTGCCTTTTTCATTTAATTTATTTATAAAGATTAATCATATTATAAATTATTTTTAAAGTATAATTAGTTCAATTATATATCTATTAATCCAATTTAGGTATTTTAAATCAATTTCATATTGAAATTGGATATAAAAATGTTGTAAATGTTTTATCATTTTCACTTTAAAAATCCGCTTTCTCATCACGTTTGTGCGCTTGATTTAAAATGTAATTATGCTACTTATTTTAATGAAATTTGGAAAAATATATTCCATATTTAGAATTAGAATAATTTATATTATATAATAAGGTAAAATTAAGGTTTTACTGTAATGATTATAAAGAATAGTTAAAATTAATTACCGTGATTAAGGTTAAAAAGGGTTTTGTGAATTACTTGTGTTTGTATTAAAATTAATTTTACTCACACATTGAATTTTTATTTAATAAATTTAATTTAATATATAGAATCATTAGTTATAAATTAAATAATAATTCTCTTTTAATCTTAGTCTTAAAGGATAAATTACCTAAGTAAATAAAAAGATACAAGTTGCCTTGGTAAAAACTATAAGGGAAAAAATGAGTAAACTTAAAGACTAAGGATTTACAAGATAAAAATATATTTATTTAAAAATTTTGGGGGTGTTTTTTTACCACATAAATAATACCATATATTATTTATCTATTTTTGAGCCACATGAGGTAAGGTAGACCTCTTAATAGTGAATACTTTTGGGTATTTATAAAAATTTCACTCCACCTCAATTATAAAAGAGCACTCTCTACCCTCACTCCATCACACCTTTAAAGTCATTTGGCTCGACCAAACCCAAAAAAAAATCACTTAAAAAATCCCATAAAACCATAATATAATCCTTATTTTGGGAAAATATCCAACCTAGGAAGGTTTTAGTGAAAACCTAATGAGGATACCTAGAGAAGAGGTAATGTTTTTCAACGAGAATCTTTATTTTATTTCTTTATCCTCCTCCTTCAATTATTATTATATAATTATTATATAATAACCTTGTTATATTCTCTATATTGATATGTTGTTATGTTATGATTATAGTCTATAAACATACACACTTCCATCAAATGGGCTATGAAATCATCGTTCGTGTGTACGATAGACTACCTCCACGTGAACCAATATCATTCGTTTTTTCATTACCACCTCTCACTATTGGAAATAATGATGTATTTATAGTTTATATATGATATTTATAATATTTTGGATTTTATTATTATTATTTAATTATTATTTCACACATAACTTCATGTTTTCCATCTTGTGAGAATATTATAATGTCGTTCGTGAGTACGGAAGACTACCGCCTCGCGAAGCGATGTGATTCCTTCACGCTTTACACATAATGTATTAAAGATGGGTTTAATAAATATATGTGATATATATTAAATAAAAATAATTATATAATGATAATATATATAATTTATTTTTATTTCTTTTAACCCAATAAGAAAATGAAAAACAGTGTGCATGCTTACGTATGGCATACCATCTCCATAAACGGTGTATTTTAATTATTATCACTAGATATTTTGGATTACTATAAATACATATATAATTGATATTTATGATATTTATATCATGGTTATAATTATGAATATTATGGAACCATTATTAAATTATTATGACCAAAAATTTAACAAATCAAAATATATATAAAAACAAAGCGGTTATTACTTGAAACAAAATTTTAACATTGAAGTGTTAATAAATGGGTAATAAAAGGTCATAAAAACCATATATGGTATGATATGTATGAATTTTTTTTAATATATGTATAATAAACATTTATTTATTATAAATTAGGAATTAATGAGTATGATGGAATTCAAGACTTAAGGTAAGGGATTCTCGTCTCACATTTACTTTCTCTGAGATAAATTTCATATTCAACATATGTTTCTTTTATGTGGTGTATACACTTCCAATGAATTTATTTATTATTATTATATATATAATTATTGGTAATTACATATCCATGTTAGGGTCCATATTTCAGGGGATTTATGGTTCAAAATTTACCAAATCGATAAGGGATTTTTGTCTCAATTTGCCTTCTTTGAGACGTACATACATCCATCCAAAATGACATTTTTATTTTAAAAACACTTTTAAGGGGGGAAGTGAGAACCCAAACAGCAAAATAGTTTAACCACAAAAGTTTATTATATTTTTTTTGAAGAAAATCTTTAGCTGATTGGAATCAATTTCCCTGAACAGTATCTAGGGGATGGTATTTACCTGGGAGTCTGGATCGTCCTTCGGGATGTATTCATAATGTTTAGCCAAGATGTCCCAAGATTGAATTTATTCCTCCATGTTGATTTTCCCCAGGTTGAATCCTCTCTTCAAAATATTGTTCTTCCTATCAGTCCATTTACCATACCCCTTTTTAGTTTCCACACGCAACAATCTTCCCATCATTTTTTTGATCACTTCCTTCGGTGCTTTAATATCCAGAACTTGCTCCACCATTTCTTCATCCGAGTGAAAAATAAGGTCCATGTAATGCAGCACCGATGAAATCTGACTCTGTGGGTCAACATGGAATTCCGCCTGACATTGTAGCCTCAGAGGAAGTGCAACCTCCGCCCGTCGCACCTCCTCGAACTTAAGAAGCTCGTCCCCTAGCTGGCCCTTAGTTAGTGCTTCTACCTCCCCTTGAGGAGATATGTCCTTAGCCACGAGTTGTAGGTCAGCACCCCCACCAATAGCCAACTCCTGATCTCCCCCAACCTGAGATCCAGACTCCTTATAGGATGCAGCCCCCACCTTCTTGTCAGCACCTTTTCACACCTTCGAATGGAGTTTGACTTTACTAGAGGACCTAGTCACAGGTGGGCTTGGTAAGTTAGAGTAGTCTTTCCATTGTTGCGACCTCTTAGAATGTTGGATAAAGCCTTCTGAAACTATAATGGTGTTATTTCGCTTCCTGGAAGAGGCTCTGAAAAAGTCCTCTTCAATGCCCACTTCCTTTGGTTCAGTAGAGGAGTCCGAAGATGACTCTGAACCTGCTTGGCTGGCCTCCTCTCACGTTAAAGGATCACCACCAAGGACAAACTCCATCACATTGTCATCCCCAAGATCATGGCCCTCAACTTCACCCAACACTACAAACTGGTTTTGAGAATTATAAATACACCCTACGGATTTAACCTTCTCAGCGTATGAAGGTTTGATCTGCAAGGCCTGTACAGGAAAATCAGATCCACTTGGTTTTTTGAAACCACATCCCATGTATAGGAAATGCAAATCTCCTAAGACTAGACTAAGAGGATTCTCCCCAATAGCTATATCCACTACAGCTTCCTCATTCACCCTCACTGTATTGAGAGAAGCCAGCTCCATACCCTTAATAACATCCTTTCCAACATCACGGTGCACCCCCCTCTCCGCTTGTCCAACCTCTTCCTCGACCATACCTGTAATCTTGCTGGTTCCAGCACCCTCTCCAGAAACAACTGGTGCACATGGAACGCCTAAATCCCTTTTCAGGCGATTAAATACCTCCAAAACTTTTGGATTTAACTGAGTATCCATTGAAGACGTCTGGTAAGTGACCACCTCTCCAGGGGGTGCAGAACCAGCAGGGACTGGACTGTAACGTCGACCATCTTTATCACCGAAAGGTCCACCCTGGCCAGTCCAATTAGACCTCTCCCCATGAAGAGTCTGCCTTCCTCATCGGAAAGAAGAAGACAGATGGCCAAGATGAAGGAAAATCAAGCAGTAATGCATCCAGGATTCAAACACAACATGTTTCTTCCATCGGAACTCATCACCAACTGAGATCCAAAGCCATTCGACTGGAGGCTTAAAGACATCAACTTCGACATAGATGCATGGAGATATTGGTTGACAGACCACAATGGTTCTCACATTTGAACATAGATATCTACCGACCATGTTCCCAAGCATGCAAATAACAGAGGGGTTCTAGAAGGGGATTGGGAGTTCTGGAAAACTCACCCACATAGCCACCATTGGAGCATCCCGCTTCATATGCAGATCAAAGGACAACCTTATCAAATGAAAGTGGCAGTCATCGCATAAATGAGGATCCTGAGACTATGCAGTGATCAGATCTTCTGAAGACGCAAAACGAATCATGATGTTTCACTTGTCGAGGAGACCCATCATCGCTCATTCCTAAAGCTCACAAGAGGCAAATAAAAAATGGTCGAAGACGTCAACCGATGGGCGTCGCGAGTTGAATCGGGTGACCAAGGTCTAGTCATGTAGAGCCGAATCATCATAGAATTCATAAATCGAAAGATCATGCTGAGGGAGACCCTCATGATGTAATTATAAATCCCATTTTACATGTAATATCATGAATTTCTTTATCCTAATAATATTTTAATTACCATTTTATGTTATTCCTTCTTGGGGATTATGATTCAATGACTCCAAAGTGGTCATGATTTTGTGTTATAATCTCGTCATTTATCAAGATTGTTTATAATTAAGTCTCTAATACTAAAATACCATGATCTAAATCTCAAGAAACCCATAGATTTTCTTCAATATTGGTTATTTCATGAGAATATATGTTTTTCCTTCATTTTTATCTCTTTATGTGTTTATTATTTAAAAAGAATGTTTTTATGAAAAAAATTCTTTTTAATGGAAAATCCATTTTCTTCCAATGCCATGTTTTTTAAAAATATTTTCAAAAATGTTTTAAAATTATATTTTAAGATCAATTTCAAGGAAAAGAAATTTGAAAATGTTTATTGTTTAATAAAATTAAATGATTTTCAAATCTTCGTTTATAAGTTTCAAAACTTATTTTGAAAGAAAATTATTTTAAAAATGTTTAATGTTTTAAAAATTGTTTTAAATGATTTACAACGCTTCATTTATAAGTTTAAAAGGTTGTTTTCAAAGAAAAAAGTTTTCATTTTTTATGTTTTAAAAAGTAATTTAAATGATTTTCAAATATTCCTTTATAATTTTAAAAGGTTATTCTCAAAGAGAAGGATTTTTAAAATGTTTTAAGTTTTAAAAGGTGTTTTAAATAATTTTCAAAGATTCCTTTATAAGATTCAAAGGTTATTTTCAAATAAAGGGATTTGGAAAAAAAATATTTTAAAAAGTGTTTTAAATGATTTTTAAATATTTATTTATAAGTTTCTATTATTGATTTCAATTAAGAGGATTTAAAAAATGTTTTATGTTTTAAAAAATTGTTTTAAATGATTTTAAAATATTCATTTATAGGTTTTCAAGTTTATTTTCAATGAAAATTGTTTTAAAAATGTTTTATTTTTTAAAAGAGTTATTCAAAGAGGAAAGGATATTTTTCTAAAGGAATGTTTTAAATGATATTTCAAAATTATTTGACATCTATGATGATATTTTTTGGTGTTTCTAATTACTTACAAGGAATATTATCCAATGATGAAATTAATATTTTTTCTCTGAATGGTTTATGTTTTGATGGAATGATGTTTATGAAAAAAAATTGTCTTCTAGGGGTTATACCATGATAAAATTATTATGAAAACTATATATTTTCATGGGTTATTCTATGAATAAATGAGTATGAAACCTGTCTATTTTCTATAGTTTATGATATGATAAAATATTTATGATACCCATTTATTTTCATGGGTAATGATATTATGAATTTTTATGATCTTTTAGCACACATAAATATGGTTTTAATAATTTTATGGGTGGGACCTATATCTCCCTACAATGTATTATGTAAATATTTATATATCATGAGATAGATAAGGCTATAATGATGAGTGAAATCTATTTATTAAGATAGATATGGAATAAGGAGTGAACTCGGTTTAGTAAGAAAGGGTCGTAATGGGGAGTGAACCCAATTTAGTAAGACATGGATAGAATGGGGAGGGAACCTAGATCAGTAAAACAAGGCTGGAATAGGGAGTGAACTAGATTCAATAAAATAGGGATAGAATAAGGAGTGAACCTAGTTCAGTAAAACAAATATGGAATGGGAATTGAACTAGTTTGGTAAGGGAATTTTTCCACTATGATGGTCTTAGGAGTGAACCTTGACTAATCTGAAAATTATTTTATATACTTGTGTGTATACCAAAAATTTCATGTATTATACAAATTTTATGTTATCATAGATCATGTTCTTCCATTACCTTATTATTCATATCTTATGAACTTCCAATATTTATGTTGTCACTCATGATTATGATATTTCTTATGTAGGTTGTGGTTTTCAAATGTTATACTCATGTTCTAATACCCTTAAGTTTATGTTATACTTACATATCTCCAATTTTTACCCTTACTAAGCATCTTATATCACCCTTTATTATGTTTACTTTCCCTAAGTTATGAAGATATGTATTATGTATGATATGTATAAGAAGGTTTCTAGTTGTGGAGAACATAGTGGGAGATGATGTATCTCACTTGGACTAGTGTTTTTGTTTCCAAGTTTCCCAAGGAACTAAACTCTTATGGTCCTCATATGTGTGTTTTTGTAATCTAATGAGTATTCATAAAAAATGATATAATATCCATGTATGAGAAGCCTGGGTTTCTAAAATTCACCCTTACCCTTGCACAGTAAAGGCCCCACATGGTTTCCCCCAGTATCTTTATGGTTTTGAATGAACCATGCATCACTCATTCAAACCAACCATGTCTATAACAAAATGAAATGAAAACCCGTCTATATAAGGGTAAATTCATGGTTTCCTCTAAATCATGCGTTCAAATTGTGCAAGGAAAAACTAAAAAAACTGGAAAATACATCCAAGAAATATTTATAACTTAAATTCAACCAAGATCAAGGAAAATGATATAAAATAAAACATGCAGTGACATGGTGGGTGTCACAAATTTATAAAGGGTGGAATATAATGACTTATAATTTTATATATGTGGAATTTTCCTTCTAATAAATTATGTGTTTTATATTTAGGAATATAGTTTAGTAGAAAACACATGAAACGTATAATAAAACTAACAATACATTATTATATTAATTTAAAACATTACATTTAGTGGATAAATATACCCAATAAAATTAACAATAATATAAATGGACAATAAATACAAAAAAAATAAGTAGGATAGGAAAATTTGAATCACTTTGGTTTCCCAAAATAATCACACCCATAAACAATACTATAAAAACGAAAAAAATTAGTAAAATAATGTAAATTTTTAAAATTGAGGAATATAATCTTGAGATAAGTTTAAGTGAATTATGAATAAAGTAAATAGAAATTACTTATAGGAAGTATAAACCCAATATGGCCATCAGAAATATGACTATTGGAATACTGACATGACAATTATGAATAATAACATGATCATTAAAATAGTAACCTAACTGTTGGATTAGTAAAATAATATCTTGAAATCTTATAAAATAAAAATATAAATAATTTTTATCTTGGAAAAAATTAAATTACATTGTTAAATTTGACAAAATAAATATTTGAAGCAAATAAATAATAATTTTATTTTTAGAAAACATATATATTTTATTTTCATTAAAATAACTTTTTTTGATAAATTTAAAAATTTAAAATAAATTTTGGTTTTCATAAAATATATATAAAAAACTATATATTTTTTATATAAATTATGATATAATTTTATTAAATCATAATTGATTTTTTCTATGGGTTAAAAATTTGATTGTGTCATAAAAATTAGTATTTTTAAATAAATAATAATTCTATTTAAAAAATAGATTTATAAACTTATTAAAAAAAATTATAAAATAGATTTAATTTTTTGGAATCATAAATTTTAAATTTTTTTAGGGTGAAATTTTGGTATTTTTCATAAATAATAAAATATTGAGGTGAATATTAAAATATTGTATAAGTACCATATTTTATAATCGTTTATATGAATGAATTTTTGAGGTTTATAGAATTGAGATAAATATTTTAATATACTTTTTCCTATTAAATAACCATACCCTTACTATTGAAACCCAAGTTTGATCATTATTTGAAGATATAATATTTTATTCCAATATCTTATTCTAAAAACTCTCATCTCCTCCCTTTATAAATACCTTCCATATTCCACCCCTTTCTCTTTACTTTAAAAACGAGTTTCGTTTCCCAAGATATAGAAAAATACCTCCTTGAATCCCTTATCCATGTTATTGAAGTTTTTTCCTTACTGAAACATCAATCTAAGAAGGCTTTAGGTGTAGTATAAAGGCACCACATCGAAGTGATAAAGTAAGTTCTCTAATTTTTACACCTTTCAATTTATTTTCCTTATTCCTCCCACCTTCTCTTTATAATTATCATTATAAACCCATTAATCATATAATTAAGAATATAATTATACTTTAATATGAATTATATCATTATATAATTCATACAATCTGTTTTTATTGTTTTTTATAACACTTGTCCCATCATGGCCAATTTTAACCACCTATATCGATAATGTTATAAACCATATGTTATCTTCTTGCATGGATAGTTTTCAAATTGGATTTAATTCATAAATATAATTTTTACAAAATTTTTTTTTTTTAAGATAAATTGATCATTATATCAATGATACTAATAACAAATTATCATGGTAATTTCAATCTCCTTAAACGAGTGTACCAGAACACTTCTCAAAATGATAAACTATTTTAGACCATCTATGGAACTTTATAAATTTTTTCAACTAAAATGATAAAACTATATACCTATAAAAATTTATATATCATGGAACTATATTATAACACCTTTGAATATGATCAACATACTAAAATAGTTTTGGAGAAGTTGACTGAACAACCCCAAGTGATTCATGTGAGCAATAAATATAATAATTGAATGGAATATGATAATAAATGGACATTAAAACTTTAAAAATTATTAAAAAATGTTCTTAATAAAGTATTTAATAAATTTAATTTGATTATTCAGGAGGTTAAATGCACATACCAATAAAGTCAGTACTTGAGGTAAGGGAACTCCCAAACTAGTCTCTTTTCTTTTAAATTGTGATTTTACAAGATTTACCTCTATTTGTCAATCTCTTATTAAATTTTAATTATTATATATATATATATTCATTACATACATACCAAGTTTATATTACCTTTATTTTGTGGGGATATATATGTTTTTAAATTTCCCTTCTTGCTCTTTTCTTTAAAGAAAACCTGTAAGAACCCATTTTTTATCAGGTATAAATCCATTAAATTTTGATATAATTATTTATTTTGGACCTATTATGGATTCCTAATGAGGTTAAAGGAGTTTTGATGGTGTCTGAGTCTTATTTGGAGCCTGGATGCCCACTTTTTGGAAAAATATGATGGGATGCACGGTCAGTAGAAACTTTGTCGGATAGGTCACACGGTTACTTCTAACCATGAAGGGTTGGACAGAGGGGAGCAGGAGACCACGCAGTTTGAGGAAACCATGTTGTTAGGGATGAACACCCATGAATTTGGTATACAGTTATTAAGAAATTCATATATCATGGTTGGTGCATGATTTATCAAACTATTCAGCTAAACCACATGGGCTCCTTCTTGAGGTAGTGCGGTGCGTATGGTTGGTGTAGGGTTTGGCCAACCATGAGGCCAAACTGTGTGGACCTATAATTTTTGGGTGAAATAATGATTTTCCTTTAAAATATCTTAACCCTACACTATATTTCTATTTTACTTCTTCAGTGGATATGAGGCCTTTAATTCTCCCATTTGAGTTCTCAAACTCCCCTCTTCATAGATTTTGATCTCATTCCTTCATCTGGTATCTGATCGAAGCATCATTCATCTATTTGGATTCCTCTAGGTAAGCTCTAAAATCCTTAGTCATAGTTTATCATTCTTTTTCTCCTCAATGATGCTATTTTGTTGTGAGATAATGTTCCCTATTTTCAAGGAGTTTATCTATCCTTCCATTTTCTCCCGATCTAGGACAAACGAAAGTTTGATGTTGGATGAGGAGACTGTTATAGGATTGAGGTAGTTGTTCTATGAATAATATCTCAAGTCTCACCATTTTATAAACTTTCATCATTGTATCCACACCGATTTCATCAAGCATTGATTATTAAGTTTATATATCATGTTTATAATAATTTTTCTCATATTCTAAAGCCCTTCCTATATGTGATCATCACATCATCAGAGGTTATGACCTCAACGCCTTCCACCCCAAGTAGGGTTATCACTTATTTATGACTTTGGTGGATTAATTATTACTATATACACTACTTTTTGGGTGTTTTGTGACTTTTCCTTGTTAAAGGTATGTGTTTTAATTAAAATAATGGATTTTTAATGGATTTCACCTATATAGTTATCATTTGACCCTTATAAGGTAATTATTCAAATTAATTAATGAAAATTTAACATGTTTAATAGAAAGTATATATATACATATCACTTTCCCTAATTAATTATAAATTAATTTAATATAGTTGAATGACCTTATCCTAACTTATCATGCTTATGAAATGTAAAGGGATGAACCTAATAATTGAATATGAAATTAATTAAATAAATGGTTGTATGTCCTTTTTATACCTCGCCACATTAATGAAAGGTAATGGAATAAACCAATTGAATAATTAAAAAGGAATTAGTATTACATGTACTTGAATGATTATGAATGGTATATAAGGTACCTATTGCATATGGACCTTTTTATCTTTATAGGATTGGTCAGAATTGATCCAGCATTGGATTCCCAAGTTAATTTCTTAAGCACTCAGAGTATTCCATTTTGATTCAAGTATTTGGTTTCCAAGGGAGATACCAACCTTAGAACATGTTCTCTGTCTACTTGTGGATTCCCAGCATGATATCGTAGGATCCTCTCACTATCTTATAAATATTAGGACACCTTGTATACATTGGATCTAACTTAACATCTCTAGGCATAAGACACCCTAGATTCACCCCACTATTCCCAATCATGATTATATCATTTTACCTTAGATGAGATCCTTTGACTCAGTTAGAATATTTTACATTGGAATGCCTTGGGTGATTCCCCTTAGATTACACTCAGATCCCTTATCCACACTGCATGTTATTACTGAGTTGGCTTGACCCCTATGGTCAAGGATTACAAGGTTTCACCTTGGATACTCTTTCATTTTTATCATATTTATTGGATGTCTTGTTATACCTTGGATCCTTTATTATAGTTATCATGTATATAGTTAGTGTTTTTTACACCTCACGTGACTTATCTATGTAAACTGAACTTAAATAAATTAATTAAACTATATCATGTTCAAATACATTACCAGTTGAGGTAGAATCATGTATGAGTTATTTATTTGGAATTACTTTACATTGATATATACCTGCATATTGTTTCAGTTTATATTCATAGACCAAATTGTATAGAAATAATTGGTGGTGGCCTACTAAGAATTATCTAACACCCTATTGGGGCTGCCAATGTTATCTGGGAAGATTATATGTATACAGGTTTTGATAAGGGGAAGTGTCCCATTTTGGAAACCTGATTTTGCTTGCTTTCCTAGGATGGAGCTTGGTACTAGATTACTGGACCAATGCTCATGATTCTTGGATAGTTTTTGGATTCATTTTGATTCTTTTGTATAGAATGTATTTTCTACTTCCATGTATACCTATTTTCCAATTTTGTAGATATCTGACATTATATAGCATCTTTTTTATATCATTTAGTTTCTAGATTTTGATTATTATTTAGTTATCGAATGCGCATTTATGTATTCCCCTACTTATTCATTGATATCATGATTTTTATATTTCATTTATATTATTCTTATCCATTGTGATCCAATCTGGTTATAAGGGAATAGTATTTCCACAATCACACCCTAGGTCATTGTTGCTAGTCGATAGTCTCTGGCATATGGGGAGGCACGCTTGAGGCCATGTGGACCACTAGCTCAGGGAACACATTTAGTGACGTCCAGTTTGGGATGTAAAAAAGTGGTATCAGAGCCCTTATTTTATTTTCTCTTATTATTTGGGAATATAGAAAGGATATTAGGAACAAATTAGAACTTCATTATAAGTCGTTCATGGGTGTAGTTAACCCGCGTTCGGGGTAAATTACTAATTTCCTAGGAATGGGAAATTGTTTTTCTGTATTTATCTTATTACTTTTGATATACATTCACCATATGATGATGCACATGAATTGTGGTATTTGACATGATTTAAGGATATTTTACCTTGTCTGAATATGGAAAGGAGGGTTATTACATGCATCATTATAGGCACCTAGAATTCTCATGTCATTTATATTTCATGTCATATAGGTTTGTTTCACTGCTTTCATTTCTTGTGTTTCCCATGACTGTTGAGTCTTACATGGTTATTATATATACCTATGCTACTAATAGTTTACTACAGATTAGGGAATTGGGAATTTAAAGTGTCAGTATCAATCTAAATGTTGTTTCCTGTGTAGGTTGATTATGGAATCTTAAATAGCTAATTTCTACCCATATTATCTATGTACCTATGGTTACATGAGTTTCTCTTTATTTGTGATTGAGTGAACACTAGTTTTAATTCATGATGTGTATGGGACCTCGTGGATTGGAAGGGGTAATTTATAGATTTGAGCCATCATATATCACCTGTTACATTCTGAGACCGAATATAGATGATAATTGATTAAAATTAAATGGGTGTCTCTTTTAGTTATAATTTTAATGGGAACTAATATAAATAGTGTCCTTAATGTTTAATTTAAAACATTGGTTTATATAGAACTAGTGATATAGTTGTAATCAAAACATTTTTGGCATCGGTTATAATAATACCTGACACCAAAAAAATTATTCCAACATTTTTTCATCTATTTTCTTAAAAACTAAATCAAAAACATATGAATAAACCTTTTTAGATTCAATTTTTAGAAAAATAGATACAAAAAAGTTTCAAAATAAATGTTTTTTTCAATATTTTTTAACAAAACCAACACAAAAAAATATATAATGGAAGCTTTTGGGCGTTTATTTTTCTAAGAACTGATGTAAAAAAAATCAATCAAAATTTTATTTTCAGCATAGATTTTCTTAAAAACCGATGTCAAAAATAAAATTTCAAATATTTTTAACATTGAATTTGAACATAATATTTGTTAAAACACTTTTAGAAAAATAAACACCCCAAAACCCTCATTTCATTTTTTCAACTCCTTATTTTTCTCTTGACCTACGACGACTTTGACGGCTACCCGGCGGTCTTTGATGGATATTGTAGTCATTTTTTTTTTTGATTTTATTCTAATTTTCTTGATTAATTCCAATAAATATTTCATTTACCATCCTTATTTCAAAATCCAGGATAATATTTCATCCTCGGTAACCCTATTTTGGTTAAGAGGCACCATGGTTCGAGGTTTTTTTGTTCATTTTTCTTGTTTGTTTTTTAAAACGTTTTTATTATTTTTTGTAGTGTTCATCCTACTAATGAATTAAAGGGATTAAATATATATTTAGGATCAATTTTTCATTTTCCAACTCTGAATTTTGTATGTTTTTTTAATTTTTAAGATAAATTCATTATCTGTTAGTTATGAATTTGACTCATTCCTTAATTTGTTTGTATTCATATGATTTTTAATTATAAATTTTTTGTTAAATTTTATTTAATTTTTCTAAAAAAATATTTGATGGAATTGTCAAATGTTTTTTCCCAATCATTCCATGTTTCTCTCAAAATATAGATCCATTCTCCATTTATCAATTTAATACCTTTACCAAGAACATCTAAACACTGAAATTACATTTACTACAATGAAACTTCTATAATTCACAAGAGTTTGAATATGATTAATATATTTTAAATGTGTTAGAAAAAATTGACTACTAAAACAAAATCCAATTCAAACATTATATCAACATCCACTCACTACAATGAATAGTACCCCTGTAATATTAAAAAACCAATAAATGGGTACCTAAACTTTTAATCATATTCATTTTCTAAAAAGTGTCACCATTTTTATTGACATTGATAAAAAAATAAACTGTAAGACTATTACTAAATAATAATCAAATTATTTTAAGATATTTTTAGTTAGTATTAAGTTTTAAATGAGAATAAGCATTAAAAATATCAATTTTAACCATAATAATTATTATCACACACTTTTAAAAAAACGCTGTCATAACTCCGTGCACCAAACATTTTCTTGTAGTAAACTCAAAAAAAAGGTCAAAATAGTTCACACATTACCCAACATAGTCATTAATATATACATAAGAAATTTTTTTTTAATGTTATTTATTATAGGTTAATTAAAGAGGAATATTGATGTCTAACTTGAAGGATCTAGGAAAAATGAAAATGGTGTTATCTGATAGTAATTTAAATAAAACTATCTAAACATGAAAAAATTATCCTCATTCTTTTATGAGGATCATTAATCATAGTTTAAAATTATTTATTTAAATAAAATAAATAACTATAGTAATTTATTTTTAATTTTATACCTAATAATCATTGATATTTCCGACTTAATCACAAATCGTTTTGATCATATATTTTTTTTTTTAAAATTTATCTGTTTATATTTTTAAGAAAAAAAATATATGTTTTCATATATTTACTATTTATATTGTGATCTTAGGTATTTAATGGTTCTTAATTGGATAAATTTATGAATAACCTCTAATAAATATGAAAAAAAGAGTTGATGATTTCTTGTAATTTTCTAAACAAAATCTTCAAAACATAGATTTTATTTTTTTCTATGCATGAAGTGCTTGAATATGAGAAATTTAAATTCTAGATAAATCAAGGATCATCTCATTTTCTATGTTTTTTATCCATAATTATACACTTTGGATCTATCATGGTGAAAAAATGAAAAATTCAACATCTAATGTTGATGAAAATATTCAGAATGAGATAGAGGATTGTATTGAAGAATTAATTCATGATGTAGGTGTTGAAACCATTGAAAATATAGAAAATGTTGAATGATTGAATAGAGATTCTTATAAAACATTATTCTAAGTTTACACTAAATATACTGTGTTATCAGAATTTTTGAGATTAGTTAACTTGAAATCAATAAATGGGTGGAGTTATAAAAGTTTCTCTAACTTGCTTGAACTTTTAAAAGAGGTACTTCCAGAAGGAAACAGGATTCCAGATTCAAATTATGTGGAAAAAGAATATTATTCCTAATGTTATTGGGGTATAAAAATATACATGCCTTCTTCAATGATTTTTTTTGTATATGAACGAATTTGAATATTTATCAAAATGTCCTCAATGTGGGACATCACACTATAAAATGGATGAAAACTTTAACTCTAATTCATTCTCAAGTAATGACATCTAAACTTATGCTAAATCAATTTGGTACCTTCAAATAATTCCTTCCAATAATTCAACTCTGATTTATTCAAGGGTACTAGAATCAAACCTCTTGTTAAAAAAATTTGGTGCCTTCTAGTAATTCCTTGTTTGAAGTATCTATTTTTAAATTCTATTGATACAAAAAAAATTAGATGGTATATTGATGTGCACAAATATGATGGTAACTTATGTCACCCGATTGATTAACCACAATAGAAATATTTGGTAAAACAATTCCTAATTTTTGTAAGTGAATCTAGAAATCTCATAGTGGAACTATGCACAGATGGAATGGATCTATATCAGATCCTAATTATCCAATATAGTTCATGGATTATTTGTAGGTAGTTTAAAAATTTTATCCATATATATGTATGAATAAAAAATATGTTATGATAATCTGGATAATTTCTGGACCAAAATAGTCAGTAAACGATATTTATGTGCATCTTTCACCACTGATTGAAGTTTTGAAACTTTTATGGGAGACTGGTGTTACAGTTTTTTATGCATACGGAAAAGAGTATTTTCTTTTGTGTGTTATGATAATGTTCACTATAAATAACTTACCTACATATGGAAACTTATCTTGATATAGTTCTAAGAGACATAAAATAGGTCCAATTTGTGAACAAGAGACTTCATATTATCAATTTTAGAATGGAATAAGGATAGAGTACATGGGACATCAGAGATTTTTTCAAATTTATCATCATTATCATAGATTGAAAAAATAATAATTTAATGGTTTAGAGGAATATAATCTTCCCCTACAACCATTGTTTTTTGAATAATATTAATATAGTGTAAAAACTATTAATATCACATTTGGAAATAAAGGAATTTATGGTCATCAAACAAATATCAAGAAGAAACATTCTATCATTTTCAAACTACTGTATAAGATATTTTTAGAGATAAAACATAAAATCGATACTATGTACGTTGAGAAAAATATATGTGATGGTTTGATTTGAAATTTTTCAAACATAAAAGGAAAGGAAAAATATGGATTGAATGCTAGATTGGAATTTATATCAATGGGAATTAATTTGGAATTATCTCCCACTATAAAATGAAACATGACATATTTACCTCTAGCATGTCACATGTTAAGCAAGAGTGAGAAGATGAATTTTTGTTAGTGTAAAAATGGTATTAAAGTAACTATTGGATATTCTTAAAATGTGAAGAACTTGGTGTCATTGAAATATTTTAAATTAATTGGTATGAAATATCATGAATGTCATGTATTGATGCAAAAATTGTTACTCATCTCACTGTGTGGTATATTTTTTACACCAATAAAAAAGACTATCATCGAGTTATGTAATTTTTTAAAATCCATTTGTAGAAAATTCAAAGATCCAAATTTTTTAGATGTGTTGTATAATGAATATTCTCTTATTTTTTGTCAACTATAAATGTATTCCCCACCTACTTTTTTGATATAATGGTCTATCTATTGATTCATTCAATTCATGAGATATGAATATGTGGGACTATTTATTTACATCATATGAATCCTTTTGAAAAATATATGAAAATTTTGAATGGATATGTTAGAAATACTCATCAAATGGATGCCTTTATTGTTCAAAAATATGTATGAGAAGAGGTAATTGAGTTTTGTACTGGTTCGATCGGAATGTCCCAAAGGCCTTCATTTTTATTATTTTTGGTAATCCACATTTCAAGGGGTGAGGTGGAACCCTCACAATGCCCAAAGGCTTAGAGACAATTACATGACTCGTATAACTTAGAGGGAATCACCCAGACAAGACAACTTCGAACTGCTCCTCCCCAACATATGTCATGATATCAGAACTCCACCTTCGCAGGGATAATTGGATAGCTATCCTACGAAAATCTGTATAGGTCTGGTACCGATGGCAATGCCATACCCTCTCATTCTTCCAATTCTAGTTATCTCTAGTCTAGTGAATGTGTCTACCCTAAATCTCTATCTGTATCCTTGTCCCTTGTAGTTTGAATGGTAAATCTGCATCATCATGTGTCCTGAAGGACTTGGGGTGGCCCTAAGGCCTTAAGGTGGCCTAAAGTTCTTGAGAGACAATTTTCATGAAGGCCTTGGGTATCTCGAAAGCCTTACGGGATCCAAGGACCAAACCAGTGACCTAAAGGACTAGATGGATGAATAGTTCTGGTTGCTATAATACCGAAAATTACCAACTATAGTACTGCTACAGTAACCCAACAATATTTCTCTACTCGGATTTGATCTTGGGTCTCTTGGATGCACTTTTTAAGTCCTCACCAACCAGACTGAGACTCATGTGTAATTTGTTCTGGTTATTTTTATGAATTGAAGCATGTTGGTCTTCTTATATCTTGACATATGATATTTTATAGTGAATGTAGAGGGATTTTAGGCTTAATTATAAATTTCATTTCATGTGATGATGTGATACAGGAACATTCATAGATTTTGAAAAACACGAATAAGGTTCCACCATATATATCATCCCATATTGTTGAATTAAAGGTAAGATATTCAAAACTAAATGAAAATTGATTTATGATTGAGCTTAAAAATACTTTTGTTTCATGGTTTAAAGATAAAGTTATCATAGATATATTTACATCAGAAACATTGAAATGGTTGGAGGGGGACTATCTCTTAATGTAATCACATGGTTTGGTTCTGATATTAATGGATACACATTTTAATCAAAAATCAGGATAAAAATAGTGTCGTTCTAAATAGTGGGGTAATGGTCATTGTTGAAGATGTGCATTTTTCGAGTGAAAAAAGATAAAAACCCAATTTATGTATCAACAACATATTTTTGAGTTCTTTAGAATATATGGGAAATTGATTATACTAAATTTCAACTCATAGTGTTTAAGTGTAAATGGGTCAATATTAATAGTGGTGTAAAACATGATAATTATGGGTTTACACTAGTTTATTTGAAAATATTTAGTATCAAAGAGGAACCATTTATCATGGTGACACATGAAAATAAAATATTTTATTTCAATGATCCATTGAATGGTCGGTTTTCTATCATTTTGTAAGGTAAAATAATTCATTTGGGTGATGATGACGACGACGATGATGATGATGATGATGATGATGATATGGATTTTTATGAGGCTTATTCATCTATTGAACAATTTCTATATGATAAAAATGACTAATGTCGATATGGTCCATGCTATATAAAATGATCATATGGAAGGGATATGGTAAACCACAAAATTAATCTTCTAATTATTTTGGTAAATATTATATTTTTTTTATTTTTTAAAATTTACCTTTGTAAAAACTCGTTTTTATTAATTATTAGATGTATAATTATACATATTTGATTAATTATATGTTTTTTATAAATTTTATATTCAATAGTTATGGTTAAATATTTTTTTATTGACAAAACCAACATACATCATTATGTTTTGGTTAAATCTACACATATAATCACTTTTTTGTATATGTGATATTTAAATTTATAATGTTTCTATAATTTTAGAATTAAAATTTATATATAATACTTTAGATTTATTATTTTTTGTTTAATAATAATGACATCATAATTATTTTTTAAAATTTACATATGTGTGACACTATTTTTTTACTTACATATTTTTGTTATCAACATTTTTAAATATTCGGTTTTCTAATAATATTTAGGTACACTAAATGTCATTTCATTTTCCTATTTCAATGATAAACATAGAGTAAGAGGAACATTTCATGAGGTATATTTTTTCCTTATTATTAAATATTCATTAATATATTTATTTCATAAAATCAAATAAATAGTTTTTAAAAAATAATTAAAGAACTGTCGATGTGCCACCTACGGAGGAGTATTTTCCTTCTATTGAGAAATTGATTTCTAGAGTTATTAAATGTGGGATTACACATTTTCCAAAACTTTCACTTTCTCATGAAGAGCACATATTACATATTATGTTTATGAAAATAATAAGCTAACTATTCTAAATGTAATGTAGTTAACTAGTTATATTGTAATGCAGAGTCATTACAGGATTAAAATTTTATATCCTAATTGGAAGCCGATTGACAAGATAACCAAAGATTAGTTGTGTGAGTATTTAATTTTAAAATATATCAATTAACTTTTTTTTATCTTATTTTTCAAATATTATATATTTTTCATGCCTAATATTTAATTTATTTTTATTACATATGAAATTCATTTTTGAAGAAAATAAATAAATAAAGAAAATATTCTTATCTTTTGTGGAAGTTTGATGGAGATATTTTAAAACAAAATTGAAAAAAAAAATTATGTTTTTTGTAGGTTATATAATGAAAACACATCTCTCAAGTATGAGTTTTTAGATGAAAATACATAGAAGAAATTTGTCACCAGCTCACAAGCTGAATCATTTATGATAAGATAATTATTTTATATTGTAAATTTTCATATATATTATTGTATTAATTATTAGTTTATTTTTTTGTAATAGGCTTCCATGAGATACAATCAAGAGATTTTATTGCAAAACTTATACCCTCATACTCTATAATGTGGAGGGTGTCATTTATTAGAGGATAAAATGATTGCAAAAAATATTAATGCATTAAGAACTAAATCTAGTAGTGGTTCAGAAGAGGAAAAGTTTGGTCCTCCATATCCCCCCACTCAACATGAAAAAAGAAAAAAAATGAGAAGAAAGAAAAATAAACAGTATCTTATACAGAAATATAAGGATTTATATGATAGAATTTTAATCAATTAAATTTTATTTTCCATGATTGTTCGTATTTTTAAATTAAGAAAATTAATATATCATTTAACATTTCCATTTTAGGATGAACTTCAAAAGCAAGTGACAAAGGGAACTTTTATCCCTGGGGGTAGGATAGACATCCTAACTACCACTTTAGGAAAGCTATAACACCCCTGCTACGAAAGCGTATATTAGGTATGTGTTAGTTTTAGGAAAAAAAATCCATTAAATTAAAAAATCAAGAGACCCAAAAATTGATTCCATAAAATTCAAGCTAAAAGGCCTAAAATAGTCCATGAGTGATCAAATTAAATCAGTTGCGTAGTTTATGTTTGAATAGTTTATGGGATAGTCATAGAATTTATAGCCTGTAGAGATTACCCAGACAACCCATCCATCCTAGTCGGCCCATCCTTCCCGGCTTTTCTAGCCAGCCCAATCTACCTAACCTACACAGCCTTCCAACACAGATCCTCTACCTCCTCATTCGAACCTAACCATATACTATGAAATGTATTTCTGAGATGATAATGTATATATTATAGTTTATGGAGTCATATATCTTTTTAGGGATTTTGTGCATCATTATCCTATGCAGTTGGGTTAGGTAGGAATATTAATAAATGATATTATTGATCCAAATAGTCTACTTCCATTACCTACCAAGGAGGTTACTAAAGTTGGAGATTATCTGGGTCATTTTTTACTTTAGTCGGATATCCTTCTATGTTATCTAACATATGAGGTATGCATTGTTTTTGTAAACATTATTTACAGTTGATTAAAAATATGTTATACTATTTTCTAAAATTTATTTTATATAGGATTATCTAAAATTAAAATAATTGGTACAAAATAAAAAAAATATCAATTTAGGAATCCAAAACTTTAGATACTTTTGAAGTTTATGATAGTCTATAATGATTAACTCATGTTTCTTCTTCATTGGATAATATTTATGAGTTTTGGATGACATTGAATATATGTGGAAGATAATATCTGTTGAGAATATCCAAAAAAGATATCACGGATCTTATTATTTTTTATGAGATTAGTGTGTCTATATTTTAGTTGTTTTCCATGTAAGTAAATTTATGTTTCATTTTTTATTTATTTCATTAAATAAATATAATTTTATGTAACTTACAATATTACTTATTTAATTAGGTATCTACATATGATTATTATTCAAAATAGGACCATTGGTGTTTATGGTCTTATAGATCCATAATTCATTCCAATAGTTGTACAATATGTGGATATTACTGGTAAAGTTTCATATATATATGTGAGATATTATAAAAAATAGAGATTGGGTTCTTGTTTATTTCATTCTTTGATGGGTAAGAACACTAAGATAATTATGAACTAATATTCATTATAATTTAATTAATTGTGAAATATTTATATTATAGAGGTCCTTAGATGTTAGGCATATTATGCCCAAATTTAGTACATTATATTGGTTTTAATCTTTATTAGTTCCTATTTATAAAAATCTAGAGACGTATTAGACAAGTAAGTTTTATTCTTTTTTATAAGTTTTTTATTTTTAATTATTTTTTTATACATGTTTTGTTAGTTGAAATATATAAGAAAATTCAAGTCATGGAAAAAGTTTAACAAAGATCATTTGTCAATAAAGCATCCAAATCCAATCAATTACATACAAATTACGGCAAAAATTATATTAGATAATATTTGGTTTTTGTTATATGTGTGTGTGTGTGTTTTGGTTTTTATTTTAAATTTAATGTTTTATAACCCCATTTTTATTACCAAAAAGGAAGTGTGGAATGTGGTTATTATTTTTTAAGATTCACGTATGAGATAATCACAACTAGGGAAATAATTGAATTTGATAAGGTCAGTTATATTAATTATTTTTTGTTTTATATAAAAATATTTCATTTTCTAATCTCATAATATTCATTGTTATTATATCTTTTCAATGATACTGGGTCGTATACAAATAAAGAACATACCCATATTCTTAGTTTGCTTACAAACTATTTGTTAAGTATGATTGTGATTTAAATTATTAGGTATGTCTCTTTTAATTAAAGTTAAAAATGAGTATTTATAAAATAATTTTCTTTTTTAATTTGGTATATTCTATTTATTTTTATAGATTTATCTATTGTATAAAGGGTTATGGATTTATAAAAAAATATCCACACTACACATGCCTTTAAATCATCATGTATGTATCATTTAGTTAAAGTTTAAAAAATAAGAAATCATACATTGATTTTTTGCTAAAATTTTTTATGTTTTTATAGGTTTTAGATGTTTTAGGTATGTCTCATTTACACCTGGTGGTTTTATTAAACACATGGTAATAAATTCTAGTTGTAGAAGTTACACCATAAAAACTGACATTTTTAACTCAAATAACACATGGTTTTGACCTTGAAAAAATTTATTTTTCCTATATCATGATATCCAACATATTTTTCTCTATTACCAAGGTAGATTAGAGAACATATTATTCAATGTTATATAAAGAAAACTATTTGTTGACTTCCCTATGTTATTCATCCACTTCAAAACCAAAAAAACAATATATTGATTAAAAAAATGATGGTTTTTATCTAACAGGTGGTGTTAAAAGTTTATATGTGGTGGTTTTGGTTATATCCATCATCCAACCACTTATCTCATCATTTTTCAAGATCAAATTAATCACAAACACTCATAAGATTTTACTAACATTTTAATCAACCATTTTTGACTATTTTGGTAAATAGTTTTGGTTTCACTTTAGTTTGAAAAAATATATATCATATTGGAGACCACATATATAAGATAAACTAAAATTTATTGAATATATTATTTCACTTTCTCAACTATTCAATAAATGAGTTTGGTTTTGGGTACTTTGTTTTTTCGGGTCAAAATCATTTTGTAATACAAAATGGTGTCAAAAATAAAAGATGTTGATTTCTAAGCAATTTTTACTATTTTTTATTTATTTATTTATTTATTCACATGAGCATTGAATTGTTGTTCTATTTTTTAGATAGTTTATGATTATATTTATGATTTTGGTCTGGGTGAGGTTACTATAGTTAATGGTGTGAGAGAGGACAACATGAGGATGATTCATGTAGGATATTATCTAAGAAAATGTATTATTTTTTTTATTTTAGTGATATATTTTATGTTGTATATGTTATGTACATTATGTTTACAGTTTGTTAGATTATGGTAAATTTATGTGTATAATCATATTTTTTAAAAAAAATATACAAATTTCAACATTGGTTTTTTTATAAATCAGCATTGAATCTATGATGAGAGAGTATTTTATCATCGGTTTTTAAAAAAACTGACGGTAAAAAAATATTATGTTTTCAACAATGGTTTTTTTAAAAATAAATTCTAAAACCTCATCTAAGGTTGATTTTTGGTGTCGATTTATATAAAAATAAACACCAAAGGTTGAGTTTCAGCATCAATTTTTAGATAAACCAATGCTCAAATGCTGCTGAAGGTTAGATTTATGTGTCGATTTTTATAGAAACTGATGCCGAAAACCTACTAAAAAATATTCTCAATTTCATTTTTTATAGAAACCGATGCCAAAAAATATAATTAATGGGTTTTTAATGTCATTGTTTATAAAAACTGATGCTGAAAACCTTTTTCAACATCATATTTTTTGTAAATTGATGTATAAAAGGACCTTTAATTAGCTTTTGAATTGATTTTTAGATATCTTTTTTATGAAAATATACATTGAAACTACTATTTTTAGTGTCTCTTTTATAAAAATTTGTTAAAAACCACATCAAAATGTAAAAAAATCAATGTGTAAATACCATTTTTTACTAGTGGGACCCTTATTAATTGGGAATGACAATCCATTTAATTTAATCTTATTATATGTATATAAGTAAATGAAACTTTAAATGTAAATCTTGAATTATAAAAATAAATGGTTTCCATTAAATGAAGAGGAAAGGATAGGTTGACCTTTCATATACTGGAACCTCTGTAAATATACTTGAACACTTACCAATACCTACACTTATAAGTGGGTAGTGGGGGTAGTACCTAGGGTAGTGATCCCTTATTGTTATGATATTCTTCCATTAGTGCTACTATATACACTGAAATTTTGATCTGAGATGTGTGCTTGTAATTTTTTGAGCAATGTCACCACGACTTCTTCCAGTCGTGCACCAAGAGGGGGGATATGACCACGCTCTAGAGTTGGTGGGCCCTGATCCACTAGTGATTACTCATGTAATGTCACCTAAGGAACCTCTTTCTATATCTGAACTGGACATTGATGATCAGTTTTGAGACGGTTTTCTATTTATGATGCAATCCATACACGGTGATCCCTGACCCATACGTACTATGGCTAATCTGACTCGTGAGTTCTAGCAGCAGCATCCTCCCACCTTTTCAAGGGATGGTGTTCTAAAGGCTACTGAGTCCTAGATAGAGGCCACTCTATCTATCTTTTAGTATCTAGAGATTCCCCCAAAGAGGAGGGTCAAGCTTTCCACCTACATGTCATATGATTCCTCCAAATTCTAGTGGGATGTGATTACGCAGGATAGTTGTCATCAGGGTATAGTCTAGGTAGACTTTCAGACTGCATTATATAATTACTTATTTCCTCATATGTTGAGTGCTGATTGATCTAGAGAGTTTATGCACTTGGAGTAGAGTGTTATGTCTCTTATGGAAAATTTAGTGCATTTTACTAAGTTGCATCACTTTGTACCACTTCTACATGATGATGATCTATCGCAAGCACGAGGTTTAAAGGATGGTCTTAAGTATGAAATTTGATCATAGGTGAATATTTTAACCAACATACCATTTTTTAGATCTTCAATTAGGCTCTTATCACTGAGCACAACCTGAGAGATGCCAATAATACCAGGCGCATAGGATCAGTGATGAGGTAGGGTAGAAGTTCTTTTGGTAATAGGAAGCATAGCCTTTAGTTTTCTCATCAGAGTAGTGGTTCCCAAAGTATCTGTATTGGTAGATCCATTATATGATATCAGTGTGGATGGTAGAGAAAATTGAATCCTTGATGTGATAGATAACCTCTTGAGTTTTTTTCTTATGGTCGTATGTTCATATTTGGATATTTTTTCATACTTTTTCGCCTACTTCTAGTGGAAGAGGATCTGAACCAGCTCTACATTTAAGAGTAGGTTTAGTTGTGATACATTAGGCAAGGAGTTAGAGTAGAACCATCAGTACAAGATGAGGATGATATTGTGGTCATGGTATCCCGACTTATGATTATCATCATCAGTAGAGAATACCTACTTAGGGTAGTCTAGTTATAGCACAGTGTCATGGATCAGTTCAGTTGCATGCCTTACAACCGATACCCATGAATTAGAGTACATGACCATCTATAGTATGATATACTATTCTATTAGCCTCTACTATTGTATCTACCTTATTCAATATGGTTGCTTCTCATTCCATTATCTAATTATCAACCATGGAAAATATCAAGATGGAAATTTAGTATTACTGTGGTGTGAGGGCCTTGACACACTATTGGGAGTGTGGTATGAGGGAATATTCCAATGCAGGGACTTCATCCTTATGGTGGGAATTTATACCTTCTTATGGGACCTCTTCATGCTCAAGATGATAAGCTTCGATGTCATTATCGTAATGGATTTTTTGGTTCTATATCACACCTATATGGATTTCTATCACCATAGTTTATCATTTACATCACCAAAGGGTAGCAGTTATCTCCATAAGGGTGAGTGGAATGTCCAATCCAGTAGAGCTGGACCAGAGCATCATGTACTAGGTGAAATGACCACCCATATTTCTAGTCTTTTCATGGAAGATCAGGGATTACCTTAAATATATTTTCCTCTGGGAGTAGATCGTTTCAAGGACATCTTTCGTGATGATTTTTCAAGATTACCTCCTAGGAGAGAGGTAGATTTTACTATATTTATTATTCTAGGAGTAGCTCAAGTGTCCATTTCTATATATAGGATAGAACCTACTGATATCCAGGAGCTCAGCCGATAGTTGGACGATGTAGAGGCTAAGGGTGTTATCTGGCCTAACACTTCTTCTTAGGTTTCACCCATTATTTTCACCAAGAAGGCAGATAATACCCTTCATTTATTCATGGATTACCAATGGTTGAACTATATTATAGTTATGAACTAGTATCCACTACCTCTAATAGATTATCTCTTTGACCAACTCTGATGAGCTAGGGTGTTCCCAAAGATCGACCTAAGATCGGGCTACCATCAAGTGCGAGTCAGGCCTTCAGACATACCTTGTATAGATTTTCATAGTAAGTATGGTCTTTATGACTATCTTTTTATGTCATTTAGTCATACAAAAACACCCACCATTTTCATGGATTTGATGAATAGGGTTTTTCACCCCTTCTATATTCCTTTCTTTTGTGTTTGTTGTAGAAATTTTGGTGTATTATCATACTCATAGAAACCATGATAAACACCATGAGATCATTTTGAATATACTAAGAGGGAATTAACTTTATTCCAAGATTTCTAAGTGCCACTTTTGGAAAAAAAGTTCAATTCCTGGGTTGTATTATCTCAAAATCATGAGTATCAATTCACCTAAATAAGGTTAGTGTTGTGGTTTCCTGGGAGTATCCCAAGAATGTGTTCTATATACAGAGTATTTGGGAATGGTTGGATATTAAAAGTGTTTCATATAGGACTTCATGTGAATTTTTGTATCTATTACTACTCTTACAAAGAATTTTGTGAATTTACTATGGTTAGAATCATGTGAGAAGTCCTTTCAGAAGCAGGAAGGAAATCTTACTTTGGAACTAATTCTGATTCCTCCAGAGCTTGGAAGAGGTTGTACAATGTTCTATGATGCATCAGGAATTGGCTAGGGAGTAACACTAATGCAGGGGGATATATTCTTTGTGTATATTTCTAGGAATTTGATGTCTTATGAGAGAAACTACCTAACGCATTACCTAGATCTATTTCTTGTTGTTCATGCCTTACACTGCTGGAGATATTATCAGATGAATGAGATATTTGTGGTGTATAGAGACCATAAGATCCTAAAATATATATTTTATATGTTTGAATTGAATCTCAGACAAAAAATATGGGTCTAATACCTTCAGTATATTAAATTTTAGTTTTTCTATATGCCTGTAAAGGGAAATGAGGTAGCAGATGCACTGAGTTGGAAAACTCAGGCATAGGTCATTCAGGAATCTAGTGATGAATAAAAATTGATTGACCTATTCTATGATTTGAATCTGTAATTTCATGATATTCACAAGTAGTCGTTTCTCTCATCACTGACAGTTACCTCTCCCCTCCTAGATAGGGTGAAGTGTAGGAAGTTTCAGAGCCTAAAGGCTTGGTTCTCCAGGAGAGTATTTCAAGTGAGGGTATGCCTCTTGATTGGTTTGTGGATGGAAATAATATCCTCCATGTACATAGGAATGTATGGGTTCCTACTAATATGATTGAGGACCTAATTCATGAGTATCACACTTCTCAGTGGTTAGTTCATTCAAGAATCTCCAATATGTATTGAGATATACGGTGCCAGTATTGGTGGCCTCGGATGAAATGTTAGATAGTAGGTTTTATCACTAGGTGTTCCACCTATTAATAGGTGAAGGTGGATCACCAGTAACCCACTATCTTTTTACAGTAGTTATTGGTCCCATAATGTAAATGGGAAGATGTTTATATGAAATTTAAAGTCAGATTACCGAGGTCACCTCGAGGTAGCAATTCAATTTAGGTAGTTGTGGATCAATCAACTAAATTATCCCACTTCCTTCCTATAAAAGTGACATTCTCAGTTGATGAACTAATAATACTGTATTTATATGATATTATATGACTAAATAGAGCCCCTCATACTATCATTTCATATGGATATGATCATTTTAAATCGAGGTTCTAGTAGGGGTTACACAGAGCTATGGGTACACAAGTGCACCTATGAATAGATTCTCACCCTCAGACCGATGGCTAGTCAGAACGAATGATACAAGTGTTAGAGGAAATGGTTTGAGAATGATTCCTTGATTACATTTGTTCTTTGGAGAATTATATCCCTCTCATTTAGTTCACCTATGATAATATATTTTAGGAAAATATTTATATGGATATGTATGAGGCCTTGTATGGTAGGTTGTTCCATTCTCCATTATGTTGGTCGGAGGAAAGAGAGGTAGTGCTAATAGGTCCTCATCTCATATATGAGACTTAGGAGTCGGTACAACTGATCAGAAATAAAATGTCTACTACTTATTATAGATAGAAATTATATGTCGGTCACCATTTAATACCTATGTAGTTTTAAGTTGGGGTCATGTTTTCATACAGGTACCACACATACTTGGGAATAGATAGATACGAAGGTGAGGTAAGTTTTCACCTTGTTATGTTGGGTTGTTTGAGATCTTTGATAGAGTCAATATGGTATCCAGTCGGTTGATACTAACTTAGATATATTGCTACATGCACAATGTCTTCCACATTTCACAAATTCACTATTATCATGTCGACTTGTATCATACTTTTGGTCTCATGGAGTTTGAGGTATATGTTGATGCTTCTTTTTAGGAGTATCCTATATACATCATTGACCTGAGCAAGAAGGATCTATGAGGCTATTCTACCCATTTAGTATGGGTGTTATGGTAGCATGGAAATGTACAAGATGATACTTAGGAGCAGGAGGCTGACGTATGTGCTCAGTGGATGGAGTTTTTATTAGATAATGTTTCACCACCTTTGGAAGGTGAACTTGGGGACGAGTTACTTTAAGTGGATAATACTATAATAACTTGGTTTTTTTATCATGTATGGATTATTTAAATTTTTGTTTAATTATTTATTTTTGACCTATTATGGATTCCTAATGAGATCATAATATTTTAAAGGGTTTCTTGGGATTGTTCGAAGTCTAGAGCACAAATTTTTTGAGAAATATATTGGTTCACATTGTTAGTACAAACTATACGGATAAAGTCACACAGTTACTTCTAAATGTGAAGGGCTGGACAGAGGGGTGTAGGAGGTTTCACAATTTGATGAAAATATGCATCTAGGGATACACACTTGTTTGAGTGGTCTATAGTCTTCTACAGATCCATATAGCATAGTTTTCACACTATTTCTCAAACCATGCAGACTAACTATTTAGGCTCCCTATTGAGGCAGTGAGGTGCACATGGTTGGCGCACGATTTGTCCAACCATGTGGTAAAATCATGAGACCCTATAATTTTTGGGTAAAATTAATATTTCTTCCTTAAGATATATTAACCCTTCCCCTCTTTCTCTTTTAATCCTCTAGTAAACAAGAGGCCTTCATTTATCCCATTAAAGATCTCAAACTCCCTTATTCATAGATTTTGATCCCATTCCTTCATATAATGTCTGATTGAATCATAGTTCATCTCTTTATATTCCTCTAGGTAAGCACTATATTATTTAGGCTCATTTCATCATTTTTATTCTCCTTGATGATGCTATTTTGGTTTGAGTTAATATTCCTTATTTTTAGGGAATTCATTTGTTCTTAAATTTTCTCTCAATATAGGCCAAACTAAAGGTCGATACTGGATGAGGAGAGTGTTATAGGCTCTAGGTAGGTGGTCTATGACTCATCCCTCTGGTCTCATAGTTTTATGAACTATTTTTATTGTGTGCACACCAATTTCATCAGGCGATGCTTATTAAGTTAATATTTCATGCTTATAATCATTGTGCTTGTATTCTAGAGACCTTCCAATATGTGATCATCATGTCATTGGGTGTTATGACCTCAATGAATTCCACCCTAAGTAAGGTGATTCCTTTTTTATACCTTTGGTGTCTTTTTTATTACTATTTGTGCCATTATTCGGGTGTTCTATGACTTGATCTTGACAAAGGTAAGTATTTTTAATTAATAGAATAGATTGTTACTATATTTCACCTGTATAGTTATCACTTTACCCTTATAAGGTAAGTGTTCCAATTAATTAATGAACCTTTAAAATGATTAATGTCAAGTATATTTTATATATCACTTGGCCTGATTAATTATAAATTAATTTCTTATAGTTTTTTTTTCTTATCCCACATTTTCATGCTTATGAAAGGTAAAGGAATGAACCTAATAATTTAATATTAAATTAATTAATTAAATGGTTGCATGTATTTGTTATATCTTGTCACATTAATGAAAGGTAATGGAATGAACCAATTGAAAAATAAAAAAAGTTATGAGTATCATATACCCTTAAGTGATTATGGATTTTATATAAGGTGCCTATTGGATATGGACCTTTTATCCTTATAGGAGTGGTCATACTTGATCAAGCCTTGGATTTATGAGGAAATTACTTGAGAACTCAAAGGGGTTCATTCTAATCCAAGGAGATATCCACCTTGGTACATGGTAATTGTCTGCTAGTGGATGTCTAAAATGATTCCATAGAAACCTCTCACTATATTTCAGATATTAGGATTCATTAAATACACTCCTTGGATCTATCTTGACGTCTTCAGACATGAGGTTCTATAGATTCACCCCATTGGGCCTAGTCATACTTAGCATGTTTCACCTTGGATGAGATCCTTGGACTTTGTTAGAATATTTTATAGTGGAATTACTTTGGTGATTCCCCTTTGATTATTCTCAGACCCCTTATCTAGACTGCATGTTATTACTAAGTTTGATTGACCCCTAAGTTCAAGGATTCCTTGGTTTTTCCTTGGATCCTCATTCATTATTATCATCTTTATAGGATACCTTGTTATACCTTAGATCTTTTATTATAGTTGTCATGATATATTGTCAGTGTTTTTTACACCTCAAGTGACTTATCTATATAAATTGAACTTAAATGAATTAATTAAATTATCTCATGTTCAAATACATTACCAATTAAGGCTGAAGTAAGTTTGAGTTATTTATTTTCCATTTATTTACATTGATATATATATATATATATACTATTTCAGTTTATATTCACATAATGGATTGTATAGACATCGTTGGTGGTGGCCTATTGAGATTTATCTTACACACTATTTGGGCCACTAATGGTACCTAGGAAGATTATATGTATGAATGTGTTGACAAGGGGAAGTGTTCCTCTTTGGAAACCAAATCTTTCTTGCTTAGTTGGGATGGAGCTTGGTAGTAGATGACCGAGCCAGTGCTCAGGATGCTTGGATGGTTTTGGTCTTATTTTTTATTCTTTTGTATAGCATGTATTTATTGATACCATGTATACATGTTTCTTAGTTTTATAGAGACATGAAATACATTATCACCTTTTTTATTTAATTAATTTCCATATTGTGATTATTATTTAGTGCTTAGATGTTCATTTTTTTATTTCATTGCTTATTAATTAATATCATGATTCGACTATTTCATCTATTATTATATTTATTCACTATGAAACACTTTGTTTATGAGGTCATAGTCTCCCCACAGACATACCTTATACCCTCATAGCTAGTCGGCAGACTCTGGCATATGGGGAGGTGTACTTAAGACCATGTAACCCACCAGTTAGGGGCACCCGTTTAGTGGATTCCGGGTCGGGACGTCACAAAACATGATTAAATTGTGATTTTTCATTACTTATTAAATTTCATATATCACACTTATAAAGTTTTTCCTCATTCATTATTTCCCAAAATAGTATCTATTTTAGGGAAAAACTATCCTAGTTCATTTTTTTAAGGAAAACACTATGTGTAACACCCCAAGTTTTTATGAACCTATTTTTCAAATAAATTAAATTTAATTGATGGATTTAATTATATGATACACCAAGTTGATATTTATTTATAAGATACACCAATTCAATCTTTCACTATACACACCACTATCTTACCTTGTTTACACACAACACTGAGTTTCTATGAAACACCATTTTATTAATATAATTATTTAAACATGACAGTTCTAACCTAGCCATTAAAATTAGTAATATGAATAGTAATAACTAATTTTTAAATATTATTTATAATGTTTTTATATAAATAAAAAATATTTATAATGAAATATATAATTATTTTAATGTTTTTATATGTTTTGAAAAAACTATTTTCTCAAAAGAACTTCTTTTTATGTCCTTATGTGAACAATAATAAAATTAATTTTTGACACATATAAAATTTTAATTTGATAAATAAACTTAATTTTTGAATTAATAATATCAAAATTATCTTATTTGTGAGTTTTTTAGGGTTTTTCTAAAATATTTCATTTTGGATGAATAGTGAAAAATAAATAATTTTAATTAAAAACTGTGTTTTCGCCTAATTTATTTATATTTTTAAATTAAATTTTAATTAGTTTTTAAATAATATTTAGTTAAATTATACATATATTAATCTCATTTAGTTTATTTTAATCAATTTTATATTGAAATTGTATATAAAACATTTCAACCTTTTGAACATTTTCTATTTAAAAAATCATTGTCTCGTCCCGTTTGTATGATTAAATTTTTAAATTAATTTCTTTAAATTACATGAATATAATTTAAAAAAATGGATTATATATTTGGAATAAGAATAATTTATAATTTATAATAAACTTGACTTATTTTTTGATCAAAATGGTTAGTGAAAATAGTTAACATGATGATTTAGAGAAAAATGAGTTTACCAGGGGACTAAACTTTAAACTTAAGGGGGGAAATAACCTATAAACATTTCTGAAACCAATTAAATGGACATATTTTGACCATATTCACTCTTTAATATAAAATTTTTCATTATTTGAGGCACATTATGTAAGATATACCACCAAATAGTGTTTACTTTTTGGTATTTATAAGAATGCCACCCCTCCTCAACTATAAAAGGGCACTTTCCCCCTAACTTATTAACACCTATCAATACATTTGAATCATAAAAAAATAAATTCTAAACTTCCCTAATATAAACCTATAATCCCTAATTTGTTCATAAATCCAACCAAGGAATTCCTTTGGTACAAACCAAAAGGAGATACTCGAAGAAGAGGTAATATTCATCAATAAACATTTTTTTTTATTTCTTCCTTAAACCCATTCAATTATTTTTATATAATTATTATATAATAACATAATTATATTAAATATAATTATATATTTATATTTTAAGGTTAAAACCTACACCTTCACACACTTCCATCAAATGTGATACACAATCATCATTTATGTGTACGACAGACTATCGCCTCGCAAACTGATGTTGTTCATTCTTCCATTACCACTGTTTATGGTTAGTAATAATGATGGTTGTATAGTTTATATATTATATTTATTATTTTTATGATTTTATAATGATACTTTAATTTTTATATAACACATACCTTCATGCTTTCCATTTTTTGGGAATACAATAATGTTGTTTTGTGTGTACGGCGGACTACTGCCTCGCGAAACGATGTGATTTGTTCATGATGTATGTGGAATGTATTAAGTATGGGTTTAATAAACATATGGTATATATATGAAATAAAAAATATTATTTAATGATGATATATCATATAATTTTCTTTCATTAAATATGATAAGAAAATGGAAGTAGCATTCATGCATACATACAGCCTACCATCTCCATGAATGGTGTATCACATTTCCTACTTCTATATTTTATATACTATTATAAATAAACATATAATTAATATATATATATATATATATATTATCATTTTTATCATTTTATATATTATTAAATAATGATATAATTTAGAGGACCAATAATAATAAGTCAAATATGTACGAAAAACAAAGCAGTTATCACCTGAAATATAATTTTAACATGGAATTGTTAATAAATTAGTAATATAAAGTCATAAGTAAATCATAAATGGTATTATATATATTAATATGGTTCTTTTATATATTTATACTAAACTTATATTTATTATAAATGATGTTTTAATGAGTATGAAGATATTCAAGACTTAAGGTAAGGGATTTTCGTCTCAATTCTATTTTCCATGAGACACAAGCCATATTCACCACCTATTTATTGTATTTGGTGTGTATGATTCCCATGGATGTATTTTATTATTATTATATGCATAATTATTGGTATTTACATTTCTATTTTACAATCCTTATTTCATATGGTTTACATTTAGAATGTTACCAAAGCGGTAAGGATATTTTTTCTCAATTTTCCTTTTTTGAGGCGTACGTTAGATTATGCACCTATATTCTTTCATGAGGTGTATATATATCCCCTTTTACATGTAATATAATTAATTTATTCATCCTCATTATATTTTAAATTTTATTTTATGTTTTTCATTCATTTGGTTTATGATTCAATGTTACCAAAGTGGTAATGGTTTTTTGCTACAATCTCATCATTTATCAGGATTGTTTATGATTATGTTTCCATTGATGAAATATTATGATCCATATCTTGATAATTCTCATTATTTTTATTATCCTCTTGTTATTCATGATATATTCAATTAATGGTGTCATTTTCCCACTATTTAGTACTTAATATAATTAAGAAAGTTTTTTTATGAAAGTCCCTCTTTATTTCTCTCTTCGATCAGATATCTGTTTTCTTTTAAAAAGATGGTTTCTAAAATTATTTTCAAGTGTTTTTAACCTTTTAAAAATGATTTATTAAACACATTTTTACCCAATTTTTATTTTTTTTTAAATTAAAAGTACTCTTCTTATTATTTTCTAATCAATTCACTTCTCTAAAAAATTTATAGTGAAAAAAATAATGTTTGTTTAACATGTACAGCATGTATGAATTTACCCGCCATCATAAATATCATTTATTTAAAGCTTAATTTTAAAGTTTAAAAAGTTATTTTTAAATAAAAAAATCATATTAATTGTTTTTTAAGGTGGTTTTCAAATAAAAAAATTTAAAAAAAATGTTTTTATGTTTTAAAAAAACATTTTCAAAGAGAAAATGATATTTTCATCAAGAAATGTTTTAAGTGATCATTAAAAATTATTTTATATCTAATATGAAATCCATTGCTGTTACTCATGCCTTACCGAGGATATAATCAATTGGTACCATTAATATTATTTCTCTCAATGGTTTATGTTTTGATGGCATGTTGTGTATGAAGCTAATTTCTCTTCCATAGATTATATGCTTATAAAAACCACTTCTTTTCATGGGTTATTCTATGATTATGAAACCTGGTACTTTCCATAGTTCAAGATATGATGAAATTTTTATGACACCTATTTCATTTCATGGGTTATAATATGATGAATTTTTATGATCTTGTGGCACACATATGTATGATTTCATTATGTGATGGGTGAGACCTATATCTCCCTCCAATTAATTGGGAAAAGATTTATATATATTATGAGATAAACATGAATGGAATGGGAAGTGAACTCAGTTCAGTAATACAGGTATGGAACATAAAGTGAACTCAGTTTAGTAATATAGGGATTGGATGGTAATTGAACTTGGCGTAGTAATACAGGGCTAGAACAGGGTGTGAACCCGGTTCAGTAAAGGAATTTATCTGTTATGATGGTATTGACATTGAGCCTTGACTAATATAGAAATTATTTTCTATTATTATGTGTATGCCACAAATTTTATGTCTTATGCTCTCATAGATCATATTATTTTACTCCCTTATGATTAATGTCTTATGAATTAATAATATTTATCCCATGACTCTTAATTTTGATCTTTGATATGTAGGGTATGATTTTATAATTTTATGATAATGTTATCATTCCCTTATTCACATGATTATGCTTACATATCTCCATTTTTTACCCTTATTGAGAATTTGATATCACCCTTTCTTATGTTTCCTTTTCCTAGGTTATGAAGATATGTATTATGTATTATCTATTATGTGTCTAAGAAGGGTGATAGTCATAGATAACCTAGTAAGAGATAATTTAGTCCACTTATAAGATCAGGTTTATGTTTCCATGTTTCCAATAGAACTAAACTAATACAGTATTTGGGTGAGTGTTTGTGTAATGTAATTAATATTCCATAAAAATGATGTGATGTCTATGTATGTAAATAATGGGTTACTAAAATTGGTATCAAAGAAAATTTTTAGTTTACATTTTAAAATTATAATGAGAAAACATTAGTTTGATCCCTAAAGACATGTCTAAGGATAAGTATAAGGATGAGTTGTGGTATAGGAAAATGTCCTGGAATTATGGTAAAGGATAGAGAAAGTGGATTCATAAAAACACATCCCTATCTAAATACTACATGTGGATGTAGCTCTAGAACATATGTACCAAGGTAAAACAATCCTAAAAACACTATATTGATCTATAATCAATCAGGAACTGGTGCACGACAACAGTCCTTGTCGTACACCTAGTTTGAAACTCCCGAGGGATATGCTTTGGAAATTCATAAGCTCTTTACAAACCATCATGAAGGATTTAAATATAATATGGATCTAAATGGATTATTATAAACCAAAGTTTCCATATAATAAATAAGGTTTTATAATTTATACATCATATAATTTATTTCCATGATTATGTAGTTTCCCACTATGATTATTATTTCTTACTCTATGCTTTTTGGTTTTAGTCAATGGATGGAACCCGAAGGAACCATGTTAAGGCTGAATGAAATGTACAATGAAAATATTGTCTTCTTGGGAAACCAAATGTTATGGGAGATGGAATGAAAAATGTTGTGGATATTCTCATATACTTTCCCAAGCTATGAATCTTACTAGAATTATGAATGAACAAAGAAGGGAACAATATTCAGTTGAGTTTTTCATGAGTAAATATCCATATTATTTTAGAGGGTCTTCTGATACACTAGTTACTGAATAATGGATTGGTACCACTAAAAAGATAGTTTCCATTCTCCGATGTTCAGAACATGAAAAAGTTATTTTGGTTGTATACCATTTGGAAGGTTAAGTGGATCAATAGTGGACTCTTATCAAGAATATAAGGCAAAAAAATGAGATTGAACCCATGGATTAGGATGAGTTCAAAAACTTATTTTTCAATAAATAATTTCCTTGAATTCTTCATATTAATATGGAGAAGTAGTTCCTTGAGTTAAATAAAAAGTATAATGAATATTTTGGTACCTAAGAGGATAATTTTATAATACTTTTTAGGTACGATTCAGGTATTAGCATCAAACCTAAAAGTAAGGTGGGTAAATTATTTGAGGTCTCAAAGCCAAGTCTCTAAAGTTCATTATCTATAAGAAACTTTAGTATATATGAATAGATTGTTCGATATGTTATCACGGTTGAAATGTAGGTTAGAGTTACATATCAATCTTAGGGTTTTGTTAAGAAAAGTAATATGGAGTTCAAAGGAAAATCTAAAAACCATGGAGATAAGAATATGAGTTTTCCTTTATGCTCAAGGTGTGGGAAGAAGCGTGGAGGAACATTCATTACAAGGACTAGTAAATGTTTTAAGTGTGGAAGGAATATCCATCAGAAAATTTATTGCTGAAGTGATTAAAATAATTTTTCTAACAATGTTAATAGAGAGAAATCTATACAGAATTCACCTCCCCCAATTTAGTGATTCAAGTGTGAGGAGAATGGGAATTATTCTAACTAGTTCACATACATAAGGGTTAATGATGATGATCAAATTCAAAAACTTCTTGAGCCGAGGGACAAATGGAAATCTCATCTGATCACTATTTTTGACGAGGGGTGTAATAAAGATGTGGTGAAAGGTACACTTATCATCCACTCTAGAACTGTTAATGTCCTATTTTTTTTGGGATATAAAAATTATTTCATATCTAAAGAATTTTCTAAGGGTATCAATATTCCACCCAAACAGTTAGATGTATAATTAGTAGTGAAAATCCCTAATGGTGTGATGATTTCATATCAATTTTATGATTCCTATCTGATTTACATTGGTGGGAATGTGATTCCTTTAAATCTTTTCATTCTTCCTCTGGTTGAAGATGAGGTCATCTTAGGCATGGATTGGATTTCTCTGTATAAATACCATATAATTTTCAAGGAAGGGAATTTATGTTTGATATTCCAAACCAAACTATGATTATCTATTAATTTGATGATATCTACAGAATTTTTATGGATATTACATCCACTGTATGGATATTAATTCCCATTAAGAAGGGATTTTTATCTCAAATGGTTGGGGAGAAACTCAATATGGATAATATTCATATTGTATAGGAATTGTTTGATGTGCTTCCAAAATATTTTCCTAGTATTCTTCCAAAATGTGAAGTTGAGTTTTCAATAGAACACATACCAGGTACTACACCAATTTAAAAGAATCCCTATAGAATATCCTTGATTGATTTGTATGAATTGAATAAGAAACTCCAATAAAACCTTAACAGGAGATTCATTCGGCCAAGTGTGTCACCTTGGCATGCACTTATTTTTTGTTAAAAGGAAAGATGGATTGATGTGACTCTACATTGGTTATTGAGAGTTGAACAAGGTCATAGTCAAGAACGAGTATCATATTACCTAGAACTCATAATAGGTACCACACCAATTTCAAATAATCTCTATAGAATAGGCTTGATTGAGTTGTAAGAATTGAATAAGAAACTCCATGAAAAACTTGACAAGTGATACATTCTACCATGTTTTTCACCTTTTCATGCACTTATTTTTTGTTAAAAATAAAGATAGATTGATGAGAATATACATTGTTTATCGAGAGTTGAACAAGATCATAGTCAAGAACAAGTATCATATTCTCCATATTAATGACTTGTTTTATCAACTATGTAGAGCTCAATACTTTTCCAAGATTGAACTTCATTATAGATATCATCAATCGGGGTTCAAGAAGGTGGATATACCCAATACTACATTACATACAAGTTATGGACACTATTAATATATAGTGATGCCTTTTGGTCTTACTAATTCCTCTTATATCTTCATGGATTTGATAAATAGAGTATTTAGATATTACCTTTATTAGTTTGTGGTAGTCTTTAGAGATGATATTATTATCTACTCAAAGAGAAATAAAGAGCATGAATACTTCTTGAGAATTTTACTAAATACCATAAGGAAAGAGAAATTGTTTGGAAAATTTACCAAGTGTGAATTTTGAAAAAAAATGTCTCGTTTTTGGATCATATAATCTCAATAGAGGGTATATCAGTAGATCCATCAAAGATAGAGGTTATTGAATATTGAACCAGACCAACCATGGTGACTAAGATCCATAGTTTTCTTGGTTTATCTAGATATTATCAATGGTTTGGGGATAATTTATCATGACTATATTATACCCTTTCCAATTTAACTTAGATGGAAGACAAGTTCCTTTGTAAAAATGAATGTAAGGAAATTTTTTAAGTAACTAAAGATAAGTTTACTCAGTACACTTGTTCTTACATTACCCTATAGTGGATAAGGGTTTGTAATCTATATTGATGCATACAAGAAGAGATTGTAATGTGCTATTATGTAGAATAACATGGTTATAGATTATGCCTCAAGACAACTAAATATTCATGAGAAAAATTACACAACTCGTAATTTAGAGTTATTAGTGATAATTTTTGAATTAAAGATAAGGAGGAATTGTCTTCATAGCTAAAACTATGATATATATTGATCATAAAAGTTTAAATTATATATTCACAAAAAAAGAGTTGAACATGTGCTAGAAAATATGGTTAGAGATAATAAAGGATTATGACTGATCAATACATTACCACCTTGGGAAAGAGAACAAGGTGGTTGATGCTTTGATTTGAAAGGATCGTGCTAGCTTATCCATGAGGAGGATCAAAAAAAGATCTCATGTTTCTGGATTTGAAAAGGATGGATCCGACAATCCAATAAGAAGGTGAAAATATTATCTTTCTCAATTGAATGTTTAACCATATATACAAGTGAAGATTAAAAAGGCACATAAGGAATGTGTAGATCTATAAAATAAGGTTATAAATGTTCTTGAGTTTAAATTTTATCATTATGGAATGATAAGGTTCATGAACCATTTATGTGTTCCTCCCATGCTATATTTAAAGGAGTTGTTAGAGGAATCTCATGGCTCATCATTCTCTATTTATCCTCGAATTATGAATATGTATAGAGATTTGAAAGAATACTTCTAGTGGGATGGAATGAAGAGAGATATCACAAAGTTTGTATCTCAGTCTTTTGTATTTCAACAAGTTAAGATCGAAAAAAAATTTAGGTGATGTTGTATTCATTAACCATACCATAATGTAAATGGAATAACATTGCTATGGATTTTGTTATTGGACTCCCCAAAACCTCAAAATGAAATAATGATATATGGGTGGTAGTTGATTCACCTACTAATTCAGCACACTTCATAACTATCATAGAAGACTTATCACTAGATTAGATTTCCAAGATATATATTAATAAAGTGGTAAGGTTGTATGGAGTATAACATTTCATTGTGTCTGATCAGGATCCAAGGTTTACCTCAAAGTTATGGTGAATTCTTCAGCAATGTCTTGATACAAAATTTAGTTTCAAAACTTCTTATCATCCTCAGATATATGTTCATTCAGAAATAACAATTCAAACCCTAGAGAATATGTTAAGATCTTGTTCTTTGGATTGAAAATGTGGTTGGGATCAACACCTTCCTATAGTTTATATTTCTTACAACAATAGATTTAACTCAAGAGTTCAGATGGCTCCTCATGAAGTCCTGTATTCGAATAAATGTAGAGCTCTAACATGCTGGAATGAATTTAGAGAATGAAATCTATTGGGACCTAAGATATCTGAAGATATGAAGAAAATGTTAGAGTTATTTAGCCGCACATCAAGGCAGATCAAAGTCAGAAGAAAAGTTATGTTGATAATCACTAATGTGATATATAATTTTAAATATTTGACAAATTGTTTCTAATAATTTCTTTATTGAATAATGTTATGAGATTCGTGAAGAAAGGTAAATTAATCCTTATGTATATCAATCCCTTTGAGATTCTTGATTATATCAGGACAGTAGCCTATCGATTGGTTCTTCCACCAAACCTATATCAATTACACGGTGTGTCCCATGTCTAACCCTTGAGGAAGTGCATACCTAACCCTTAATATGTACTGAACTCAGAGGTCATACTACTAGAGCAAGATCTTTCTTATGAGGAACAACCGGTTAAAATTTTGGATCATACAGATAAATTTCTACAGAAAAGACCACTCCTATGGTCAAAGTTCTATGGTAAAACCAAAAGTTTTAAGAAACTACATGGGAACTTGAGTATATTATGAGGCATAATTATCCTCATTTTTTTGTATCATTATGATGAATTTTGAGTGTGCAATTCATCTTAAGGGGGTAGAATATAACACCATACGTTTTTATAAACCTTTTTTTAAATAAATTAAATTTTATTTGATGGATTCCATTGCATGATACACCAATTTAATATTTCTATATACACTACAAAAAAATTAATCTTGTGCTACATGACACACCGACTAAGCTTTCATTTCAGGCAACACTGAGTGTCTACAAAACAGTATTTTATTAATAGAATTATTTATACAATACAACTATAACCTAACCACTAAACTTAGTAATATTAATATAAATAAATACATTTTAAATATAATATATAATGGTTTTATATAAATAAAACATATTTATAATGAAATATATAATTTTTGGTGAAGCCTTTATATTTTTTGAGAATATTATTTTCTCACAAGAACTATTTTTTATGTTCTTATGTGAACAATAATAAAATTAATTTTTGACACTTATATAATTTTAATTTGATAAAATAAACTTAATTTTTAAATACATAATGTAAAAATTATCTTAGAGTGAATTTTTGGTATTTTTCTGAAATATTTCATTTCAGATGAATAGTGGAAAATACTGAATTTTAATTGAAAATTGTCTTTTCGACTATTTTATTTATACAGTTAAATTATATTTTCATTTATTTTCAAATTATATTTAGGTGAATTATACATATATTAATCCAAATTTGTGTCATTTTAATCAATTTCACATTGAAATTGGATATAATAACATTTCAATCTCTTGAACATTTTCACTTAAAACTTGTTGCCTCGTCCCGCCTGCAGGATTAAATTTTTAGATTAATTTGTTTTAATTATGTGATTAGAATTTTTTAAAATAGATTCCATATTTTGAATAATAATAATTTCTAATTTCTAATAATTTAAATATAATTTTTTACCAAAATGATTAATGAAAATATTTAAGATTAATCATGATGATTAAGAGAAAAACGAGTTTAACAAGGGACTAAATTTTATACTTAAGGGAGAAAATGACCTAGAAACTTTTCCAAAACCCATTTTATGAAAATATTTTGACCATATAGACTCTTTTATATAAAAGTTTTCATTATTAGAGGTAAATTATGTAAGGTAAACCTCTTCATAGTGTTTACTTTTTGGTATTTACAAGAATTCCACTCCTCCACTATAAAAGAGAACTCGCCCCCCTCACTTATTAACACATATCAAGCCATTTGTATCATCAAAAACCTGAACAATTCACTTATAAACTTACCTAATATTGATCTAAAATCCCTAATTTGGTCATAAATCCAACGAATGAAGTTATTTGGTGTAAATCAAAATGATATACCCGAAGAAGAGGTAACATTAATCAACGAACGATTTTGTTTTATTTATTCCTAAAACCCCTTAAATTATTTTTATATCATAATTAAATAATAAAATCAGTACCTTAAATATATTTAGATGTTGTTATATTAAGGTTACACCCTATATCTTCACACACTTCCATCAAATGGGATACACAATCATCGTTCATGTGTACGGTGGACTACTGCCTTGCAAACTGATGTTGTTCGTTCTTCTATTACCACCTTTAAAGGTTGGGAATAATAATGAATTTATAGTTTATAGATATTAATTTTATTTTTTTTATTGTTTTTATTATTTTTATTATGTTATTAGGATTATTTAATTTTTATATAACACATACCTTCATGCTTTCAATTTTTTGGGAATACGATAATGTTATTCCTGTGTATGGCGGACTACTGCCTCACGAAGTGATGTGATTCATTCACACATTATATATAATTTATTAAATATTGGTTTGATAAAAATATGTCATATATATGACATAAAAAATATTATTTAATGATATTATATCATAAAATTTTATTTCCCTCAATCCGACAAGAAAATTGAAACAGTGTTCATACGTACGTACGATCTACTGTCTCCGTGAACGATATATATCATTTTCTATTTATATATTTTTTTAAATATTATAAAAATATATATAATGAATATATATATATATATGATATCTATATAATGGTTATAATTATTTAGATGATTAAATCATTATTTAAGTAAGATTAGCAAGAATGAAAAGTCCAACATGTATGAAAAACAAAGCGGTGATTACCCAAAACATAAATTTAACATGTAATTATTAATAAACAAGTAATATAAAATCATAAGTAAATAAAATATGGTATTATATATATGAATATGGTTATTTTATAGATTTATAATAAAATAATATTTATTATACCAAAGTTTTGAACAAGTATAACATGAGTCGAGACATAAGGTAAGGGATTCTCATCTCACTTTTATTTTCCAGGAGACACAAGCCATGTTCAATGCTTATTTCTTGTATATGGTGTGTATATTTACCAGGGATGAATTTTATATTTATTCTAATGATAATAATTTGGATTTAAATATATATTTTAGAATCTATATTTCATCGGTATTAAGGTTAAAATGTTACCAAAGAGATAAGGGTATTTTTGTTACAATTTTCCTTCTTTGAGACGTACGTTATGTTATGCACCTATATTCTTTCATGAGGTGAATATAAATACCCTTTAATATGTCATGTTATCAATTTTTTCATCCAAATGGTATTTTAACTTTCATTTTATTTTTTTACTTCATGGATTTTATGATACAAAGTTACTAAAGTGGTAAGGGTCTATTGCTACAATCTCATCATTTATCAGGTTTGTTTATGATTATAATTCTATTGATGAAATTTTCTAATTAATATATTAAAAATTATCATAAATTTTATAATACTATATTTATTAATGATATATTCATGTAATGGTACCATTTTTCCACTCTTTATTAATTAATATAATTAAGAAAATGTTTTTAATAAATTCAAACTTTATTTCTCTCTTCGGTTGAATATCTATTTTCTTTTAAAAAAATGTTTTCTAAAAATAATTCAAAAAGAGTTTTAAAACTTTTAAAAATTATTTTTTAAAAAAAATACCAATTTTTATATTATTTTTTAATGTTTTGAAAGTAATTTTCTTATCATTTTCCAATTAAGTAACTTTTTTAAACTTTTTACAGTGCAAAAGGAATGTTCATTTAATATGTACGGCGTGTACTGATTAACCCATTTTCATAACTATAATTTATTTGAAGATTAATTTTCAAGTGTACAAGGTTATTTTTATAGAAAAAATTTTCTTTATATTCTATAAATTCTTTATTTTAAAAAAATCAAATAAAAAATTTTTCAAAATTGTTTTATGTTTTAAAAAAATGTTTTCAAATCAAAAAAGGATATTTTCCACAATAAATGTTTTAAATGATCTTTTAAAATTATATTCCATCTAAGATGAAATATTTTGGTGTTACTCATGCCTTACTAGAGATATGATCCAAGGGTACCATTCATTTTCATTCTCTAAATGGTTTATGTTTTTATGGAATGATGTTTATGAAAATAGTTTATCTTTCAAAGGTTATATGCTTATGAAACCCACTTATTTTGACAGGTTATGTTATGATTATAAAACCCATACCTTTTCCATAGTTCAAGATATAATTAAATGTTTATGATGACCATTTTATTTCATGGGTTATAATATGATGAACTTTTATGATATTGTGGAACACATATATATGATTGCATTATGTGATGGGTGGGACCTGTATCTCCCTCTAATGCATTGGGTAAAGATTTATATATATCATGAGATAGAAATGCCTGGAATGGGTAGTGAACTCAGTTCAATGGTATAGGGCTGAAATGGGAAGTGAACTTGGTTCAGTAATATATAGTAGGAACGGGAAGTAAAGTAGATTTAGTAATATGGGGTTGAAACAACATGAAAACTTGGTTTGGTAAAGTACTATGTCTGCTATGATAGTCTTTGAAGTGAGCCTTGAATAATATGGAAATTATTTTTTATGCTTTTGTGTATGTAACAAATTCCATATATTATGCTCTCATTCCTCATATTCTTTGATTCCATTATGATTCATGTCTTATGAAATACCAATCTTTATGTCATGACTCTTGATTTTAATTTTGATATACATGGTAATATATTCTAATGTTATTATCATGTTATCATACCCTTATGATCATGATTATGCTTACATATATCTATTTTTTACCCTTACTGAGCATCTGATCTCACCCTTTCTTATGTTTTCTTTCCCTGGGTTATGAAGATATGTATTCTGTATGATGTGTCTAAAAAGGGTTATAGTCATGGAGAACCTATTGGGAGATAATATATTTCACTTATGTACTAGGGTTTATGTTTCCATGTTTCCAAAGGCACTAAACTAATACAGTCTTTAGGCATGTGTTTGGGTAATGTAATGAATATTACAAAAACAATATGTAATTTCTATGTATGTTAATCCTAGGTCTCTACACTATGCACTTACCTTATTTAAATTCTCTTTACTCATTTTTTAAAACATCATTTAAGAGGTTCATTTATATACCTACTTCTCCACTTGTTTATTATAAATTTTCCTCACTTGAATTCCATATTCATGACCTATTATTATTTATTCAATTATAAACAGTAAAAAAATATTTAATGCATTTTTTTCTTGGGAATCATTGTGATATATATTTTGTTTATGCTTTAAGACATGATTATGTAACCCATGTCCTTCTCAAGGGTTTTTCATGTGCTTATGATTTATATATAATTTTATTATATGGAAATTATATTCATATATATATATATATATGTTATGATGTGATGGATGGTCCTATAATTTTATATCCCTAAAATGTATTGGTTAATGTTTTCATCACATGAGATACCATGTATGTTGCAAAGGTAATAAGTCGAGTACAATATGTTATTTTTTCTTGGTAGTGATCCTCATCTTATGCTTATGATGTAATGTTTTATATTATATTAAATTATTATGATTTACTAATCTTATTACATAATATAATTTATTCCATGCATCCATGTGATTATATATGATCCTCCTCTTTGATGTCATTATGTTATGCCTCTTGAATTGTATATTTTTCTTCATTATCATGTTTATTTCTTTTTAGGGATTATTATCTCACTATTTTACTTTATATATGTCCCTAGGGTATTCTATGAAGTAATATAAGTTAAATTGGATTTTAGAGTGTCACATATTTGGTGTTATTTTGAGATATTTTCTACTTTTTTTAGTCTTACTCATGTTCTATTACTTTTTAGGGTGTTTTCCAAGAAAAATGGAAATTTTTGGGTAGACAGAAGGTGGAACATGGTTGGTGAAAGCTTAGGGGAAAACATGAACTAGCCTAGTGAAAATAATGTGGTTGGGATTGTAGAATAGTGTAGGTCAAATTAATAGGAATACAATCATTTTTTCCTCCAAATAAAACATGTGACTTCAACCTTCTCTTGGATAGAGGTGACGCACGGTCTTCCAGACCATGCTGCCTGCGATATTCTTCAAAAAAAAATTATAATTATAAACCTCCCAAATTTTAACCCTCTAACCCCCTCAATTCCCCACATTAAAACTTCAAAAACCCTAGTTTCATGTTTCCCTCTCCTTTACTCTTTTTTGGGTCAATTTTTGGGTATTTTTGGATTTATTTCTCAAAGGAACTCCAAGTAAGTTCATTACTTCTTCTTATTCTTCCCTTATTTTGATCTACCATATCTTCCATATTGGGTTATGTTTTCTACACAATGATGATGACCCAAAATGGGTTTAATATAGTTTTTTGGGTTGTAACTTGATGATTTTGTTGTGTTCTTGCTTCTATAGTATCTTCTTTTGTTTTGAATTATGATTTCCGATAAAATTTGGGTGATTCCAAGAGAAAGGTAGGTGGTTAAAAATATTTCATTATTTTATGAATTTAATATGCTTTATTTTGTCTCTAATTTTTTTTTATAAATTGTGTGTGTCGATGTTAATAGTTTATTTAAAGGTATTTCTATGGGTGTAATGTATGAAAGTGATTTTTCCCTTCATAAATGGTTGGCTCCTTCAAGTGTTGGTTGTGTTAAAAGGATTTTTGATTCATAAATGGGTTTTTTATGGTATCGAAATGGGAAGAATCACTTGGGAATCCTGGGTGCCTAGATGGGTTTTTAAGGGCCATTATGCCAGTTGCTTTAGTAGCACACTGACTTGGTCTCCCTAATAGGATTACACTACAACACTAATAAAAAAATATGGTGATGTTTTGGGGACTACTATAACTTTTTATTTGACCACTTTAGAGGGTCTTTCATGATAATTGATAATATGGTTCGATCACCGAGGTATGATTATCCAAGGGTTCAATTGAACTAGATTCTTAGGGATTTATTGTAGCTATGTTTTCACTTTCTATTGGTTATCCTTAAATTGTTCATTATTTTTATTAAAGTAAAAATTGTTTTCAAACTAATATGTCACATTATTTTCTTGGAAAACTTGCATTTTAAATTACTACTTAAATTCATTGTATAGAATCTCTTGGTGGTATCCTACTGGGAAAGTGAGATCACACCCTATATATATGCAATGGGTATATGTTGATCTTGTTCTATTTGAAAAAGATAAAGGTGAGGTCTTCCTTGGGGATGACAGTAGTTGTACCAATCAATAGCTCTATTCTTGGAAGGATATATGGTGGTGGAATGTTGGAGGATGATATCCATGACACATGGAATTTCCTCTTGTATTTTTTTATTTACCATCCCTTTTTTATATTTTGATCTTGGTCCTTGAATATTTAAATGTAACTTGAAATTGTATGTATTTCTTTTTCTTGGTGAATCTTATGTTTGACATGGTATTTTAGCATATTCTGTTTCATTATGTGTTAATTATTAGTAAGATATCTCAGAAAAATCATTCCCATGGGAGTTCTCAGATTCCATGGAACTAGTTTCTAGTCCATGGGGATTGGGAATGCTCTTTGGGCCATTTCATAGTTTGATTTGGGTGTCGAGTTGTATGGAAGACTAGACCTATTCATGAAAAAATGGTATCAGAGCTATGTTTTCCATTTCATTGGGTATTTGTGTTTTGGGAAGTCGGAATAGAGAGGATCTTGGACTATCAAGAATCAAGGATTTGATTATGAGTGGATTTTATGGCTAACACACCTCATGAAAAACCTTGGGTCACCCTGGGATGTTGGAATATTTGTTTGCCTCCTCACTACAGTGTAATACATAGGTTCTAGACTAGACATGGACACTAAGGTAGGTTATAGTGTTTTAAATCATCATTTTTTATTGATGTGGTTTTAAATTTTGATTCTTGAGAGTTTTTAAATTGTGTTATATATTGGTTTTCTATGGGATGGTATAATTATATTTTCTTTGAGCTTGTTAACTTGTGTAGTATCATTCCTTCCTAGAGACCTCTTGTGTATCCATAGGAATAAGTTTAAGAGATTTCTCCCTCACCAATTGATCAAAGATTAGTGAAGGCAGTTGTTTGGGCCATCTGAGCTTGGGATCAGGGATTATGATTTGGTCCTACTTAAGATAAGGAACCTGAACCAAGTATTGAAAAGGATACGGATCATGATTTTCTCAATAATAATCTCCCTTCCTTCTAGGGAATCTTGGAACCCCAATAAGTGGAAGATTGGGTGGAAAATATTGAGAGTATCCTTGGGTTTGTCAAAACTCCTAAGACCATTAATGTGAAATATTTTTAATTTATGTTGGAAGGTCCCAATCATCAGTTGTTGGAATCAATGGTTCGGGTAGGACAATATGATCAGATGGTTTGGAAGGACTTAAAGGATACTTTTAATGACCGCTACTTTCCTAAGACATTGGCATTCACCAAGAAATGTAAGTTATTGGATCTCTATCAGGGGGAATTCAGTATTGGAATATACTAACCATTTAATAGATCTAGTTTGTTTCTCTCTTGGGGTGGTTTCAAATGAATAGTTGAAATATCAAAGGTTTGAAATGGGTTTATGGTCAAACATTTGATATTGGATCTTTTTGTTTTAATTTAATATGTACATTGAGGTGGTTGATCAATTTCTAATGGTGGAGATTGACCAACACGGTAAGTTAGGCTTGTTTAGGATACTTCCAATGCTGAATTAGAGTGGAGTTGGTCCATTTGAGAAGGATGTTAAGTTTGAGGATAAGGATAATAGTGATGGTGGTGGTTTTGGATATTCATCCCGATCACCATTGTCAGCATTTTTTGGTGGTGGATCTGTCATGTTCCATCAGTGTTTGATCCCTATACAAGTGCGGACTGCATGGTTAGATCCACCTAAGAGATGCCATTGGTGGAGACACATGGTCCATTTTCAATTATTCTATATAAATGTGACCCCATAACAAGTCTTTGTATGATCTTAATCCATTAGGGTAGCCACATCTTGGTCATATTCTTCTAGAATCATGGGTTCTTGGTTTGGTGGTTGTGGTGGCAAGGTTGGATCTACTTCCAGGTAGAGTTAGCGTAAGGAAAATCTGAAAGATTTTAGTCGCTCCTAGGCCCAAATAGAGATGAGACAACTTCATAATATGGATAAAACCCCAGTAGAATCATATGTGGGTCCCATGATTGCTCAAGGTACCATTCTTATCACACAATCCATGGCTGTTTCTTTATTTGATACATGTGATTGTAATTCATTTGTCTCTTCTCACCTTGTGGATTTGTTGAAACTCCTAACATAGCTTATGAACTATTCCATGGAGTTGGTTATTCCTCTAGGTAATAGGAAGGAACAAAATTTTAGATGTTTTTCCTATGTTATCACCCTGATAGAGGTCAATTTGGAATAGGACTTCCTTATTCTAGAAATATACCTTTTCAATGTGATCCTTAAAATGTATTGGATGACGTGCTTCAAGGATCATATATATTTCAATAATCAGTGGGTGGATTTCATGGAACCTAGTGGGAGTAATTAGATCTTCTAAGGTGAATGGATCATTGGTTCAAATGATCCAAACCACCACTTCTAGAGTTAGGTAGCCTTGCTTTTCAGGTATTTTATATTATGCTGGAAGATAATGAGAAAGGTTCTAATAATAGGTTTCCTCCAATGGTGGATGATTTCCCAAAGATATTTATAGAGTATTTATTAGTTTTACCTCTATAATGATATGTGGAATTCACCATTGATTAGGCTGTGAGGACAGAGCCGATATCCCTTCCCTCATATTGTATGTCCCCTACTAAGTTGAGGTAATTAAAGATACAACTTGATGATTTGGAAACAAAGGGTACATTCTCCCGACTATCTCACCTTGGTCCACACAATTTCTATTTACTAAAAAGGTTGATGGATCTATATTTTCATGAATTGAACACTAGAATTTTAATAGGTTCGCCATCAAAAATAAATACCCCTTTCCCCACATATATGACCTTTTTTATCATCTTGAAGAGACAAGGTAGTTTACCAAGATCGACATGTGTTATGGGTATAATCAATTTAGGGTAAGAGAAACTGAAATTCTCAATATATCCTTCCAAATTAGGTATAGATATTTTAAATATTTGGTTATTTCATTCTAGTTGACAAATAATCCAATATTTTTCATGGACCTTATAAATTGGGTGTTCCATAAATACCTTAATTCCTTTTTCATGGAGTTTTTGGATGACATCTTAGTTTATTTTGAAATAGATGAGGAGCATGGTAAACACCTTATGATTGTCCTAGTAATTCTTTGGGATCACCGTATTTATTCCAAACATTTTAAATTTAGTTTCTAGATCTAGGAAGTTAAATTTTTGGGATATGTGATATCAGAACATGGGGTTTCAGTTGATTTAGAGAAATTCCAGGTGGTGATATCATGTAAACAGCTGAAGAATATCTTTGGGTTCATAAGTTTCTTAGGATTTGTGGGATATTAATATTTATTTTTTATATATTTTTCTCAAATTTATTAACCAATGATGACTCTCACCCAAAAATAGGTGAAATTTTTCTAGATTCTAGAATGTTAGGCATATTTTGAGGTGTTGAGGCATCAATTTACTACTACCATTTTTTAATTTTACCCAAAGCTAAAAAGGGGTATGTTTTCTATTGTGATGCTTTAGGCATAGGTATTAGGTATGTTCTAATGTAGGGTGACCAGATGGTGGAATGTGGCTCTTTCCAACTCTAACTAGATGAAAGAAATTACCCAACCCATGACCTTCAGCAGGTGGTAGTGATGCATGCTTGTAAAATTTTGTGTTACTACCATTTTGGAGAGAAATGTATAGTATTCTCGAATCACATAATCTTATCCTATATTTTCTCCTATAAATATTTTAATATTAGGTAGAACTGATTGGTCAAGTACCTTCAGGGGTTCAAATTTGATATTGTCCATACCCTGAGTAAAGGGAATATGGTGGATGATGATTTAAGAAAAAAAATACCGACCTAGAATTTTAAGGAGTCCAATGATGAGTGGGATATGATGGTACTTTTCATTCATATGCATCTAGAAGCTAAGGAGAATAGTGGAGGTACATTCTTGACCAATATTCAGTTGAAACTGTAACACCCCGACCCCAGCTACCCAGAGTCGGTGCATTACTTCGTAACATTGGCATGATCACAAAAGATCAAGTCTCGAAAGACCGATTAGTTTAGTAGCCTTGGAAACACTAGATACATTCATAAGTCTTACATTACATCATAAAGTGAAAAACTAATAACAAATTATTCATAGTCCACACTCATATCCTCTTCTGACTATCCCTGCAGGTCATTCCTAAAATACTCCTTCACATCCTGGAAAATATTAAAACATTGAAAGGGGTGAGCTCAGATGCTCAGTAAGGATAACAATATTGCGGAATCTTTCATAAATAAACATAAACATTTAAGGCAATGTATAACTAAAACAAAAGCCTTTTAAACTTGAACATCAACATAATATGGCAAAAGTTAAATGAGATAATTCCATTCACTTCTTCACATGGATATTCTACTGGTCGAATAATCACATGCAATATCAATAACCACTTTCATAATGATGGAATGCATAATTCCAGACTATCATAACCACGTAGCCAAGGCCTCGTGCCAAGACCACAAATAATATTTTGTTAAGGCCTCGTGACAAGACACTAGTTTGTCTCATGAGACCTGCCGATGCATTGAGGAGCTATAGCGGGCTCCACCCGTCACTTATTAAGTCCAATGCATTCCTCATATGAATAGGTTTAAACATATCATAGACCATAACATAATCATATCACATAAAACATGCATAAAGGAAACATAACATTTACACATTTCAATCACAAGATATAAATACAACACATTGATATAATAAAAACGCTTTCAAAACCATTTTCAATACCAAAATAAAAGAAAATTAAAACTTTGTATTTATTTTTCATTAAAAAAAAGTGATGGCTTGTAGAGGAAGCCGAAACTCAAATAATGGTCACGGTGGAGGAGAAGTCATTGTCTCCGCATAAGTACGGAAAGAAAAACATTCCATTTTTGTCGTTTAGTAAAATGCTTCGTATAAAAAAGATTCCTTTTGAATAAACGTAAAAGTCAAAGGGGTTTATACACCGTATAAAAGAAAGTTTTGTATAAAACCAAATATGCCTCAATGAAAGGAGATTGAGATGAAGTCCTTAGAAAGATAATTTTTAAAATAAAATAGATATATTATGTGTATTCACTATAGGTACACATAAATAATACAAAATAATACATAATAATATCATGACATAATTTGAAAGTAGGAGATTAACCCAAAGAATGGAAGTTGGGTTAAGAAATTCCCTTACCTTGTGTCCGACTTGATTCGACCGTTCTTTAACCTCCTGAATAATAAACTAGAGTTAATTTCAATTTACTTAAGAACCTTTTTCATGTTCATTATTCATTTTATATCACTTATTACCATGTTATGAACATTATGTAATTATTTAAGTTAATAACGGTCGTTTTGTCGATCTTTGGTACTTGAGTCAAAAATAAACTTCTTATAATTACAAGTTGTTCATGTGGTGAAATATCCATTATATCCAGGATTATATTCATGATTTAGATATCATATATATCATATATATATACAGTATATACATTCATTTATAATATTACGTAACATTTAGAGGTAAGAAATGAAATGCACCGTTCATGGAGACGGTAAGCCGTACGTACGCATGAACGCTACTTTCATTTATATTTCGTATTTAATGGAATGAAATCATAATGATATAAATGTATAATATAATTCCAGTATAATATAGTGTATAATACCATTTACTCCATCCTTTATACATCCCACATATGGCATTAACGATTCAAATCACTTTGAGGGGGCGGTAGTCCGCACTTCCAAAAATGAAATTATCGCGTTTACCCATAATGGAAATCATAAAGTATGCCATAAATGAGAAATATATAAGCATAAGTAAAACATAAACATATTATATATCATATATAAATATATTGACATCTTAATTTCCACCTTTGAAGGTGTTATATGAGTGTTTGAACAATCATCGTTTCGTGAGGCAAAAATTCGCCATCCACAGAAACAGTATGTTCTTTAACCATTAGATGTAGGTGTGTGTAATTTTAGCTCGAATCCTTTTTATAACAACATCCTAGTATATTTAGGATACTGGTTTTGTTACAAAATAAATAAATAAAAAGTTTTTAGGGGGTTGTAGAAGAAAAATAAAACAAAACAACATTAGAGAAGACATTACCTTAAAATCGGGTAACTCTTTTTGATTTGAGCCAAAGGCTTCCTTGGGAAGAGTTCTGCCCAAAGTGAGGATTCTAGGAGTAAGAGGCGGAAGTTGGGAGAGTATTTGGGCAGAGGTTGGCTAAGCCAAATGGCTTTAAAGTGTGAATGAGGTGGTAGAGGTGGGGCCCTTTTATAAGAGGAGAGGAGGGGCACTCTTGGAAAGTAAGGAAATTTTACATTATTATACAATGCTTTTCGGATTCTAAAGGTCCCAAACTTATATAATTCGTGGATAAGGTGATAAGGGTTAGAAATATACCCATACAATAGTCTTTGGACAAGTGTAATCCTTGGATTGTACATTATCTTTTCATTTTATTAAAATCGTTAAATAATGAGGTCATCGCGACATCATAATGATGTCATAAATAATTTAATTTATTTAATGTCTAAAAATTATATAAAAAAATACTATGATGTATGAAATATTTTTATCTTTCCAATGACTATTTATAGTCAAAAATATGACTTGTATAACCCCATGTAAAAATTGTTTTAGTAAAATATTTCATGTTTGTGTCATTTTTTACTTTAACATTAAATAAAAGGTATTTATGTCATTTTCCAACTAAAGTGGCACCATGGGGTCCCCAAGTTGACCCATGGATTTTCTTGGTCGGCCATGGCACATCCAATGAGGGTAGGACATGTGTCAAGCTCATCTCATATTATTAAAACATTATTTTTACCTTAAACTACACTAATTACCTCTAATCGTGATTAAGAACTTAAAAGTCACTATTCACCAAAAATTATTTTAATCTCATTGAACCACATTTTACTTATTAATGACAACCATGTATGTCGTATTTTTGAAAATCAAAACACAGAATTGGTAATATTTCATTTAAACGAAAAAACAGTTATTTAACTACCACTTAGTGGTTTCACTATTCATCAAAAATTGAAGTTTTTCAGAACAATGCCAAAATTTCACCCTAAGCTATTATTGATATTCTGAATTCAAAAATGATTTCTATTTTACAAAATTCCAAAAATATAAGTTGCATTAATTAATTTTATAATTAATTCCCGCTGTCACAACAAATAGCGTGTTTTTAAGAAACAATTTATATCAAAAGATTGGCAATTGTTTATGTCCAATTTTAATGTTAAATTAATTCTAATGACCACCATTAGATAAAATGGTAAAAATATATTCTAATTATACTTTAAAACCACTAAATATTATAATTTATCACTATAAATTATTTTGATTAAAAAAGTTGTTTTTAAGTATTTTTCACTATTCATAAAAAATTAGAAGTTCTCAGAAAAATACCAAAAATTCAACATAGGCTAATTTCGATATTCTGAATCCAAAAATGAAGTCCATTTTGAAATATAAAATTTCTATAATTTTAAAAAGTGGTTATTACTATTCATAACGGCTACTTTGATTAGTCGCGGTGTTTTAGAACTCGAAGTTGCATACAATGCAAGCTATTGCATTATTGAATGAGAAGTGTATCATAGAAGCTCGGGGTGTTACATTCTCCCCTCCTTCAATAAATTGCGTCCTCGCAATTTGAAATTTTTCTTGGAAAATAAAAGGTTGACAATAGAAAATACCTTTGTGGAAAACCCACATCGGAAATAAGGTTAATAAAATTTAGTCTTAATAAGAGGGAAATGGAAATAAGAAAGTCACCACCAAATTATGATCTAGATAAAGAGAACATTGGTGGAAATTAGAGACATATAATTGGAGGAAAAATGTAAATATTTGTAGGGAGTGATTGAGGTCATCAATCACAATCAACTGTCAAATTGAGGGCCTCAAAGCCTTCAATCTATGTTGATTTAAAATATCATCAGTTCAACAAGAAATAAGGTATTAGGATAACACATTTTTTTGTTTTAATATCCCTTTACTAAAGTTTAAGAATTAATTTATTCATTGAATAAGAGATAGGTATATATATATTTATGCTTGACAATTAGAGTTTCAACCTTCAACTCATCTTTCACTCAAAAAGATAATAGAACTCAAAAATATTATATTTATCCTAATTGTATAAGGTTCCAAATATTAATACATACCATTTAGATTAGAAAAACTATTTTGTAATAACGAGGGACTTCACGTATTCCAGTGGTAGGCGATTAATCCCAATCGCACTATGGTTGTGGGTTCGATTCCCACAGCTTTGTCCAACGCGATGGGCTGTCACTCGGTCTGCGTGTTGTCCTTTTTATAAATATCCAAAAATACCTTAAAAATAGTATCCAATGTAAAATATAATCCATTCCAACCTTTATAGTTATCCAAAATACCTCTGTCCAGACTTTCTCTAAAAGGTCTCTTAATTCCAAAATCAATTTATCAGATTCCCCAAACAAAGTAAAGTTTCTCTTATTGTCACATACTAAAAATATAATTACCTTCATCATATTAAAACCTTACTGAAATCAACAAGTACTGCAGTACAATGATTATATATATATCACATTATTCTAATAACCAGAATATAATCCATGAGTCCAAAAGCACCAATACATTAGTTATTCTGCTTCAATTGTGAATAACAGCATAAGATTGTCCTTGATCCCTTGGCCTTTTCTGAGGTAAGTTTCCCTGACTCTTAGGACATTCATTTCCATAATGCCCCATTTCCCTACAATTGTAGCATTCAACATTGACAGCCTCTTTCTTTCCCTTGCAATCACGCGCCTGGTGACCTTTTTCCCCACATTTATAACAAACTCCCATTCCTTTTAGGCAAGTACCAGGGTGATTCTTCCCACAATTATCACATAATGGAAAATCCTTCTTTCCCTTTTTCCATTTATCTATCTCTTTTTCCACCATTCTCTTCTTCTCTTGCTTTACTTTGTTGTCATAAGACTTAGAGAATTCCTTTTCTATCTTGATAGCACACGAGACTATATCTTCGTATGTTGAGAAAGATTGTGATACTAGAGCTCGACGGAGAAATGGTTTTAACCCATTAAAGAAACGATCAATCTTACTTCTCGGGTTACATATATAATTTGCAGCATGCCTCACTAACCTTGTAAAGTTAGCCTCATACTTGGCGACATTCTCATCCTCCTTCTGCCTCAGACTCAGAAATTGCCTTTCCATATCTTCTCGATGGTCATGTGGAAATTATTTTTCTAAGAAAATCTCTTTGAACTATCTACATTCCATACTTGATACTTCTTCATCTTCCTTTGTATTTTGAATCAATGACCACCATTGATCAGCATCTCCAGTGAGGTGGTAAACTGCCATGATAACCTTCTCCCTTTCACTACTCCCCAAGGCGTGGAATATTTTCTCTAAGGTGTTTATCCATTGCTCAGCTACTAATGGATTTGTACCCCCATTAAATGTTGGTGGTTGTTGCCTCATGAAGTGGTCTAACATTTATCCTCCACGTTGTGGATCAGGGTGCTCCATACGAGTAAGGTTATTATTCATAACCTGAGTGAGTTGTCCCAGTATGGTAATAAGTTGATCAGCACCAGTTGTATCTCCAGATCCACAATAATTATCTTGAGTAGGAGGGAAATCCCTACACGGAGTTCATGCATTGATACGGTTTCCATTCCTTCCACTAGGCTCCATTTCTATACAATGGCATAAACTAGATTAGTTTATGAATCAAAATACATAATTCCATACTTATAAAATACTTAACATAAATTGAACTATTTATGGATATAATCCATAATAATAAAAAGGTTTTCTTTGAGGAAGTATATACTCATACCCGTTTATAGTGGTTTGTAAAGAAAACGAGAATTATCCTAAGCATATCCCCCAGGAGTGTCGTAACCAAGAGTGCAGCAAGGCCCGTTTTCGTGCACCAGTTCCCGTTCGAGTCTAGCTCAAAGCAGTGTTTTCGGGTTTTACCCCTAGGTACATCTGTGCCAGAGCCGCCTCTACCTGCTCGTATCTAGATAGGGATGTATTGCTCGGAAAACTCAAAAAATCTCTATAATACCAAAATTCTAGAAAGTTCCTCCATACTAATCCTTAAAGTCTATCATCGGGCTATGTGCTCTAATCAGAGTTTATCTAAATCTAGCTTCCAAGGTTAGTACTAAACTGCCTCTGATACCAACTATAACGCCCCGACCCCAGCTACCCAGAGTCGGTGCATTACTTCGTAACATTGGCATGATCACAAAAGATCAAGTCTCGAAAGACCGATTATTTTAGTAGCTTTGGAAACACTAGATACATTCATAAGTCTTACATTACATCATAAAGTGAAAAACTAATAACAAATCTTCATAGTCCACACTCATATCCTCTTCTGACTATCCCTGCAGGTCATTCCTAAAATACTCCTTCACATCCTGGAAAATATTAAAACATTGAAAGGGGTGAGCTCAGATGCTCAGTAAGGATAACAATATTGCGGAAGCTTTCATAAATAAACATAAACATTTAAGGCAATGTATAAATAAAACAAAAGCCTTTTAAACTTTAACATCAACATATATGGCAAAAGTAAAATGAGATAATGCCATTCACTTCTTCACATGGATATTCTACTAGTTGAATAATCACATGCAATATCAATAACCACTTTCATAATGATGGAATGCATAATTCCAGACTATCATAACCACGTAGCCAAGGCCTCGTTCCAAGACCACAAATAAGATTTTGTCAAGGCCTCGTGCCAAGACACTAGTTTGTCTCATGAGACCTGCCGATTCATCGAGGAGCTATAGCGGGCTCCACCCGTCACTTATTAAGTCCAATGCATTCATATGAATAGGTTTAAACATATCATAGACCATAACATAATTGTATCACATAAAACATGCATAAAAGAAACATAACATTTCCACATTTCAATCACAAGATATCAATACAACACATTGATATAATAAAAACTCTTTCAAAACCATTTTCAATACCAAAATAAAAGAAAATTAAAACTTTGTATTTATTTTTCATTAAAAAAAAGTGATGGCTTCTAGAGGAAGCCGAAACTCAAATAATGGTCACGGCGGTGGAGAAGTCGTTGTCGCTGCATAAGTACGGAAAGAAAAACATTCCATTTCTGTCGTTTAGTAAAACGCTTCGTATAAAAAAGATTCCTTTTGAATAAACGTAAAAGTCAAAGGGGTTTATACACCGTATAAAAGAAAGTTGTGTATAAAACCAAATATTCCTCAACGAAAGGAGATTGAGACGAAGTCCTTAGAAAGATTATTTTTAAAATAAAATAGATCTATTATGTGTATTCACTATAGGTACACATAAAGAATACAAAATAAGACATAATAATATCATGACATAATTTGAAAGTATGAGATTAACACAAAGAATGGAAGTTGGGTTAAGAAATTCCCTTACCTTGTGTCCGACTTGATTCGACCGTTATTTAACCTAATGAATAATAAACTAGAGTTAATTTCTATTTACTTAAGAACCTTTTTCATGTTAATTATTCATTTTATATCACTTATTACCATGTTATGAACATTATGTAATTATTTAAGTTAATAACGGTCGTTTTGTCGATCTTTGGTACTTGAGTCAAAAATAAACTTCTTATAATTACAAGTTGTTCATGTGGTGAAATATCCATTATATCCAGGAATATATTCATGATGTAGATATCATATATATCATATATATACAGTATATAAATTCATTTATAATTTTACGTAACATTTAGAGGAAAGAAATGAAATGCACCGTTCATGGAGACGGTAAGCCGTACGTACGCATGAACACTACTTTCATTTATATTTCGTATTTAATGGAATGAAATCATAATGATATAAATGTATAATATAATTCCAGTATAATATAGTGTATAATACCATTTACTCCATCCTTTATACATCCCACATATGGCATTAACGATTCAAATCACTTTGAGGGGGCGGTAGTCCGCACTTCCTAAAATGAAATTATCGCGTTTACCCATAATGGAAATCATAAAGAATGCCATAAATGAGAAATACAGAAGCATAAGTAAAACATAAACATATTATATATCATATATAAATATAGGGACATCTTAATGGCCACCTTTGAAGGTGTTATATGAGTGTTTGAACAATCATCGTTTCGTGAGGCAAAAATTCACCATCCACAGAAACAGTATGTTCTTTAACCATTAGATGTAGGTGTGTGTAAGTGTAGCTAGAATCCTTCTTATAACAACATCCTAGTATATTTAGGATACTGTTTTTGTTACAAAAGAAATGAATAAAAAGTGTTTAGGGGGTTGGAGAAGAAAAATAAAATAAAACAACATTAGAGAAGACATTACCTTAAAATCGGGTAACTCTTTTTGATTTGAGCCAAAGGCTTCCTTGGGAAGCGTTCTTACCAAAGTGAGGATTCTAGGAGTAAGAGGAGGAAGTTCGGAGATTATTTGGTCGGAGGTTGGCCGAGCCAAATGGCTTGAAATTGTGAATGAGGTGGTAGAGGTGGGGGCCTTTTATAAGAGGAGAGGAGGGGCACTCTTGGAAAGTAAGGAAATTTTACATTATTATACAATGCTTTTCGGATTCTAAAGGTCCCACACTTATATAATTCGTGGCTAAGGTGATAAGGGTTCAAAATATACCCATCCAATAGTCTTTGGACAAGTGTAAGCCTTGGATTGTACATTATCTTTTCATTTTATTAAAATCGTTAAATAATGAAGTCATCGTTGCATCATAATGATGTCATAAATAATTTAATTTATTTAATGTCTAAAAATTATAAAAAAAATAATATGATGTAGGAAATCTTTTTATATTTCCAATTACTATTTATAGTCCAAAATATGACTTGTATAACCCCATGTAAAAATTGTTTTAGTAAAACAATTCATGTTTGTGTCATTTTTTACTTTAACATTAAATAAAAGGTATTTATGTCATTTTCCAACTAAAGTGGCTCCATGGGGTCCCCAAGTTTACCCATGGATTGTCTTGGTCGTCCATGGCACATCCAATGAGGGTAGGACATGTGTCAAGATCATCTCATATTATTAAAACATTATTTTTACCTTAAACTACACTAATTACCTCTAATCGCGATTAAGAACTTAAAAGTTACTATTCACCAAAAATTATTTTAATCTCATTGAACCAAATTTAACTTCTTAATGACAACCATGTATGTCAGATTTTTGAAAATTAAAACACAGAAGTGGTGATATTTCATTTAAACGAAAAATCAGTTATTTAACTACCACTTAGTGGTTTCACTATTCATCAAAAATTGAAGTTTTTCAGAACAATGCCAAAATTTCACCCTAAGATATAATTGATATTCCGAATTCAAAAATGATTTATATTTTAAATAATTCCAAAATTATAAGTTGAATTAATTAATTTTATAATTAATTCATGCTGTCACAACAAATAGCGTGTTTTTAAGAAACAATTTATATCAAAAGATTGGCAATTGTTTGTGTCCAATTTCAATGTTAAATTAATTCTAATGACCACAATTGGATAAAATGGTAAACATATATTCTAATTATACTTTAAAACCACTAAATAGTATAATTTATCACTATAAATTATTTTGATTAAAAAAGTTGTTTTTAAGTATTTTTCACTATTCATAAAAAAATTAGAAGTTCTCAGAAAAATACCGAAAATTCAACATAGGCTAATTTCGATATTCCGAATCCAAAAATGAAGTCCATTTTGAAATATAAAATTTCTATAATTTTAAAAAGTTGTTATTACTATTCATAACGGCTACTTTGATTAGTCGCGGTGTTTTAGAACTCGAAGTTGCGTACAATGCAAGCTATTGCATTATTGAATAAGAAGCGTATCATAGAAGCTCGGGGTGTTACAGAAACCCTCTCTTCTCAAACTGATCCAAAAATAATATCATAAAGATGAGTTTTGTGAGCACTCTATGTAGTTCCTAAATGATGGGGAGGTTCCTGATGAATGGTCATTGTATCTTGATAGAATTATTTACTTCAAGGGTTTTTTGGTTGTGCTGATGTCTCTACAAAATGTGATGATCTAGGATAGCCACCAATCTCAGTGGTAGATCCATCCTAGATACACCATAATTTTTTATGATGTATGTTTCTAGTTTTGGTGTCCAGGTATGAGGCATGGTATAGCTAACTTCATTTCCCATTTTTATGTTTATCAGTAGATTAAAGATGAGCATCAGAAGCCCTCAGGTTTGTTATATCCACTTATAATTCCAACCTGTAAGTTGTATGAGGTCACCATGGATGTCATCATTGGGTTGACTCAAACACCCATGGGAGGGAACATGATTTGGGGGTTTTTGATCATCTGAATAAATTCATCCATTTCATTCTGATGAAGGGTTTGACTAAATTAGAACAATTGGTCTTACTATTCATCTAGGAAATTGTGAGTCTATATGATGTGTCATAGAATATTGTTTCATAAATGGAACCCCAATTTACCTATTAATTATAGTAAGGCCTTAAAAAGGAAATGGGGTCACAAGTCAAGATCAGTACAGTATAGAATCCTCAAATGGAAGGTCAGATAGAATGGGAAAATTAGATTCAAGAAGATAGGGTTCATGCTTGCGTACTGAACTTTGGAGGCTCATAGGATAACCATATTTGGTTTGTAGAATTTTCTTAAAATAATAGTTATCAATCTTCAATAAAGATGGATCCTCTAAAAACTTTTTGGTTGACCATGTTGGTCCCCTATGTGTTGAATATAGGTGGGTGAGACTTCCTTATTGGGACCAATCCTTGTACAAGATACTATTGAAAAAAAATCATATGGTCCAACATCATTTTTTGATATCTTAGAGTCATTATAAGTGTTATTCAAATCGTTTTTATCAAGATTTGGAGTTATCAGTAGGTGAACTGGTATTTCAAAAGATATCACCTCGTTTGTGTCATCACCAAATTTGAAAATATGGGAAGATTATGCTAAGGTATGTTGGGAATTTTTAAATTACTAATAGGATCATTAAGGTTATGTATCTCTTGGAATTACCTCCCTAGTTGATGTCAATTCATGAGGTGTTCCATGTCTCACACTGAAATAAGCATAATCTGGACTCATCTCATATGCTAAATTGGAAAGAACTTGAGTTGGAACCCAACCTATCTGTAACTAAGAAACCATTTCATATTGTGGATTCCCAAATGAAAGTTCTTAAAGGAAAGTCTATTCAGTTATTTTTGGTCTTTTGGTGGAATGTTAATGATGAGAGTGATATGTTGGAATATAAGTCTTGGGTAAAGGAGTGATACCCACACCTATTGTCTGATTAGACTTCAGTTTGACTTTAAAAGGGTGCAAAGTTTTCATAGGGGGTATAATTTTTACATATGTGGTGTTCTTTTGAGGTATTTAATATTTTTTGGGTCTTAATAGTGTTCTAGAGATTTTCTACTCAATTTATAATAAAAATTTCAGTTTTGGGGTAGACAGTAGGTGGCGCATGGTTGACACACAATTAGGGGAAATCATGTTTCCCAAATAGTGGCATTGTCCAGGTTGCACATCTAAGAACATGACTGTGTACCCCTCTAGGTAAACCATGTGGCCTCCCCCCTTCTCTTTGACAGAGGTACCGCACAATTGGCACACAGTCTAGAAGACCATGAGGCATACCAAATCTTAAAATTTTTAAATTCGAATTATAACCCCCTCACTGATTTTAACCCTCTGACCCCCTCATTTCACCCCATTAAAAATTCTCCATCCCTAGGAACATATATCCCTCTCCTATAATACTTTTTGGGCTCAATGTTTTAGTATTTTTGGTTTTATTTATCAAATGAACTCAAAGTAAGTCCCTTACTTCTTCCTCTTCTTCCCTTATTTAGATCTCTCATATCTTCTTTCCTTGGTTCTCTTTTCTCTGGTAATGATGATAATCCAAAATGGGTTTAATCTAGTTTATTTAGGTTGTATCATGATGGTTTTGTAGTGTTCTTGATTTCATAGGATCTTCTATTATTTCATTTTATTATTTCCAACCGAATTTGTGTGTCTCCAAGTGATAGGTAGGTGGTTATGTGATATGCCATTATTTTATAACTTTAATATACTTTATTTTATCCCTAAAAGTATTTATAAATTGTCTATATGGGTGATAATAGTATTTTCAAAGTTATTGGTATGGGTGTAATGTATGAAAGTAATTTTCCCCTTTGTAAATGGTTGGTTCCTTCATGTGTTGGTTGTGATAAATATATTTGTGATTAAAAAATGGTTTTTACATGGTATGGAAATGGGATGAAGCACTTGGGAAACCTGGGTACCTAGGTGAGTTAATAAGGACTACTATGCTGGTTGAGTCGGTAGGGCACTGACCCAAGGTCCCCAGAAGGACTATGCTACAACACTAACAAAATAATATGATGATGTTTTGGGGACCGCTATAACTTTGGATTCAACCTTTTCATTGGCTCATACATGATAATGGATAATATATTTTGATCACTAAGGTTTAAGGATCCAAGGTCCTAGTTGAGATAGTTTCTTAGGGATTTTCCATAGTGATTAAACTGTGTTTTCACTTACTCTTATTTATAATTTCATTATTTATTCTTTTTATTAAAATAAAACTTGTTTTAAAACTAAATTTACAAAAAAATTCTTTGAAAAAATGAATGATTAATTCTCTCTTGATGTCATTTCATGTAATATCTTTTTTTTATCCTACTGAGTAAGTGAGATCACACCCTACATATACCCAATGGGTATATTTAGATCTTATTTTTTCTGACATAGGTAAAGGCAAGGCCTTACTTAGGGATGATAGTAGGCATACCAGTTAGTATCTCCCTTCTTGGTGGTATTTGAGGTGGTGGAATGAAATAGGATGATCTCCATGACATATGGAGGTGTATTTTATAGTTTTTGTTATTTCCCATCCCTTTTTTATATTTTTATCTTTTTCCTTAAAGATATAAATATAACTTGAACATGTATATATTTCCTTTTCTTGGTGAAGTTGTGTTTGACATGGTGTTTTGGAATATTTTTTTCATTTTATGTTAATTATTGGTAATCTATATTAGTGAAACTATTCCCAAGAGATTTATTAGGTTCCCAAGCACTAGTTTCTATCTCATGGGTATTGATAACACCCTTTTGGATATGTCATGGTCTGGGTCAGGTGTAAGTTTGGATGTAATTCCATACTGATTCATGAAAATAATCGTATTATAGAGATTTAAAAAAAGATGATATGGTTTATTATTTTTTAGGTTGATGTATTATGTATCTAATAACCCAAAGACACCAAAAATATATTTTTAGGTATTTTTTATGGATTTTTATGTTATAAATCATATAATTGTTTGGGTATGAGACTCAAGTTTGTAAACATTTCATATATGGGTATAATTTTTCTATGGATAATAATATTCCATGAGAAGAGATACTTCTCTTGTAAGCCTAAATTCATTGAGTTAAGATTCTATTTTGGGTAGCCCAAATTCCTTAAGTTAAGATACTCCTCTTAAAAACCCTAAATCCTTGAGTTGAGATTCTTCTCTTAGATTATTTCCATTGGTTACTTGGTCCTAGTTCTTTACATTCAATTTTGATAGATATATAGGGAAAAGTTATTATATTTAGATGGGATAGGGAGTGTTTTTATTGGTCTCTTTGGGTGTGGTCACTACCTTGAAATTTTATCCCTTCCTTGGAGTGATGTCTTAACTCTAGGTTGAATATTCAGAATCTTGAGGTACTTTAGAGGGGGGGTCTTGGGTTTCTTCCTAGTGTGTGTTGTGAGTTTTATTTAAGGATATTTTTTTGAGATTATAGAATAAAATTAAAGAGTCTATGAGTGTTTTTAGGGGAGTTGGGTAAGTTTAGGTATAGGAGTTATAAGGTTTAATAAATAAGGCTTGAGTAGGTTTTCTTCTTGATATTTAATAGGTTATGTGGGTTTGAAGAATTTTGTATTTATAGGTCTACATTGGAGTTATCTTTTGGATATGGTGGTAATTCTAGAAGTGTAAGTTGTAGAGTTCCAAAGATATCAGTTGATGTTATAATTAACTGAATGGATATAAAAATGGAACAATTAAAAAAAATATTAATTAGCTTAATTTTATTCCTAAGTAAAGGGATGAAGTGGTAAATTAAATATGGGTTGGAATATTAGTAATGTATTAAATAATGAAATAATTAGATGTATGGGTTGTTTAATTTTATGAGAGGCTTAAATAATAATGGGATGGGTTATATTAAATGAGTAAGTAATTACAATAGTTCTTGGGAGGGGGATATATACAATGAAAATCCTACTCTAAACCAATTGGAAATAACTCTGTGAGACGCAAACCTGAGACATTGTCAAGACCCCGTAGATCTGCTACCAACCGAGTTGGACCCTGAGGGATTAAATGAGTAAGTAATGTATATGAGAAAATGAATAAATTTTTAAGATGTTAATATTCATGTTGGTAATGAATATTTCATTAATTGTGATATATTGTATGATATAGTGATGATAGCTATTTTACTTTTACCATCATGTTATTTTTTAAGAATTTTTTATCAATAGTTGTGATGATTGTATCATATGTGGATTGATATTTGATCTAATGTATTTTTTAGATCATATGACTTGGTGTTATGTGAAATTGTTCATATAGGATCGAGGTTTTTGATATTTTTACATGTGGGATATAATGGCTCAAGGTATTCTACATTAGGATGCAGATGATTCCAAGATAGTGATATAGAAGTGGATTTGGTGGTATCATTTGGTAAAGATAATATGATGGTTGGATGGATACATGGGATGTTGTGCTAATATTATTGTTGTTTAATTCTCACCTTCCTGATTAGTTGGTGAGGTGTTTTCCTACTGTCTCATTACCCATTTGAGTTGAAAATTCCTTTGAACCGGCAGGTACAAGCAATGGTAATTTTTTAGGCTTTTTTTTATTATACTAAAATTATACTTCCCTCAATGGTTGGTGGTAGTGACTTGTTAATAAAAATAAACGGTTGTAGGAAAATCAGTAAATGGAAAATATTTTGATATTCTGAGATGTTATACTCTAACCTTGGTTATAATTTATTTTCTAAAACATATTCTTGATTATTACTTTGCCTCTACTTGGTTGATTTCACACATGTCTACCTTAACGATTTTGTTTCACATGGATGTTGAATTTTTTAGAAATATGATCCTACTGAGTACTCCATAGTGTTCACACCATTACAGTTTTCATGAGGTATTTTATAGGATAACTCATGGGATAATAATGATTTTGTTATTTAGGTAGCTGGAGTGGAGTGATAAGAGGATGGTCTTGCAATTTCCCTGACTGTGTTGTATTTTTTATATTTCTATATAGTGGTAGTTTGGTAATAGAAATTTTTATCTTTCTAGTTTATATATATGGAGTTAATTGGTGGTTCTTCCTTATTTTCCAAAGATTTATGAGGTTAATTCCTCTCATACTTGTAATAGGGACCCTTAGTGCTAGTCGTCAACTTATGGCCTATTAAAGGTGGGATCCAAGGTTCAGAATTTTCTTTGCTATTATCCTGTGTAGGGTTCTAGTGGGTATTGGTCATGAAAAAGTGGTATCATAGATTTTGGTTAAGTGATATGATGAATTTTAAAGTTGGGAATGAGTGAAGATTAAATGGGTATGGTAGGGAAACTATGTCATCTAAACTAACATATGTTGTGGGAAAAGGATACCAGTTATGACATATATATTTAGGGACCCCTATGATATGATGCAAAAAATGTGTTGGTATATTAATCATGTTTAGGTTAAAATTAACCGATTATAAGGTAGAAAATTTAGTAAGTGTGCATGCAGTATTTTCATGGGTTGAATATAAGTTAAAAAAATTGATTCGTGATTATGTTTCGTGTGTTTATTTATTCTAACTTATACTGACATGATTTGTTCTTTATAATTATGTTTCACTAATTCTAAATAATTTGGTTCATGCAAGTTTAAACATGATTTCTTATAAACTCATGACATGATATGATCCTTTATTTTCCTTCCATAATATTCCATGTTAAGTTTTATAATTTAAAATTTTAATTCGTGTTAATTATACAATCTTAAGATCATGTTATGATTTAAAGGTTTTTTTAAAAAAAAATATTAATATGGTAATATGTTCACCTTGATGATTAAGCATGTCTCAAATATCATTATTACAATGAAAAGATTTTTTCTAGATCCTTATTAATGATTATTTAATTTAAAATATTTTAAAATAAATTCTTTAGCATTATGTTTTAGAATAAATTAATAGTGTATAGTTTAAATATAGAAGTAACATGATATATATGAACTAGTTGGTGTAGACAGCATGACTAAGATTGTTAAATTCCATGAGTGGTTTGTTATGAAAGCATACTAATATATGTGACATGTTATTTTTTGTTTATTTCATGTTGAGAATGATGTGTTCAAGCTATTAATTATACCAGGTCATTTAATTCAATAAGAATTATATGTTTTATTTAGGTATCACTACCACAAAAACAGTTTTTCGCAGTGCCCCCCTTTATCAGCGCTTGCTTAGTAGCGCTGATAAAGGGGGGCCTTTATCAGCGCTTTTTTTAGCGCTGATAAAGGGTCGGCTTCAAAAAAAATTAAAAATATATTAATATATTAATATATAAATATAGTTATATTGTTATATAAATATAATATATAATTTTTAAATATATTTTAGAAAAGTATAAATGTACATTTACACTTATTATACTTAATATTTAAGATAATTAGAGAAAATAACTTCTTAAAAAATTAAAAAAATATTTTTAATTAATATTTCGATAATCATTATGGAGTAATAGTCATTTAATAACAATTTGAGGACTAAAAAAATTAAAAAAATTAAAAAAAGATCCAAAATATGTTGAAAACGCAACTCAAACTTCAAACGGCCATAACTTTTGATCCGGGTGTCCGTTTGAGCTCTACCACATATCAAATCGAAGCCTGCGATGAGCTCTACATCGCTATGATTGGGGGGCACCCCAGTCAAGTGTTTTTAGAGGCCAAAAGAGGCCCAGAAGGCCTCCAAAACTGAGTTTTTTTTCGGGGCACCCGGATTTTTTAACATTTTGTGGATTTTCAAACTCGTTTAAGGGGGTATTATTGGCTTTTCTTGGTGGGGACTGAATTTATTCCAAGGTATTACATTCATATTGATATTATGTCTTTGAAATTTCATCCTTTTTTATAATGAACTGCTATTTATAATCAAATATATAACTATATGTACATATTTTTTATATATTCGCACCTAAAAATTAAATTTTTTAAATAAATAATTAAACATATTTACATATAAAATATATTATCTTTATCTAAATAATAACTAATATCCATTTTATTTAAAATACCAATATATGAATATTTATATACCTATATATTAATCTAACTATATATATATATTAATCTAACTATATATATATTAATCTAATAACTATATATATATATATTAATATAACTATATATATATATATTAGTATTACTATAAATATATATATTAATATAACCATAAATATGTATATTAATATCACTATATATATATTAATATAACTTTGTAAATATATATATTCATATAACTATATATATGTTAATATAACTATATATATGTTAATATAACTATATATATGTTAATATAACTATATATATATTAATATAAATATATATTACTATATGAATAAATATAACTAAATAAATATATATATATAGATATAGATATATATTAATACCACTATATATATATATATTAATATTACTATATATATTATAATATAACTATATATATATGATAATATAACTATATATATATATATTATAATATAACTATATATATATATTAATATAAATATATATTACTATACGAATACATATAACTAAATATATAAATATATATATATAGAGATATCATGAATTGGAAATCAAATCAAAATAGAGTAGTGGTAAGGGCTTAAGCGCGTAGGGGGGAGGTCTCGAGTTCAAATCCTGGTGGAGGCAGGGGTGCGCGCGCATGGGAAATATTGGAGCAAGCGCTGTTAAAGGGTAGAGGGGGGTGCGTGGGGTGTGCGGGGTGTTGTATAGGGTCCGAAAAGCGCTGTAAAAGGGGGGGTTCAAGCGCTATAAAATCCCCCCCCCCCCGATTGGCAGTATTTTTTAAATTTTTTTAAATTTTTTTAAATGTTTTTAAATTTTATTAAATTTTTTTAATTTTTTTTAACTTTTATCAGCGCTTTTTTAAAAACGCTGATAAAAGGGTCCTTTATCAGCGCTAAAATGAGAGCGCTGATATAGGACCCCTTTATCAGTGCTAAAAAAAGCGCTGATAAAGGGGTACTTTTATCAGCGTTTTTTTTAGCGCTGATAAAGGGGTCCTATATCAGCGCTTTTCAGAGCGCTGATAAAGGGGACCCCCCCCCCCTTTATCTACGCTGGCTTTATCAGCACTTTTCTAGCGCTGATAAAGGTCATGTTTGTAGTAGTGTATGAATAGAAGCATATTTTAATCTCATGATACTTTAAATATGCATGTTATGATGTTATTAGAAAATTAAAATGATGTATAATTCTAAATCATTCTAGGTAATATAAAATGAAATGATTGTTTCCTGAGTGCCCTATAAAATACTATAGGTAAAAGTGGTTGAATATTACATGTTGAATTTATAATCATTATCTCGATTAGTCATGTGTTGAAATTGTGTTTTTTGATAACCTGGTAATTGATTCATTATTATTTGGTAAATTTTTGTGGAGTAAATTATTTTGATATTGTCAATCATATCCTTGATGTGATTTTAATATGATGATATATAGTGAATGTGCCTAGTGGAGAAGAATGGACATTATAAGAGTATATGTTGTGGTGGAAGGTGTATATATTGGTGATGTGGGGGTGATAATGTGGTTATGATGTAGAAAGGAATTGTTAGGATGATGGATATGTTTGGATAGTGGATGTGTTATCCAATGTGATATGATTTTCTTTATGTTGTTGTTATGATTTTTGTGGTATGTGATAACCTAGTTATTTAATTTTGAACTAAATATTTTCCATCAAAACATCATCAAGATGTTTTTCAAGGGTAGACAAAAAAGTAATATTAGGATGAAGATTTATTGAAGTTTTATCAACATGAAGTACCTAAGTTCATTAGTGGAGAATCTATCCATGAGATTGAAGAACGGTTAGAAGATATTGAGGTTTTTTTTTATTTTTTTAGGACTCTTAATCAATTCTAATTTGCTTTGGTGGTTAGATTTTTTAATAAAGTGACTCGGTGATAATATAAGATGAAGCAAGATTGTGGGATTCCATGGTCATATTTTCTTGAAATATTCAAAAAGTATTTTATTTTTCATGTGCAAATGGATGTCATTATAAAATATCATAAGGAGATCTAGTAGGAGAAGATAGTGTGTATAGATTTGGGAATCATTTTTTTGAATCTTATTAGATTTTTATTATATTTTCTATCCAATGAATAAGATCAAACATATAATTTTGAGTTTTCATTAATGTTATATATTCAACAATCTATTTTGGCCCTTCAGTTGATGTATTGAGAATTGGATAGGGATTTGACATCTTGTTACCTTATTTCATGTACTTTTAACCCCTTATTTTAATCTCATATTTTTTTAGACTTGTACTGGATTCATTCTAGTGAATTTTAAAATAAAATTATAGTGTTTTGAGGTTATGAATTTTTTGTACACGGTTAGGTAAAACCATGTGGTTTGGCCTAGGAAACCATGAACCATGTTATTATGAACTGGAAGGGGGTGCACAGTTAGTCAAAATCTTGTAACCACCCCCTCCAAACTATGCACCATTGGACATAGGGGGTTTGTGTAGTTGGTGCATGGTTATTTGAACCATGTTTCCAAACCATCTACCCTTTCTAAAATCCTAGTAAGGACACACATTTATGTGCATGGTTACTACTAACCATGTGTGTGTGTTTTTAACCACCCAAAATTTTTAGTTAAAATCTCAGGACCCCCATTTAAGGTTTTAAACACACCCCATTCAACCCTAACTCAATACTTTTTTTTGAAGCTCTCTATAGGATTTCATAGATAATCTAACATCATATATTGTGAATCTAAGTGCCAATGGAATAAATTGATCCCCTTATGGTAAGTGGTTTCTCTATTGTTTTAGGTATTTTATCTCTTTCCTTTATATACCTTTTGAGAGAAATTAATACTCATGTTATTTATTGATTGGATATTTAATTTGATGGATATTGATTCTATGGTTTATTCCTTTGTCTTCCTCTCCTTTATTTCTTCATTGGTGGTTCCCGTTGCAGGTGTGGATTTAACCATGAGATAAAAGTTAGGTGGTTCCATAAGGCTTTACCATAAAATGAAACATAAATTTCTTTATTGATGTGAAATGAGTTTTCAATTTATATATGAACCTTAATTTGATATGATTTTATGTTTGATTTTAAAAAAAAGTCATGGAAATTGTGGAAAACCCTAATTTCAATTCCATTGAAATTGTTGGGTGGATTATGGGAAAAATTATAGCTTGAAATGAAAAATTATTTAAGGAAATGATTTGATGTCAATTATTTATAAAATTATATTTAAATAAAATATGGTTTTGAAAGGAATGAATTGATGAAAATCTATGATTTTGTTTTGAAATTGAAAAGGCGTGTTTAAAACTAATATTTGGACTATGAATGATGAATTTAATTGTAGTTAATGATTTCCCATGATTGATTGATTGATTAAAGGATATGTGATCCTAACTAGTTAGTAGGTGATTAGGAAAATCATGCTAGGACTCTAAATCCCAAGTAATATATTGACAATGACAACTCTAACTAAACCTTGTCCGGCATGATTTTCACCAATGGGATGTGATTGATATTTTCCAATGTCCTGAGCCTTAGGGATATCTACACACTTTGATCGATGATTAATATTGAGTAGTATGAGGATCCTAGAGCTTGGAACTAACATAAATCAGGGCATATGACCATGGTGCTTTTCTTTTTTTGATTAAAAATATATAAATGACTTTCCATGCCCTTTTTTTAAATTGAAAGCATAAATGTTTTATTGTTATAGAATTTCTTATCAAATATTTTGGTGGTGTCCTACTGGATTATTTTTTCTCACAGCCTACCTTTTCCTTTGTGTGTTTATAGATTATGGTTTTTAGGTCCAGGTAAAGGGAACTAACCTCTTGGATGATGTGGGTGTGGTATATTCATGGGACCTAGAGTGATGAAAGTGATTGGTGGTGATATGATCCACTCTTTACATGGGTTTTTCTGAGTTTTTGTCTTGGTAGATATTGTGTCTCTTTTTATGATGTACCATTTTGATTATTTCATTATTTATCTTATTTCAGTACTTTCTTCTTAATGAGTGTTGTCACACCAACTATATTCTATTTATCTTCTGTTTTTATTTTTGGTTTCATTAATATTGTGGTGAAATAATTCTATTAATTATGTGATGATAACCAGGCATTAGTCTCCAGTCCATAGGGATTAGGAATTCTCTTCAGGCCATGTCAAGACTAATTTGGGTACCATTTATGTGGGTTATCTAGGTTGGTTCATAAAAAAATTGTATCATAGGTCTGTGGTTTTGTATCTTTTCTTATTTTTTATATGTAGTCTAGGATGTCCTAGTAGATATGACGTATGATTTTTGAGACTTAAGGGGAAGTTATAAGTTAGTTTCTAGCCTAATCCTGTTGTAATGATTCTTAAGTAACCATAGGTGATTGGGAAAATAATTTTTGAGGAATAAATTGATCTTATCCTATTATATTTTCAAACTTGATCTGAGTATGTTTAAATACAAAAACATAAACTCTACTAGATAGAATTGATATTCCTATATATCTTGATTAATTTGATAAATTGGGTATTATTTTTGATGTTTTTTTTGTTTCATGTTGATGTTTTATAGCCTCATGCCTTTTAGAATACATTTGAATCGACTGTGGTAGGAAGCTATTGGTGAACCATAGAAATTGAATCTACCAATGAACTAGAACCATGTTGAGATAGTTTTGTGTATTGTCTAAGATCTAGGATAGTTAGCTACAACTATTCCCATTTAGGATCCAATAGTGGAACATCTAAGGGTTGAAATTAGTGATCATTATTAGGATTTTCTTTATAAAATATCTCTAAATTTACAAGGATCTAATGATCCTCAGGAGGAAAAGGGTTAGTTAAAAAAATATTGAGCTTCTTTTTGAGTTCTTGGAAATGACTGACTCTATAAAATTGAAGTGTGTTACCTTCAAGCTGAAAGGACCTAGAAGTAGATGGTGGGATTTGATGGTCTCAATAAATAAACATGAGGGGATGGAGTGTAAGGGTTTCAAATGTCTTTTTACTAAGAAATTATATCCTAAATCCATGTTTTTGGAAAAATATATGGAGTTTCTCAGCCTATAGAAAAGTGAAAAGATTGTTGATTAGTATGAAAATAATTTTTCTAAATTTTTTAGTTTTCTCATGAGGTAGTGATGAAAGAGAAAATGAAGGATCAAAGTTTTGAGATGGGAATTTTACCTGACATTCGATCTCAGGTTTTCATACTGAATCTCACGTCATATACAAATGTGTTGGGTAGAGTGTTGATGGATGAGGTAGACCTGGCTGGTAAGTCAGGATTGATGGGAGTTTCTTTTCCTCTTATTGGAAGTTCTTTTAGTTCCATTAAAGGAAATATAAATATTGATGAGTATCATGGTGGATCTTGATAGGAAAAAATCATTTAGATCTTCTACAGCACCTAGAAAAGTCCCATTGAGTTACTTCCAAGGTAGAAAGGTTGGGAATTTGAAATGATTTTGTACTAAGGTGCCCAAGATTTGGGGTATGTGAGTTGATTCAAGAACCCCGGATAAGTTTTATCATATATTTCCTACCATGTGTAGTGGCATGGTATCATCAACATGGGAAGATGAGGAAAACCCCTAGAGGGAACACCGATGTTGGGGCGGGATAGGGCATTTGGGGCTTACGTTCTAAGACGGCCCAAGGATATGGGGTCGGAAAACCGATGTGAAGAGGGACCTGGGGTCCATATGGATAGGTCTTATGCTCTGATACGGCCCATGGTGGTGGGGCTTCAACCTCGTGAAGGCTTCCTACGTACCATGCCTTAGCACGGATCAAAGTCCCCGTAGTTTGGGATGGATGGGGCTTATGCTCTGAGGCGGCCCATGGTGGCGGGGCTTGAACCTCGTGGAGGCTTCCTATGTACCATGCCTTTAGTACGGATCAAAGTCCCCGTAGTTCGGGATGGATGGGGCTTACACTCTGAGGCGGCCCATGGTGGTGGGGCTTGAACCTCTTAGAGGATTCCTACGTACCATGCCTTAGAATGGATCAAAGTCCTTGTAGTTCAGGATGGATGGAGCTTACACTCTGAGGCAGCCCATGGTGGTGGGGCTTGAACCTCGTAGAGGCTTCCTACATACCATGCCTTAGCACGGATCAAAGTCCCCATAGTTCGGGATGGATGGGGCTTACGCTCTGAGACAGCCCACAATGATGGTGAACCGACGTGAAGAGGTTGGAACAACCGGGTGGTGGGCTTGAACCTCGTGGAGGCTTCCTACGTATCCCTGTAGAAGGGAATCAAAGTCCACGTAGTTTGGGTGGTGCAGTTTAACATCATGAGGGATGGGGGCACACAGTTTAACGTCATGTTGGACGGGGCATTTTCATGGTCGATTGTAAGAACCCAGATCTCTTTTCAGGTATGTTTTCCTTTTTCTGTAGTTTTTAAGAAAAAATGAATTTTCTGGAAATTTCAGAAGTACACGCTGTGTACTTTCAGAGTACACGCCGTGTACTATGTTCCGGCTCGAAGCCATGTGTTGTCCATGTTTGGGCCACACACACGGTGTGTAAGGATGAGGTGGAGTCCGGTTATTTCAGAGTACGGAAAAATTAGAAGTACACGCCGTGTACTTTCTTTTTTTCATGACACGGACCGGGGTCGTGTCTAACCCTCATATTCACCTTCTTCTCTAGTTTGCAGTCGTCCGAAGCGACTCGTACGGCCAGATCCTTGACGGACGACCGCCTCGCCGTCTGTTCTCCGATTAGAGCACGGTCAGTTGCGTTGGAAGCACAGCGGTGAGTTCTTCCTTATCCTTTAGCCTTGTTTCTTGATTCCTCCTTGTTTCCAAGTTATCATGGGATGAACATTTAGTGCGTTTTCTCAGATCTATGTCATTCTAAGGGGAATCTGTCACCGAGTTTCACGTATATCAATCTCTTAGTATCGAGGTAGGTGGTTTGTGCCTTTCTATAGAAATTCTTTGAGTATTTTGTGAAAATTCCAACAATCCCCTTGAACGGGGTATTGCGTGTTTCCTATTTTTCCCTTGCTTCTTGCCTGCTTTGCTTGATTTCTTTAGTAGAGGTTATTGCTTGTGATTAGAGTATTTTGTTTGTGATCAGTTTGCTTTTCCATGCTTGTTCTACCTGTTTGGCATTTTCCAGTTTCCATGCCTAGTCGTAGGATAGAGGAACTGTTGATTTATTTTACTGTGGAGCCTTAGTTGATAGCCAAGTAGTTCTTGAGGTTTACTTGGATGATACACACGCACTGAGCATGTTTAGTTACTCAGAACTGTGAGAACCTAGAGTAGCAGACGAAAGGGAGAATTGACGGAAGGGCTTCTCTAGAGTGTCTTTTAAATTACGATGCGAGACCAAGTGGAGAATTGACGGAAGGGCTTCTCCAGAGATTCTTTTAATTACGACGTGGTCTATAGGGGGAATTGACATTGAGTGCTTCCCCAGAGAGACTTTATCACGATACGAGACTATAGGGGGAATTGACGGTGAGTGATTCCCCAGAGAGTCTACTTAATTACGTAGCTGAACCAGAGGGGTGATACTGTGTGTGCCTCCCAGAGGGTTGCTAGTACCTAGAGGTTGAACCATAGGGGTTAGACTGTGAGAGCTACCCAGAGGGTTACCTGTTTACTTTTGTTGTTGGTTGATTACTTGTGTGCTATGCTTGTTAGAACTGTGGAATGTAGCTGTTGTGCTTTTCTATTTACTGCTTCTTGTTTTAGTACTTCCATGTATTCATTGACTGTTAGTCACAGATCTTTGGGTGGTTGCCTACTGGGATTGTATCTCACAACCTGTTTGGGTCATGCTTTTGGGCCCAAGCAGACTATGTTGATGCAGGTATAGATAAGGGAAAGTGCCCTTCTACTTCAAGATCTTGATTGCACCGGGAGCTGGGGATAATGGGACCGAGTCGTGGCTCGCGATGCTGAGGAGATTACTTTGTTTTCTTTTGCACTTGGTTTCAGTTTTATTTCAGCACGTTGTTGTGTTTATTGTTTTCCTTAGATACTTGTACCTTCTGCATCTTTGTCATCATAGTTATATATCTACATTTCTTCCGCTATTTTGTTTCTGCTGTTATGCATGTCTTTACTAATTCCACTATTTATTGTTATTTTCTTACCTTGTGTACCTTACCGAATGAGGGAATAGTTTCCCCACTGACTCACCTAGGCCCTCACTGCTAGTCGACAGCCTCTGGCGTTTGGGGAAACACACTTGAGGTCATGTGGCGAACCGGGTACGGGGCACCAGTGGAGGGGCTCCGGACTCGGGACGTTACAAAGTGGTATCAGAGGAGTTCTTTTCTCTTGATTTACTATTTGGAGACTTTAGCCAGGGATAGGATGGATTTGGTACTTGGTATTAAGCTATGCTCGGGAGTAGCTAACCCATGTACAGGGAAAGACCATACTACCTCGTTAATTGCAGTTTGCTGGTTTTGAGTTTTATGGTTGATATGTTTTCACCTAGAGTTATTCACATGACTTGTGTACTTATTGTTTTGTTATTTCAGTTCTATTTCTATCGTAACTTGATGAGATGAGGGTATTCCATCTCATTCATCATATAGGCACTTGTAGAAATCACATGTCATGCATTCTTTCCATGCCATCTAGGGTGCATTAGTGATTGCATGCTGTTGTGATAGGCTCTGTGTAGATTATGCATGTTGTTGTGATAGTTGCTCGATAGATTCTCTGGTGTTATGTTGAAAACTTTTTGTCTTGTTCTTTGCTTAAAATGAACGCCAATTTTTGGTTCTTGAGGTGTTATGGGCCCTCAAGGATCGGAATTTGGCATCTTTTCCCTCGTTTTTAGTGGTTCTGGAATTCTGCGCAGTTTCTGAGCTACTGCCCAGAAAAACCCAGAATACACGGCGTGTACTTCTCAGGAACACGCCGTGTAGTTTTCAGGCCGTGTCACTGACTGTGTGAGCAGAACACGGTGTCGTAGGAGTAACTTCGAGAACACGTCGTGTACCATTAGTACACGCCGTGTGATTTCAGAGCCGTGTACCCGGCCGTGTCACTAACAACATGGTCTAGGGAAGCCCGAGTAGAACACGTCGTGTCCGTATGGAACACGCCGTATAGTCCTGTCCAGGTACCCGGCCGTTTCATGAACAACACGGGTCGGCATGACCTTCTTTTCCACAAGCTGTGTTTGTTCGTAACACACCGTGTAGTCTTGCCCAGGTACCCGGCCGTGTCACGAACAACACAGGACAGTGTCGCCTTCGCCTATGCACGCCGTGCTTGTTCGGAGCATTCCATGTGAGGTCCAACCGTGTAGACAGTCGTGTACTCAACAACACGGACCGCCTAAGCCTTGTCTAGTGCACGCCGTGTTTGTTTCGAACACGCCGTGTAGTCTCAGGTTGAGTCGGACCGTGTGGGTTAGCCGTGTAAGGATACTCGGGCAGTGGAATTTTCTTCAAGTACATGCTGTGTGTGGGGGACAACATTCCGTGTAGTTTGTAGTGTACACAACTTGTAGGGTAGGAGTACACGCCCATGTCAGTGGTTTCAAAAGACACGCCGTGTAGTTTAATACACGTCGGGTAGTCGTTTTTTGCAATCTTGTGTGTTTTTCTTTCCTTGTTCCCATTTTGTAATCTTGTGTTTTCTATCCTTGTTTTCCTGATCCAAGGTGTGCTTTTGATCTTTCAGATCTATGCCTTCGAGACGTCCTCCGGTCGTACGTCTGTCATCAGGCAGTGATCAGACGCCAGATAGGGCTGATCAAGGACTTCCTGTAGATCCCCCATCCGAGCCAGCCTTGGCACCAGTTGTCGTACCAGTTGCAGGCACTGATGCGCAGTTCATGGAAGGTTTCATGAGGATGATGCAGGCCTTCCAGGGAGCACCGCCTCCTGCCTCGTCTATGGCAGACTTGACACGGGTTTTCCAGCAGCAGCATCCTCCCACGTTCTCGGGGGAGGGAGGACCTCAGGCTGCAGATTCATGGTTGGAAGTCATGCTGACTATATTCGAGCATCTGGAGACGCCTCCAGAGAGGCGGGTCAAGCTTTCCACCTACATGCTCTGAGACTTCGCCAAGAGGTGGTGGGAAGTGATCTCACAGGCGGGTCAGCAGCAGGCTATGACTTGGGAGGAGTTCCAGCGCGTGTTCTACGACTACTTCTACCCGGAGACCCTGAGGGTCGATCGAGCCTGGGAGTTCATGAGCTTAGAGTAGGGTACTCTATCTGTCATGGAGTATTCCTCTCATTTCACTGACCTGCAGCGTTTTACACCACTTCGGGATGGGAGTGGGGTGTTCTTGGTGAGAAAGTTTGAGGATGGACTTAGGAGGGAGATTCTCTCACAGGTGAACATCTTCCAGTTGACTTCCATTACTTCCATTGTCAACCAGGCACTGATTACGGAGCGCAATATGAGAGACTCTGGATCTGTGAGTCTGGGCGATTATGCTTCTAGAGCTATCTTTCCTTTAGATGACAGAAAGAAGCACCGTAGGGAGCCTACGTGCGGTGATTCGAGGAAGCGAGATGCATCATCAGGAAGCCATGTGACATGCTACCAATGTGGCCAGACAGGGCACACGAGGCCGCAGTGCCAGAGAGACCCCGTGGAGTGCCGATCTTGCGGAAAATTGGGTAACCTTCAGCGTTTCTACCAGGTTTTCCCACAAGCAGCAGGTGACCGGGGTTCTTCTATGACTCCTCGTTTAGGAGCAGCCCCACCAGTCTCTCACCAGTCAGGGAACTGGAGTTCTTCCGGCTGTACAGGCCGAGGTGGAGGTCGAGGCCATTGCAGTCAGCCACTAGTCCCTCAGCACCAGTAGGGAGGTTCATCTCAGAGTGGTCAGTCAGGGGCGCAGGGTCGTGGTGTAGGCCAGTCTTTCGCCGTGGAGCAGACTTATCATGATCAGGATCCCAGCCCTTCTACTGTTCGAGGTACGATTTTAGTAGCCTCAGTTTTATCTTCAACCCTTTTCGATACTGGTTCTACGCATAGTTTTATCTCTGTTGCTGTTGTGGAGAGCCTTGGACTCTACATATTTTATTCTTCCAACTCGTTGACACTAGACACACCTTTGGGAATTAGGACATCTAGTGTACGTCAGTGTAGAGAGTGCCCTCTCGAGGTTGCAGGGTATCACTTCTTATGGGATCTCTATGTTCTGGAGATGACAGGTTATGATGTCATTCTCAGCATGGACTGGTTGATTCCCTTTCAGGCAGTCGTTGACTGTTATCTCCACAGAGTCAGTTTCATTTCAACAAAAGGTGAATCTTTACTTCATAGAGGTGAATGGGACGTTAGGGCGAGTCGGGCGAGACTCGAGCATCTTGGGCTAGGAGGGCTGACAGCCCAGATTGCAAGTCTTTATCTGGATGATCAGGGGACTCCACAGTCGGAATTTCCTCCAGTGGTGGATCGCTTCAGGGATGTCTTTTCAGAGGACTTTTCAGGTTTTCCTCTGGAGCATGAGGTGGACTTTTCTATTGAGCTCGTGCTAGGAGCGGCACTGGTGTCCATTCATCCCTATAGGATGGCCACACCTGAGTTTCAGGAGCTCAAGAAGCAGTTGGAGGAGCTACAGGCTAAGGGTTTCATCCGACCCAGTACTTCTCCTTGGGGTTCGCCTGTTTTGTTTGCGAAGAAGGCAGACGGTACCCTTCGGCTTTGTGTGGATTATCGGAAGCTGAACCAGTTGACGGTCAAGAACCGATATCCTTTGCCGAGGATTGATGACCTTTTCGATCATCTTCGAGGAGACCGGGTGTTCTCGAAGATCGACTTGAGGTTTGGTTATCATCTGTTGCGTGTTAGACCATCAGATATACCTCTGACAGCCTTCAGGAGTAGGTATGGTCTATACGAGTATACAGTCATGCCGTTCGTCCTCACGAACGTGACTGCAGTTTTCATGGTGCTGATGAACCGAGTGTTCCATCCTTACTTGGACTCCTTCGTCGTGGTCTTCAAGGACGATATATTGGTGTACTCTCACACTCAACACAACCATGTCACACATCTTGAGATCGTTCTGAGTACACTGGGAGAGCATTGCCTTTATGCTAAACTCTCGAAGTGCCACTTCTAGATGGACCATATTCACTTCTTGGGTCACGTCATCTCAGAGGCAGGAGTATCAGTGGGCCCAGAGAAAGTGAGAGCTTTAGTTTCCTGGGAGCATCCGAATAATTTTTTTGAGGTACAGAGCTTCGTAGGGCTTGCTTGATACTACAGATGCTTCATTCAGGACTTTTCTCGTCTAGAAGCACCTTTGACAGGTCTGACCAAGAAGGGGGAGAAGTTCTTATGGTCAGATTCTTGTAAGTCAGCCTTTTAGGAGCTGAAAGGAAGGTTGACGTCAGCACCAATACTAGTCTTACCATAGCCAGGAAAGAGCTACACTGTTTACTATGATGCTTTGGGTATCGGGCTGGGAGATGTGCTTATGCATGGAGATGGAGTCGTTGCGTATGGGTCTCGGCAGTTGAGGCCACATGAGAGGAACTACCCTACGCATGATCTGGAGTTGGCAGTTGTTGTTCATGCCTTGCACTGTTGGAGACACTATCTTTTGGGAGAGCACTTTGTGGTCTTTACTGACCACAAGAGTCTCAGGTATATTTTCACTTAGCATGATCTGAATCTGAGTCAGCGTAGGTGGGTCAAGTATCTTCAGTCTTTTTATTTCGAGCTTGCCTATACGCCAGGAAAGGGCAATGCCGTGGCTGATGCTTTGAGCCAGAGAACTCAAATTCAGGAAGTTCAGGAGGCCAGTAGTGAGTGGCAGTTGATGTCTCTGTTCTCTGAGATGCATCTGGAGGTGCACGACAAACGGGGACAGACTTTTCTATCTTCTATAGCTGTTACCTCCACGTTACTTGATCGGGTACGGATGAGGCAGCTATCAAACTCAGAAGGCTTAGTCCTATGGGAGAGTTTTTCAGGAGAGGACCCTCTTCCTAGATGGACAATGGGCGAGTATGAGATCTTGCGTTTCCAAGGACACATATGGGTGCCAGCAAACATATGTGAGGAGATGATGCGGGATTTCCATTCCTCAGTTTGGGAAGTTCATCCTGGCATCACCAAGATGTATCGGGATCTTCATCGCCATTACTGGTGGACAGGTATGAAGAAGGATGTTGCTGGTTTTGTCTTGAGATGTTTTACTTGACAGCAGGTGAAAGTAGAGCATCAACGACCAGCAGGCCTTTTACAGCAGTTACCCATTCCGGAGTGGAAGTGGAACAATGTTTCGATGGACTTCGTGACTGGGTTGCTGAGGTCACTTCGGGGAAACGATGTTGTTTGGGTTGTCGTCGACAGACTTACGAAGGTTGCTCACTTCTTGCCGATCAAGGAGACCTTCAGTTTCGATGATCTGGGACAACTTTACATCAGAGAGATTGTGCGTCTGCATGTAGTTCCGTGCTCTATTGTTTCAGACAGAGATGTGCGCTTTACTTCTTGGTTCTGGAAAGGACTTCAGAAGGCCTTGGGTACACAGGTACTTTTGCGTACAGTTTACCATCCCCAGACTGATGGCCAGTCCGAGCGCACGATCCAGGTGCTTGGGGATATGCTCCGAGCTTGCATCCTTGACTTTGGAGGGTTCTTAGGAGAAGCATATTCCTCTGGTGGAGTTTGCCTACAACAACAGTTTCTAGGTGACCATTCATATGGAACCATATGAGGCTTTGTACGGTAGGCCATACCGATCACCCTTATGATGGCTGGAGGCAAGAGAGGCAGCTTTGCTGGGACCTCATCTTGTTCAGGAGACTTCAGAGTAGATAGAGCTGATTCGGAAGAGGATGGCTACAGCGCAGTCTCGGCAGAAGTCTTATGCTGATCAGCGGAGACAACCTCTGGAGTTCGGGGTCGGTGATCAGGTCTTCCTACGTGTCGCATTGAGGTTGGGACACAAAAGGATTCGGAGACAGGGTAAGATCTCACTGCGGTACGTCAGGCCGTTTGAGGTCTTGGAGAGGGTGGGACCGGTCGCCTATCGGTTTCAGCTACCTCAGAGGTATCGGGCCTTGCACAACGTCTTCCATGTCTCTCAGCTCCGACGCTACTTTTCAGACCCGTCTCACATCTTTCAGCACGAGGAAGTCGATCTTGAATCGGATGCGTCATTCGAGGAGAATCCTATCCAGATTGTCGATCGTAGTATGAAGGTTCTCCGCGGGCGGTCTGTTCCTCTGGTAAGGGTGTTATGGCAGCACGGGCGAGTACAGGACGAGACCTGGGAGAGGGAGGCCGATGTACGATCACAGTGGTTGGAGCTGTTCGGGGATTCTCCTTCTCCGCCTCGTTAGGGAAATTTGGGGACAAATTTCTTTAAGGGGGGAAGTTTGTACGAACCCAGATCTCTTTTCAGGTATGTTTTCATTTTTCTGGAGTTTTTTTGAAAAAATGAATTTTCTGGAAATTTCAAAAGTACACGCCGTGTACTTTCTGAGTACACGCTGTGTACTCTATTCCAGCTCAAAACCATGTGCTGGCCGTGTCTGGGCCACACACACAGTGTGTAAGGCTGAGTTGGAGGCCGGTTATTTCGAAGTATGGAAAAATTAGAAGTACACGCCGTGTACTCTAAAAGTACACGCCATGTACTCTAAAAGTACATGTCGTGTACTTTCTTTTTTTTTCATGAAACGGACCGGGGTCGCATCTAACCCTCATATTCACCTTCTTCTCCAGTTTTCGGTCGTCCGAAGCGACCCGTACGGCCGGATCTTCGACGAACGACCGCCTCGCCGTCCGTTCTCTGATTCGAGCATTGTCAGTTGCCTTGGAAGCGCAGCGGTGAGTTCTTCCTTCTGCTTTATCCTTGTTTCTTGATTCCTCCTTGTTTCCAAGTTATCGTGGGATGAAAGTTTTGTGCTTTTTCTCAGATCTACGTCGTTCTAAGGGGAATCTACCACCGAGGTTCATGTATATCGATCTCCTAGGATCGAGGTAGGTGGTTTGTGCCTTTCTGTAGATTGTCTTTGAGTATTTTGTCCAAATTCCACCAATCCCCTTGAACGGGGTATTACGTGTTTCCTGTTTTTCCCTTGTTTCTTGTCTGCTTTTCTTGATTGCTTTAGTAGAGGTTATTGCTTGTGATTAGAGTATTTTGTTTGTGCTCAGTTTGCTTTTCCATGCTTGTTCTTCCTATTTGGCATTTTCCAGTTACCATGCCTAGTCATAGGATAGCGAAACTGTTGATTTATTTTACTATGGAGCCTTAGTTGATATACAATTAGTTCTTGAGGTTTACTTGGATGATACACACATGCTGAGCATGTTTAGTTACTCAGGACTATGAGAACCTAGAGTAGCAGACCAAAGGGAGAATTGACGGAAGGGCTTCTCCAGAGTGTCTTTTAAATCACGATGCGAGACCAAGTAGAGAATTGATGGAAGGGCTTCTCTAGAGATTCTTTTAATTACGACATGGGCTATAGGGGGAATTGACATTGAGTGATTCCCCAGAGATCCTTTAGCACGATACGAGACTATAAGGGGAATTGATGGTGAGTGCTTCCCCAGAGAGTCTGCTTAATTACGTAGCTGAACCAGAGGGGTGAGACTGTGTGTGGCTCCCATAGGGTTGCTAGTACCTAGAGGTTGAACCATACGGGTTAGAATGTGAGAGCTACCCAGAGGGTTACCTATTTACTTTTGTTGTTGGCTGCTTACTTGTGTGCTATACTTGTTAGAAATATGGAATGTAGTTGTTGTGCTTTTCTGTTTACTGCTTCTTGTTTTAGTAATTCCATGTATTCATTGACTGTTAGGCACAGATCTTTGGGTGGTTTCCTACTGGGATTGTATCTCACACCCTGTTTGGGTCATGCTTTTGGGCCCAAGCAGATCTTTTTCACTTGGTTTCAGTTGTATTTCAGCATGTTGTTGTGTTTTCTCTTTTCCTTAGATACTTGTACCTGTTGCATCTTTTTCATCATAGTTATATATCTACATTGCTTTTTCTATTTGGTTTCTGCTGTTATGCATGTCGTTACTGCTTCCGCTGTTTATTTTTGTTTTCTTACCTTGTGTATCTTACCAAATGAGGGCATAGTTTCCCTCACCGACTCACCTAGGACCTTGCTGCTAGTCGGAAGCCTCTGGCATTCGGAGAAACGCGCTTGAGGTCATGTGGCGAACTGGGTACGGGGCACCAGTGGAGGGGATCCAGACTCGGTACGTTACTTCGATGCCTACTCTAAGCCTACATGAGTCATGCTCGGTGTGAGAAACAAGAGGTGGAAGAGACCTGACAATCACGTCGCGAAGGGTGCGTCTGTGGGAAGTGAAGAGGGGCTTACGCATTGGGCGGACCATGGTGTTGGGACTTACTCCAAGATGGAGGCACGAGGGAAAAAAAGAACAGAGGTAGAGGGATATGGGACCGAAGAAAGGAGCAGTCCCTCTTCCCATCATGCTCTCTGCGGGTCCTGGCGTCGGGGAAGTACAGAGGTGCATGGGTGCTACCTTCTGCAAGAGGAGCTAAGGGGCTTACACCGAGGAGGTTTCCCTTCCCCGCGGACAAACTCCGCTCTGAGAAGGAGGATATCATCCCATGTGGGGGATGATCCCATCCCCGTGGAGACGATCAGTCATGGAGAATGTCTGAGGCGGGGGGACCCTGCGTGCGAGGCAGGGGTCGTATCATAGTTTAACGTCATGTGTTGAGGATGATGTGCTTGGCAGTTTAACGTCCTGCAGCTCGGATGATGTGGGTTTACTCTGCAACCCTAGGACTTACATGACCGGTACCCTCTTCTCCTTGTGGGAGGGAAGGTATCATCAATTCCATAGTGAAGGTGGGTCACAGATCGAACCATCGAGGGGTCCACGTTAGTGTGGCTATGCGAAGAAGAAATAGCCTTCAGCGTGCCTATGAAAAGAAGCATGAGGCAAAGCAATGCAACAGGAAAAACTGCCCAAGGGACCTTGTGGTTACTTCGTACGAGCCTGGAAGGTCGTACGGGAAAATAGCGCATGGTGTGTATGCCCGGTGTGTGTGCCTGGGGCATCCAGAAGGAGCACATCAGGTGCCTACATGGGGAGGCACCTGGGGAGCATCAAGGTGAGGGGTCCTGGGGGTTGCACGCAAAGAAATGATTGGCGCGAAAAATACTGGTATGGCTCGTAATCGGGGAAGAGGGGTTTCACGTGGCTAGTAGGATCGCGCATGAGGGATATGAATTGTGTGCGAGTGGAAAAGGCCGCACCCAAAGTTAAGGTCACACCCAGCGAAAGGGATTGCACACAATTGGACTATTTTGCGTGCAACGGAAGGAATTTCGCGCAAGGGAGGAACCCTGAAGGGTTTGAAATTTTGTTTAAGCCAGTGGGATCGTGCGCAAAGGCGGATCCCTGGGCGAGGTGGAACGAAAAGGATTAGTACCTAAAGGCCATCTTGCATGCATGGAAGTCTGATTTCACGCACGAGAGATGGTTTGAATTCCTCAACCCCAAAACAGAAGGGATCTCCTTCTATTTATAGGAATTTGGCGGCGCAGAATTCAGGGGGACGTGCCAAACTTGTGCACCAGATACGGCGGCGTGGAATGTTAACTTTGCAGGGCACGGGCGCGAAAGTATTTCTTGCCTGCGCCAGGGACCCTTCGCGAATCCTGGACCCCTTCCACATGGAAAAAAATTTTCCTGATCATTCCCCTTTTTTCCGCGCAACACTTCTAGGCCCTCCGGACCGTGTCTCTGGGTCCGAATATGACTTCGCTTTGTCATTTCAAAACTTCCTTCATTAATTACGGAATTTTCGTCATCTACAAATGCCACCCCTAAGAATTGGATCAGCGAGGGGTTTCAACGATCGGATTCTGAGGGAAACGCCGAAATGCCGAAGTGTTGGGCTTCATGGGCCCCCTGCACGCAAAAAATGGAGTGGCATGTAAAATGCCAGCTGGCGCGGAATTAGATTTCTGTGCGGCGCAAAACCCCGGCTTCGCCTATAAAAGGGTCCATGGTTCCCATGATCCATATGCAACTTTCTAGCACGATAGGCTCAGAGATCTCGTGTGCAAAATTTCCTCTGCGCCTGCGTGTAAAACCCACTTAGGCAGCACATAATTGCTCCAAGTTTTGGCTGTATTTACGCAAAAAACCTAGGATTTTTTGCGCCGACTTCTCTGATTTCACACCCAGGTTCCGAATTTCGCACAACACATCCATATTCCACGCAAAACTCTCGAAGCATTTTTCTAGAAGAAGATGGCTGCAAACCAAGTAGATGAGGGGGAAGTCGCCGCTCGCAAAGCTGAAATGGCGGCGAACGAGGAGGTTTATGGTGCCACAGTAGTTTTCTCCAACAACCAAACTCTGTTCAATCTGCTAGCCCCCACCCAGAAGGAGTACCCTTTTTCCAACAACCTTCCGCTATGTAACTTCAGTATTTTGGAGGAGGTTCTACTGTCGGGCTTCGACGTTGATACACCACAGTCATGGGTGACCCGTGAGGATGACCTTCCCCGATACAATATCACCAAAAATGGTCATCCTTCTAGAGAAACCAAGAACATGGATGTATATTTCCTGAACTAGAGGACTAGGACCATTGCTAGGGGTGATCCTGTTGTGGAGAGTTCCCCAGCCCTCTATGGAAGCACGTTCCGTCAGAGCATCACGGACGATAATAAGGTCTAGATGTAAGATTTGGATTTGCGGTCTAGAGGAAATTTCACTAGTGAGTGGGCCTGAGCGTACTAGGTTCTCCATATGTGCGACCAATTTGGGGTCTATCTGTGGCACATTGGTCTGTTCGAGGCAGTGTGGACATTGCAGTTCCACTTCTACCGCCAGCCTGAGCTCGGGTAGGAGTTGTTCACCCGGTGGTCCCCTAAAACCAACACATTCCATATTTACCATGGGGAAGTTGGTATCAATCTCTAGGACATCCACTACATTGGAGGTATCCCACTAGAGGGTTATCAATATGACGAGTTCCTTCCCCCAATGAACACCTGGGAGGACAGATCATGGACCCCCATGCTGACGTGGCATCTGTTGGAGCTGGCCAAAGAGAGGCTGGAGGTTAAGGAATTCTTGAAGGACATCACCAACAAGGACTGGTTCAGCCTATTCCTGGAGAAGGATTTGGTGGTCAAGATGTCGGGACGAGGAAAATGGTGCCCAACCGTGGCTCAAAGGATCAATAATGGATCGTACTGAAGGATCCTAGAGGCGGGGCAATACCAATCATGGGGCTACCGCATTAATGAGTCCTGGGACCCGAATGTTCGATATACCGGGTTCCTCTCCACCTTCCTGAGCGGGTGGCTCCTGCCGGTGCGGGATGAAAGTATGGGCCTCTATCCAGCAACCCTGGTGATGGCGGGCACCATGGTTTCCAACAAAAGGTTTAATCTGGGGGTCCCCATGTTGTCTAGGTTGTACACCATTCTGGGATGCATCTCAAGTGGGGGGTCACCTCGGAGGGTGTGTGGCCCCTTCCAGATCTTCCACGGCTGGGTGGCGGATCATCTTGGCGGGTACACTTTCCCAAACGCCATTTTTCATCTGGGAAATGGCCTACGACCATCTATACTGAACATTTTCAGGGTCGCGCCGATGACACTCAATGAGGAGGCAGTAAGGATCAGAATTGGTAACCATGCCAACTTCAACTTTATCCCATTCCCCACCTCGACCAGCCAAATGGTAGACAACGGGCAAGGCTCGCTGGAGCAGCAGTAATACTTCTAGAGCATCAGATGTGGGGTGCTTGTGGTTCTGATTTACGAGAAGATCATCTGCGAGACTTGTGTGTCATCCCGATTTTTTAAGAAGTTCGGGTGCCTCCAGTGAATACCGAAGAGGGTATTCACGGATGTCTGGGAGGAGAGGAATCCCTACGTCCTTCGCCAGATGTGGTTAATGTTCACAACTTATGGCTCTAGTGACGTCATTAACCTTCCTTCCACCAGGGCCGACGATGGCCTATCAACCAAGTATGTCGAACACTGGGCCATTGCATACCCTAAGGGGATTTTGCACAAGAGAGTTCGGCAACTCGAGACTACCTGCGTGGAACCCGGGCGACGATAGAGCAGGAAAGGTGCCGCTAGAATGGGGGACCGGGGGCGTGCCAGGAAACGGGGCCCGTGCAGGTTGTAACCTCGACAGTGGGGGCATCGCATAGCATGGCAGTGACCTCGTTGCCTGGAGAAGGGGTGTCTAGGGAACTGACCAGAAAGAAAATAAGATACCTGCTCCAACCTTCTCATGATGAAATCTTCCCGGAATTATGGTTGGGCTGGCTGACCCTACGGAAATTGATGAGCGCTGAATCCATCTGGCATAAGATAATGCAGGATTGGATCCAGTTGCCAGAAGTCAGGCTCATTCGGGTTACCGACCGGGTAAACTTTCATCGACAACATGCTTACCTGACAGCCATGGACATGTACGCGTGCCAACGGGGTCGGCATGTGGAGCCATCTCTCTTAGTGAAAGTGATGCTCAGTCAGGGGGATGATCCTAAACAGATGTCTTCGGAGGATGATAACGATGGTGACAAGTCATAAGGATAGGAGGAGACAGGAGAATCCGAAGGATCTCAGGGAGGGTCCCGCGAAGGGAGCCTGCAAGAGAGTGGCGAGATCGTCGGCTCCGGCATAGACATAACCAATCTGTTCGAGGTCTGTCTCTATCCTTATTTATCCTCCTTTTTTATCTAGTATCTTTTGCAATTTCTAATCCATTTCTTTATCTCACTCAGGATCATATAGGCGCTGATCAGGCGTCCCCAATAGAAGAAGGAGAAGAGGCTCCGGTGGAACAGGGTGGGGCTCCGACGCCCATTATCGAACTGACAAGCGCTAAGGGGTCTCCTGCCACGATAGCTTATGTAGCGGCCAGAACACTAGAGGATGACGCTCTGGGTTCCTGTAAGTCCCTTGCTTCGCTACTGGTGCTTACTTTCGGAGAACTATACTAATCAGGATGCTCCTTGTATAGTGATATTGGTGTTGGAGGCTCGTTGGGTTGCTGAGCCTGGGCTGTTCGTGAGTGAATTAGTAGCGGACGTACCGCCTCCTCCAAAACATACTTCCCAAACTGAGTCGGCCTCGGCAATTGGTGAGCAGGGGGTGGCGGACATCAGTGGTGTTGTCATTGGAGCGAGTCTGGAAGCTGAAAAAGGCACTGCTGCTATCGGGGCGAGAGAGGAAGGTCACCCAGACAACGAGGATCATATTCCTCAGGAAGGAATCATTGAGGCAGATCCTGCTACTGACCTGCTGGCTATCTTCCCTGTATACCAGCCCTCTAATCCCGAAGAAATAGATGATTCAGATTCGGAAGCGGTCGTGGAGAGCCGGATGACACGACACAAATGGTGGAAGTGCATCTAGCATTTTCTCAGGCAGCCTCAGATGGATTGGCTGAGGAGGATGGGATCTCTCTAGACCTGGTTGCGTTTCCTATGCGCCGGAAGGGTTGACGGTCAACACCTTCATCTGACGGTCCGTGATTACATGGCTAATAAGATACGTGAGAGTAGCTGGCGCACTGACGTTGCCCAATGTCGGGAAGAATCGGTGAGCACCTGAGCATTCCTGAGGGTGTATCAGGAAGACCGATGCCTTGAAGAACACGTGAGAGAGAAGGAGGCCTTTATTGAAACATGTTATGAGCTCGTGGAGCAGCTAACGGCCCATCTGGCTAACGCCCAAGAGCAACTGATGGAGGTGAGTCACCAAGTGACAGTGCTCCAAACCGAACAGGCGCGGGAACAAGATAAGGTTGGTGAACTGTGCTCTATGGATGCTAATGAAGAGAGAGTCTTCAGGGGGCGGGAACCAGTCCTAGAGGCCACCAGACAAAGGGTAGTGGCGTTGTAAAGATCTCTCCAAGAAGCTAACCATTAAGGGCCCTGTTTTGGCCATCTCGTGAACTTTTTTCTTCCAATGTATGAACAAATCCATTTATCTGTACCTTTGGTTTAACATGCTCGTCCATAATCCCGAAATAAATAAAAATTCACCTCTAAGATCATGCAGGTCGTACCCAATGTGAGAAACAAAAGATGATCGTACTATCATTCTATTCGACCGTGGGAGCGTCAACCAAGCTTCGGGCATTCGAAATCGAACCCAGATTTCTGAGGAGAAGAGGGAGGCCCAACCGAAGGGAGTGGACCTCAGACTAATCGATGTATCGTCTCCTCAATGTGCTCTAACAAATGAGTAGGTAAATTCCAAGGGCATTAAAATCAATCCGAACAGAGGGTAATGGACAATGTGAAACACGTTACCCAAAATTCGAAACACGGTGAGGGTGGCGTGGAAATGAGGAATAACTGCTGACCATATTCGAAACACAGTATCCATGTTGTGTTAGCCTGAAATGGGGATGACAAATGTGGGTTGACCACTGACCATGTTCACAACACGGGACCTAACTCAAATATCATCCATCAGTATTATGGAATGTTGGCCCAGAACAACAGGCGAACCATAGGTCGAGCATCCATACCATTAGGGGGTCCCTTCAAATGTGATCAGCTTTCCAGAACATTGGCCCAGGATAGCAGGCAGACTATAGGTCGATCATCCATACCGTTAGGGGATCCCTTCAAGCGTGAAAGTGGATGGGGATCTGAATAAAAGGGGGTCATGCAAAGTGTCAAAGTGAAGTGGTGGTTTGTCCGAACAGAATCCAACACTCCCAAAATTACACCATCATGGTGGAAACGCATTGAGTGGGCACATTAACCTGATCATAGATCATCCCTACTTGACAGGACCTCTCAGGTGAGGGAACCATTGCTTCCCACATCATTATGGGGCATCCTGAATTTGTTCAGGGAAAATTCTTCACTTACACAACTCACTGAAGTGTCAGGTGAGGAAAGGATGGGAATCGCGACTCCCTGGGTTGGACCCGAGACAAAATGTTCGGGTGTTCCTACATATCCCATAAGGATGGAAATCAAGCCACACATAGTTCTAGAAAGAATATTGGTTTAAGGCCTTAAAACTCAGACCAGGGACCTGCAAGGAAGGCAGGAAGCACATGAAAAGGTGATTATGAAACCCAACGTGAATGAGGACATGAGCCCGGTTCCAATGTGTTCCTTGAGGAGGTAGCATGGTATAGTACCAGTGCAGGAAATGAAAGAGGCATGCAGGTCTAACCCTCGCACCAAAAGAAGCGGCATTTGATGTTTCTTGTTTTTCCTTTAAGGTGAATGGTTTTTTTTATGAAGCGACAGGCCTATGATAGAAATTCTCGGCGTCGCCACAAGAATCAAGCCGTACAAAGGCGTTGAAAAATGGTATGGTAAATGACCAACATCCAACGTGAGATCCCCCATGGTATGGTGAGGTCATCACAATGCGGTTCCATTATTCTTCATGCATCCAGGACAATACTATCAGTTTAGGGTCATATGATTGGACCAGACAGCACAGTTTAAAGTCATATGGCTTGGACGTAAAGGAGTGCGCACGACGTGATAAATAAAACCTGACGTAAATGATAACGAGGTTTGTATCATCATAGTGCGTAACTCCGGGCATGTCTCCTTAGGCCGAGAGGCCAGTGAGAGCTGGAGAACAAGGGGCAGGAAGAGCTAACTCCCAGTTGAATTGGACCCAGAAGCGTGATGTCCAGGTGATTCCACCTATCCCAAGGGAATGAGAATCAAGCCATAAATAATCCTTTAGAGAAGATATTTGTTCATGGTCTTAGATCTCGGACCGCGGGAGCCCCGAAGAATGCTGTATTGCAGCTTGTCCCCCCTGAAGTGCGAAGGTGCACTGAGAGATAGTCCTAGGAGTGCTGAAATTCTACCTGGATGTGATGGAGTGGGACATAATGTGAATCATGCAACCAATATTCGAGGCCTGAAAGAACTGGCGTGACAACGGAGGATTACTGCTGACCACGTTCGCAACACAGCATCCTATCGCGTTAGCCTGAAATGGGGAAAAACAAATGAGCATCGACCGCTGACCATGTTCGCAACACGGGACTTGTATCAATTTGTTGTCTGAAACCCTCAGGGACATTGGGCCATAATAGTAGGAGATCCCTTAGGCATGGTATCCATGCCATTTTGGGGGTCCCATCGGGTGTGAAAGATAACGGGGGCCAAATGAAGGGGAACATGAAGCTTGAAAAATGGATGGAAACTCGCCCAAGTTGAACCCGACACTCCAGGTCCTAGACCAGAGTACCCTTGAACACATCAGTGAATCACTGTAAAGAGTAGAGGGGCTCGACTTGAAAGGGGCCGAACCCAAATTTTAAACATTCGGGCAGTCCTACGTATCCCATGAGGATGGGAATCAATACAAAAGTAGTTCTTGAAGATGCATTTTAACGTCATGCGGGATGAGCATGCAGTTTAAGGTCGTGCTGGACTGGTATCCAGTTTAAGGTCATGGTGGACCTGAATCTAGTTTAAGGTCATGATGGACCTTTGGGAAGTTTTAGGGTCATGCATAACTATCCATTTTAAGGTCATGGTGGACCATTAGTTTCGTAAAAATATTGCTTAAGGATCATGGCATTGGTGGGAGGAGTTATACGCTCACCATCCATGCTCACCAGGGAGTATGCTCTATTAGGGTACACCTTATGAACAATGAAAGCTCCTTCCCATTTGGGCTCCAAATTGTGTGATTTCCTACCAGGGATCATTGGCGCCCTGAGGGCCAAGACCAAATTGCCTTGCAGGAAAGAGCGGAGGTGAACCTTCTTGTTGAAGGCTCAAGCCATCCTGCTCTGATGCCTTTCCAGGTTGTGCAAAGCACGAAGCCTATTCTCATCCAGCGCTTCCAATTCAGCTAGACGGATTTTAGCAACTCTATCTGGCACTTGCTGGTCATAGACCATTGTGCACAATGAGGGAAACTGAATCTCGATGGGCAGGACGGCCTCAGTTCTGTACACCAGGGAATACGGGGTCGCTTGGGTGGAATTACAAGTCATCGTCCAATAAGCCCAGAGGGAGTTGGGGAGCTTATTCGGCCAACTCTTCCTGTTTTGACCAACCATATTTTGCGGAATGTTAGAGAGGGTTTTTTAAATGCCTCAATCTGTCCATTTTCCTACACATGATAGCAGGAGTTATGGTTAGAGCGAATGTTGTACTTGGCATACAATTTCTTCAGCTCGGCTGCTCAGAATTTGGTGTCGTTATCAGTGAGGATAGCGTGAGGTACTCCAAATCGATAAATGATATTGGAACCCACGAAGTCGGAGATAGAATGGGATTTTACTTCCTTGAGCGGAATTGCCTCTGCCCACTTGGAAAATAAATCTGTAGAGGTCAGAATGATATGGCATTGGCAAGATGTTGCCAGTGGGTAAGGTCCTACGACATCCAACCCCCAGACTGCAAAGGTCCAAGAATACTTGGTAGTGTGGAGAGGATCCAGTGGCCGATGCAAAAAGTTAGCATGAACTTGGCACGCATGGCCCCTCTTGTTGAACTCAATGCAGTCGTGGATCATGGAGGGCCAAAAATACCCTAACCTCTGAATTTGGTGAGACGGTTTCAGCCCAGCCTGGTGAGCACCGCAGGAACCAGCGTGGACCTCTAGCATGACTTGTGGGATCTCAAATCCCTGAATACAATGGAGGATAATACCATCAAACCCACGTTTATAGAGAATCTTTTCAAGGCTGGGACCACTATGAAGATTAAAATGTCACGCACGGCGTCGGATTCACTCGTGCTCTGCCCGGTCTGATGGAAGATTTCTGTGTTTGAGGCATTCAACCAAGGGTGTCCTCCAATCAGGAATCATCTCGATCACAGCACCCGGGGGACCCGAGGGTTCCGACGTAGAGGCTCCAGTGGTGATATGGATTACCCGTGGGCCATTGTCTTCATCTGGGGTAACAGGAGATATGAATCTCTAGTGGGCCACATTGATAATTAACTCATCCTGTTCCGGCTCTGTGAATGATGCAGCCAAACTGGCCAAAGCATCTTCCTAACCATTCTACGACCGAGGAATATAAGTAACCTCCATCCGAGAGGGGAGATGAGCCATTATCCATAGAGTATGCTCTAACAATGGCGTGAGCTCTGGTTTCCTGATGACATAGTCACCATTGACCTGCCTGGTGACCAACTCGGAGTCCCATTTCACATGAAGATGGGGCACGTCGACCTCGAGGTCCAGCTCGAGGCCAGTAATGAGGGCATGATACTCAGCCTAATTGTTGGTGCAACCTCCTAACAACATAAATGAATATAGTAGGATGGCTTGCACCAGAGTAATGAAGACGAAACACAGTCCTACTCTATTGAGCCTAGGGTCATTGAGTTTCCTCCTGGTTGGGCTCCAGGAGGCACCATCAAAGTACATTTTCCAACATGGGATGGAATGATTGACTGAGAGGATTGCCTCATTAGGAAAGTCTCAGTCCATGGATTGATCTGTGGAGGTTGTATGGACAGCTAGAAAGTCTGTCAATGCCTGTCCTTTGATAGCCTTCTGAGGAACAAACCTAATGTCGAACTGCTGGAGGATTACCACCCACCACGCCAGTCGGCCAGTCAACATAGGTTGGTTCAGGATTTACTTCAATGGGTCTACCTGAGAGACCATTTGTACCTCTTGGTGCTGCAAGTAGTGACACAATTTTTGTACCGAAAATACGAGCACCAGATAGCTCTTCTTAATGGGAGAATATCTGATTTCCGTATCGAGGAGCATGCGACTGAGGTAGTAGAGGTTGTTCTTGTTAGGTCGGAAAAAACAGGGAATGATGGCAAGAGGGGGGGTGAATTGCCTTTTTAAAAAATGATTAATAAATCAAAAATCAAAGTAAAAATGCAGCGGAAATAAAGAAGGCAAGACACACGAAATTGATAACGGAGTTCGGCCAAAACCCGGCCTACGTCTCCGCTCCCAACTCAACCGTTGAGAGATTCCTACCGCTTGCTTTTCAATGGTTTTAGCAAGAAACCCACTAGGCTTTGAGGTAGCACTAGGACCTATTACAGCTTGCTTTTTGTGGTTTAGCAAGAACCCACTTGCTTTTAATGGTTTAGCAAGAACCCACTAGCCTTTTTAACGGGTGAAGGCTAGCTCACCGAAACACAAGCCTTTTAAAAGGAAAGGCTTGAAGAAACCTCTTCACACCTTAATGGTGATGTGAAACCCAAAAGAAAGGGAGATGAGAAAAGAGTTTGGGGTTTGTAGGCACAAACCCAAATTAAAGCTCAAAATGAATAAACAATAAAAACCGTATAGTTGAGAAGCCTTGGGCGCCAAAGGTTGAATGGAGTTGAAGACGTGCACTCCCAAGCTTCTATGGTGGTGCTCCTTGAATGTGGAATTGGATTGGAGCAGTTGTGGTTCCCTTGGAGCAATCCGCCGGAGGTTTGCCAAATGAGGATGATTGTGTTCGTTGGCTTCACAATGCTTAAATATGGTCCGGCAATTGTTCCGGGGCTTCAAGGTCCTTTATTTATAGAGGGGGAACCCTCATATGGCCGTTGGAGGTCTTCGGAGCCGTTGTAAAGGCTTTCGGAGCCGTTGGGAGGCAAGTGGAGCAGCCTGGTCAAAGCCCCAACGGCTAGTTTGACTGGCTCCACCGGCTGGCCGGTAACATCCCACCGGCTGGCCGGTGCCTTGGAAAAGGGAGACTTGTTCTGTCCAGGCTCCACCGGTTGACCGGTGGTGGAGCCACCGGCTGGCCGGTGGTGAGGCAGTAGCAAACCCTGTTCAGTCTGGGTGCCACCGGCTGGCCGCTGGTGTGCCACCGGCTGGCCGGTGGTCTGGACAGAAGGATGCCTTCTGTCCAGGCTCCACCGGCTGACCGGTGGTGAAGCCACCGGTTGGCCGGTGGACTGAATTTCAGTCCACTTTGCCTTCTTTCTTTCTTGGCCCAATTCCTTGGCCACCTGATTTGATTCCTATTAACCAAAAACACTTGAAAGAGGATTAGATAAATATGAGGGTGATTGTGATCATGAAAATAAAACCTTGAGGGGTTCGAGAGGTACAACAATCTCCCCCTATTTTGATGATCACAATCACCGAAACAAACAATGTAAAATACTGAGATTAAAGGCAATGCAAAGCATGATGAAAAAGGATTCTCCCCCAAACAATCAAGAAATTTCTCCCCCTTTGTGATTATCAAAATAGAACGGGGCATAAAACTTGATTGAGGGATGAATTGAAAATCAAGAATTTAAACCAATTGAAAATAATACCAAATGTTGGAAATTTTGAAATGAAAATTGAATAACAGTTTGAATTGAAAGTTTTGGATCAAAAATTGAATAGAAAATTTTTAATTGAAAATTTTGAAACCAAGAGTTGAAATTGAAAGTTGGAATCGAAAATTTTGAAATTACAAAAAAAGCTTAAAAGATCCTAACTCCCCCTAAATAAAAACAAAAAGTCACCGGGGAGAGGGATTTTGAAAAGAGATGATTTTCGGCCCGGAGAGACTCGCAAGAAGGGATTTTTCAATCCAAACTTGTCTCATTGCGGGTCTTCTCCTATAGAATTCATCCGAATAAAAAATTGATTTGGGCCTTCCATACCGGGCGTTTTTGCAATTACACTCATAAATTAGGTGCCCGGGTTTTTTACAATAATTACAAAACTTATAACAAGAGCTCCCCCTTACAAAAACAGTTGGAGCATGGGAGGAGGAAGCTCGGTTGGTGTATCCTAGCCCTTGGGTGGTTCTAGATATACGTTGGGAACCTAGGAGATTGTTCAAATTTTGTTCCCCTTGGGTGAACTTAGCTAGGGTCTCCCTTAGGTCTTTGATGGTTGATTCCATGGAATCAACATTTGGAAAATTTTGGATTTTAAGGGTGAGTTCCTCCTTCTCTTTGAGAAGTTGGTCTTTTTCGGAGGAAAGTTTTTTGAAAGACTTTTTTAAAGCAACAAATTTTGACGATAAAGTATGAAAACCTTTTTCTAGTTGGTCTCTAGCGTGTGAGAGTTCTTCATAAGATAAATGATTTAAAGAATTTGAATTTGAAGAGCAAGAAGAGGAGGAGTCGGAAGATGTTACCTCATTACATGCCATTAGGCATTTTGTGCCTTGGTCGCTCGAGGAGGAGGAGGAGGATGAAGAGGTGTCACTCCATGTCGCCTTGAGGACCTTCTTCTTTCCTTTTTCCTTTGGCGTGGCCCGTTTTTTGTTGAGTGGGCAATCGGGCTTGTAATGGCCCTTTTCGCCGCACCCGTAGCATTTTACCTTGGGCTTGGATCTTGCGGTGGGTTCTTGCTTTCGCGCCTTGCGAGATTGTTTCTTCTTCTTGTGCTTCTTCATAAATTTGTGCATTTGGCGGGCGAGATTCTCCATTTCCGAGTCGCCGCTTGATGATGAGGAAGATGAGGAAGATGAGGATGAGGAAGAAGATGAGGAGGAGCTTACTTCCTTTTGTACCTTGAGGGCAATATTCTTTGGTGTCTTGATTGGTGTGCCCTCCTTTTGAGCTTGCCTCCTCATCGTGATCTCATAAGTCATGAGAGATCCGATGAGATCCTCTACCGGCATATTTTTGACGTCCTTAGCTTCTTGGATCGCCGTCACCTTTGGTGCCCATGAGCTCGGAAGGACCCATAAGATCTTCTTGACCATCGTCTCGGCTGAAACATCATCACCAAGAGATTTCCTTCCATTGCAAATGTCAGTGAAGCGTGTAAACATATCGGTAATAGATTCGGAAGGATGCATAGAAAAAGATTCAAAGTCTTGTCTATACATATCTAACCGAGTATCCTTCACTTTATTAGTGCCCTCATGGGTCACTTCCAATAGTTTCCAAATCTCATGTGAAGTGGTGCAAGTGGAAACTCGGTTGAACTCATTTCTATCAAGGCCGCAATGTAGAGCATTCATGGCTTTTCCATCAAGCTCAAAGTTTCTAATATCGGCGGGGGTCCATTTGGATTCGTCGGGGGTAGACAAAGTGTAACCTTGCATGACAATTTTATATATGGGATATCCTATACTTCTAAGAAAAGTAGTCATGCGGGTTTTCCAATAATTATAGTCGGTCCCATCAAAAAATGGAGCCCGACCCAATGAGAGGCCCTCGGGGGCGAAAGAGGTAGATGCCATCAAAAAAAATAGGATCTTTAATTTGAAACCGGTGAGGGAATTACTCAAATACGTCCTCTGATACCAAATGTTGGGTCGGAAGAATACGGGAAGGAAAGAGGGGGGGTGAATTGCCTTTTTAAAAAATGATTAATAAATTAAAAATCAAAGTAAAAATGCAGCGGAAATAAAGAAGGCAAGACACACGAAATTGATAACGGAGTTCGGCCAAAACCCGGCCTACGTCTCCGCTCCCAACTCAACCGTTGAGAGATTCCTACCGCTTGCTTTTCAATGGTTTTAGCAAGAAACCCACTAGGCTTTGAGGTAGCACTAGGACCTATTACAGCTTGCTTTTTGTGGTTTAGCAAGAACCCACTTGCTTTTAATGGTTTAGCAAGAACCCACTAGCCTTTTTAACGGGTGAAGGCTAGCTCACCGAAACACAAGCCTTTTAAAAGGAAAGGCTTGAAGAAACCTCTTCACACCTTAATGGTGATGTGAAACCCAAAAGAAAGGGAGATGAGAAAAGAGTTTGGGGTTTGTAGGCACAAACCCAAATTAAAGCTCAAAATGAATAAACAATAAAAACCGTATAGTTGAGAAGCCTTGGGCGCCAAAGGTTGAATGGAGTTGAAGACGTGCACTCCCAAGCTTCTATGGTGGTGCTCCTTGAATGTGGAATTGGATTGGAGCAGTTGTGGTTCCCTTGGAGCAATCCGCCGGAGGTTTGCCAAATGAGGATGATTGTGTTCGTTGGCTTCACAATGCTTAAATATGGTCCGGCAATTGTTTCGGGGCTTCAAGGTCCTTTATTTATAGAGGGGGAACCCTCATATGGCCGTTGGAGGTCTTCGGAGCCGTTGTAAAGGCTTTCGGAGCCGTTGGGAGGCAAGTGGAGCAGCCTGGTCAAAGCCCCAACGGCTAGTTTGACTGGCTCCACCGGCTGGCCGGTACAATCCCACCGGCTGGCCGGTGCCTTGGAAAAGGGAGACTTGTTCTGTCCAGGCTCCACCGGCTGACCGGTGGTGGAGCCACCGGCTGGCCGGTGGTGAGGCAGTAGCAAACCCTGTTCAGTCTGGGTGCCACCGGCTGGCCGCTGGTGTGCCACCGGCTGGCCGGTGGTCTGGACAGAAGGATGCCTTCTGTCCAGGCTCCACCGGCTGACCGGTGGTGAAGCCACCGGTTGGCCGGTGGACTGAATTTCAGTCCACTTTGCCTTCTTTCTTTCTTGGCCCAATTCCTTGGCCACCTGATTTGATTCCTATTAACCAAAAACACTTGAAAGAGGATTAGATAAATATGAGGGTGATTGTGATCATGAAAATAAAACCTTGAGGGGTTCGAGAGGTACAACAGTTCTTGGTTCCATCGTTGTTCTTCTGGGCGAGAAGTACACCGAGGGACTGTTCCAGGGTGGTCACGTAAAGGACCAACAGCTTCCCAGAGACAGGTGGAATCAATATCGGAGGCTAGAGAAGATATTTCCTGATTTCCTCAAAGGTGGCCTGGAACTCCTTGTCCCATTCATAGGTGGTGCATTTATTCATGATCCGGGAAAAGTTATTACACTTGCCAGCTAGATTCACAATGAATCGGCATTTGTAGGCTAAGTGGCCTTGAAAACCTTGAAGCTCCTGAATATTGCTCAGGGGAGACATCTGGATTATGGCCTTGATCTTTTTTTGCTCTATATCAATGCCTCGGTACCTAGCAACAAATCCAAGGAACTTTCCAGAGGTGACCCCGAAAGAACACTTCAGCGGGTTCATCTTTAGGTGGCAGGAACGAAGGAAACTGAATACTTTCTCAAGGTCCTTGAGATGGTCCTGGAGCTAGTGATATTTGACCACCAGATCATCCATGTAGAATTTCACCAATGTTCCCAGAATCGACTTAAATATGTGATGCATGGCCCGTTGATAGGTGGCACCCGCATTCTTCAGGCTGAAGGGCATAACCTGGTAACAGAAAGTACCTTGGGGTGCCCTAAAAGCTATGTATTATTCATCCTCATGGGCCATCCGGATCTGGTTATACCCGAAGTACCCATCCATGAATGAGAAAGCTTGGAACCCAGTTATGGCGTCAATCAACAACTCTGTCATTGGGAGGGGAAAATCATCCTTCAGACAGTGACGATTGAGGTCACATAAGTCAATACAGACCCTGATTTGTCCGTTCTTCTTCCTAACTGGCACAATGTTGGATAGCCACTTTGGATACTGAACTTCCTTAATGAAGTTGGCTTTGATGAGCTTATCAAATTCAGCCTCAACCATGGCACCATGATAACGGTGCATCTTTCTAGGAGGATGTTTGAATCCGCGATGACTTGCCGGAAGACCGAGATGGTGAACGGCTACCTGAGGATCCAATCCTGGCATCTCATTGTAACTCCAGGAAAATATGTCATGGTGCTGTTTGAGGAATTCTATGTACCGCTGCCGCTCCTTAGGGAGCATGGAGGCACTGACCAATGTGGGTCTCGGGTCTGCCTCGCTACTGAGGTTCACTTGTACCAACTCGTCCACCGTGGTGGAGACGCCTTCCTCAAAATCATGGGGGTGTCTTCCATGTCCTCTTCTCTGCTTACGGAATGATCTGCCATGGGGGAACCTGCTTCTGAGCTACCAGGTCCTGATGGGAGGCCGGTTCCAGATTGAGCGGCGGTGGTCAGCACATCAGGAGATTCATGTGCCACTGAGACCATGGCGATGAAGGCAGTCAATCCAATCCCATCTGGTCTTCGACCCATGGGGTCGCGCTTGATAACATCAAAGAAGTAGTGTAACATCATCTTAATCTAGTTAATTCTAGCCCGGTGAAATAGACACGTATGACGTACCGCCATTGACATGAGCCTGACATCCCGATACCGTACAGGGGTAGGAGGTTCCGGGATCACCAGAGCCTGGTTGGTGTAGGAGTACGAGGTGATTTTCTGTCGTCGCTTGGACCTGGGAATATTCCTTCCTCTTGTACTTGAAACGACAAAGCATTGCCCCATGTTGGGGGGTCGTGGCCTCCAACCGATGGATCGGGAAGATGTAGGCGTCGTCCAAACCTGCCTAGGGATCACTTGTGACAGTGGCGAGCTCAATCTCACTTGCCAGAATCTGATTATCCTTTCTCTTGTAATAGTCAGCGTCCAGATAGAAGGCTTCACAAGAGGCAAAAGGAGACGCATCTCCTCGGAGCATGCCTACTCGACCATTGAGGGAGTATTTGAGGCATTAGTGATATGATTAAGGGACCTCCGCATGCAGGTGGAGCCATGGCCTACCCATCAATGCATTGTACATGGTGTCCTGGGAGACAACCATGAATTTGGTACTAGAAACTAGGCCACCGAACTGATTCTTCAAGTGGATCTTGCCAACCAGGGTTTTCTTGGTCCTGTCGTATCCCTGGATTCTGAGGTCGGAGGGAGTTGGATCATCCTCAAAAAAAACCCAGCTTTCGAAATTTCCGAGTCGGGATTAGGTTAATACTAGAACCCATGTCAACAAGACATTAGTGGACTTCCACGCCATTGAATCGGCCAGTGATATATAGTGGGCGAATATGACCCTGTATAGGGGAGCCCTCATCCTCCCTATAGAATGAAATGATGGCCTGACATTCGGAATCCTCAAACACTTCAGTGTGAAAAGCCTCTACAGCTCCTATCTCTGTCTCAAACTGGAGGGGGCTTCTTAAAGCCTCGGTGAGTGACTCACACATATCTGGTGATAGAATAAGGGATTCAAGAATGGAAAGCCTTGCTGGGATACCGGAAAGGTGCTTAAGAACATCTTACTTCCATGTCAGGTGCGAACCTATGCTTTTAGGAAGTCTCTCTGTGACCGGAGGCATGGCGGGCCCTACCGGAAGGACCGGCAGCTGACTGGTACTAGGCATATCTCACTGTTCACTAGTCGAAGCCCAGAGAGTGTCTACCGGATGAGGATCAGAAAGCTGGGTTCAGTTGGTGGTAGGGTGAAGTTGGTCACGGCACGGCTGATGTGGTTCCGCCTGATCCAGTAACACAAACAGTGGTGGAGGCAGACCTGTCGACACCAGATGAAGGGGTCGCGTGTGTTGAGCTCTTCAATGGGCCCACTTTCTGGTCTCAGTAGCGTGCACGACCTAGCTAGAGGTGCCATCTGTCGTGCCTCGGCCATTCATGTAACCACGACTCCGACGACATTGGCGACGACTGGGGACATTGGGAAGGTCTACCTGGCGTTCCCCATAGCCGGGAGTCAAATAGGGATTTACCAACTCTACGGTGTTAATCGAAGAATACCCCGGACTTTCACTTGACGAATCATCCACCACAGGGTGGATTCTGGGAGGGATGCCCATCTCTGGGGGCATGAAGTCACCAAGAGTGAAGGATGACGACGGCATTGGTAGGGCGCGTTGTTTCTTCTTGCGCTTCCGCTGCTTGCTCCTCTGGGAAGAGGCTGGCTGAGACGACGATGCCGAAGTAGTAACCATATCTTCTGAGGGCTCTAGATGATTCAGGCATGCATAGATGATGCCATGGGCATGAGTGGCCATCTTGCGGGCCATCCAGTTGTTATACTTCTGGGACCCACGGTCAAAAACCTGCATCCATTCACCTCCATCGCCACTTATTCCATCTGATCTCACAAAGACACCTACCACTTATGCCAGGGCTGGGCCCAACCTGACTATATTGTTTTCAATCTAGTCTTGGAGCCAGTCCTTGAACACATAGGATCGCTTCATGGTGTGCCCCAGGATCCGGTGATAAGGGAAGTAGTTGGGGTGATCAGTGAGATGCGCCTCTTCTGGCTTCTGGCACTCAGGTAGCCACATGATTCTCTGCTCCAAGGCACTATGGAAGTAACCGGGGACCTGAGCCTCTTCAAACGAGTAGGTCCAATTCCTTATATCTGGAAGGGGGGCTCTATGAGGCTAACCCTGACGGGGGCTGGAGGAGCATGCTGAGGAGGCGGAACTTGATTATCTCACCTAGGCGGCGGCGATGCGTTACGCGGAGTCACCTACCGATTTTGAGGAGGATGCTGCTGCACTGGAATCTATGCCTATGGGGGCGGACCCTTATGGGGATGTGGATCTGGATCCATTGGAAGCAATTATAGCTGCCTGGGGGCCTCTATTTGGGTCATAGCAGCGGGATAGGATCTGGAATCTCTCCTTGCTGGGATTACAGGAGGTAGCGGGCGTGCCTGACTGGCCGGTTGCAGGGCTTCTTCGAGGCTCTGGGCCTTGTCTGAGAAGTCCTAGAACCCTCCGGGGTAATTTTGTGTGATCATAGAAGGAACCAGCTCTACCTTGACGTTCCCTATGCACATTTCCAGTAATTTCTCCTGAGTTAGTGTCATGTCAAGGGAGTATGTGAGCCCCTTCCACCGGGCGATGAAGTCTGCGACTCGCTTATCTTACCTTTGCTTGCACCTGAAGAGGTCTGCAATGTTCGTCTTCTAGGTTGTGGAACTGAACTGGTAGAGGAATTTCCTACGAAGGTCCTCCCATCTAGTCACAGATTCGATAGATAGCTGGTTGTACCAGACGAACGTCGGCCCCTCTAGTGTCTGAACAAAGCAACGGAGCTTGGCAGCCTCCTGCTGCGCTGGAGTACCTAACATAGGCACACACCTTGAGTTGAAGTGGGTCAGGTGTTGTGGCGGGTCTCTTGTCCCGTTAAAGGGGGAGAAAGTGGGGTTCCCAAATCTCAGAGGTGTTGGCATATCATCCACCCATACTGGGTATGGCTTTCCGTCTAGTGGGACCGCCACCTTCCGAGTTTCCAAAGCCTCTAAGCAGGCGATGAGTGTTGTCATCGGATCGTCTGGATGCGGGTTCCTATCCTGATGGGGATCCCTAACCACAAGCGCATTTCCAAGCTCTTCAATTCGGTAGACAAGCTCAGCAGCTCGTGGAGCGGCTGGTGGAGTGACCCTTGGGGCGGCGGGAGGAACCCGAGTGGGGTCTCTTGGTTGGTCACGCTACTCAGGAGGGTTTGGCGATAAATACCGCGCTCTCTTTCCATGAGCTCTGGCATATCCTCTTTCAGTGAACACGGCATGATCGAGGTTGCCTGGGAGAATCTCGTCAAGGGGTAGTTGTTCATGCCCCTGCTGCCCCGGCCTAGGATCACTGTAGTTGGGTCGACGCTCTGAAATGTGTTTAACCAGAAGCTCATCGACCAAACTCTTCTGCTCAGCAAGCTGGTAGCACAGCGTGACCTTCTCGGGATCTTCCTCTGCCTTCTACATTGAGGCAGATGGGTTGGAGAGCTTGACAGCCCTAATGTTCTCTTTACCCTTGTCGATATTCTGGATCAGTATTAATGCCTCAGTGGGTGCGGGGAGACATAGGAGGTTCCTCTGCTGATGAGTAATCCTCCCTGATGGGTCCAGTGGTGGATTTTCCTCAAGGGGTAAGTCCTCATCAAGAATTTCCAGATCGTTCCCCTCTCCCGACAGATCGGCCATGTTGACTGCCACTGCCCTCAAGGGCATGCCCTTAGAACCTCCAACTGAGTCAGGCTGCCGAAGAATCCCACTAAAGAGAAGGGCAGCATACAACCCCAATCTAGGGATGTGCGCATGGGGGGTGGCCTCCTCGAAAACTTTTTGGAATACTTGAAAACTCGGAATGCATTGTTGTTGAAGGCCCTGTAGTGGCCGAGTGACTCGGGGTGCTGGACCGCGGGGAGTGTGACTAGGTCAGCCCGACGACATTGCTCGCCAATATCCTCGAGGTGTGCTTGGATCCCAGGATAAGGCACTTACTGGTGGAAAAGACGGGAGTGAGTTTCCCAGAGGGTTTGGAGGAAACATTCAAACTCCCCCGGTGTGAGCAATTCTGGTGTGTCAAAATTCGACCCTGCGATCGGCCAAAACTTCTTAGGGAAGTGTCCAGCTATGAAGATGGTCTAGAATATCCATGACTTAGGTTCATAATCTAGCCCTTTATGGCCCCGCTCATCAACTGGGAGTGGCTTGGGATCTAGCAGCGGCGCCGAGGAAGGCCGGTGGGCTGGCAGGCAGAGAATACGGCGAGCAGGCCGATTGCCCATGAATCCTAGGTCATCCTCCAAGGGTTGTAGTGACCTGGTTGCCACGTCATGATAGGATGGACCGGAGAATGGGCCTCCTGTCATAGTGTCGGTTCTTGTCAGGGGTGTTCTATGTCACGGATCTTCTGCCATCGACCCCCAAAAAAGCTCTCCGCTATCTCTAGCCAAGGTGGAAGGTGCTTCCGGAGAGGCCGATGGTGACTTCAAGTTCAATCCCTATGGGTACACTAAGTCCTCATCCTCCTGTATATACCTTCGGAGGGAGGAGGGGATCATATGGATCTCGCATTCGGGGAGTAAGAGGCTGACGCGCCGCGTCCCTATCCCATCCCTTGACTTAGAGGACTGGGGAGAGGGATCCATCTCCGAGTCATACTCCACCTCAGAGTCTGAGAAACGGACTGGTCTGATTTCCACCTGGCCTTCCCTGGCATTTCTCTTATGGTGACGACGTCCCATCTTCCTGTCCCTGGGTGGATCCTCGGGGCAGGGCTGATTTCCTTCATAGAGTCCTCTGGCCGCACTGGTGCTGTGGTGGAGAGGATTGAAGGCCAGGGTGCGGGGAGCACTGGGGAAAATTTTGAAAGGGACACGAGGAGGACCTCCATGTGGGTGAGTGACTGGATAAACAACCGCTCCATACTCGTGGTCTGCGGTAGGAGAAATGACCTCATACCCAGTGTAGTGAACACTGGAGAGAGCCCCACCCATAGTGTTTCTGTCATGGTGAAGCCCCTTACCTGCGGTGAGGGTGGCACCAGGCAGGCCTTCAGGATGAAGTTGGAAGCAGGGAGGGCCCACACCTACCATAACGGTGGCACTGAGTAGGCCTTCACGCTGGATGGAACTACCACGAATTAGTCTGCAGTGGCCATTTCATGTGTCGGCGACCAGGAGCGTCGACCAAACCTGCCCGTGGGGCGGTTGGGGCCTCGATTCGGATCGAGCATATAATTGCCCCTGCTCAACGTGTGTGGGGTTTGGATGATAGGAGTCAGCAGTGTCTTGGGCCATAGTGGTTGCTGATGTTGATTCCCTGGGGCGAGAATCCTCTTACGCTCGTTCTCGATGCTGGCATCAGGTCAGATGGGTTGGAGCTGGTGGTGCGGGCACATGGATTACCTGATCCTTAGCACGGAGCATCGGGAGGCGGTGCCGATGCGACCTGGCGAGGGCCCTTTCCATGAACCCTTGAAGCGGGTCTTCGATTGGTCCAAAACAGACATCCCCTACCTCGTTGGCATAGGGGAGGGAGGTTTAAAGGCATTTCGAGGATAAGCTCCCAAAACTGTTGAATGTCAAGGTGGGGAGCAGTGGCTCCCTGTGCAGCCCTCGGGGGCAGCGTTGGCAGTGAGGCGCAACTGCCTCAAGGTCCAAACGTTCCATGTCCCTGGTGGGGATGACCCCCTCCTCCTCATACTTACGCACAAAGTCATTGATCACCCTTCATTGGATAATCTCTGATGGGGAGAGGGGGTATGAGCGCCCAGCAGTCGTGGAGGTTGGAGCAGCTGTGGAAGAGGTGGAACTACACGAGGTGGCCGCATCAGTACTGCCCCTGCCTCTGTGCCAGTGGGCAGGTGGCGATCGAGCTCCGGATGCAGTGATCTGATTCCTGAAAGCAGGGAGATGAACCCATTAACACTGATAGGAAAAGAAATCAACAACCAGTAGCCCAGTACCATTCCATATTCTGTGGTCAGTAAGAGGGATCCACGCTGACAATGTCGTAGAATGGAGTTCTCAACGTCCTGACTGCCCCAACCCCTGGCGGGTTTCACATCCTAGTGCTCGGTGCCCGGACTTGGTGACATGATAATCTTCTGACGCCCCAAACACTTCCAGTCTCTGTATTGAGGAGAGGATATTCATGTCGGGTTCACCATTTTCTATTTCTGACACTTTCTCCGGGGCGCACACATCCGTCATGCAGAGGACACGCTACTGTTTCCCCGCATTCCTGCTTTCCAAAGGCGGGTGGCATTCGCTCCTTGTTTACAGATGTCTGCTTTTTGATCAAAACGGGATGATGGGATGTCGGTTCCTACTTCCGTAGATTCCTCCTTGGAACTCGCCACCTAGTCCTGGTCTCCCTCATATATTTAAGACATGTTCATGAAACTCTTCTCGATGCCATATCTTCATGGAAACCAGTTAATTATGTTGCTTTCGTCGAGACTCTCAAAGGGGTATGGTCGGGGAAGCAACCTTCTGTTAGGGGAGTGGTCATGTTGAGGCATCATTGGCATTTCTTGACACTGGGGAATTGGAATGTCTGTCTTTTTTCCCTTATTTTAGGGATTCTTGAGGGCATGTAAGCCCAAGTAATCCCACATCGAACGCAAGGAATTATATGCCATAGGCATATAGCTGAGGTTTTCCTCAGCTTCCCATGTTTAACACAGGGTATGCCACGAGTTTAATGTTCAGCGGAGATGGATCAGACTGATCGGAACACTAGCTAGAGTGGATCAGATTGAATAACACCCTGGAGGGAACACCGATGTTGGGGCCGACACGTGGGTGGATTCCCGAATGTCATGGAGTAGAATGAGGAGGCATGATCCCACCAGGATGTGGAGGCCCGGGTAAGAATCAGGATGTGCGATGAAGTGAAGGGGCTTGAACCTTGTAGAGGATTCCTACGTATCCCCATGGTAGGGAATCAAGGTCCACGTAGTTTGGGCTGATACGGTGGGACACCTGAAAGGGAGACCTATGAGAATGAACGCATGGATGGGACCCAGAGGGAGTAAGACCTCCGGGTTAGGGCATGAGCTTCCCGAGGCATGTGGGCTCGAGAGATATGTCAGGATGAGACATGGGTGTTGGGCTTGGACCTCGTGGAGGATTCTTATGTATCCCCATGGCGGGGAATCAAAGTCCGCATAGCTCGATGAAATACAGTTTAATGTCGTGTGGGATGAGGCATTTGGGGCTTACGTTCTGAGACGACCCAATGATATGGGGTCAGCGAACTGACGTAAAGAGGGACCTGGGGTCCATATGGATGGGTCTTACGCTCTGATATGGCCCATGGTGGTGGGGCTTGAACCTCGTAAAGTCTTCCTACGTACCATGACTTATCACGGATCAAAGTCCCCATAGTTTGGGATGGATGGGTCTTACGCTCTGACGTGGCCCATGGTGGCGGGGCTTGAACCTCATGGAGGATTCCTACGTACCATGTCTTTAGCATGGATCAAATTCTCCATAGTTCGGTATGGATGGGGCTTACACTCTGAGGCGGCCCATGGTGGCGGGGCTTGAACCTCGTGGAGGCTTCCTATGTACCATGCCTTAGCACAGATCAAAGTCCCCGTAGTTCGGGATGGATGGGGCTTACACTCTGAGGCGGCCCATGGTGGCGGGGCTTGAACCTCATGGAGGATTCCTACGTACCATGCCTTAGCACGAATCAAAGTCCCCGTAGTTTGGAATGGATGGGGATTATGCTCTGAGACGGCCCACAATGATTGGTGAACCGACGTGAAGAGGTTGGAATGACCAGGTGGTGGGCATGAACCTCATGGAGGCTTCCTACGTATCCCCGTAGCAGGGAATAAAATTCCACATAGTTTGGGTGGTGCAGTTTAACATCATGTAGGACGGGGGGGGCATATAGTTTAACGTCATGTTGGACGGGTCATTGTCATGGTTGATGACTAATCTAAGCCCATGTGATTCGTGCTTGGTGTGAGAAACAAGAGGCGGCAGAGACCTGACGATCACGTCGCGAAGGGTGCGTCCATGGGAAGCGAAGAGGGGCTTACACATTGGTCGGCCCATGGTGTTGGGACTTACTCTAGGATGGAGGTCCGAGGGAAACAAAGCGCAGAGGGAGAGGGATTTGGAACCGAAGAAAGGAGGAGTCTCACTTCCCATCATGCTCCCCGCTAGCCTTGGCGCTGGGGAAGTACGGAGGTGCATGGGTGATACCTTCTGCAAGAGGGGTTAGGGGATTACACCAAGGAGGATTCCCTTCCCCGTGGATAAACGCCACTCTGAGAAGGAGGATATCATCCCATGTGGGGGATGATCCCATCCCCGTGAAGATGAGCAGGCATAGAGAATGTCAGAGGTGGGGGGACCCTGCGTGTGAGGCACAGGGCCCTATCACAGTTTAACATCATGTGTTGAGGATGAGGTACTTGGCAGTTTAACGTCTTGCAGCTCGGATGAGGTGGGTTTACTCCGCACCCCTAGGACTTACATGACAGGAACCCTCTGCTCCTTGTGGGAGGGAAGGTATCGGTAAGGCCATAGTAAAGGGGGGTCGCAGAGAGAACCCTCGAGGGGTCCACGTTAGCTTGTCTATGCGAAGAATCAATTGCTGTTAGCGTGCCTATGCAAAGAAGCATGAGGAAAAGCAACGCAATGGGAAAAACTTCCCAAGGTACCTTGAGGTCACTTCGTACGATCCTGAAAGGTCGTATGGGAAAACATCGCATGGTGTGTATGCCCGGTGTGTCTGCTCGGGGTATATAGAAGGAGCACATTGGGCGCCTACGTAGGGTGTCTCCTGAGGAGCATCAAGGTGAGGGGTCCCAGGGGTTGTGTGCAAATAAATGGTTGGCATGCAAAACACCAGGATGGCGCATAATAAGGGTAGAGGGCTTGCGCGTGACTAGTAGGATCGTGCACAAGGGATATGAATTGCACGTGAGTGGAAAAGGCCACACCCAAAGGTAAGTCCGCACCCAACGAAAGGGACTGTGCGAAATTGGACCGTTTTGCATGCAATGGAAGGAATTACATGGAAGGGAGGAACCCTAAAGGGTTTGGAATTCTGTTTAAGCTAGTGGGATCGCACGCCAAGGCGGATCATGGGGTGAGGTGGTACGAAAAAGATCAGTACCTGAAGTCCATATTGCATGCACGGAAGTCCGATTTCGCGCACGAGAGATGGTTCGAATTCCTTAACCCTGAAACAGAAGGGCTCTCCTTCTATTTATAGGCATCCAGCGGTGCGGAATTCCGAGGGGTGCACAAAAATTGTGCGCCAAAGACGACGGCGCGGAATGTTAACCGCATGGGACGCAGGTGCGAAAGTATTTTGCGCCTGTTCCAGGGACCCTTCGCGAATCCCGAACCCCTTCCGTGCGGCACAATTTTTTCACGCGCATTCCCCTTTTTTCCATGCAACACTTTCGGGCCCTCCAAACCAGGTCTCCGGGTCCGAATATGACTTTGCTTTTTCATTTCAAAACTTCCTTCAGTAATTATGGACTTTTCAGTGTCTACAGATATCCCTCTTCTATATTTTATTTATTGGATATCGAACTCACTTGAAATTTTTTGGTTCTTGACATGAAACGTCTTAATAAAATATTTGGTATGGATTGGTTGATTTCCCATAAAGCTTAAATTGACTATTATCTTTGTTGGGTTTCCTTTATTGTGCTCAATGGGGTGTGTTGTGTTTTTCAAGGAGTGTGGGACCCATGATCATGCATATTTGGATCTACTTTTTTAGATTTAGGTGGGGTGATATTTGGATTTTATTTTAACTTGGAGCGAGAATCTTTGATTGGTGATATCCCTCCAGTTTTTGTTGATTTTCCTGATGTGTTTCTAACTGACTTTTTTAGTTTACAATCAGTAAGGGAGGTGTATTTTTTTCATTGAATTGGTACTTGGTACTCATATAGTATTTATCCCCTCTTACCATATGGTACCAGCTGAGCTGAAAGAGTTAAATACTTAATTGGATAATCTAATAGAAAAATGATTCATTTTCCTGAGCATGTCACCTTAAGAAGTGCATGATCTCTTTGTAAAGAAAGCTAATGGGACCCTTTTCCTTCGTGTTGATCACTATAAAATAAATCAAGTGATGGTAAATAAAGAGTATTTGTTTACGTATATTAGTGATGTGTTTAACCAATTTAATAGGGTGAAGTTGTTATCGAAGATTGATCTTTAGTTTGGCTATCACCAACTTAGAATACAGGAATATGACATTTATAATACCACCTTCTAGAGAAGGTATGGCCATTATGAGTACCTTTTTATACCTTTTTTCCAGAATAATTCTTCTGTATTTTTTATGGTACTGATGAATATAATTTTCCATGAGTATCTCGATATGTTCATGGTAGTTTTTTTGGATGAAATTTTGATTTACTCCAAAACCGAGGAAGACCATGTACATCATCTGTGAGTAGTTCTAGAAATATTGAGAGATTGCTAACTTTACATGAAGCTGTTGAAATGTAATTTCTAGATTTGAGAAGTGAAGTTATTGGCACATGTGATACAAGTACATGATATTTCAGTTTATCCTAAAAATTTAAAGGCTATTATGATGTGGGAGCAACTACATAATTTTTTTGAGATTCAGATCTTTTTATTTTTGGTGGGGTATTACCATAGGTTCGTTAAATATTTCTCAAATTTGTCTTCTCTAATGAACCCTCTCACTTGTAAGGGACTGAATTTATTATGGGATTAAAAATTCTAGATTTATTTTAATGGGTTGAAGCATATTTTTTACTTCTTCCCCAGTGTTGACTCTTTTGGAGGCTAGGCAGGGCTTTGTGGTCTTTTATGATGCATTTTGTTTAGGTTTGGGTTGTGTTCACTTATAGGGTGATCACGTGGTGGATTATAGCTCCTAGAAATTTAAGCTGCATGAGAATAAATATCTAACCCATGATCTCAAACTTGCTTCCATAATAAATTCTCTTAATATTTGGTGGAACTACCTTTTGGAACAAAGAGTTACTATTTATTCTGATGACAAAATATTGAGTTATATCTTTACACAAAAATATTTGAAACTTGTGAAAAGATAATGGGTTTAGTACCTATAATCCATTAATTTCAACATTTACTATACCCCTGATAAGGGGCAAGTCATTGTTAATGCTTCGAGTAGTAAAATCCAAACCTAGGACATGAAATAATCATCATAATAGTGGAATATGATATCTCTATTTACTCATATTCATTTAGGAGTTTGGAAGGATGATATAGAGATTATGTTTTCAAGTTGGAATATGCTCTTCTCAAGATGATTCGTCAGGATTATTAGTTATATGAAGAGTTTATTGACATTAGGGAATCTATTTATAGTGGTAAGACCATCAGAAGGTGGTCGTTCTCTTCTGAGGGTACCCTATGATTTCAAAATCAATACACTGTACCTTTTCCTATTAGAAAAGTTGTGATGGTGGATTTCCATAATTCTTGGTGGTTGGTGCACCCTAGTACTGCTAAGATGTTCTATGATATGTGGAGATGATTTTGGTTTTTGGGTATGAAATGATACATTCCTAACTTTGTTTCTCATTGTTATACTTATCAACAAGTCAAAGATGATAACTAGAGACCTTTAAATTGTCTTTATACGCTTCTGATTCTGACTTGGAAGTGGGATGAAATTTCTATAGATTTCATGGTTGTGTGGTCATCTACCCCTAGAGGAAAGAATGTGATATGGGTTGTGATCGACAGGATGACCAAATAAAATCACCTTATTATCATTCATGATATAACTAATGTTAAGGAATTGGGAAGTATCTATGTGAAAGAGATCAATAGATTGAATAGAGTTCCATATACTATAGTTTATAATAGAGATCCTCATTTCACTTATCATTTTGTAGAGGCCTCTAAGAGGTAATGGGATCTCAAGTTCAATTGAGCATGACATATCATTCATAGATGGATGGATAGACAGAATGAGCTATATAGATTCTTGAGGATATTATTTGTGCTTTCATTCTTTATTTTGGTGGATCTTGGGATAACCATTTGATATTAATTGAATTTTATTATAATAATAGTCACCAGTCAACAATTCGAATGAATCCTTTTGAGGTCTTATATGGAAGGCCTTACATATTTCCTCTTTATTGGTTGGATATTGGTGAAGCTTCTTTGGTTGGACTGAATTTGGTCCAAGAGATGACAATGAAGATTCATTTGATTCTTTAGAGAATGGAAATGACTCAAAACAGGTATAAATCCTATTTTGATCATTGATATAGAACTTTGGAGTTTTTAGTTGGTGAGTAAGTGTCAGATAGTTTCACCTTTTTTGGGTCATCAAAATCTTGAAAAGTAGATAAATCATAAAAAAATGTTTTTGGGTTCTTTTGAGATTGTTTAGAATGTTGGAAAGGTGTCTTATCATTTATCACATCCACCTTAGTTGAATTTGATCCATAATGTGTTTCATATACCATAGCTCAAAAAATATCTTTCTGGCCCTTTTCATGTATTGATATGAGAAGACAATGATGTGGAACATGATTTGCTTGTGACTGAGAAACCAATCAGTATTATTGATTTTGAGAAAAATATTCTTAATGGGATGTTTAAAACATTGTTTCATGTTCAATAGAAACATGGTTATGAGTCAAATGAGACTTGGGGTGTGAAGTGGTGAAGAGAGAGTAGTGACCTCATCTCTTTTATATGGAGTCTTCTTAATAGGATTTCTAAGGTCAAAAAGTGTTTGAGGTGGGGTGGTTGTAACATCTCGTTACCTTCTTTTAGGCACTTCTTACCCCTTGTTTGGATCTCCTCTTATTTGGGGATTATCTCTGGTTTTTTCGAGTGGATTTTGAAAAAATGTGGAGGTTTTTGGGGTTTTTCATTCTTGGTACATGGTTATGGAAAACCATGTGGTTTGGTCCATGAAATTGTGCATTGTGTTATAGTACACTGGAAGTGGGTGCTCGGTCAGTCCAAACCATGTGGTTTCCCCCTCCAAATCATACACTCTTGGTTATAAAAGGTTTTCATGATTAGTTCATGGTTATTTTAACCATGTATCCAAACCATGAAACCTTTCTATAATCCTAGTAAGGGTGCACGATTAGGTGCATGATTACTACCAATCATGTGACCCAACCAGGTAACCGTGTGTGTGGGTTTTTAATCCCTAAATTTTTTTGTTAAAATACCAAGAACCCCATTTAAGGTGATAAACACCCCCATTCAACCCTATCCCAATACTTTGTCTTTTGGATTCTCTCTATAGGATTTCTTGGATCCTCCAACCTTCTCTCTTGTTAATCGATGTGTCAGTAGAAGAAATTAATCCCTACCTGGTAAGTAGTTTCTATCTTGTTTTAATTTTTCTATATATTTAATTTCTCTAACTTTTGAGATAAGTTAATCCTTGAATTTTTTATGGATTATATCTTTGATTTCATAGATCTTGATTCTAGATTTTATTCCTTGATCTTCCTTGCCTCTATTTATTCATTGACAGTTCCCATTGTAGGTATATATTTGACCATATAATAAAAGTTAGGTGGTTTTATAAGTATTTACCCTATAATTGAAACCCTAAATTTCATGGTTGATTTGAAATGAGTTTTCAACTTATGTATAAACCTTGATTTGAGATGATTTGATATTTGATTTAAAAAAATCATTGAAATTGTGAAAATCTCCCAATTTCAATGGCATTAAAATTATTTGGTGGATTTTTAGAAAAATGAGGGATTAAATTGAAACATTATTTGATGAAATTATTTTATATTTATTCTTGAGAAAAAAATCAAATGATAGATGATTTTAAAAAGGAATGAATTGATAAAAACCTATGATATTGTTTTGAAATTGAAAAGTCATGTTGAAATTGGTATTGGGAAATTGAACTCTGAATAATGAATTGAATTGAAATAAATGATTTCCCCTGATTGATTGATTTATTGAATCACATGTGATCCTATGTATTTAGTGGCTTATTAGGAAAATCATGCTAGTAATTTGACTCCCTATCAATGTATTGATGATGAAAACTATAACTAAAACTTTTTTTTATCATGATTTTCCCTAATAGGATGTGATTGATTTGTCTCGAGGCCCTAATACTTAGAGACATGTGCACACTTTGATCCATGATTAATGATTGAGTAATTTGGGGATCCTAGAGCCTATAACTAATGTAAGACAAGTCATATGACAATGGTGCTTTTATTTTTTTTATTTAAAATAAAAAAAAATTACTTTACATGCCCTTTTTTATTTAAATTGAAATCTTAAATGGTTTATTGTTATGGAATTTCTTGTGTAATGTTTTGGTGGTATCCTACTGGTATTTTTTTCTCACACCATACATTTTATTTTACTAATTCATATATTATGTTATTCTAGGTTTAATTAAAGTGAAAGATTCTCTTGGAGGAGGTGGGGGTGCTTGATTCAAGGACCTAAAGTGATGGATATGATTGGTAGAGATGGTATCCACTCATTGCCTATGTTTTTCTATGCTTTTTTCTTATAAGATGTTGTGTCACTTTTAACGATATACGATTTTGGGTATTTCTTTATTTTTCTTCTTGTAGTAATTTATCCTAGAGGAGTTTTGGCATATCAATTGTGTTCTATTTATCTTTCATTTTTCATTTTGGTTTTATTGATCTTGTGGTGAAATAATTCTCATAATTGTGTGATGATGCCCAAGCACTAGTCGACATCCCATGGGGATCTAGAACACCCTTCAGGCCATGTCAAGACTAATTTGGGTACCATTTAGGTGGGTTATCTAGGTTGTTTTGTGACAAGACTTTAGTAGAGATTGTGTGGAGAGGGATTTCTGTGAGATAAGGTTTCAGTAAAGAGTCTTCTCTAGTTTATCGAGAGGTTTAGATGAATTCTCTAAGTTGGGAAACCCAATGTCCATGGAAGCAAAGAGTGAAGAAACCGTATAGATTTTGAACATGGATTATAGCCCTAGGGATGAGTAAATCTAGGTTTCTTGTGTTGGGTGAGTTTTTTTTTCCATTGTAATATAGTGGGGTGTTTTCATTATGACTTCCCTAAGGATCATCATGATTATCATTCTTTGGTGGGTAGTTAATTATGTCTTGGGAGGTGAGGAATTGTCTATGATAGTATTGGTAGTGTATCCATCTTGTTTGATAGGTATCTTCCCATGGTTTTTAAGTTTGGTATTTTTTTAATTTTGGATTATATTAGAATTATAAAGGATGAAAATTGTTTAATATGTATCTAATATAAAGACCCACAATTTTTTCGACCCTTACTTCATCATTTGCAAGTGTTGGAGGATTTGAGAGAAGTTTAGAGGAAGGGAGGTGTTGTTAAAGATAAGATTTAAAATAGAATAGGTATGTTGTGATATGATGGAATGTTTTGTAGCGTGATGGTATGTTTCACGATGTGAATTGTATCTCATATTGGGGCATGATATGTGATAATTAGAAGTTTCTCTATTTAATTGGATATTTATTGGTTGTTTAGGTTGCGGTATGTGGGGTGTTTATCATGGAATGGCCATGGGTGTTGTATTATGAAGAGTTATACTCATTTTTTGGAAATGTTAGGTTTACCCTTACCTATTGAGTAACCCTTACATGTCTTACAAGGGCTAGGGTAACCTGTAATAATATTGAGTTACCCTTACATGTGAAGGGGGGTTAACAATTACCCTTACGTATTGGAAGTATCTTATATATCGATTTTCAATCTTAAGAAAATATATTATGTATAATAATACATCTTTTATATTAGAGGATATATATTACATATTGGTTATTTTATTAAAGGGAATAATCTAATGTATTTAAGATGTATCTTACGTATTAATTTTATAAGGGATATATATTATGTATGAATAAAATATATTACATATCACTATATATAGTATGTATGAAGAGAATATATTACATATCACTATATATATTATATATCACATTGTTGTAGCGTAACCCTTACATATCAATATGTATGAGCCTTTATTATAATACATAAGAGTAAAACATTGATATGTAAGAGTATTCAATACAATATATAAGAGTAAAACATTGATACATAAGAGTATTCAAATTCTATGTATAGCGAAAGAGATAACTTGTTTTGTACTAGGATTACATGATAAGTAATCGTGTGGTCCCACACGCCATGTATTCTACCGAACACATCATATACATCATGTGAGATGCCTCAATGTGTATCTAGTGTATACATCGACTAGACTATGTTAATTTATACTCTGTGGAGTAAAGTAAATATCAAGTACTCAAGATACATGAAATGGGCTTCTGTAGAAGTATACATTCATCTTTCCTGAGGGTCCCACACACCATGTAACACACTTGGACACACCGTGTATGTCGATTTTGATAGAGTGTCTACCTTATTGTCTTTTTATTTTGATAATTAAAAAATATATTTTTTGTGTTTATACTTGTTTTATAATTTTTATTTTTGAATGACGTTTACTCTGATGAATTTTTTTCATTTCTATTGTGTGTTAAAATTTTCTCAAAGTTGAACAAATTACATATCATTCTTGAAAAACTTATGCATACTTCTCTCTTATTACATATCTTCCCTTATTTTAATGTTTTTGTTAAAGTCTAAAAAGTTATATATTGTTTTAAAAACATGTATATTATTTCAAAAAATTACATGTTCTATGTTTCAAGATTTTTATTAAGTACTAATTTTTACATGTGAACTATCATCTTATATATCCTCCTATGTATGATTTTATTTCATCGGTATTGTTTTTAAACTTATTATATATAAATTATGGTGAGAATTTTGATAAAGTAAAACTTTTACATATATAAGGAAGTGTTCCAATCTACTTACATAATGAATATTTTTCAAGGAAAACTTGTTATGTACTATGTTACTTATATTTAAATATATTACATATCATGATTTTTTGGAAAAATATTTAACTATTACATTTAATAGGGAATATAAAAGTCACTCTTATGAATTTTACAATGAATATTACATTTCTTAGTTTAATCTTATGAAATGAAGGATTGGAACTTATTCAATTTAAATTTACTCTAATGAAATGTGTTCAATTAAAACTTTACTAAGTGTTGAAGGACTCTTATAGTTTTTCATTATGAATCTTATCATGTATAAAATGATTTTTATAATGTATACATATATATTGACTCTTACATTTTTCAATTAAGTAATTAACGAAAGATAGGATATAGGACTTTATGGTGTATGAGTATCAGATGATACAACTAGAAGTTTCTAGAAGATAAAATCTTCACTCCAAAGATTGTTTATATATATATATATATATTCTTCATGACTTTTTTGTTTTATTTAACACAAATTTAAATGAAGACCTCTATTGTGAAATATGAAAACTAATTTGTAGAACCAATGAGTTTCTCAAATTTTTGAAACTAAGATGGATTAAATAATTAAACATGAATTTGGAAACATCATGGATTGACCGTTGAATATTTTATCTATAAATATATAATAAGTGAACCAGATAAAAGAACAAGAACAACTACTTGGATTAAAATTTTGATACCTTAATCATGAATATCTGATTTTTGTGATCATTTAATAGCTTCATCATATTGAAATGAATTTTTAAAAGTGATCAAGATTCAATGAACTATTGTAGTTTTTATTTGTTTATCTAGTTTTATTTCTTTATTTTTTATGCTACATTTCAACTATAATTGGTTTATGTTTTTCCCTTAAAAAAAACATATTTTTTTGTTTATGATTCCATTTTAAAAGGTAATTTTTTGTATGTGATTGTTCTTTGAATTGTAAAAATCAGGGATATATCAAGTTATAACTCCCAAAAAAGATGGGTTTTCATGTTTTATTTATAAATCCACTAGAAATGGTATTTTGTAACTATATTTTTTTCTCTCATACAAAAGTTATATATTTAGCGGATACCATTTATCTCAAAGAGTAGATGTAAGTAAAGAGTATATGTAGGATCCTTTTTTATCCAAACAACTATAAAAAATTATATGTGTTCTTTGTTTATATGTCTATTATAATTGTATTTATTATTTAAGTTTAACTCTGAATTTTAACCCTCTCCACTCATGACCTTATTGAGAATATAAATATTGTTAAATAACTAGTATTATATCTCTACTTATAGATCTTTGGTTGTTTTATTTAATTTTTTTGTTTATCCAATATTTACTCTACACTATAAAAGGTCTAGAAAATATCAATGTTTAATGTATTTTTTCAATTCTAATGATGGATGGATTCATCAAATGCTGCATTGTTTTAATGGAAATGATTATGAATACTAAAATTAAATAATGTAATCCTATATTAAGCACCTAAGCATTGATCACTAGAAAATTATGGTAATGGCTTAAAAACTACCTGAGTATTACCTTAATTCCTTAACTGGTAATGATGTGGTAAATTATTTTATTAATTATAAAGTTATTAATATTTTATATTTTGATAACAATAGAAGTTTGTTTTGTCTTAGATCAACTTGTAAAATTTCTCAAGACATATGGATAATTTTTCAAGTCACATATTATAGGGAAAATAAAAAAAATTACCAAACTTGGAATGTTATGAGTTGAATATCAAAATTTCAAGATGGGAGTAAGAATATTTTAACCAAATGTTCCATAGATTTATGAGTATTACAAATGGAATGAGTGCTCTTAGTGAATCCTTGTATAATATTGTCTTAGTTGAATGAGTACTTATATCACTAAAAAATAAATGTTATTAAAAGTAAGTTTCCATTGATGAAAGTGAAAACATTAAAGAGTAAATCCTTGATGAACTAATTAGATCATTATTGCAATAAGAACTAGAACTGAAGAATATTGTTCATAAAGAGACTACCAAAACGAAATGTGTTTCATTTAAATCAAATATAAATTTTTCTCAAACTTCTTATTCTAAAATATGGAGAAGTGAAAGTGATGAAGTAGCACAACTACTAAAAGGTTTCTAAAAGGGAATAGAAAAAAGTTTTTTTCTAAATGGTTTAAAAAGGATTATTAAAAGGATAATCAAAAAGGAAAAAGGAAAAGTAATTCCAATACTTACAATGATACTTTAGGTCTAACTTGTTATGAATATATAAATAAAGGGTATATTAAACTAGACTTCCCAATATTGAAGCATGAGATAAAAGATAAAAAGTATAAGAATAAATAAAAAAGATCTTTAGCTATTGGTAAGAGTTTCACAAAATAATTAGATTCAAGTGCTGAATCTGTAACTAATAATAATTATGTTAACCTATGTCTTATGGATTCACTAAATGAGGTTATTAGTGTTTGGTTTTAATTATTATTGTGATTTTAATTTTGATAAACCCAGTATTATGTAACTAAATGTAAATTTTGAAAAATTACAAAGATATATCATAATAATTAGTGAGTTGTATAAGGAGTTTAAAGTAGAAAATAATAATCTTGTTGAGGAGAACACAATTATTTCCCAAGAAAATGAAAAAATAAAAAATATAGCTTTAAACACTAATGAAACATTTTGTGATAACTTAGAGATTACAAGATAAAGAATGTTATGATAAAATAATGCCTGTGAATAGAGTGAATAAAAATAAAATTGGTTTTGTATATGATATAAAATTACCTAAAATGTATAAAACGTTCTTTGTAAAAAGTTTTAAAGTAATTATTTCAACTATTATATGTTTTAGATGTAGTATTTATGGTCATTGTTCAAGTAAGTTTTCTTTAAAAAATATTAAGGACATAATAAAGCAGTTATTTCTAAGACTTTATCTTCAATATTACCTAAGAATACATGTTTAAAATCTATTTAGGTACCAAAAAATTATTTTTCTAATCCCATTGTACCCAAAGTAATATGGGTACCGAAACTATTTTTTGTTCGATGTTTTAGGAAATTATCTTGAAATCCTCAAGAAGGAAATTTGGTATATAGATAGTGGCTAATCTAGGAATATGAACTAGAGATCCATAAAATTTCTTATTATAAAAAATATGTGATGGAGTCTCTATGACATTTAGAGACAAAAGTAAAAATTAAATGTTTCAGAGAATTTGGTATTTCTAACTTAATGATTATTTCTAAAGATTTATATATTTAAGGGTTAAAACAAAATCTAATTAGTATTTATTAGTTATATTATTATGGATGATTGTGAAATTCAAAAATGATAAATCCCATATTTTCAAAAAAATATATATATTGTTTTATTCTAACCAAAAGTATAATAGCTATTCTATTAATTTTATTGATATAACGTATCAAAATTTGAATTGTTTTAATATTGTATAGATAGATGATATTTTATTTCATAGGAGGCTTAGACATGTAAATTTCCATTTACTATACAATTTTTTAAAGGATTGATAAATTTTTAAATTTCCTGAACTTAAAGTGAAAAAATATTACATGTGTTATTCATGCATGAATAGAAAGTAATGAAAAGAAAGTTTTAGATCTATAAAATATGTGAAAAATATAAGACCTCTTGAACTTGTTCATTTATATTTTTTATACCTCTTCAAACTTCTAGTATCACTGGTAAGAATTATTCTTTTGTTATTGTTGTTGATTTTAGAGGATTTACTTGGATTTATTTTCTATCTCATATAATTAAAACATTGTAATTTTTTCTAATTACTATAATTTTTTTCAAAATGATAAGCTTTATTTGATTATTCTATTAGAAGTGATAGTGGTAGAGAATTTCATAATTTTTAATTTCATAAGTTTTTTAACCATATGGTTATTTTCATTATTTATAAGACCCTAGATCCCCATAGAATAATAGTGTGGTAGAAAGGAAAAATAGAACTATTAAAGAAATTTATAGAACTATGTTTAATGAACTTAGTTTAGTTAAGTATTTCTAGGAAAAAACTGTGAATATTGCTTGTTATTTTTCTAATATAATTCTTATAAGACCGATTTTGAAGAAAACACCTTATTAATTATGGAAAAGAAAGAAATTGAAGGTTGTATATTTCAAATTTTTTGGTTTTAAATATTTTATTATAAATACTATATATTATATGGATATTTTTTATTATAAATATAATAAATGGGTATTTTTAATTTATATGAATTTTAGTAAATCTTATTGAGTTTTATTTTTGATTTTGTCTCAAATTATTTTTTCATAAGCTTTAAAAGATCCTAATTGTATTTTAGCTATAAAATATGAACTTAATTAGTTTACTAGATATGTTATTTAGACTTTAGATGAACTACCTAAAGATTGATATATTATTGAAACTAAGTGGTTTTTTATAAATTTACTATATGGGTTTGGAAAAATTATAAGGAATAAAGATAGATTGGTTGTATAATGTTTTTTTTTCAAGAAGGGATTGATGATGATGAGACTCTTTCACCTATTTCAAGTATAAAATCTATTTTTATTTTATTATCTTATAAAAATTTTCACGAATTTAAACTTTATCAAATGAATGTGAAAAGTGAATTTTTAAATAGATTGGTTTCTATAGAAGTTTATGTTAAACAATCACCAAATTTTGAACATGAGAAGTACCTTTATCATGTATTAAAACTTTCAAACTATTTATATAGACATAAGAAATACCCTTGGGTATGGTATGAAATATTATATCTATTTTTTGAAACGTGGTTTTATGAAAGGTAAGTTAGACCCTAATTTATTTATTAAGAGGTTTTGTAAGGATAATTTGATTATTCGTATTTATATTGAGGATATTATTTTTGGATTATCAAGTGAATTATTGTGTAAAGAATTTTAAAATTTGATGAATAATGAATATGAAATGAGTCTTATAGGAGGATTAAATTTTTTTTGGACTTTGGATACTTCAAAGTGATGATGAAATTTTTATAAATGAGTTTAAGTATGTTAAGGAATTAGTTAATATATTTAGACTTAAATATAATAAAGGTATGAGAACCCCTATCAGTACTACTTTTAAATTAGATATATATGTTGTTGGTAAATCAATTTATATTAATATTTTCAAAGTAATGATAGGAAGTTTTCTTTACCTAAAATATAATATACATGATCTTATGTCTAGTGTCTGTATGTGTACTAGATTTAAATTTTAATCAAAGGAAAGTCACCTAAAAGATGTTAAAAATGGTTATAAGATATGTTAAAGGTATAGTAAATCATGGTTTGTTTTAGAAGGGAATATTTTGATAAAAATAGTTACTCAAATACTGATTTTGAAGGATTTGGAATTGATATACAGATTACTTCTGATGTTTGTCACTTTTTAGAAAAAAATTAATTTCTTGGAGTTCAAACAAATAGTTATCAGTTGTTTTATTTATAGATGAAGCAGAATATATTAGCACTTCTAACTGTTGTTCTCAATTTTTATGGATTAGAAAGAATTTATCTAACTTTTATATTATTTTTAGAATAATACAAATTATTTTTTGTAATTATTCTACTATTTTAATTTCTTAGAATACTTTTCACAATTATAGAATGAATCATATAGAATTCAGATGTCATTTTATTTGAGATCCTATTTAGAAAAAAGATATCATTTGGGAATATGTTTCTATAGATTATCAGTTAGCTGATATTTTTACTAAACCTTTGTATGTATTCAAGTTTGATAATATTATGTATGAACTTGTAATGATGGAAGTTCGAATTGTATACATGTGGAGTATCAAATATTTACCATTTTTTATTATTATTTAATTTTTAACTATTTTCATGTATCTTTTTTATCTTTTTTGTTATATATTTACATGAGATATTGAAAATATTATATGTTAATTTTCATATATATTTTGGATAGAGAAAGATGAAATTTTAGAAAAGTTATCAATGTTTTAAATTTTTGTATTTTCTATGTTTTTTAATTGTTTTTAATAGTTGTTTATATTTTAATATTTTAGTTATTATTTTATTATACATTAATTTAGAGGGATTTGTCACTTAAATTTATCCTATTTAATTTAAGCATATTGTGATCCATTTTACTATCATTAATTATTTTTGAGTGTTTATGATTTTATTCATTTAAAAACTATATATATATTGAAAGAGAGAATCATTCAATTTCTAAAAATTAGTTATTTAATTTTTTTAACATTTTTTTATATTTAAAAAAAGGGATATTTTTTATGTTTTTATATTATTGTTTTTATAAATACCAAAAAGGGGGATATTTTTGAAGTGTCTATATCCCCTCTTATCTTTTTGTTTTAATAATTAAAAAACTATCTTTTTTTATACTTGTTTTATAGTTTTGATTTTTGAATGATGTTGAATATGATGGATTTTTTTCATTTCTATCATTTGTTGAAAAATTTCTATAAGTTAAAAAATTTACATATCATTCTTGAACAACTTACGTATTCTTTTTTACTTCTTACATGTCTTCCTTTATTTCAATATTTTTAAGTAATGTATAATATATTTTTATTATTTTAAGAACTTACGTATTATTTAAAAAACTTATGTTTTGTTTCAACAAGTTATGTATTTTTTTTCAATATTTTTATTAAGTACTAATTTTTATGTATGATTTATCTTCTTATATATATTCTTACATATTATTTTCTTTATTCCATTTTTTTAACACATTACATATAAATTCTAGTATGAATTTTCATAAAGTAAAAATCTGTACATGTATAGGTAAGTATTCCAATATTCTTACATATTGAATATTTTACAAAGGAAAACTTGCTACGTATCATGTTACATCTGTTTAAATATGTTATGTATTATAATTTTTTGTAAAACTCTTTCACTCTTATATATCATAGGGAATATTGAAGTCACTCTAATGTGTTTTAAAATGAATTTTTTGTTTCTAAGTTTACTCTTACAATGTGAATAATTGACTCTTACACTATTCACATTTACTCTTATGAAATGTGTTTACTTGAAACATTTATAAGTATTGAATGACTCTTATGATCATCAGCTATGAATCTTACAAAAAATAAATTTAATGGTTTATACATATATATTGACTCTTATATTTTATTAATTAAGTAATTATAAAAATATAGTATGTTAGAAGTTACAATGTCTGATTATCAGAAGATATGACATGAAGTTTCCATAAGATATAATCTTCACACTAAATATTATTATTTTTTTATATTTTTATTTATGCCTTTTTTTTGTTTTATTTCATGCAAGTTTAAATAAAGAGATTAACTATGAAATATGGAAACTAGTTTAGGGTTTCAATGGATTTCTCATATTTTTGAAACCGTGATTGATTGATCCATTTAAAATGAATTTAGAATCATCATGGATTAATATTTGAATATTTTCTCTATAAATATATATCAAGAGAACCAAATGAAAGAACTATAACAGTGTTTTAGACTGAAATTTTGATATCATGATCGTGAAAGTCAAATTATTGTGATCACTGAAGAGATCCATCATGCTGAAATGCATTGTTGAAGGTGATCAAGTAACAATAAGTGTGATACTATATACTATTCTTAATTTTATTTATTTAATAGATTTTATTTATTTATCTTTTTACATTTCATTTCAACTATAACTGGTTTATATTTTTCATTAAAAAAGAACATATTTTTTGGTTGTGTATCCACTATAAAAGGTAGGTAATGTATGTGTTTGTATTTCCAATTGTAAAATACAAGTTTGTATTGGGTTGTGAATCCCAAAATAAGTCAAATTGTCTTGTTCTGGTTATACCTCTACTAGAAAAATTATTTTGTAACTTGATTTTTCACTGCTAGAAAATTACCATATACCAACAATTTAAAATTATTGGTATAGCATAGGGTGCTATTATTATAGGATATACCAATAGTTCCCTAAACCATTGGGTGGTTAGTTGTGGTGGTAGCCCTATACCAATGATTTACTTAAAATAATTGGTATAGGTAACCCATATTTCACTTTAGAAAATATATTTATTAAACAATGGGTATATATGTTATACCAATGGTTTTTTAAAATTTTGGTATAGTTTTCCTTCACTAAAGAAGCCAGCATCATTGTGCATATTGTCCCAAAACTAACACACACCCCAAATACCTGCACCCACAACCCAAACAACTGGTAAAAAATATAAAAAAATTGTTTAAAAAATTAATGCATTAACCTAGTTATAATACATATTTAAAATATCACATATATTTTATATTTTATATTTAATCAGTTGATAACTACAAAAAAAATCATAACATATATATGTAATCATGTTCAGTCATCAAACATCATGTGTCATAGATACCAGTCAGAAATGTAAAGGATCAATCTCTCTCTCATGACCACTACTATTATTGTCATTATTGTCATTATTGCCAATGTACTCATCGCCATCATCATAGCTGTCATCATCACTATTTCTATCATCACCATCACCACCACCACCACTATCACCATCACCATCACCATCACCATCATCACCATAACCATCGCCATCGCCATCACCATCACCAGGAAATTCATCATCATGGACCACCACTAGGACTATCATCACTATTAAGTCAACTTTGTGTGTGGTTTGTATTTGTTGTCAGTAGTTTTGATTGTTTTTCAATGATTGTCAAGGAAATAGAAATATTTCATTGATGTTAATATATTGAATAAGTTATAAATAAGAAGATGTTGGAAAGATAGGTTGAAGTATCTAATCCTCATTAAAAGTTGATATACCTTAGATGGAAAATAGTGATCAAGTATTATTCTCTTAAGAAAGTTCTTTAAAAACTTTGAATTTACAAATGTGATGATTTTTTAACCATTATTATGTTCAAAGACACGTGTCAATTTGATAGACTCATTTTATGTGCATATTTTTAATCAAATTTCAATGTTTTTTAAACGCTTTTCAATGATTAAACCCATGATTATCAATGTTTTAATTAAATATGTATTTTTAGTGAAAGTAATGAAAATGGTTTAGAAGAATGAACCCATCACACCATTTTGAGGTAAGATCGTGTCATCGTCGCACTCCACTACAGCTCCTCCACTCCGCCTCCACTCTCTGCCTTGGTTGATCTCCCGCTGCCACTACACATCATTGGAAACCTCTTCCATCACTAGACTGCCACTCCTATCTCCCCAGAATCCAATTTGAGTATCCTCGAACCAATTTTAAGGCCATAGGTCTTCAAGTATCATAGAGCACCACCATTTCTCAAGCTCCATCGACATCTCCACTACTGCACCTCCACTCTCCGTCTCATTCTTTCATGGCTTCACTACTCAACGTCACCAATCACAGCTGAATTCACTCTGTATTGCCATGGGAGATCACCCCCAAGTAAAATTTGAGAAACATATTCATCACTTAGGCCCCTGATCACCATTTAAACCTCCTCCATCCACTATGAAGGTCGAAGGAGAAGAGGAGTGTCGCTACTCTATTGTCACCTTCCTCCATGTAACCCATTACTCACCTTCACTGCTAGCACACCCCTTCCACAACCTGTTTCACTACTCCCATAAACCATGCACACTTGAGGGATCTCCCTTGATCCAAGTCTTACCCTTACCAGTGTCATGCATTGTGCCCCACATAGATTTATTCCATGATAAAAAATTTAAACACCAGCCATTTTTGGGTGTTTTAGAACTCACACCCACAGGTCTCATGAGTGTGATTTCAAACTGATACCCCTAGATATTTTGGGGATTCTTTAAGAGAAAGGAGGATTTGGGTCTCTCCCATGGCCTATTTAAATAAATTTTACCCCCTCTACTAAGAGATAATTAACACTGAAAGGAGGGAATCCACCCATGGTGTCGTTGCTGCATCTTCTCCCTTCTTTCTGTTTTTATTTTTTTCTTTTATCGTTTTTTTAGTTTTCATTTTAAATTTAAATTTAAATTTCTTTTATAAATAAAATTTCATGCATATTTTATAATTTTTTATTCCACCAATTCATTCATCCTTCTTTCTCTCTTATTATTATTCTTCTTTTAATTATTATTCTCCTAATTATAATAATAATTATTATTATTATCATTATTATTTTAACATTTTATTTTATTTTCTTTATTTTTTTACTATTTTTTATTATTTTCTTCTGTCTCTCTCATACCAATTCGATTTATTTTCATATTTTTATTTTATTTTCCTCTTCAACCATTCTTCTTTTTATTTTTATTATTATTTTTATTCTTTCTATTGTATTTAATATCTTATTTCATTCACCAAAGTGATCTCTTATCCTCATAAATAAGGGGTTGACTCAAGGATTGGCCTAGGGGAGGTCAAGGTGTTCTTAAGTTTTTCTTAAAGTTTATTTTATATTTGTGGTAGATTTAATTAGTATGAATGTGTGGGGTGAATATCCTCGATGTGGTGACTACCCCCAATGATATGAAACCCAATCTATTTATACTATTTTTTTAACTCTTTTTCCTATATTTATTGGATAGCTCTTCACACGATGTATTTGAGTGAGTAAATGGATAAAACAGCTTTGATAGAGTCATGTCCTAGAAGATGGCACACCCTCAACCAAGGTGTGTCGTCAGCCTTGATTAGAGGAGGTGGTGGAATTGAGATTTATTAGGTTTTCAAATATTCCAAAATTTATAAATAAAAAAATAGTAATTCAACATGATATTTCTTGATTGAATTATCAAACTAAAATAAAAAATATAAAGAATAATAAGGATTAAACCCAAAACCCAAACCCAAAACCAAGTCCCTTCTTCTTTAACTAATTTTCTTTAATATTTCATGTTTGTTTAAATTCTCATTTTTCATGTCATTGTTTTAGAAAATAAAAACCCAAAAAAAGATGTTACCATTGTTTTAATAAAATAATAAAAACAATAAAAATAAGTAGTTTAGGTGATTTAGATGAATTATTTGAACAAAATGAGAAGGTCCTCAAGTGATATGACATTAGTCATCCTTTGTACTGCATTAGGAAAATAATTTACTTTTTTCACACCCTATGACAACTATTCGTCAAAACTGGAACCATTGTAGATGTGTTAATCATTATTTTGTTTTACTTTTTTGTATTTTCACATTTTATATCATTTTTAATTTCATTAAAAAACCAAAAAAAATCTATGATGTATTCAATTATTATTCTGTGTGGACTCGAGATAACTCACATGTGAAAGAACCAGTAGTTGAATCACCCTAGTCTAAATATGATAGTGTTTTCATGTGTTATAGGTAGATAAGGGAAGCCTGGAGCCAAATTAGAATAGAAGTGAAATTCAAGGACCTCATCCATCATCTCAAATAGACCCTTGAATAAATAGTAGTTGAATGATTGGACATAGAGCTAACTGAATTCCGGGAGTACTTGGAATTTTATCAAGAAGTTTCCAAGACACAAGAATAGTGTTCCTTTATTTATTCAAACATTTTTTAAGAAGTTACCCCAGAATATTTCTATGATTAAGTGTAAAAACACAAACTCAAATAATATCTTCAATATCTTGAAGATATGGTTCAAGAGATATAAGGAAAATGGATTGGATAATTTCATATGTCCAAACACCATCAGAGAAATCTAAAACTGAACTAGAAGATGAGCCACTTGTCTTCCCTAATTTTCTAGAGGAGTACAAGGAGGAAGACTTTATGATTGAGCTACATGTAGGAGATCAACAAGAAATGTATAAATTTTGTAATGAATATGAGGAACTAATTGATCTTGTCATACCTTCCAAAGAAGAAGATATAGAACCATTGAAGGTAGACACCCCCCAAGTGGTGGAATTTGAAGTAAATATGGAGGATCCCAAATACCAGACTCTATAAACTGAGAATATACTCTAATAGGAACTCACCACTGAAGAATATATTATTATTAAACCAACTCTATGACAACTAGGCCTCAGTGACAGCACAGACACCCCGCCTTAACATGGTCGTCGTGTCCTGGCCCTCCAGGTACCACCAGTTTCCCTGCAAACATGTGGTCCTTACCCTGGGTCCACCCACAAGCCTGAACGGGTCATATGACTAATGAAATTCCCCACATGCCAACACATGTCCTTTCCAGTGTTTTTTTCCTATGTATTGTGTTTTATCAAGAAGTTTCCAAGACACAAGAAGAGTGTTCTTTTATTTATTCAAACATTTTTTAAGAAGTTACCCCAGAATATTTCTATGAGTAAGTGGAAAAACACTAACTTAAATATGATATTCAATATCTTGAAGAGATGGTGCAAGATCTACAAGGAAAATGGATTGGATAATTTCATATGTCCAAACACCATCATAGAAATCTGAAACTGAACTAGAAGATAATCCACTTGTCTTTCCTAATTTTCTAAAGGAGTCCAAGGAGGAAGACTTTCCGGTTGAGCTACATGTCGGAGATCAACAATAAATGGATAAATTTTGTAATGAATGTGAGGAACTAATTGATCTCCCCATACCTTTCAAAGAAGAAGAGATAGCACCATTGAAGGCAGACACCCTCCAAGTGGTGGAATTTGAAGTAAATATGGAGGATCTCGACTACCAGCCTCCATACATTAAGAATATAATCCAATAGGAACTACCACTGAAGAAGATATTATTATTAAACTAACTCTGTGACAACTAGACCCTGGTGACAGCACAGACACCCCACCTTAACATGGTCGTCGGGTCCTGGCCCTCCAGGTACCACCAGTTTCCTCGCAGACACGTGGTCCCCACCCTGGGTCCACCCACATGCCTGAATGGGTCATCTGACTAATGAAAGTCCCCACAGTCCAACACATTTCCTTTCTAGTTTGTTTTTTATTTTCTAGTGTGTTTTATCAAGAATTTTCCAAGACACAAGAAGAGTGTTCCTTTATTTATTCAAACATTTTTACGAAGTTACCCCAAAATATTTCTATAAGTGGAAAAACACAAACTCAAATATGATATTCAACATATTGAATAGATGGTGCAAGAGCTATAAATAAAATGGATTGGAAAATTTCATATGTCAAAACACCATCAGAGTAATCTGAAACTGAACCAGAAGATGAGCCACTTGCCTTCCCGAATTTTCTAGAGGAGTCCAAGGAGGCAGACTTTCTGGTTGAGCTACATATGGGAGATAAAAAAGAAATGGATAAATTTTTTAATTAATATGAGGAACTAATTGATCTCCCCATACCTTTCAAATAAGAAGAGATAGCACCATTAAAGGTAGACACCCCCCCCCCAGTGGTGGAATTTGTTGTAAATATGGAGGATCCCAACTACCCGCCTCCATACATTGAGAATATACTCCAATGGGAACACACCACTGAAGAAGAGATTATTATTAAACAAACTCTATGAAAATTGGGACCCGGTGACAGCACAAACACCCCGCCTTAACATGGTCGTTGGGTCCTGGCCTTGCAGGTACCACCAGTTTCCCCGCAGATGCATGTTCCCCACCCTAGGTCCACCCACATGCCTGAACAGGTCATCTGACTAATGAAAGTCCCCATAGGCCAAAACATGTCCTTCCTAGTGTGTTTTTTCCTCACTCACACATATCCTGGGAAACTTCCCATAAGGTCACCCATCCTGATCACTAGTCCAGGCCAAGCATGCTTAATTGTGAAGTTATAATCTAGTAGGCTCCTGAAATGGAAGGTTCACCTTATTGAAATGAGTCATATCGTTTAGACATTTAACCCTTTAACATTTTGTGGTGTTAAAATATCCCCCCTTTAGAGCACAATATCCCCAGGTCCTCGCCCTCCAGGTACCACCAGTTGCCCCGCAGACACTTGGTCCCTACCCCGGGTCCACCCGCATGCTTGAACGGGTCATCTGACTAATGATAGTCCCCACATGCCAACACATGTCCTTTCTAGTGTGTTTTTTCCTCACTCACACACATCCTGGGAAAATTCCCAGAAGGTCACCCATCCTGATCACTACTCCAGGACAAGCACATTTAAATGTGGAATTATAATCAGGTAGGCTCCCCAAAATGAAGGTTCACCTTGTCGACGTGATTCATATCATTTAGTCATTTAACCCTTTATCATTTGGTGGTGTTACAGTCATCCCCCTTTAGAGCACAACATCCTTAGGTCTTGTCCCTCTAGGTACCACCAGTTGCTCCGTAGACACGTGGTCCCCACCCTAGGTCCACCGACATGTCTGAACGGGTCATCTGACTAATGACAGTCCCCACAAGCCAACACATGTCCTTTCCAATGTGTTTTGTCCTCACTCACACACATCCTGGGAAACCTCCCAGAAGGTCACCCATCTTGGTCACTACTCTAGGCCAAGCATGCTTAATTGTGGAGTTATAATTAGGTAGGCTCCCCAAAAGGAAGGTTCACCTTGTTGACGTGAGTCATATCGTTTAGTCATTTAACCCTTTATCATTTGGGGGTGTTACAATCACCCCCTTTTAGAGAACAACATCCTCTTTGTGGGCCCTACATATCAACCCTGGAAATGCACCTGCACTTTAGGCTGGTTACCACCTCTGATACCAAATGTGACAACTGGGCCTCGTTAACAGCACAGACACCCCGCCTTAACATGGTTGCCGGGTCCTGGCATACTAGGTACCACCAGTTGCCCCGCAGACATGTGGTCCCCACCCTGGGTCCATCCACATGCCTGAACGGGTCATCTGACTAATGAAAATCTTCACAGGCCAACACATATCCTTTCCAGTATGTTTTTTCCTCGCTCACACACCCTGGAAAACTTCCCAGAAGGTCACCCATCCTAATCACTACTCTGGGTCAATCATTCTTAACTGTCCTTTCCAGTGTGGTTTTTACTCACTCACACCCATCCTGGGAAACTTCCCAGAAGGTCACCCATCCTGGTCACTACTGCATGCCAAGTACGCTTAATTGTAGAGTTATAATCAGGTAGGCTCCCTAAAAGGAAGGTGCACCGTGTTGACGTGAGTCATATCATTTATCCATTTAACCCTTTATCATTTGAGGCTGTTACAATTACCCCCTTTTAGAGAACAATGTCCTCTTTGTGGGCCCTACATCTCAACCCAGGTAGTGCTCCCGCACTTAAGGCTGGGTACCACCTCTGATACCAAATGTGACAATTGGGACCCGTTGACAGCACAGACACCCCGTCTTAACATGGTTGTTGTGTCCTGGCCTACCAGGTACCACCAGTTGCCCCGAAGACACGTAGTCCCCACCCTGGGTCCATCCTCATGCCTGAACGGGCCATCTAACTAATGACAGTCTTCACAGGCCAACACATGTCCTTTCTAGTGTGTTTTTTCCTCACTCACACACACCCTGGGAAAATTCCCAAAAGGTCACCCATCCTGGTCACTACTCCAAGCCAATCACGCTTAATTGTGGATTTATAATCAGGTAGGCTCCCTAAAAGGAAGGTGAGCCTTGTTGACGTGAGTCATATCGTTTATCCATTTAACCCTTTATCATTTGTGGGTGTTACAATCACCCCCTTTTAGAGCACATCGTCCTTCTTGTAGTCCCTACATCTCAACCCAGGCAGTGCACCCACACTTAATGATGGTTACCACCTCTGATACCAAATGTGACAACTGGGGCCTGTTGATAGCACATACACCCCGCCTTAACATGGTTGTTGAGTCCTGGCCTACTAGGTACCACCAGTTTCCCCGCAGACATGTGGTCCCCACCCTGGGTCATATCATTTAGCCATTTAACCCTTTATCATTTGAGGGTGTTACAATCACCCCCTTTTAGAGTACAACATCCTCGTTGTGGGCGCTACATCTCAACCGAGTTAGTGCACCCGCACTTAAGGCTGGGTACCACCTCTGATACCAAATGTGACAACTGGGCCCCGTTGACAACACAGACACCCCGCCTTAACATGGTTGTTGGGTCCTGGCCTACCAGGTACCACCAGTTGCCCTGCAGACATGTGGTCCCCACCCTGGGTCCATCCACATGCCTGAACGGGTCATCTGACTAATGACAGTCTTCACTGGCCAACACATGTCCTTTCCAGTGTGTTTTATCCTCACTCACACACACCCTGGGAAACTTCCTAGAAGGTCACCCATCCTGGTCACTACTCCAGGACAAGCACGCTTAATTATGGAGTTATAATTAGGTAGGTTCCCTAAAAGGAAGGTCCACCTTGTTGACGTGAGTCATATCGCTTAGCCATTTAACCGTTTTATCATTTGAGGGTGTTACAATCACTCCCTTTTAGATCACAATGTCCTTGTTGTGGGCCCTACATCTCAACCAAGGTAGTGCACCCGCACTTAATGCTGGGTACCACCTCTGATACCAAATGTGACAACTCGGCCCCGTTGATAGCACAGACACCCCGCCTTAACATGGTTATTGGGTCCTGACATACCAGGTACCACCAGTTGCCCCACAGACACGTGGTCCCCACCCTAGGTCATATCGTTTATCCATTTAACCCTTTATCATTTTAGGGTGTTACAATCACCCCCTTTTAGAGAACAACATCCTCATTGTGGGCCCTACATCTTAACCCAGTCAGTGAACCTGCACTTAAGGCTGGGTACCACCTCCGATACCAAATGTGACAACTGGGCCCCGTTGACAGCACAGACACCTCGCCTTAACATGGTTGTTGGGTCCTGGCCTACCAGGTACCACCAGTTGCCCCGCATACTCGTGGTCCCCACCCTTGGTCCATCCACATGCATGACCGGGTCATCTGACTAATAACAGTCTTCACAGGCCAACACATGTCCTTTCTAGTATGTTTTTTCCTCACTCACACACACCCTGGGAAACTTCCTAGAAGGTCACCCATCGTAGTCACTACTCCAGGCCAAGCACGCTTAATTGTGGAGTTATAATCAGGTAGGCTCCCTAAAAGGAAGGTGCACCTTGTTGACATGAGCCATATCGTTTAGTAATTTAACCCTTTATCATTTGAGGGTGTTACAATCACCCCATTTTAGAGCACAACATCCTCATTGTGGGCCCTACATCTCAACCCAGGAAGTGCACCCGCACTTAAGGCTCGGTACCACCTATGATACCAAATGTGACAATTGGGCCCCGTAGACACGTGGTCCCCACCCTTGGTCCATCCTCATGTTGATGTGAGCCATATCGTTTAGTCATTTAACCCTTTATCATTTGAGGATGTTACAATCACCCCATTTTAGAGCACAACATCCTCATTGTGGGCCCTACATCTCAACCCAGGCAGTGCACCCGCACTTAAGGCTCGGTACAACCTATGATACCAAATGTGACAATTGGGCCCCGCAGACACGTGGTCCCCACCCTTGGTCCATCCACGTGCCTGAACGGGTCATCTGACTAATGACAGTCTTCACAGGCCAACACATGTCCTTTCTAGTATGTTTTTTCCTCACTCACACACACCCTAGGAAACTTCCCAGAAGGTCACCCATCCTGATCACTACTCCAGGCCAAGCACGCTTAATTGTGGAGTTATAATTAGGTAGGCTCCCTAAAAGGAAGGTGCACCTTGTTTTCGTGAGCCATATCGTTTAGCCATTTAACCCTTTATCATTTAAGGGTGTTACAATCACCTCATTTTAGAGCACAACGTCCTCATTGTGGGCCCTACATCTCAACCCAGGCAGTGCACCCGCACTTAAGGCTGGGTACCACCTATGATGCCAAATGTGACAATTAGGCCTCATTGACAGCACAGACACCCCACCTTAACATTGTTGTTGGGTCCTGGCCTACCAGGTACCACCAGTTGCCCCGCAGACACGTCGTCCCCACCCTGGGTCCATCCACATTCCTGAACGGGTCATCTGACTAATGACAGTCTTCACAGGCCAACACATGTCTTTTCCGGTGTGTTTCGTCCTCGTTCACACACACCCTGGGAAACTTCCCAGAAGGTCACCCATCCTGATCACTACTCCAGGTCAAGAATGCTTAACTATGGAGTTCTAATCAAGTAGGCTCCCGAAAAGGAAGGTGCACCTTGTTGACGTGAGTCATATCGTTTATCCATTTAACCCTTTATCATTTGGGGGTGTTACAATCACCCCCCCCCCCCCCCCCCGTTAGAGCACAATGTCTTCATTGTGGTCTCTATATCTCAGCCCAGGCAGGACACCGCACTTAAGGTTGGGTGCCACCTCTGATACCAAATGTTTCAACTGGTCACCGGTGACAGCACAGACACCCCACCTTAACATGGTCGTCGAGTCCTGGCCCGCCAGGTACCACCAGTTACCCCGCAGACACGTGGTCCCCACCCTGGGTCCACCCACATGCTTGAACGGGTCATATAACTAATGACAATTCTCACAGGCCAATACATGTCATTTCCAGTGTGTGTTTTCCTCACTCACACACACCTTGGGAAACTTCTCATAAGTTCACTCATCCTGATCACTACTCCAGGCCAAGCATGCTTAACTGTGGAGTTTTAATCAGGTAGGCTCCCGAAAAGGAAGGTTCACCTTATTGACATAAGTCATATCGTTTATCCATTTAACCCTTTATCATTTGGGGGTGTTACAAACTCAAGGAGTTAAACATTTCTTTGCCTCTATATCTTCTGATTTTATTGAAATTAAATTTCACATCACTCCCTAATAGTTTGATTATACAAATTCAAAAAATCTTTGTTATTCCTTAAATGAGGATGAAGAAATAGAAAATTCACTTGTTGAGGAACCATGGAGCTCCCTAATTTTAATTAAAATACATTTTAGGAGCCCCATCAAGAGATCCAATTAGTTGATCCTAAGGAAATCAGAATAGAGGTTGCTCATATTAAATGGAAGAATTTACTTATTAAAAATTTAAATTTAAATTTTATTCAAGTAAAAATAATTTTTTAATTCTCCTTTGAACATTCAATTCATGCATCCCCTGTTAATCCGTCACTGGAAGAGAACAAGGAGGTTGTACAAGTAGCAACCAAGGAAGGGGATGGTCTATACTTCATTGTACTCCCTCCAGAAAATCTATACATAATTGTGAAGGGGGGGATCTGGTATATTGTATCCATGGATCATTACTTTCCAATAATGATGAAGCACAAGCTAGGAAAATCCACATGTAGTGGTTCAAATCATAGAATCTTTATCCACCAACTAACTTTGGATAACGGTTGGTAGTTCCCTCTAGAGGTGGTAAAAATTTAGGGTCCACTTGGGGGATCATACCAATAACAATCCCTTTATTTTCTTTTTAGAAATTTAGATTTCAATTTCATTCTTTAGGAATTAGTCCATCATGAACCCCACTCCCTCTTATCTTTTTGAGCTCAAATGACACGATCCTTATCCTTAATTAAGTAATTATATTTTATAGATTCTTGATGACACAAGGTAGCCCTCAAACAGTGAAGGAGGAAATATGACTAAGATTAATGGTAAAGGGAGTTCACTTTTAGTGTTTAAACTTTTAAACCCCTTGTATTTTTTATTGAAAACATGTTTTGAGCTTTAAATTGAAATTTCATGCCCATTTTTGAATTATGATTTACTTGACTAATCTAGGAAACATGATTTTATTAGGAATCTTATGATTCCATGTTTTAGATTTCAATGTTAATGATATTGAATGAGTAAGATGGAGAATTAGAAGATTAAAGTGAATCATGGATATTAAAATGAGGACTTGTGATTTAAGGGAATTAATTGATTCATGTAAATTAAATTTCCCAACCATTTTTCATACTTTAAATTTTTCAAAAAAAATTGAATTGATTTTTTATTATTAATCATGCCTTGAGTAATTATCCCAAATCATATTTTCTATTCCTGAGAGAATTTATAGACTAAGTACTTCTTATTTATTCTTGAGAATATTTCTTGAGTGATCTTGGGACATGTCACTAACTAGAACTTTAATTTGAACTTGTCAAACCTATGACTATGAAAAAACATATTTAAAATGATTTAGGCATCTTTTGAAAATATTGTATCCTTAAAAGGACTCCTTTACATCAATCCTTGTTTATCCCATAGAAACCATTATGTAATTTGTTAATGATGCTCCATGTTTCAATCCATATTTATCCATTCTTACCCTTCTCTTATTAATTGCATGATATTTTAAAATTAAAGTGTGTGGGTGAAGGGATTCATGGTGGAGGGGATGAAATACATTGAGGGGAAAATGGTAGGGGTTATTATTATGGGAATAAATTAAGTTTGTTGATTCATATATGATACTTTATTATTTCTCCATTGATAAAAAAATGAAAATTACAAAAATAACTAAAAGAATAAGAAAAATGGGTTGTGATTTGGGAAAACCAAAAATCGTCATCACTAGACCTATGATTTTTTCATATGTGGTTAGTTGGTGGATGAAAAGTTTATTCTAAACATAACATTCAAAAAAGAAAAAAATATTAAAAGGTTCTTTGAAAAAGAAAAAGGAAAAAATGTATAAAAGTAGAGAAAATTTCAAGAGGGTGCACAAATCATTCACTATGCTTAATTCGATATGATCTTTCCTTTGATTTTTAGGTAAGTTGTGAGTTGTTACAATTTTAAGGGGATAATTCCATTGAAATTTCATTTTTTATATCATGAACTATACTTAAGAGATAAACCTCCTCTTTGGGCCTTAGGTTTTTAAAAATAAATTCTTACCAACCTTAAGCCTCAGAGTCATTTGAACATTTAATGAAATATCTCATAATTTTATGTTCCTTTTTTATTTACAATGTGGATAAAGTAGTTCATTTAAAATAATATGGATAAGAATCATGTATTGATGATATGAGAAAAAATATACTTTAATTGTATCATGAGTGATGAGAGAAAATAATCAAAAGTGAGGTAAATCATGATTTGGCATGTTTAAATAATAATTAATTAAGGAACTTGAATTAATGAGAAGAGAAATATCACCAATTTCAAATGGAGAAAAGTAAAATTATTAAATTGAATATTTCTTTGAAAATTAAGAATTTAAATTGATATTTTATATGATATTTTAAAATTTTCATTTATCTTTGAAAATTATTTTATTTCATTACTTTGAAATTTTAATTTTGATAACATCAGTTCCCTCTTTAATTCCTTTTTGAGATTTTATGCTTGAGGATAAGCATGATTTAAACGTGGGTGAATTTGATAGACTTATTTTATGTGCATATTTTTAATCAAATTTCAATGATTTTTAAATTGTTTTCAATGATTAAACCCATAATTTTCAATATTTAAATTAAATATGGGAATTTGTTTTGAAAGTAATAAAAATGGTTTAGAATAATGAAATAAGGTTGATATTAAATTTGAATCTTATTTATGAAATTTTAATGATTATTTTGGTTGTGATTTGAATTTTTCCTAACTCTTTTTGTAGTACTTTTTTAAAAAAAATATCCACATGGGTAATCCTTTAACTAAGGATCCCACACACCACTTAGGAAACCCATAGAGTCACCCGGCCTTATGGTCCCTCGAGAGGGATAGCCTAGTAAATGGCTATGCATTGGGAATACTTCTTGTGTAGGGGGGATCATGGTGATCAATCCCATGGGGCCCATAGGTAGGCTGAAGCCCGAGCACCTATGTGTGGCGGTCAGGACCACACGAAGATAGGAGGAGAAGCTCATCGGGACAGGGTGGTCTATGGTGGAAATAGGAATCCTCTAGCACCCGACAAACTTTTCTTCCATGATCACCCCCTATCCCACCATTTTGATGTGGGGTCGGGTCACCGTAGCACTCTGTGTGCTTTTTCGTAGATCCACTGCTCCGCCTCTGCTCTCCACCTCAGCTGATCACCCACCGCCGCAACACGTCACTAGGCACATCTTCCATCATCGGACTGCCACTTGTGTCTCCCCTGAAGCCAAATTGAGCATCCTGCATCCACTGTGAAGGTCTTAGTTATTCATGGATTATGGACCAATATCATCGCTCAAGATCCATCAGCACCGCCACTGCTCTGCCTCTGCTACTCACCTCACTCCGCCACAGATTCACCACTCGGCGTCCTCAACGGTAGCTACATTCACTCGATACTACCATGATTGAGAACCTCGAGATTAATTTGATCTCCATATTCATCACGGAGTCCCTCAATCACTATTAGAGCCTCCTTTGGCCACTATGAAGGCCAAAGGAGAAGTGGAGTGGCATTGGTCCACTGCCACCTACCTGCATACAAGCCACTACTCACCTCCACTGCCATCACACCCCTTCCACAACTTGTTTTACCACTCCCATGCACTATGTGCACCTAAAAGAGATCCCATGTTCTACGTTCATGCCTCATCAGTTCCATGCACCATTCCCCATGTGGATTTCTTCCAAACTGAAGAATTTAAACACCATCCATCTATGGGTCTTTCGGAATTTACACATGTGGGCCTCACGGGTGTGATTTTAAACTGATACCCCTTGAGATTTTTGGGGATACTTTAAGACCAAGTAGGACTGGGGCCTCTCCCTAAGCCTATTTAAATAAGGTTCACCCAAACTATGAAGGGATCATCGACATCAAAGGGAGGGAATCCACCCATGGAGTCGTTGTTGCATCTTCTCTCTTATTTCTGTTTTTATTTTTTTCTTTTATTATTTTTTTTTAATTTTAATTTTAAATTGTAATTTAAATTTATTTTATAAATATAATTTCATTCATGTTTTACAATTTTTTATTCAAATAATTCATCCATCCTTATCCCTCTCTTCTTCTTCTTCTTTTAATTCTTATTCTCATAATTATAAAAATAATAATTATTATTATTATTATTATTATTATTATCATTATTATTATTTTAACATTCTATTTTATTTTATTTATTTCTTTTCTTATTTTATTTTTATTTCCATCTCTCTCTCATCCAAATTTATTTTGTTTTCTTATTTTTATTTTATTTTCTTCTTCTACCATTCTTCTTTTTATTTTTATTATAATTTTTATTATTTCTATTTTATTTATTCTCTTCTTCCATTCACGAAAGTGATCTATTACCATCAAAAATTAGGGGTTGTCATGAGTCTTGGCCCGAGGGAGTTCAAGGTGTTCTTGAATTTTTCTTAAAGTTTATTTTATGTTTGTTGTATATTTGAGTAACATGTATGGGTGAGGAAAATGTCCCCAATGTGGTGGATTCCCCCCAATGACATGAAACTCGATCAATTTATATTCTTTTGTTAAACTCTTTTCCCACTCTTCATTTTATAACTCTTCACATGATAGAGTTGAGCGATTCAATGGATAAAATGGATTCAATGGATTTGGGTCCTAGAAGATGGAACACCCTCAAACAAGGTGTGTCATCAACCTTAATTATAGGTGGTGATGGAATTGATATTTCTTAGGCTTTCAAAGATTCCACGATTTCTAAATAAAAATGATAGTAATTCAACATGAGATTTCATGTTTTGATTTTAAATTAAAATCAAACATATAAAGGATAGTAATTATTCAACCCAAAAACCAAACCCAAAACCAAGTTCTATCTTCTTTAACTTGTTATGTTTAACATTGTATGTTAGTTTAAATTCTTATTTTTCATGTCATTGTTTTAGAAATTAAAAACCCTAAAAATATTTTACCATTTTTCTATAAAATAATAAATAAAAAAATAAATAGTTTAGGTGATTTAGCTAAAGTAGGTGAGAAAATTGGGAATATTCTCAAGTGAAATGACCCTGACCAGCCTATATGCTACATTAGGAAAATAATTTTATTTTTTTATGCCCTATGATAGTTGTACACCACAATTTCACTAGGAGAGTGCACATTATATATAACATTTGAAGGTGAAGTTCATGAAAATTTTTATTTTCTTGAAGATAATTTGAAGAATAATACCATGAAATATTCAATCGTTGCATGAGGATATTTATCGTGTAATGGATTAAAAATAAGGCCATGTAATATCTTATTATTTCATGTGTTTTATTTTGAAGAATAAATTTGAGGAGGTCTTGATACTATAATTTCCATACTTAGAATATTTCTAAGTGTCTTGTAGTGGTGGACCTTGATTAAAAAAAATGGTCCAAGCATACAAGCCTGAAGGTCCAGCTAAATCAACCATATTATGGGAGAAAGATCAACCATAAGGGAGAGCCATCTCGAGAAATCCTTCATGGTGGTAGGGGTGAGGATGCATTGTAACATCCCAGGTAAATGAAGAATAAATAATTTTCATATTTATTAATATTTGAGAATTAAATATGAATTTTAATTAAAAGGGGTTGCTATGTTCGATAGCGTACCCGATACGCAACGATGAGTTTCTTTGAAACGTACGTAGCACACTAGTAATATAATAATATTATTTTAAATGTTAGTTAACAAGTAGCCGTTGTACTGGCGGGAATGAATAGAAATAACTAAAATATGAATAGATATGTTTTTAGATGTTTTTACATTTACCCAATAAAAGATAAAGGCTTAAAATACGGAAAGAGGTCAATTTTAGGCTTTTATACTCTAATTTTCACTAAAGGTTCACTTATCACCTTTTAATGGTGAACCGTCATTAAATATAGTTTTGATCACTCTTATACATTCTTTTGGACCAAATAAAACTTTTATTAAGAATCGGGATATCAAATTTTACTTTGTGTAATTTTTGGTACCTTTCTGATAAAGTTCATTTTTTTTAATGAATAGTGTAAAATGTTGTATTTTAATTCAAAACCACTTTTTAATCTAATTTATTTATATGATTAGATTATCTTTTGAATTGGTTTTAAAGTGAAATTAGAATATATTTTTACCATTTTATCCAATGGTGGTCATTGGAATCAATTTCGATTTGAAATTAGACTTAAACTGGTGTCAATCTTTTGATACTTATTGTTTTGTAAAAACACGCTATTTGCTCTGGCAGCGGGAATTAATTATTAAATTAATTAATGTGACTTATATGATTTGAATTTTGTAAAATAGACTTCATTTTTGAATTCGGAATATCAAATATAGCTTAGGGTGAATTTTTGGTAATTTTCTGAAAAACTTCAATTTTTGATGAATAGTGAAACCACTAAGTGGTAATCAAGCAAACTGATTTTTCAGTTAAATGAAAGTTTACCACTAATGTGTATTGAATTTTGAAAATCCGACATACATGGTTGTCATTAAGAAGTAAAATGTGGTTCAATGAGATTATAATAATTTTTTGGTGAATAGTAACTTATTAAGTTTTTAATCGCGATTAGTGGTAATTAGTGTAGTTTATGGTATAAATAATACTTTAATAATATAAAATGACCTAGACACATGTCCCAACCTCATTGGTTGTGTCATGGCCGACCAAGACAAGCCATGGCCTAACTTGGGGACCCCATGTATCCACTTTAGTTGGAAAATGACAATAATATATTTTTATTTAATGTTAAAGTGAAAATGACACAAACATAATATGTTTTGCGAAAACAATTTTTAAGTGGGGTTATACAAGTCCAAATTTTGATTATAAATATTCAATGGAAAGCTAAAAAGATTTCCTACATCATAGTAATTTGTTTATAATTTTTAGACATTAAATAAATTTAATTATTTATGACATAATAATGATGCAGCGATGACATCATTATTTGACGATTTAAATAAAATGGAAAGATAAAATAAAATCTATGAACTACACATGTCCAAAACCAATTGGATGAATGGATTTCGATGCCTTATCACCTTATCCACGAATTCCATCAATGTGGGACCTTTTAAAACCGAAACACATTTTCAAATAATGTAATGTTTCTTTACTTTCCAAAAGTGCCCCTCCTCTCCCCTTATAAAAGGCCCCCACCTCTACCTCATTTCACACACCTCTCAAGCCTTTGGCTCGGCCAACCCCTGCCCATTTGCTCTCTCCACATCCCTCTCCTCATCCTAGAGGATTCCCTTTGGGCAGAATCCTTTCAAAGGAAGCCTTTAGGCTCAAACCAAAAGAAGTTACACTTTTTAAGGTATTTCATTCTCTCATGTTCATTTGTTTTATTTTGCTTCTCCGACCCCCTAAACTCTTTTTATTTACTTCTTTTGTAACAACACCAGTATCTTAAATATACTAGGATGTTGTTATAAGATATATTTGAGCTACACTCTCACACAACTACATCAAATGGTTAAAGAACATACGGTTTCCGTGGATGGCGAAATTCTGCCTCCCGAAACGATGATTGTTCAATACTCATTTAACACCTTCAAAGGTGGCCATTATGATGTCACTATTTTTATATATGATATATTATATGTTTATGTTTTCCTTAAGCTTCTGTTTTTTTCATTTTGGGCATACCTTTATGGTTTCCATTATGGGTAAAACACGATATCTTCATTTTAGGAAGTGCGGACTACCGCCCCCTAAAAGTGATTTGATTCGTTAATACCATATGTGGGATGTGTAAAGGATAAAGTTAATGATATTATATATGTTGTTATACTGGAATTATAATATACCTATATATATCATTATCATTTATTTCCATTAAAGTATGAGAGAGAAATGAAAGTAGCGTTCATGCGTACGTACGGACTACCGTCTCCATGAACGGTGCATTTCATTTCTTATCCCCAAATGTAATGTACTATTAAAAGTACATGTATATAATGGATATATAAAATTAATGATATATCTAAATGATGAATATAATTCTGGAATTAAAATATACATAAGTCTCATTTAGTTTTAATTCCGTTAATATGACAAAGAAATGAAAGTAGCGTTCATGCGTACGTACGGCTTACCGTCTCCATGAACGGTGCATTTCATTTCTTACCTCTAAATGATTATGTAATATTTTAAATACATGTATGTACTGGATATATATGAAATATATGATATCTACATCATGAATACCATTCTGGATATAATGAAACATTGACCAAATTAACAACATGTAAGTGTAAGAAGTCTATTTTTGACTTAAGAACCAAATACCGACAAAATGAACATTATTAACTTAAATGATTTCATGATGTTCATAACATGGTATAAAAGAAATAATGAACTTGGAAAAGATTCATAATCAAGTAGAGATTAACTAAAGTTTATTATTCAGGAGTTTAAAGAACGGTCGGGTCAAGTCAGATACGAGGTATGGGAACTTCTTAACCCAATTTCCATTCTTTGGGTTAATCTCCTACTTTCAAATTATGTCATTATATTATTATGTCGTATCTTGTATTTGTACTTTATTTATGTGTAATTATAGTGAATACACATAATGTATCTATTTTATTTTAAAAATTATCTTTGTATGGGACTTCGTCTCAATCTCCTTTCGTTGAGGCATATTTTATTTTATACACAGCTATCTTTTATACGGTGTATAAACCCCTTTGACTTTTACGTTTATTCAAAAGGAATCTTTTTTATACGAAGAATTTACTAAACGACAAAAGGGAATGTTTTTGTCGTACGTATGCGGCGACAACGACTTCTCCGCCGTCGTAACCGTTATTTGAGTTTCGGCTTCTTCTACAAGCCATTCCTTCTTTTTAAAAGAAAAATAAATACCATGTTTTACTTTTCTTTTATTTTGGTATTGAAAATGGTTTTCATAATATTTTTTATATCAATGTGTGGTATTGATATCTTGTGATTGAATGGTGGAAATTTTATGTTTCCTTTATGTATGTTTTATGTGATATGATTATGTTATGGTTCTTGGGCATTATTATGAAGACGGGTGGTTCCGTGATAAACTAAGGGCGGGTGAGCCCGTTATAGCTCTCCAATGCATTGGGTAACGCGAAGGAGTGAAACGTTAAGGTTTCTCCGAAGAGATTTTAGGGAATATACTGTGATGGGTATTCCAAACGTAACCAAGAGGGTTACTCCCTATGTAAGAATGTTATGAATGCCTCAAGTTACCTTTATGTCTTATGGTTTCTATGATTTATTCATGATTTTATGAGGCATGTTAAAGTGCCTATGTTTTATGGGTAAAGTATGATTTCATTCTTATGTATATATGAACTCATGTTTCCTTTCCATGTTTTTTTTATAACCCATACTGAGTTTTTATGCTCATCCCAAGTTTTTGAAATGTTTTTCACAGGTCAAGGGAAAGGTACATGATAAGATGATAGAGTCAAGGATGTGTCAAGAATTAATCCATGTTTTATTTTAAATGTGTGTTCCATTGATGGGAATGAAGAATACTATCTTTATGTAACCACTTTGTTTATATGTGGAATGTAATGCAAGTCTTATGATCTAATTCTCTAAAACTCTAAACCCGAAAAGATCCTCAACGTGTAATCTTGTAATAACTCAAGATTAAGTAAGGTTTAAGGCTGGGGCCTTATAGTTGGTATCAAAGGTCGGTTTAGACAACTTTAGGAGTTAGAAAAGTGTTAAATTATAATATGATTGAAATGATATAGCATTTACGGATTACCATGTTGCTTCGCCTAAGATATTTCGGTGTTCAGAATGGTTTTCCGCAGAGGAAACAGGGAAGCAGTGCTAGGAAGGCATACAGAAGGAAATAACCTTCCGAATCAGCATCCAGAAATGGTTGGAATTGGAACTGAACAGTTTGTTGCAGTAATGGCGCAGTTGACTCAGGCGATAAATGGTGGTGGTATCCATGCACGAGATCAGCCAGAACAACCGCAGAGGAACATGTCAGTGGTGGAACATTTCATGAGGCAACATCCCCCATCATTCAGAGGATCATCTGACCCTGTGCAAGCTGAAGGGTGGATTAAAGCACTGGAGAAGATTTTTGATGTCATGGGGTGTTCAGACAATCAAAAGGTTAGTCTTTCTATTTATCGTCTGGAGGGTGAAGCAGATCAGTGGTGGTCTATGGTTAAAAATATCAGGGATGCCGATGAGATTGATGCTCTTGACTGGGATGAATTCAAAGGTATGTTTCTTGAGAAGTATTTTCCTAAGGCTGTTCGACTTAGGATGGAAAAGCAATTCTTGGAATTGAGGCAAGAGGAAGACTCAGTGGCTGCCTATGAAGAAAGGTTCACTCGATTGGCAAGGTATGCTCCAAATTTTATCCGGGACCTTGATAGTAAAATCAATCGTTTTTACTCAGGATTAAAGCCAAAGTATCGAAGGGCATTGGCTTCTCGTGAGTTTAAAAGTTATGAAAAGCTTGTTCGATGTGCTGAGAAGGTGGAAATGGAGTTTGCCGATGACCAAGTGTCCTATAACAACCAGCAGAAGAAGAGACCGAGGTTGCAGTAGAATGGTAAGAATTCTTCAAAAAGGTCTGATGGTAAGATAACTAAGTTTCCAATTTGTGATAAATGTGGCAAAAGGCATGCTGGGGAATGTCTTTTGAATTCTGGGAAGTGCTACCGATGTGGTAAGATGGGACATAAGGCTCGTGATTGCACTGAAAAGGATCAAGGTGAAGGTAAGAATAAATTTGATTTACAGTTAGTGAAATGTTATAAGTGCAATGAGATGGGTCACTATGCAAACGAGTGTCCGACAAGGAGCTTGAGTGATGGGAAGCAGCTAGACTACAAGCAGAAAGGGGTGGTAAAATCATTTGCAACAACTTCAGCAGATGTTGGGCCATCGAATGAAGTGGTGTCAGCTCCAGGGAGCTCAGTATTTTTCGAAGATTGACTTGAGGTCGGGGTACCATCAGTTGAAAGTAAAAGAAGCAGATGTTCCGAAGACCGCATTCCGTACGAGATATGGCCATTATGAATTTGTAGTTATGCCTTTGGGGTTAACAAATGCACCTACTGTATTCATGGACCTTATGAATAAAATTTTCCATGAGTTCTTGGATAAGTTTGTGTTTGTGTTTTGAGGTTTGTGAAGAGGTTATGTGTGCCTTGTGATTCACAGTTGAAGAGAGAGTTGTTATGTGAAGCTCATAGTTCTCCGTTTTCAGTTCATCCGGGCAGTACTAAGATGTATAGAGATCTGCGGGAGTATTACTGGTGGGATGGAATGAAAAGAGATATTGCTGATTTTACTGTGAAGTGTTTGACTTGTCAGCGGGTTAAAGCAGAGCGGCAGTTACCGAAAGGGATGCTTCAGCCTTTACCAGTGCCAGAGTGGAAATGGGAGAATATATCCATGGACTTTGTTGTTGGATTACCGAAGACATCTCGAGGTAATAATGCAATCTGGGTTATTGTTGATCGCTTGACTAAATCTGCTCATTTTCTTTCTATACGAGATACTTTCTATCTAGATCAAATTTCCCGTTTGTATCTTAAGGAGATAGTCAGGTTACATGGAGTTCCTCTCTCCATTGTATCAGATCGTGATCCCAGGTTTACCTCTAACTTTTGGAAAGGCCTTCAGAAGTCGTTGGGTACTGAATTAAATTTTAGTACAGCTTTTCATCCTCAATCAGATGGGCAGTCAGAACGAACAATTCAGACATTGGAGGATATGCTACGAGCTTGTTCTATGGATTATCAGGGAAGTTGGGACCAACATCTTTCTTTGGTTGAGTTTTCATATAATAATAGTTTCCATTCGAGTATACAGATGGCACCATTTCAGGCATTATATGGGAAGCGGTGTCGAACTCCAGCTTTCTGGGATGAAGTGGGTGAAAGAAAGTTGATGGGACCAGAATTGGTAGAAGAGATGGCAGAAAAAGTTCAGTTGATTCAGAAACACATGAGAATAGCTCAGAGTAGGCAGAAGAGTTATGCAGATAACCAGAGGAAGGATCTATCTTTCGAGGTACACAATGTTTTTCACGTTTCGATGTTGAGAAAGAATATGCCAGATCCATCTCATGTTTTGAGTCCAGAGGTAGTTCAGCTGGAAGAGAACCTATCTTATGAGGAACAACCGGTCCAGATTCTTGACCACAGGGAGCAAGTGTTACGGAATAAGGTGATTCACCAGGTAAAGGTTTTGTGGAAAAACCACATGATTGAAGAGGCAACATGGGAATCTGAAAATGCTATGAGGGATAAATACCCCCACTTATTTTGATAAGTGAATAAAATTGCGAGGACGCAATTCCCAAAAGGGGGGAAGGATGTAACATCCCAGGTAAATGAAGAATAAATAATTTTCATATTTATTAATATTTGAGAATTAAATATGAATTTTAATTAAAAGGGGTTGCTATGTTCGATAGCGTACCCGATACGCAACGATGAGTTTCTTTGAAACGTACGTAGCACACTAGTAATATAATAATATTATTTTAAATGTTAGTTAACAAGTAGCCGTTGTACTGGCGGGAATGAATAGAAATAACTAAAATATGAATAGATATGTTTTTAGATGTTTTTACATTTACCCAATAAAAGATAAAGGCTTAAAATACGGAAAGAGGTCAATTTTAGGCTTTTATACTCTAATTTTCACTAAAGGTTCACTTATCACCTTTTAATGGTGAACCGTCATTAAATATAGTTTTGATCACTCTTATACATTCTTTTGGACCAAATAAAACTTTTATTAAGAATCGGGATATCAAATTTTACTTTGTGTAATTTTTGGTACCTTTCTGATAAAGTTCATTTTTTTTAATGAATAGTGTAAAATGTTGTATTTTAATTCAAAACCACTTTTTAATCTAATTTATTTATATGATTAGATTATCTTTTGAATTGGTTTTAAAGTGAAATTAGAATATATTTTTACCATTTTATCCAATGGTGGTCATTGGAATCAATTTCGATTTGAAATTAGACTTAAACTGGTGTCAATCTTTTGATACTTATTGTTTTGTAAAAACACGCTATTTGCTCTGGCAGCGGGAATTAATTATTAAATTAATTAATGTGACTTATATGATTTGAATTTTGTAAAATAGACTTCATTTTTGAATTCGGAATATCAAATATAGCTTAGGGTGAATTTTTGGTAATTTTCTGAAAAACTTCAATTTTTGATGAATAGTGAAACCACTAAGTGGTAATCAAGCAAACTGATTTTTCAGTTAAATGAAAGTTTACCACTAATGTGTATTGAATTTTGAAAATCCGACATACATGGTTGTCATTAAGAAGTAAAATGTGGTTCAATGAGATTATAATAATTTTTTGGTGAATAGTAACTTATTAAGTTTTTAATCGCGATTAGTGGTAATTAGTGTAGTTTATGGTATAAATAATACTTTAATAATATAAAATGACCTAGACACATGTCCCAACCTCATTGGTTGTGTCATGGCCGACCAAGACAAGCCATGGCCTAACTTGGGGACCCCATGTATCCACTTTAGTTGGAAAATGACAATAATATATTTTTATTTAATGTTAAAGTGAAAATGACACAAACATAATATGTTTTGCGAAAACAATTTTTAAGTGGGGTTATACAAGTCCAAATTTTGATTATAAATATTCAATGGAAAGCTAAAAAGATTTCCTACATCATAGTAATTTGTTTATAATTTTTAGACATTAAATAAATTTAATTATTTATGACATAATAATGATGCAGCGATGACATCATTATTTGACGATTTAAATAAAATGGAAAGATAAAATAAAATCTATGAACTACACATGTCCAAAACCAATTGGATGAATGGATTTCGATGCCTTATCACCTTATCCACGAATTCCATCAATGTGGGACCTTTTAAAACCGAAACACATTTTCAAATAATGTAATGTTTCTTTACTTTCCAAAAGTGCCCCTCCTCTCCCCTTATAAAAGGCCCCCACCTCTACCTCATTTCACACACCTCTCAAGCCTTTGGCTCGGCCAACCCCTGCCCATTTGCTCTCTCCACATCCCTCTCCTCATCCTAGAGGATTCCCTTTGGGCAGAATCCTTTCAAAGGAAGCCTTTAGGCTCAAACCAAAAGAAGTTACACTTTTTAAGGTATTTCATTCTCTCATGTTCATTTGTTTTATTTTGCTTCTCCGACCCCCTAAACTCTTTTTATTTACTTCTTTTGTAACAACACCAGTATCTTCAATATACTAGGATGTTGTTATAAGATATATTTGAGCTACACTCTCACACAACTACATCAAATGGTTAAATAACATACGGTTTCCGTGGATGGCGAAATTCTGCCTCCCGAAACGATGATTGTTCAATACTCATTTAACACCTTCAAAGGTGGCCATTATGATGTCACTATTTTTATATATGATATATTATATGTTTATGTTTTCCTTAAGCTTCTGTTTTTTTCATTTTGGGCATACCTTTATGGTTTCCATTATGGGTAAAACACGATATCTTCATTTTAGGAAGTGCGGACTACCGCCCCCTAAAAGTGATTTGATTCGTTAATACCATATGTGGGATGTGTAAAGGATAAAGTTAATGATATTATATATGTTGTTATACTGGAATTATAATATACCTATATATATCATTATCATTTATTTCCATTAAAGTATGAGATAGAAATGAAAGTAGCGTTCATGCGTACGTACGGACTACCGTCTCCATGAACGGTGCATTTCATTTCTTATCCCCAAATGTAATGTACTATTAAAAGTACATGTATATAATGGATATATAAAATTAATGATATATCTAAATGATGAATATAATTCTGGAATTAAAATATACATAAGTCTCATTTAGTTTTAATTCCGTTAATATGACAAAGAAATGAAAGTAGCGTTCATGCGTACGTACGGCTTACCGTCTCCATGAACGGTGCATTTCATTTCTTACCTCTAAATGATTATGTAATATTTTAAATACATGTATGTACTGGATATATATGAAATATATGATATCTACATCATGAATACCATTCTGGATATAATGAAACATTGACCAAATTAACAACATGTAAGTGTAAGAAGTCTATTTTTGACTTAAGAACCAAATACCGAAAAAATGAACATTATTAACTTAAATGATTTCATGATGTTCATAACATGGTATAAAAGAAATAATGAACTTGGAAAAGATTCATAATCAAGTAGAGATTAACTAAAGTTTATTATTCAGGAGTTTAAAGAACGGTCGGGTCAAGTCAGATACGAGGTATGGGAACTTCTTAACCCAATTTCCATTCTTTGGGTTAATCTCCTACTTTCAAATTATGTCATTATATTATTATGTCGTATCTTGTATTTGTACTTTATTTATGTTTAATTATAGTGAATACACATAATGTATCTATTTTATTTTAAAAATTATCTTTGTATGGGACTTCGTCTCAATCTCCTTTCGTTGAGGCATATTTTATTTTATACACAGCTATCTTTTATACGGTGTATAAACCCCTTTGACTTTTACGTTTATTCAAAAGGAATATTTTTTATACGAAGAATTTACTAAACGACAAAAGGGAATGTTTTTGTCGTACGTATGCGGCGACAACGACTTCTCCGCCGTCGTAACCGTTATTTGAGTTTCGGCTTCTTCTACAAGCCATTCCTTCTTTTTAAAAGAAAAATAAATACCATGTTTTACTTTTCTTTTATTTTGGTATTGAAAATGGTTTTCATAATATTTTTTATATCAATGTGTGGTATTGATATCTTGTGATTGAATGGTGGAAATTTTATGTTTCCTTTATGTATGTTTTATGTGATATGATTATGTTATGGTTCTTGGGCATTATTATGAAGACGGGTGGTTCCGTGATAAACTAAGGGCGGGTGAGCCCGTTATAGCTCTCCAATGCATTGGGTAACGCGAAGGAGTGAAACGTTAAGGTTTCTCCGAAGAGATTTTAGGGAATATACTGTGATGGGTATTCCAAACGTAACCAAGAGGGTTACTCCCTATGTAAGAATGTTATGAATGCCTCAAGTTACCTTTATGTCTTATGGTTTCTATGATTTATTCATGATTTTATGAGGCATGTTAAAGTGCCTATGTTTTATGGGTAAAGTATGATTTCATTCTTATGTATATATGAACTCATGTTTCCTTTCCATGTTTTTTTTATAACCCATACTGAGTTTTTATGCTCATCCCAAGTTTTTGAAATGTTTTTCACAGGTCAAGGGAAAGGTACATGATAAGATGATAGAGTCAAGGATGTGTCAAGAATTAATCCATGTTTTATTTTAAATGTGTGTTCCATTGATGGGAATGAAGAATACTATCTTTATGTAACCACTTTGTTTATATGTGGAATGTAATGCAAGTCTTATGATCTAATTCTCTAAAACTCTAAACCCGAAAAGATCCTCAACGTGTAATCTTGTAATAACTCAAGATTAAGTAAGGTTTAAGGCTGGGGCCTTATATGCATAGTTACCATAGGGATCATATAGGTGAATCACTTACACGTGGTCAATTATAGTGGATGCATAGTTCCCAAGGGTGTGTACAGATGGTGTGCAAAGGGGCAAGTGGGTGCAGCCCACCCCATGAGGTGTATTCAAGTGTTACGAGTACCAAACCCTAGTGTAGGATTGAGAGGCATCAGAAACAGAATGAATTATATATAACTACCCAACCAAGAACAAGCCTAATGTGGGTTGATAATGGATCGAACTCTATTAATTTTTATTAAAAATATACATATAAAACATAGGCCACACGATGAGGCAGATTTATATTGTTTGATTGAAACAATTTTCCATATTCAACCTCATGACACTCAATGGGTTTATATTCTATAAAGTTCTTTCATGTCATGGATTATATCATTAATACAATATCAAATGATGGATATTATGAGGTGATGAGTCCATGAACCATCATGCATGCGTGCTACACTTTTCATGCATTCAAATGATTAAAGAACATTTCATTATCGGTGTACGATGGGAGTTATAACATACCATTTATATATGTATGAGTTTAGGATATAAAAATAATGGATCATGTGGTCATTTTCATATGCACATGTGTATTTTTCATAAAGGTATCAATTCCATTATATTAGACATCATGAAATTCTAATTTGGAAAACCACATTCATAAATATTTCAATATCCAATATCTTTGGATGTTTAAAATATCAATATCTCTATATTTTTACTCATCATATTATTCATTCATTTAAATCAAGGAAAACATGGATCGAAGGTGGTTCTTGAGGTTTATAAATATAAAGAATTTAACTCAAAAGAATGTGGTTTCTATTCTTCATTGAGATATCTTATTTTCTAGAGAGAAATAGAGCTTCTTCATGCCTCTATTTAATGAAGGGAACATGGTTCCTCAGAGCTTTATACTTACACAAAGAGGAACCTCTTGTGAGCCTAAGTTGGATTCACAAAGGAGAGGAGATAATGTGATTCTATTTGTGTGAAGAATAAAACTCCGCATACATTATATGTGATATTCACATATATTATTTTATGGAGGAGGTTGACATATTCCATGAAGCACACCAACTTTCATGAAGAATAAGAACCTGTACACTTAAGATCATCACTTGCATGAAAATAAAGTTTTTTAAGTGTTTATTTTTACATGAATAAGAAATTCTATAGACCTATTCTAGTGTATGAGAAGAGGAAGATAGGATAAATGATAATCTATGAATCATATGGATTCATGAAGGATTTTGGAAATACAATACATGAAACACAATTAATGAATGAAGACAATATTGTTTGGTCAAAGACAGTATAACCTGTGAAGACCCCATGTGCATATACCAGATTTACATGAAGAGAACTAGATTCATAGTTCTAGTTGTACATGATCGCATGAACATAAATATGAACCCGTGCATGATATCATGCACATGAAAATGTGTGAAACACAATAAAATAAATATTACTCAGAATAAATACATTAACTGGTCACATAAAATAATAATAATATTTTCAGGTTCTAGCATTTTTTGTAATTGAATTGATATTTCAAGAAATGCGATGAATTAAAAATTGTATGTTATGCTAAAGAATTGAATTTCCATAAGAAAGTGGTTTTCATTAAGTGGGAGAGAAATTCTCATTTGGGTTGAAGTTTTATAAGAAGTAGGATCAGATGTAGAGGTATCATATTAAACATATGGTATCATATGGATTAGTAGAACTGCGGATAAGTATAGGATGGTTGAGAATAAGAAATTTTTGGCCAAATATTAGACATATATTTTATTATCATTTGGTATTGGAAAAATATGGTAAATAAGTAGGGTCAGATAGATAGTTTTTAGATAAAGGAATAAAAAGTAAAGTTTCTTTCTCATTGTTGTGTAAGTAGAAAGTGAAGTGAATGGGAGAAGAATAAAGTATCATTGTGATATCCAACAGAAGTATCAACATGTTTAATACTTTCTTGGTGTTACATATTACCTTAATAATAAGGTGAAGACTGTATTAAGTGATGCTATAAAGAACTATTGAGGGGATGAAAGTTGAATGTGGTTATCACCAGTCCAGGGAATAAGGATTGTTTTCTTATCCCCCCTCCTAAAGTGTAGGGACTCACGCATGGATAAATATTGTTTTCTATCCACACCACTATATTTTATATCTCAGTATGGTGAGGAATCCTTGTAACATTCATCACCATATGTGGCAAGGACTGGCTACTCTTATTGAGTAGTAAATGGGAGAAGAATAAAGTAGTGTTATGAAGTGAATGGGAGAAGAATAAAGTAGCATTGTGATATCCAACTGAAGTCTCAACATGTTGAAGACTTTCTTGGTGTTAATATTACCTTAAGAATAAGTTGAAGACCATATTTAGAGGTACTGTAATGAACTAGTGAGGGTCTGCAAGTTGGATGAAGTTATCACCAGTCTAGGGAAGATGGATTGTTTTCTTATCCCCCTCATAAAGTATAGGGACTCATATATTGATAAATATTGTTTTATAGACACATCACTACATTTTCTATCTTAGTATTGTGAAGAATCCATGTACCAGTTATCACCACATGTGGTAAGGAATAGATACTCTTATTGATTAGTAAACCATATAAAAGTATCAGGTGTCATCTTTACTTGCTTTCATATACTTTCATATGATAAATAAAATAGAATAAGAAAATAGAGATCCTAATAGGTCTGATAGGTAAAGGGATAAAAATTAATAAAAGGTTAAAAAGTTCCTAACACTAATTTATCCCCCCCCCCTTAGTATTGAGTTTATACCAAAGTGGTCCTCTCAATTTCTATCACCCAGTACATCATATAATGAATGCATCATTGACATGAATGTATTAAAAACCATGGTGGTATCTGGTGTAAGTAACAGACATAATGTTTCCATGAACTTCATAAATATCTCACAGTACTTTTGACTTTTTTCACACTCCTTTGTGGATTTTTTTGCCTTAGTTTCCTCTATACGAGCCTTTTATAACTCTACATGAGACATTTCCAACTCAGCACTACCAAAACTGTTAGAGGCACCTAAAGTGGGTCAATATCTAGTGGGGAAAATACTATTTCCTAGTCAAAATTGTACTCTCACATTGTGATCATCACCTCATGTCTGATGAAAATGATCATTTGTCCCAAATATATCAGCTTTATTATCATAAATGACCTCCAAAGCACATTTTTTACAATATAAATAAACTATTTAGTTACAAAATAAATATTAATATTATAAATTAGAAAATTAAAACTTATAATATTTTTTGTGTCTGTTTATTTATAACACTTCCATCTTTCTTATTTTTTATTAAGCAAAATAATTTTTCTCAAGGAACACAACCTTCAATGTTAAATATCACCCTCTATAATGACATTGAATATAGAAAAATATTATTCAATAATACAGTATTTTTTAACAAAAATAACTCATTGTAAATAATATTTAACTAATAATAACCAAGACCAATTGTACTAAATTTTACATAAATTTATTGTAGTATCCCCAACTATGAAAAACTATAATCAATCAAACCTAAATGAACAAATTCAGATTATTGTTTTGAAGCTATATTTAGATTATTATTTTTATTATTGTATTGAGTCAACTTCATTTTGTATTGGTTTGACTAAGTTTGGATGAATTCAGTTTCTGTAATAATTTTTTAGGTTAATTAGGTACTTATAGATTCAATTCATCTTTTTTAAGTTATCAATAAAAATTAATAATTTTAGTTATTTTAGGTTAATATGGTTTAGTTTAGTTTGATAAAGTTATGTTTATCTTAATTTTGATTTGTTTATTTTTGTTTGGTTTAGTTCAATTTTAGTCATTTTAGTTTCATTCAATTCATGTTTCAGTTGTATTTCAATTCAATGCAGCATATAATTTTGACCGTTTTACTATTTATATGTTGAATTAATATGATAAAATGTTTTAAAAAGGGATTTATGGGAGTGTTTTTTTATAAATTGGGTACTGGTTTTTTTGGGTGTGATTTAGTTATAAATTATATGAATCGAAATTTATTGGTGGTGTTTTGAAATTTTTGGCACTGAAAAATGTGTCTCGCTCATTCCACGGACTCAATGATGCGATCGGGGAAAGCCACCAATCGAAAGGGTCGAACAACCCTCCAAGACATCTCAAAATGGTCCTGCGTGAAATTCTCTACACGACGGGCGCTTCTCCGCACCGATGCCTCTGTGAGGGGATCTATAGCATCCCTTCCTGGTGGGAGTCCAATGCTGACTGAATCCCCTCTATAGTGTCATTTTCCTTCTATGGCTGGATCCATGGCGGTCGTGTCAATGAACCTCTGTGTGGTGTCATGCCCCCTCTGCGAGGATAATGCAGGCTGAAAGAGTGGTTCCTCTTTGTGTCATCACCCGTCTCTATGGTGGGTTTTGCGACCCCACTGACTGGGGTCTCCTATAAATAGAAGTCTTCCCCCATCATCCAAACCATTGTGACTTTTCCCTTTCAACTTCCCAATTCCCATTTCGCATATACCTTCGTGAAACCCTCAAATGGATTACCAAAGGTACTTGGCCTCTATGAGCCATACCCCTTTTCATTCTTTTCAGCCTCCACCTATGTCAGAGATGCCCTTTGCGAAGGCATATGCCCTTTGTGGAAGAAGGGGACCCTTCGGGGTGCTCAAGGTTTTGTGAAGCATAGAGCCTTCTTAAAACTCTCTCCAAATGAAGAGGTGTTCTCTAAGATAACTCCATGATCCCTTAAAGGTTTCTCTTCACGAAGCCTTGTCCTTTTGTGAAGAACCCCCTCTCTGTAGATCCCATTTCCTTCATGAAGCCCCTCCTAATTGGATAATCTTTTCCCTTTGTGAGGTTCATCCTCTTCACAAAGCATACATCCTTCACGAAGCCCATTCTCTTCCCAAAGTGCCTCTTTCTAAGACTTAATGCTTTACACACCCCTTTCTCGTATGACCCTCTAGGCTCATGAAAAGTGATTTTCAGGTCCCTTGGGTGGTGCTTCATGTTGTGTTTCTTAGCCTCATGTTTCTTCGCATAGGCACGCTAATGGATATTGTTTCTTTACATAGCCATGATAATGTGGGCACCTCAATGGATCAATCCATAGCACCACCCCTCCACGACATTGCTGATGTTTTCCCTTTCCTGAGGGTGGGTGGGTATCAGTTATGTAAGTCATAGGGGTGCAGAGTGAAACTACCTCATCTGAGATTTAGGACATTAAACTAGAAAACGCCATCATCCTCAGCACATGACGTTAAATTTTGGCCTCTCCCCATGCAATATACATGGGGTGCCCTATCTTGTACATTCTCTATGCCATATCATCTCCACGAGAGTGAGATATTCCTCACATGGAATGAGATCCTATTTGCTAGAACAACATCCATCTATGGGGAAGGAAACCCATCTTGGTGTAATACCCTAGCCTTTCTTGTGGTAGGTAGCATCCTTGCTCCTCCTATATTCTTCCATGCCAAAGGATAGAGGAGAGATGGGCACAAGGACCTTCATTACCCTGTCCCTCTCCCTGTGGGGTTTATCTACATCAGGCCTCCATCCTAGAGTAAAGTCCCAATCTCCATATCCATGGGCCGATAACCATGCATAAACCCTTGTTTCCTCTTTGGGTAGCTAACCACATGTAATCCCCACTTTATTCCCCACGTACACACCTTTCATGATGTGATCTATAGGTCTTTGATGCCTCTTTTTTCTCACACCGATCATGAGTCACATAGTCTTAGAGTAAGCATTGACCATGGAATCCTTCCTGGGCCGCCCTAGCATATTTCCCAAGCCTTCATCCGAACTAATGGACTTTGATCCTTAACCCTATCCGAATAAGGTATGTATAAAGCCTCCCTAAGGTCCAAGACAAACACCTACTTGTCCTGACCCCTTCACGTTGGTTCACCTTCATCCCTCATGATGGTAAACTGTATTCACCATCCAAACTACATGGACTTTGATCCTTTCCCCTATCCAAGAAAGGTACGTAGGAAGCCTCCCTAAGGTTCAAGCCCAACACCTATTAGTCACGACCACTTCACATCGGTGCACCTTCATCCTTCCCAATGTTAAACTATATGCCCCATTTCTATCCTGCATGAATCTAAACTATATACCTTTGAACTACGTGGGTTTTGATCCATGTCTCCTAGACAGGGTATGTAGGATTCCTCCTTAAGATTCATCCCCAACCAGCAGTAAGTTGTTTTAGTCCCCAACCAATGGTAATCCATTGTAATCACCTTTATTGGGAACCATATCTCTAGTTCATCCTAGTGGAATCAGACCAACCCGGGATGTCAACCACACATAAGCCCCAATATATTATCAGTTTCTTGTCATATGTGTACACCCTGATTCTATACCCTCATATTGAACTACGTGGATTTTGATTCCCTTCCAAAGGGATGTGTATGAATCCTTCATGTGGTTCAATCCCATCACTAATGTCCCATTGTGGTCTCTCCCTTGATCCCCCTGTGTTCTGGGAAGGTCATTCCCTAACCCGAAGGTTCTACTTCATTAGGGTCCCATCCATGCATTCATTCTCACGGGTCACCTCCTCAGGTGTCCCATCGCCCCACCGAACTACGCAGATTTTGATTCCCTTCCATGGGGATATGTAGAAGGCCTATCTAAGGTTCAAGACCAACGTTACCATCACTTTCATGAAAATTCCATCTCATTCCATCCACTTCTCTCAACCATCCATATTCATCCTGATTCTTACCTGGGCCGCCACATCTCGGTGAGATCGTGTCACCCACTTTCTCACTACTCCTAGGATCAATTGGGTAGCTAACCACACGTAAGCCCCACACAGTCCGCAGCCATCCACCTAAGAGTGTCCCTCTTGAGATGGGTTGTAATCCACGTGTAATCCCTAGCATCCTCTTCGGGTCGTTGTCCTCTGAGCGCACCCCGATTTATCACCCCTTTAAACTACGTGGGTTTTGATCTCTATCTCTAGAGATAGGGTATGTAGGAAACCTCCCTGAGGTTCAATCCCAGCCAACAGTAAACCCTAGTGTATCCTTTGTAAGGACCCAAGAACCCTCAGATCCATCTTCATTAGATGTTGTGATCCGACTATCCAATAGGAATCTCAGGTGCTCCCTCCTGGGGATTCATCCATCTGATCCACTCTTATCAGTGTTCCAGTCATTTTGATCTATCTCTGTAAGACATTAAAATGGAAGAATACCCTATTTTAATCATTAGAAGCTAAGGAAAACCTCAGAGACATGCCCATAACATATAATTTCCCGCACTCGACATAGGATGCATCAGGCTTCTGTGCCCTCAATAAGCCCTATCATAAGGGGAAGAAACCTAGATGCATCAGTGTTCCAGTGTCCATACATGCCAGTGATGTCCAACATGTCTACTCCCCCGATCAAAGGTTGATACTCTGACTTGACCCCTTGGAATGTCCAGACAGAAGTAGCATAATTAACCAGCATCCACGAAGACATGGAATTGGGAATAGTTTTACAAAAAACGTCTTAATCTTTAAGGGAGACCCAGACTAGGCAATGAGTTACAAGGAGGAATCCACAAAATTAGGAACCGACATATCATCATCCCATTTCAATCAAGGATAAAATGTCCCTAAATAAGCAAAGGATTTTTCCCGCCTTGGGAAAGCGAGAATGCAGGACAACAGATCAGCGCGTCCTTGATAGACGGATGTGCACCCCAGTGAAAGAGTTAGAAACAAAAATGGTAACCCGGTGTAAATTTATTCTCCTCAATGTAGATATTAGTAGAATTCGATACATTAGTGGATTATAATGTCACTAGATCCATGTATCTGGCGCCAAGTCCCACCAAGAAAATAGTGGGCCTAGCGTGAAACTCACCAGAGATTGTAGAACTAAACGTTGGACATACCAGTCTGCGACGTTATCATCTTGGATCCTTCTTAATAACCAAGGAATACGGGATGACTCTAGGGAATTGGTAATCACTTTCCTTCATTCAGCACTAATGGTTGAATCTCCCTGCTTTGAAGGAACTAAGCTATGACAGGAAACTGATAACCACCCATCCACCGATATAGGGGTCAAGGCAATGTCAATGCGGAAATATTTGGTGGCCTCATCTCTTTCTTGGTAGCCTCTACATCTACGAATGCTGGGATCCCATGCCCCATATCCCCATATGAGGTTGTTTATAGAAGGGTGTTTAATGACCTCATATGATGTTGTGAGGAATAAGATATTATCCTAGCCTGGGATATGGCTCGATAGGAATTAGAGGCTTCTGCACCTCTTCATCACCTCTACCCCCAAGGGTCGCGTAGGGAGTCACTGATCCCTACTCCGACCTACAACCGTTTTAGGAGCCTCTCCCTATAACGCTTAGATGACTCCTTCCCCTATTCCAACGAGGTTAGGGATGTCCAGGATAGCCCAATTGTGATCCCTTCCTAGGGGCCACCAAGGAGGGCTCCCACCAGGCCGTATCAACACCACCACCCAACCTCACAGGATGAGGAGTAGGTGAGTTATGCACCTGCACCACCATCCCCATTCTGGTTAACCCGATGCCAGCGTCGGGTGCAAGTTGAGGAGGACGCTCACTAGGGGGTACCATCATCAATGGCTACCTTGGCCTGTGCCGCCACAGGCGTATACCAGTAATGCCCCATTTATACTGAACAGAGGCATTCATCCTCCCGATCGGGATCGAGGCCCCAACCACCCCACGGGTAGGTTGGGATGACTCACATGGTCACCGACACAGGTGGCGTCCATCGCAGGCCAACCCGTGGTGATGACGCCCAGCACAGATTTTCTCCTCGTGCCACCACCAATGAGAGCACAGGTCCATCCTGCTCCCAAGTTTGGCATGAAGGTCCTCCCCATGCCACCATCAGTCTAGGAGAAGGCCTTCCCCGTCACACTGACATCCAGTATGGAGGCTTTACTCACACCTTTAATCCCTGGTATGGAGTTGTTCCTCCTATTATAGGTTGTTGATGAAAAACCCTCTTCTACAGGTCAACCATAAGCATAGAATTTTTCCCTAGGCTATCATCACAACTGAAAAAGGTCCTCCTCATCCCAAAAATCTGAGAAGTAGAGGTATACCCCACTTCATCGGCACCCAACGCAGAGGCCTTCCTCATGTTCAACTCAACCAGTACGAGGGCCCCCCTCGTACCGTCGCTACTATGGGAAACATGCATGGAGTAACTACCCATGATCCTACTATCAGTTCTTATAGAGGGCATACCCACTCCAGCACTTCTCGTGGAGATTCCCTCTATTCATCGGCCAGCGAACATGGAGGTCCTACCTATATCACCTTTGACATTTTTTCAGGTTCCCCTCGCACCACAAATCATCCAGGAAGAATTTCTCTCCACCCCAACATCATTTTGGTCAAAGGTCCTCCATGATCCAAAAACCTACCCTATCCCAAAGAACCATCCTGGGGTAGGAGGGTGGGTCTCTGCCGCTATAAAAAGAATTCTGATAAGATTCAGACCGTGATTAATCTTGTCTTATTCTCAGATTCCAAGACAGAATGTGATTCGGCAATGGAACCCTCACCTCGATCTTATGTGTCAAGGGCTAGGGAAGTAACAAGTCATATAATCCTCATCCTTCTAGAATGTGAGGTCCACTAGATTCCTACCTCCCTCTATAGATACATATAAGAGGAGGAATATTTGGCCTCTTTCTAATGCATGGTCATGAAATCCTCCCTATCACCAATAGGGTCATTCTCTACCTCGACCAGAGATCATGGAGAGTTATTCTGAGGACCAATAGAGGATGAAAAACAACATGGACTACCACCAGTAATCGCATCCCCTACACTAAAAGATGCGGTCACCATCCTATCTTATTAGGATGGGGTGCTTAAGTCATTTAATTCTTTCGGGGACATCCCAAGATGCAGTGGTTTATCAGCCCGCTCTCTGTATTCTCCACCGACCAATCTACCATCTCAGTAGTCTGATTCAGTATCATTTCTGGTCCTGCAACCTTCCCCAATTGATGAGTGGGGAAACCAAGGGTCAGATCATGAGTCCGAGCTGAAGAGTTTGTGGGACATCCTTGAAACGGATCATTTCCCATAGATGTTCTGGCCAATTTAAACCACGAACATCAGTGCATTGGAATCAGTTACCCAGAAGGAAGTTGCATGTTTTTGCCAAACCCTATGATCGATGCACTTATGTCTCCATTATCTATTAGTGTCTTATCCCAAGAGTCAAGAACACTTCAAATATATTGACCATCAATGACACATGGTTGACTTGGCTACAATCTCTGTGGCCTAGCACCTGAAGTCGCTTGGTCGCCACCATACCCTCCAACAACGATGTGTTCATAGATTTAAAGTGCTTCACATAATTATCAAGGAGTATTCCCCACAAGTTCAGGTCCATGGTTATGGGTAGTATGCTTCCCTTCATTTTATTTTTATTCGGTGCCATCCTGACTTGCTAGGCGATATTGAGTATATGCCTCCAGGTAGAGTCTTGGTTAATATGGCCGACCTATCAGAGGGAGAGAACAAGCTAGAGCTATTTGAAGAGAACTTAACCCCTAGGGGAGTTCCATAACTATTGGATCTATTGGGAAGGGTTAATCACCAGCAAAGAAATTTACTAGGCCTTCTCGCACCTACTGAGTCATTAGCCCTCAGCCATAATTCCAATAAGGGAAAAGAGAATATTGGGGCTGTCAAACCCTATAACCTGTCTGGCTCAGTGCAGAAGGAGAAAGATGATCCCGAAAAGGCCACATTGCATCAACAACTTATGGAGAATACTAATATGGTTGATGACCACCTTGTCGAGCATTCTGTGGAGTGGAAACTAGAATATGGTGATCCTCAGCCGGGGCAATAGGGGCAGGTACAACTTCCCCCCGGTGAGTTCTCCCCAGGTGACTCTAACCATCCTATCCACATAGGCAGATAGAAGCCTGATCTTATTGAAAGAGAGCACGGTATACATCACCAAATCCACTTGAGTGGAGCGATAATATTCAGGACCCAGCTTAGGTTTTCCCATCCACTCCACAGGTCGTTCCCCTAGCAGTCCTGCAGGTCGTCACACTAGTCACTCCACGATCCATGGGGCATTCTTTTCATGTTGAAGAACCTTCCAACACATTGGTAGTCAAAGATCCTTTTCAAGATAGGAACCCTCACCCATATGATCAAATGGTAGTGCTCATTATCTACCTTGAGGATTTGGGAACTCGACATGTGGCAATTCTTCATGATGGTAAGCTATATCCGGCATGGATAGATGATATACCAGCACCCCTGGGTTTTGGAAAACCCACCTTCTCCCTTTTTAATTGGATGGGTGAACCATTGCAGCATCTGGGCCACTTCATCTCAAGGTGTATACCCATTTTTGGAACTCCAACGCATTAACAGGTTGCAAAACTTTAGTGTTTCGTACAAACATTGGAAGGACCCACATTTATCTAGTACATCTATCTACCCATTGGGTCAATAGCTAACTAGAAATATCTTTGTAGGAATTTTCTTTACCAATTCAACTCTACCACCTAGAAGACGAGTATTGAATACCTCTTCAGGTGCAAGAATAGGCCTAACAAGTACATCGCAGACTTTTTTTCCCGGTGGAAAGGACTCACCTACTCCCTTGATATGCTGTTGACTCAAGAAAATCTACTGAAAATGTGTGTGGGGAATGTCAAAACTGAACTGGTCCCCTATATCATCACCCAGAATTACCCTGAGGGATTATGGGATTTCTCTGACAAGACCCAACATCTAGAGGAAGTCTTATAGTATGAAAAGAAGGCTCGTATGTTGCCTCCTGTAGTTCTCGCAAGAAGAGCCTCTAAGGATGAGCCCGTTGCAGTAGCATAGATAGAGGACCCCAAGAAAATAGATTTATTACTGGTGGAGCCACCTCTATAGCCTCACAGAGGACCGCCGCCTTAGGCATATCCTCTGGCCCATCATCACCCACCCCAGAACTGGAAGGTGCCCACGTGTAACGCGCCACCACCATCAAGGCAAGATAACCAGTTCCACCTCCTCAGTAGGCTCCTCCAGTCCCTCGTTAGGTTCAGGATCCCATAGCCCCCTTCTCAGATAGAAGGAATAGGACCTACTCATTCAATGAGGCTCAGGTCCCCAATTATTTTCAAAGTGCCTTGGAATAGGGAATTCTACGGTTGTCAAAATGTAGGAGGCCCAAAGAGTCGGATCTCACTGACCACCCTAATTAATACCCCTATCACCAGATCTTGGGGCACACCCTCTTGTAGTGTTATATGTTTAAATATTGGATCCAAGACCAGGTCGATACCAACGTAGTCAGGTTAGGTCCATCCCCATCACAGGTGGCATGTGTATTCATACAGCCTGACAGTGACAACAATAAAAAAGGTGAGTGGCAGCAGGTTCCTGACCATGGGTCTCAAAAAAATGACGACTGTATGGCTCGTAAGGTAGTATCTTATTCCCATGGAATTATTGATGAATTATTGAATCGAACCAAGCCTTCATAAGCTGTTGTGTCATCCACATCTACTACTTCCACATCGACATACCAATCTTCCTCCTCCTAGAAAGGCCAGAGTTGGCAGCGCATGAGAAAACAAAGTCCCCCACTGATGCCATTGTCATCTCATACTCTTGGTGATTTCATGCCCCCAGAGTTGGAGAATGTCCCCAGGATCCGTCTGGTGGTGGAGGATTCTTCAATTGATGATGAATGGTACGTTTTGGTTAACAATATGAAGTTGGTAAACCCCTATATGATTCGTGACGACAAGGAGCACCCGACGGATCCTTCTAACATCCCCATCCACAGCCAGCATCAATAGATCCATGGATATATGGTTTGTTGGAATGCCTCAGTAAATACTTCCATCCAGGCTATGCTTGCCACCAAAACCAGACAACAGGCCCAGCGCAGAGCTTAGGATGTGCATCCTCCTCATCTGGTATCATCAGATTTTCCTTCACTGTCATTTGTGCTACTTGATCAGGAGGATCCACCGTTATAGGGATGCGATCATCCACCGTTCTGTTGCAGACTAGCCTCAACTGTCTAGCCCTCATCTGGTAGTCACCCCATGAGGTTCTACTAGCGAGCAGCGGGACATTCCCAGCACCAATCAGCTTCCAGTTCAGCCGAAAGGGCCCTCCATACCTCCTACCACAGAATGATCTCATGTCAGTATAAGTTCATGCTTTGCAAGGAAGTATTATGTTCTTAAGCATCTTTCTATCATCCTTGTGAGGCTATATATCCTATTGGATCTTCATATATCATCATATGTGCATGAAGACCTTGCCAAGGATTTAAGAATCCCCCTCCAGTTTAAGACGGAGGTAGAAGCTATAGAATCCTTCCATGTTGAGGCAGCTGATCATGCAGAATTTCAATCCAACATATCTTTCTCCAGAGAAAAAGAATTCTCTCCCATACATGGGAAAATCCTCCCACTTTCTATCATTGGACACTTCAATGGCATGGAATTTCATTTTTTTCTTATCAACATAGGCTCTAGGATCAACCTTATCCCAACCCAGATGCTCCGAAATATGGGGTTGTCCAAGGATGATATGAGCCCCTCTGACCTAAAAATTCAATGTTATGATAGGACAGAACAAAAACTGGTTGGAAAGATCTACATGAAGACCCAGTTTAGTGGTCTGGTAGCCAACACTGAGTTCATGGTTGTCTCATAGGACATCGCCTACAACTCATTGATGGGTAGTCCATGTCTCCACCAACACGCGATAGTCCCATCCTCATATCAACAATGCCTTAATTACTCCATTAATGATCGAGTGGGTGTGATCCATGGTGAAGCGTATCCCTTTTCCTATTTTGATCCTTTCTATTTGGATGCTGACTATTACAAGAGCAAGGACAAGTAGATCCATGCTAACGAGGTTGAACACGCTATGGCTACAACCGACCCGTGGGCTAACCTATATGATGTCTACATCTTCCTGATCCAATGATTGGAGGCTACCAATCCGGATTTGGGGAAATGATTTTTTTTCTCCAAAATGAGGGGGAGGCATGTTCCCAAGTCTAGGGGACGTCATAAGATTGCCTCATATTACTATACAAATCAGGCCCAGGTGATTCCAGAGCCCCTTACTCCTAAAAGTTATTGGTATGTCCACCCCATGGTGATGAAAATACGACATAATTTCTAGTCTTTTTGGGATGGGATAAATCGGTTCAAGAAAACTCACCACTATTACTTTGATATCATCAAGTGTGGCCCCTTGGGTCGACGGCTGGATGGGATCGGGTTGACAACTTTCATCGTTATGGTTTCAGCAGCATAGGAGGCCCCTGATGTAGTGTCTATCGCCGCTCAGGTTGGCACCAGTGTCCCATCAGGATCTGTCAACTTAGAATAATTTCCTCCTGCCAAGGATCCCTCCTCTACGAATGAAGAATAATATATTGAAGATGTACCTACCACATTTGAATAGGGTGTTTCAACCATGGTCAATGAATTGGTACTGATAAACCTTGTTAGTGAGACGGGTCTAAAACCCACATTGATTAATACCGTTTTTCCTGTCAAATAGAAATAGAAATACGTGGACTTCCTGAAGAAGCATTGTGATGTATTTTCTTGGCGTTATGATGAGATTCCAGGACTATATCCTCAGGTCGTTGTCCACCACCTCGGTCTTCCAGTGAATTATCGCGGGTTCAAATAGCCTCCCAGAATGATTCACCCTTCTCACAGTGCCATGGTCAAGGCCAAGGTTGATAAGATCATCATATAAAACATCTTCAAATAGGTCCAATTCACCATATAGTTATCTAAAATCATTCCAGTCAGGAAGAAGAGTGGACAGATCAGAGTCTGCATCAAATTCCGGGATCTCAATCGTCAATGTCCAAAGAATGATTTTCCCCTTCTTGAGATGGAACTGTTGATTGATGCCACCGCTGGGTTCCAGTACCACTCCTTCATGGATGGGTATTATGAGTCTAAAAATTTTTAATGGCCCCCAAGGATGAAGAGTCTATAGCCTTCAGGGCCCCACAAGGTACTTTTTTATACCAAGTAATTCCCTTCGGTCTATAGAATTCAGGTTCCATTTATCAGCGTTTCATGCATCACATATTTAAGCTGATCCTCAGAACATTGGTGGAATGCTACATGGAAGATCTGGTGGTCAAATACTGCCAGTTCTAGGACCATCTCAAAGATCTTGAGAAAGTGTTCGGATTCCTCTGATCCTACCATCTAAAGATGAACCCCTTGAAATATGCCTTTGGGGTCACCTCCGGAAATTTTATCAGCTTCATTGTTAGATACAGAGACATCGAGATCGATCTAGCGAAGATTAAGGCTATCAGCCAGATGTCTCCTCTGAGCATCATTCAGGATCTTCGAGTCTTTCAAGGACACTTATCCTATATACACCGATTCACCATGAATCTGGATGGAAAGTGTAAGACCTTTTCCCGGCTTATGAAGAAATGAGTCGATTATTAGTGGGATGAGGAGTGTTATACTTCTTTCAATGAAATCAAGAAAAACCTATTACAGCCTCTGGCCCTGATGCCACCCATTTCTGTAAATCCACTGGTCCTTTATGTGAATGCCTTGGAATAATCTCTCAGTGCCCTTCTCTCCCATAAGAACAACGAGGGAACAAATAACAGTCTATACTATCTCAGCCGCATGTTCCTCGATACAGAGACTAGATATTCCTCTATCGAGAAAAGCTTCCTTGTGCTGGTATTCGCAATACAGAAATTGCAACACCACTTACTGCACCATGAGATATAGCTAGTGTCTTGAGTGGATTCGCTGAAGAATATTTTGAACTTCCCCATGTTGACAGGCTATCCAGCTCTATGGGAAGTGATCCTCCAGCAGTTTGACATCAGGTTTGTCCCCGAGAAGGCCATCAAGGGATAGGCATTGGAAGACTTCTTTTCTGCCCATCCATCTTTTGTGGACCAGTCTATGGATCTTGATTTTCCCTATGAGGCAATCCTATCACTAAACCAAGGCATCCCATGTTGAAAAATGAACTTTGATGGTGCTTCTTGAAGTCCTACTGGCAGAAGACTCAATGATCCCAGACTCAACAGAGTGGGCCTGGGTATCGTCTTCTTCATGCCAGCACTAGTTATTCTATCATATTCATTCATGTTATTATAAGGTTGTACCAATAATGAGGAATGGTACCAAGCTCTCGTCATTGGTCTCGAGTTTCCCCTTGATATTGAAATTCCCCACTTTCATGTGAAAAGGGATTCTATGATAGTCATCAAACATATCAACAGTGACTATGTCGTTATCAAGCCAGAGCTTGTACTATTTTTGGAACGTAGTCACCAGTTTATGGCCCAGTTCCAATCTCATCTAGAAGTTACTCATGTCCCTTGTTCACAGAATTTTAGTGTTGACACCTTGGTCAGCTTAGCTTTATCTCTTGCAGATCCCAACCAGGATGATTTGATTATTCATGTGGCGCACTAGAGAGTCATCACTCCCATCATTCTAGACAACGATGATAGCCCAAAGGTAAGCCACATTACCACTGGAGCCTCCACATCAGGACCCCTAGGTCCCCATGCCATGTCTTTGGAGGTGGCTCCTAACTAGAGGACCCCCTTTGTCAAGTATCTTTAGCACGAAAATCTCATGGAATATCGAGTCGAGCACTAGTGAATCTCACACCACACATTACATTTTACCCTCCAGAGTAGTCCCGGTTTTGAGAAAATCCTCTACAGATGCAGGTTTGATGGGGTCCTCCTCCGTTTCATTCAAGGAGGTGAGATTTCTCAGGTCATGCAGGAGGTTCATTCCTATTCCTATAGGGATCATCAGACTGGGCCGAAACTATCTCACTAGATTTGGAGGTTAGGGTATTTTTGGCCCTCCATGATTCGTGATTGTATCGAGTTTGACAAGAGGTTTCATGCATTCCAAATTCATGATAATTTTGTGAATCAGACACCAGATCTTCTCCATGCTACCAAGTACTTTTTTCCCTTCACAGTCTAGGGACTCGATGCCATGGGACCCTCTCCACTGGCGACAACTCACCGGTGAAAATTCATCTTGACCACTACGGATTTATTTTCCTATTGGGAATAGGAAGTTCCACTCAAAGAGTTAAAATATCATTCTATCATTGAATTTGTGAGCTCCAATATCATCTATGGATTCAGAGTCCATCATGCCATCCTCACCGATAACGGCACCAACTTCTGGGTAGCTGATTTTAAGAAGTTTTATGCAAAGTATAGCATCCTTTCTAACCATACCTCTTGATATCATGCACAATAAAATGGAAATATTGAGTCCTTCAATAAAACCCTCTCTAACATTATGCAGAAGATGCTTGTTCATAACAAGAAGAGTTGGCTGGATAAACTCCCCAATGTTCTCTAGGCTTATCGGACGATGACTCGCAATTCTACTCAGGTGACCCCATATTCCCTGGTGTACAGAATAGAGGTGTTCCTACCCATCGAGATTCAGTTTCCTTCATTACGCACAGCTATTTATGAGTAGTAGACACCAGATAAGGTAGCTGAAATCCATCTGGATGAGCTGGAAGTGCTTGATAAGAACAGGCTTTGTACCTTGCACAATTTGGATAGGCATCAGAACAAGATGGACAGAGCTTTCAACAATAAAGTTCACCTCCGCTCTTTCTTATAAGGTTACATGGTGTTGGCTTTGATAACGCTGATGATACCTGGTAGGAAACCACCCAAAATGGAGCCCAAATGGGAAGGGCCTGACATCATTCACAAGGTTTACCCCAATGGTGCATACTCCCTATTTACCATGGATGGTGAGCATATAACTCCTCCCACCAATGACAAATTCCTCAATCAATATTTTTCCTGAGTAAAATGCTTATACATGACCATAAACTTTGACATATTTACCGAATAACATTAAAATGTGTGATTCGTCCGAGCTGAAGGGTGTAAAACTACTCAGCACATGTCCTTCATGACATTAAACTATATATCATCCCACATGATGTTAAACTGTATCTAGTCCCACATGAACTTAAACTATTCTATCTTCATCACATGACATTAAAATGTGTGATCTGTCCAAGCTGAAGGACATAAAACTACCCAAAACTCATCCCACATAATGATAAACTGCGAAATGGTCTGAGCTCTATGACCATAAACAAATATCTCCCTATATATTCTTCATGCATGATGATAAACTACACAACATCTCAAGAACTATGTATGGATTGATTCCCATCCTCATGGGATATGTAAGAAATCTCGGATGCTTCATCTTAGAGTATAGCCCTCAAATCCTTCTCATTGACTCCCCCTAGGTTTAGTTCTCTCTGAGTACACTACTGGAAATACACTATTTCCCAACGGTTCAGAACCGTTGGGAAAGCCCCTGAAACCGTTGGGAAAGGTTTTCCCAACGGTTCTAAGAACCGTTGGGAAGTAAGCCGTTGGGAAAACTTTTCCCAACGGTTTACAGGAAACCGTGGCAATAGAGCCATAAAATACAGTTTTCCCAACGGTTCTCCCAAACCGTTGGGAAAACCAAATGGAACATTTTCCCAACGGTTCCAACCGTTGGGAATTGGTGAAGTGGGTTGGGAATTGGTGAAGTCTTTCCCAACGGTTTAAAACCGTTGGGAAAGACATGCTAAAAACTTATATGCCAACGGTTTGAAACCGTTGGTATACCTATGCTGCAAATTGCAGCACCCTGCAATTTGCACAGCCCCCTGTCCCCTGTCCATCACCACAGGTCATGAGGCCTCATTTTCACCTCATTTTCACCTCATTTTCACCTCATTTTCACCTCATTTTCGATCCAACTATTGTACCACTAATAAAATAAAACATACATATTCAATTACGAACAAATTCATACACATTTAACATATAATGGATCCTGAAACTATACAAATCCATAATTAAATTACAATTCATAAACATACATAATTCATATAGAATTCAATTTAAAATTTAGATGACAATTATATGTGGAATCTGAAATTCAATTCATAATATGATCGGTTTTTTCTATACCATATAGTTTTACCTCAAATGATGTCCATTTTAAACAAAATACATACACCTGAAGTGATACCGGCCACACCGCACCTCAGATTGAGGCGGGGTTAACTCGTACACATCACATTTGACTCATGGATCGTTGTGCTAAAGTATCGACAGAATCCTAATGCGTTTGGTCGGTTTTCCGTATGCCAGTTGATGTTTTTCACTTAAAATGACGTCCTTTTGAAACAAAAGACGGACACTATGAGTGGTTCCGACCACACCGCGTCTCCAATTGAGGCGGGGTTGATTCGTACACGTCACATATGACTCATGGATCGTTCTCCTAAAGTTTAAATGGAAACCGAATGCGTTTGGTCGGTTTTCCGTATGTACCTAAAATGTTGTCCATTTTAAACAAAAGAGTGACACTTAGACTCATCCCGCCCACACCGCGACTCAGATTCATCCCGGGTTGGCTCGTACATGTCACATATGACCCATGGATCATTGTGATAAATTATCAAAAGATTCTGAATGCGTTTGGTCGGTTTTGCGTATGCCAGTTGTTCTTTTCATTTATAATCATGTCCATTTTAAACAAAAGAGACATAGTTAGAGCGGTGTCGGCCACACCACATCTCAGATTAAGACGGGGTTGACTTGTACACGTCACATATGACCCATGGATCGTTGTGCTAAAGTATCGATAGAATCCGAATGCGTTTGGTCGGTCTTCCGTATGTCAGTTGATGTTTTTCACTTAAAATGACGTCCTTTTGAAACAAAAGACGGACACTTTGAGTGGTGTCAGCCGCACCGCATGTCGGATTGAGGCGGGATGATTCGTACACGTCACATAGGACCCATGGATCGTTCTCCTAAAGTTACAATGGAAACCGAATGCGTTTGGTCGGTTTTTCGTATGTACTTAAAATGGTGTACATTTTAAACAAAAGAGAGCCATTTAGACTGATCCCGGTCACACCGCGACTCGGATTGACCCGGGTTGGCTCGTACACGTCACATATGACCCATGGATCGTTGTGATAAATTATCAAAAGATTCTGAATGCGTTTGGTCAGTTTTGCGTATGCCAGTTGTTCTTTTCACTTATAATCCTGTCCATTTTAAACAAAACAGACACAGTTAGAGCGGTGTCGGCCACACCGCGGCTCGGATTGAGGCGGGGATGATTCGTACACGTCACATATGACTCATGGATCGTTCTCCTAAAGTTTCAATGGAAACCGAATGCGTTTGGTCGGTTTTCCGTATGTACTTAAAATGGTGTCCATTTTAAACAAAAGAGAGCCACTTAGACTGATCTCGGCCACACCGCGACTCGTATTGAACCCGGGTTGCCTCGTACAGGTCACATATGACCCATGGATTGTTGTGATAATTGATCAAAAGATTCGGAATGCGTTTGGTCGGTTTTGTGTATGCCAGTTGTTCTTTTTCACTTATAATCATGCCCATTTTAAACAGAAGAGACATAGTTAGAGCGGTGTCGGCCACACCGCGTCTCGGATTGAGACGGGGATGATTGGTACACGTCATATATGACCCATGGATCGTTCTCCTAAAGTTTCAATGGAAACCGAATGCGTTTTGTCGGTTTTGCGTATGCCAGTTCTTTTCACTTATAATCCTACCCATTTTAAACAAAACAGACACAGTTAGAGCAGTGTTGACCACACCGCGCCTCGGATTGTGGCGGGGATGATTCGTACACCTCACATATGACCCATGAATCGTTCTCCTAAAGTTTCAATGAAAACCGAATGCGTTTGGTCGGTTTTCCGTATGTACTTAAAATGATGTCCATTTTAAACAAAAGAGAGCCACTTAGACTGATCCCGGCCACACCGCGACTCGGATTGAGCCCGAGTGGGCTCGTACATGTCACATATGACTGATGGATGTTGGGTCGGAGGTGATGGCAAGAGGGGGGGTGAATTGCCTTTTTAAAATTAATTAACAATTTAAAACAAATTTAAATGCAGCGGAAAGTAAAATGGCAAGACACAATTGATAACGGAGTTCGGCTTTAAACTCAAGCTTACGTCTCCGCTCCCAACTCAACCGTTAGGAGATTTATACGACCGCTTGCTTTTTAATGGTTATAGCAAGAAACCCACTAGCCGTTTTAAGGTAGGCTAGATCACCTTCTTACAGCTTGCTTTTTTATTATGGTTGTAGCAAGAAACCCAAATTGAAAGAAGAAAAAGGGTGGTTTGTTTTAATACAAACCCAATTAAGAACTAAACAATTGAAGTAAATAATTTAGAACAAACTAGAGGAAGCCTTGAGCGCCAAGAGGTGAGTGTAGTTGATGTAGAGGCAGCCCAAGCTTCAAGGATGGCAATTGGATCTCAAGTAGCCTTTGAGAATTGTCGTAGGAGCCTCAAATGATTAAAATAGCTTTGGTATGCTTCGGTATATGATCGGTAGTGTTCCCGGCATCCATGGACGTCTATTTATAGGAGAAATGCTCCCAAATACTTCAAAATAGCCGTTGGAGGGTTTTCGGAGCCGTTGGGGATCAAGTGGGCAAGCCTGGTCAGTTTGACTGAGCACACCGGCTGGCCGGTGCTGATCCACCGGCTGGCCGGTGCACCAGACAGAAGCAAGGGATTTCTCTGGCTCCACCGGCTGACCGGTGCTGAGCCACCGGCTGGCCGGTGGTCTGGACAGAAGCATGCTATTCTGTCTGGGTTCTACCGGCTGGCCGGTGGTCTGGCACCGGCTGGCCGGTGGTCTGGACAGAAGGTATGCCATTCTGTCTGGGCCCACCGGTTGGCCGGTGGCCAGACACCGGCTGACCGGTGGCACCTGGCAGAGGGCAAGGCCTTCTGCCTTGTCCACCGGCTGGCCGATGGGCTGGATCCGGCTGGCCGGTGACCTTACCGGCTGGCCGGTGGTCTCACACCGGCTGGCCGGTGGACTTAAACAGTCCATTTTAAATTTTTCTTGGGCCAGCTTCTAGGCACCCTATTTCCTATCATCAAAAACACTTATGATTTTCACTTAAAATGACGTCTTTTTGAAACAAAAGACCGACACTTTTTGAGTGGTGTCGGCCACACCGCGTCTCCGATTGTGGCGGGGTTGATTCGTACACGTCACATATGACCCATGGATCGTTCTCCTAAAGTTTCAACGGAAACCGAATCCGTTTGGTCGTTTTTCCGTATGTACTTAAAATGGTGTTCATTTTAAACAAAAGAGAGCCACTTAAACTTATCCCGGCCACACCGCGACTCGGATTCATCCCGGGTTGGCTCGTACACGTCACATATGACCCATGGATTGTTGGGATAAATTATCAACAGATTCGGAATGCGTTTGGTCGGTTTTCCGTAAGCCAGTTGATTCTTTTCACTTAAAATGACGTCCTTTTGAAACAAAAGACGGACACTTTGAGTGGTGTCGGCCACACCGCGTCTCCGGATTGAGCTGAAACCACCGTGAAACATTCTAATTATTATTCGTGACGTGTACGCGCAGACGGCACGTCAATCGGACGTGCGGTTTGCGCGGTACGGCTCAATATTAGTGTTTTAAGTGATGCGCGCGCTTCGTAAACGCGCGTGAGGGGGGTCCAAACGGGCCGAACGATGTCGGAATGGCCTGAAATCAGACGACAAATACGGGCGACTGATTAAAATAATTCAACTACAATACTATACTACGAGTCTAGATAAAACCAACAACTAGAATAGATTAAACATCAAATCTCAAGTCAAAAATGTAACGGATCAATATGTCCCACATCAGCATCACCATCTCCATCATCATCATCATCATCGCCCTCGTCATCGTCCTCCTCATCGTCATCACCCTCCACAACGCCTTCCTCCTCGCCTTCGCCCTCCTCCTCGCCCTCCTCATCTCCATCCTCTTCCGCATCAGACTGCTCGTCATCATCATCTTCAAGCTCGACATCGGCCTGACCACCACTGGAACTGCCACCTGGTGCACCATATATAGAATGTATCGACGACATGTATTCATCAATCGCTGGGCTGGCCTCTGCTGGAAGTGTTGGACGTAGAACTTCAATAAATTTCATAAATGCACTGTTTGCCCTTGCAGACTGTTCTGCCGTCTCTGTGGCCCTTTTCTCAGCCTGTTCTGCCTGTGCCCTAACTTGCTGCAGCTCGGTGGCACTACAACTCGTACCTGAGGCAGGCCAATACCTCGTCGGGGCTATCCTAGGTCGGCAGCGTACTCTGCCAGAATGATCATCTCCCAACACCTGATGTAAGTGATCAGATGGCCCAAAATTGTCTGCTTCTTGGGCATCGAGGGCCTCTAAAGCATCCTGTTACAAATATAAATATATTGTTAAGTTACGAAATAGATATTAAAATATAAAATCAACAGATTAAAACTTACAATCTGCTGCTGAGTCGCTTCGTTGACAGCACGTCCATCCTTTTTTCGTCTACTCGAGCAAAACAGTTTTGCTCGAGGCACACGTCCTTCAATATTTTGTACTTTCCTCTACAATGACATTGAAAACAAAATTTATATAAAGACTTCAGCAAATAATTAAATAATTGAGGAAAAAAAAGAAATTGTAAGTCGTAAAGAAAACTTATAAACAATTGTCATACCTGCTGCCTCTCATGATCCGGCATCGTCGTGCGTCCTAGTGTATGGAGGTATTTTTTTGCATCAATGTTTTTTTTATTTTTTCCAGATGATTCCTAAATAAAATTCGATAATGCAAAGGATAATATTAATTCAAAACTTGAAAGTTATTATTTAAATACCTCAAATGTAATTCATACCTTAAACTGGGTACTCGTCCAATGAGTAATCATCTGACGATACTGCTCTATAGGACAATCATCCACGACTGGTACCGCCTCTAACTCAGTGCCAACTCTAGCATGCCAGCCAATATACAGCTCATGCTTGTAGGCTCTCCAAAGCTCGCCTAAATCCTTTAGACGTTCCATTCGTGCACCCTCACCATCAGGAAAATTAAATCGAAGCTGAAATGAAAATATTAATTTATATAAATACAAAAAAAATTCATGGCATTAAATACAACAGATTTTTTTACCCATATCTCTGCCCAAGCTCTATCTTTGACCTCATGTGGCAAATGTCTCCACGACAGCGGGCTGACGGGAATGATGTCGGAGTATTTGGCAAGCGTCGCCATAAAACTCCGACATTGCTGCCCTGTTTTCTCAACCATCTGATTGTCTTCATTATATTCCACCATAACCTGTGTGCGACGGTTCCACACCGAACGCATGCGTGTACGGCCCCGCCCCCGCCTCCTTTCAGTAGATGTATCTGTCATGAAAGAAAAACAAACATTTTATCAAAACATGTTATAATGAAAATAAATATTACTATAAAAATTTGATAGGGTTTTATAAATATACCTGTGCTAGTCTGATCAATGAGTGGCGCCGGATCCACAGAACCTGATGGAACACCCTCTGGTGGAACAGGAGTCGAAGACGATGGAATATAAAAGCTCGGAGAGACAGAAGTAGAAGGAAAAGAAGATGGAACAACTGTATGACCTGATGCTGACTGGGGAGTGGGAATCATCATGGGATGTGAAAATGATGGGGCAGAAGATGCAGAAGGTAGCGAAAACATGGGAGGTCTAAATATCCCGTGTGTCCCTAACGACACACCGGGATCAGAATGTGGGAAGGCTGAAATGTCAGTGGGAGGGGCAGGGTCTAGTCGGGCACGCGCAGCTCTATGTCCACCTCTGGTACGAACCCTCCTCGTACCACCGGCCTGAGTACTCGGACCAGTACTAGGCTCCTCGTCGAATAACTGTCGACGTAATGGTGGATCCTACAAAAAAGTTTACAAAAAAAATTAATCACATGACATTATATATTCTGTAAATATATATATATATTTGAAATAAAGTACTCACTGTAGGCACTAATGGTGGAATGCCCATCTCCTCCATCCGACGATTGTTCTCCGCCATTTTTTTTCTTCGTCTCTCTTCAATTGGCTTCATTTCCTGCATTGGAAAACAAATATGTAATTAATTAGAAAAAGAAAATTAATGTGTAAACCAAAAAACTAAATATATGAGGGAATGAGGGGATTCATTGGTAATTTAGCTATCAATTGTTTCAGAAGAGCTTGAATGAATTTAATAAAACATACAAGTTGTAATGTTCACCAAGTTAGAAATATTGTTTGATTTGGTTTGAATACAGTTCAATTCCAAATTAGAAAATGCAATTCAAATAAAACAGCAACCAATAAACATTGAAAATTCACATAACGGTCAAGTCAGCTAAAACATATTTGTGATCAATACTAAATAAATATGAATATTACCAACCTTAACAACCCAACTCGAGGTAAACCAAAAGAATTGAGAACATGGATGAATGATTCTATATATTTCCAACCACAACTTCAGGTTCACAATCAACTCTGACAATTGAGCTATTGGAGTCATCAAAAGAAATAAATGGATTGGTTCCAATGGCAATAGGGACAGTGTCAATTCCATCATCAGCATCATCAAAAATATGTCTTGGAATTACTTCAACTACGACACCAAATTCAGGTTGAAGTTGATCTTTGACATAAAAAACTTGTTTAGCCATTGATGCCAACACATATGGTTCTTCGGTTGCAAGAGTGCGGGTCATATTAATTACTCGAAATCCACAATCATCAATAAATGTGCCATGTCTCGTCATCGAATCAAACCAATGGCATTTCATCATTGTGACTCGTCCATGAGAGTAATAATCCAATATTATTATTTTCTCAACGACTCCATAATAACCCACATTTTCAAGTCGCGGTCTACTATCTGATGCGCTGGCATAACAATCTGTTGTGGCAGTAACCATAATACCATCATGTTGTGTTCTCATGTTTTTGGCTCGTTCAGTGACAATAAATCTGTACCCATTGATAACAATTGATTTACAGTCACGAACCACGGTATTAGGACCAAAAGCCAAAGCTCTTATTTCCTCAGAGACAGAGTCAGCAGACAAACTCAATACCTGCAATATAAATGACAGCTAAACTTAAGTAAATATTGAAATAATTAATTTAAACAGTAATATTTTTACCTTCAATTTTAACCAAGCAGAAAACTCTTTGCTATGCAAAGTCTCTCTCCTTCTCAAAGATAAAGAACGATGCTTCCTATTTATCATTGTTTTATGTTCCCTGTAGATAAAAAAATATGAATAGTTTAACAGATATATATGTAAGATATACATATTCAATTTTGTTACCTGATATAGTCATCGAACAAATCACAGTTGAACAAAACTGTGCGATGTGCCATCTCCCGCTCTTCATGGCTTAATGTATTCAATGTATATGATCCATGAATTCCTCCTGTTTGAGGAAGTGATGGAAAACTGGGTTCAATTTGCTCATATTGTTCTTCTTCATTTCTCATTGGTCTGCTCATTCTTGTAGTAAGATCAGACAAATACATTGAACAGAAATCCATACATTCTTGAGCTAAGTAACCGTTCACGATAGAACCTTCGGGATGATTCTTGTTTCGAACATAAGACTTTAATGTGAACATATTTCTTTCAGTTGGATACATCCAACGAAAAGAAACAGGTCCTCCGAGAAGTATTTCAGTTGGAATATGGACAGTCAGATGCAGCATGCATGTGAAAAATGATGGGGGAAATATTTTCTCCAACTCACACAAAATTAATGGGGCATCTGTCAACATTTTTTGCAAGAAAGACTTCGACAAATTCTTAGCACAAAGATCTCTAAACAAATGGCACAACCGAATAACACCCACCCTTACATTATTGGAAAAAAGATGACGGATTGCTATTGGAAGCAACTCATGCAGTAGAACGTGATAATCATGAGTCTTCAAAGATTTTAGCTTCAACTCTCTTCTGTTGACCCGTTTAGATATGTTGCTTGAATAGCCATCAGGAACTCTAATAGTCTCTAATACTTCCAAAAATTGTTTTTTTTTCAGTAGGTGTCATCACATAAGAAGCACATGGAAGTTGCCATTTATTTTCACTGATACGCACAGGATGCAATTCTGGTCTGATGCCCCAATCCACCAAGTCACGTCGAGATCGTAAATCATCTTTTGTCTTCCCCTTGACATTTAGAAGAACTGAAAGCAACATTTCACATATATTCTTTTCAATATGCATTACGTCTAAGCAATGACGTAGCAAATTGGTTGACCAATAAGGCAAATCAAAAAAGATACTCCTCTTCCTCCAATTGTAACAGGTTTCTGTGGAAACATTCTTTCTCTTTCCAGATTTCATTTGACCCTTCCCGAACGAAAAACTGAAATCTTTCAATTCATTAAGCACATCAGTTCCAGACATACGCTGAGGTGGATCATCGGTCTCTATAGTATTATCAAATCTTCGACGATTCATTCTATATGGATGATCCTTTGGCAAAAATCGTCGATGTCCCATAAAACTGAAACTACAACGATGTTTCAGTCTTCTGGATCGTGTATTCTTCATACAAACTGGACATGACAGTTTCCCCTTCGTGCTCCATCCAGACATCATTGCATAAGCCGTAAAATCATTGATTGTCCACATAAGCGCAGCGCGCATCTGAAATATGTCTTTCGAACATGCATCGTATGTGCGCACACCCACATCCCAAAGAAGCTTCAACTCTTTTATTAAAGGTTGCATGTATACATCAATATCAATGCCAGGATCAGAAGGACCAGATATGAGTATACTCATGAAAGTGAAAGGTTTTTTCATACACAACCATGGGGGAAGATTATAAATGTGTATAAAAACTGGCCATGTGTTGTGCGAAGTAAGCATCTGCCCAAACGGATTAAAACCGTCGCATGAAAGACCCAGCCTCACATTACGCACGTCAGCTGCAAAATCAGGATGTCGAGCATCAAATCTCTTCCATGCAAATCCATCTGCTGGATGAACCAACTCATCATCAGTCTTCTTTCTCTCGGTATCATGCCATCTCATTTTTATTGATATGTCATCAGACATAAAAAGATTCTGGAGTCTGGGAATCAATGGAAAGTGCCACATTACTTTCTGTGGAACGCGGGATGGTGTTCCATCAGATTTTGACTTCCAGCGGGATGTGCCACATTTTATACAATCATTTCGTTCAGCGGTTTCCTCCCAGAATAAACTGCAATCTTTCGGGCAAGCATGAATTTTGTTTCTTGAAAATCCAAGTTCCTCAACTAACTTCCATGCCATATAGTGGTTTGAGGGAATATCTGCATCATCTGGAAGTAAATCCTTCAAGAGGGTAAGAATGTAATCGATTGCTGTATTAGAAATCCCATACATAGTTTTCCCATGAAATAATCGGATTAAAAATTCCAGCTTTTTCATTTTATCGCATTGCCGATATACTGGAGTCGTGGCAGCATCATTCAATTTTTTCACCCTATCAATATCATCATTTTCACTAGATGCATCAGCTGTCCTCATATCGAAGTCTTCTTGAGTCGAAATCCTTTCTTTTTCATGATGACGAATAAACGGAAACCGATCATCTAACAAATTCTCCATTCCAGTCTTTTCATTTCGATCATCACCAATTTGAGATTTCGTTTTCTCCCCATTGTGATACCACAGAAAGTAGTTTGCTTGAAACCCATTTTTGGTTATGTGGTAGCTGACTTCTTCACGGCTCAACCAAGGTCTACCAACACAATTGGAACATGGGCAGTGTATGCGACCACTATCTGAAGCATTGTCAAATGCAAAATCTATAAAGCTCTCCAAATTGTTTTGAAAATCATCTGAGATCCGATCGGTTTCATACATCCAACTTCTGTCCATTCTGTAAAACGAATTTATATAAGTCATTTTGTCATAAACAATTCAATAGGCATTAACTATAATAGAATATACATTTAAGTAAACGATAAAGGAAGAAAATAATCAAGGTATCAACATAACTCATAATGGCTAGCAATTCAATGAAAATTCAAGCACTCACATGGGAATTTTTAATAGAACACTCCTAACAAGACTATAAAGATATCACATGCATTAGTTATAATATATCTAACATGGTAACATAAAATATAAGATAAATTCAATCCGATTTCATAGATTCATAGCATAGTCTCTACTTTACTCACATTGGCAAGGCAATACAATTAAAACATGTGTTAAAAAATAATTGGCATTCATGTGTTAAAAAGGGGAATGCAAACCATAAAATACCCTTAATTAATTTATTTTACAATTCAATTCAGAAATCGAACAATCAATTCGATTTATATAACCTTTCACAAATGACATCCCATGTTCAAAGGGTAAAATCCAAAAAGGAATTTTCAATAAAACTCACCCTTAGGCGCCGGCAGTAGCTCCAAAATCGTCTAAACTGAAGGGAAAAATAAAAATAAGTTTCAATACTATCCAAACATTTGAATACCTTTTGAGATAAAGAAGAATAACCTGAAGAAAGAGCTTCAAGGTCCGGCCGGCAGTACTCCAAAATCGGCTGCTGCTGCTCCCGTTAGGGCTCTGTAACTCTCTGTAACGCGAATGGGGAGAGGAGATCGCGGCCTGCAATTTGGGGGAAACCTTTGCCAACGGTTTATAAAAACCGTTGGCAAAGGCACACTTTGAGCTGCCTTTTCCCAACGGTTCCATTGAACCGTTGGGAAATGTCTCCTTTTCCCAACGGTTCCAGTGAACCGTTGGGAAAAGTTCTGCTGAAATTATCTTTGCCAACGGTTTTCTTAAACCGTTGGCAAAGACTCAATATCCCAACGGTTTAAGTAAACCGTTGGTATACTGCCGTTGGGAAAAAGCTAAATTCCAGTAGTGGTACCGCACATAGTGTATTGTAGTCTTCTTTGTCCCCATTTAGGCTGGTTTGGAAATGATTTCACCATGTTCTCCTCCCGTTATTTTATTCTCACGTGTCCTCACAACACGATGTTAAACTGCATGTCCCTTTTAGAACTACGTGTGGATTGATTCCCATTCTCATGGGATACGTAGGAATTCCTGGACATTTTGTCTGTACGCCTAGTACCAAACTTCAAGATCTCCCCTTTGGTTTATCCCCTTGGCCTGGATGCTTCTCAAGACATGTGGTGTGGTATGGGCTCATGTCCTTGTTCACATCGGGTTTATCACGACCGCACCATGTGTCCCCCCTCCATGGAGATCTCCACCTCTTTCGCCCTTGCCACCATGACATTAGACCACGGGCATGTTCACGCTTCATACATCCCCTTTATTTGGGTCTCCATCAGCATCCACATCTTAAAGGACCCCCAAACAGAATGGATGATTGGCCCTATGGCTCACCTAAAATTTCAGGCCAGCATCTTGGGGGGATCTTGAATGACACTTTGATACAAGCCCCACATTGCGAATTTGGTCAACAGTCGACGCTCATTTGTTTGTTCCCATTTCAGGTCACACGATATGGATGTTATGTTTCGAATATGGTCAATAGTTATCCTCCATCATTATTACCACCCATATATGTCCCAAATATTGGGTGCAATGATTTTCATTATATCCCTTTGAACATCAGCATGCCTCAAGCAGGGATGTTGGTCTGGGTGGGATCGACCCTGCCTGATCTGTTTCCTTTATTTTCATACCCTTATGTGCTGGGGAGAACCTGATCCCATTATTTGTTTCCCACACTAAGCATGGATCACATGGGATTAGGATCTTTGGTAAGGAAATACCCACATAAAGGGTTATGTAATCATGGTTTGAGCTCTGTGACCTTAAACTAAGATCACTATTATCCTCATCACATGATGTTAAACTGTGTAATCTATCTAAAATGAAGGATGTAAAACCACTTAGCACTTGTCCCTCATGACAATAAATTGTAAAATATCTAGGAATTTCCATCTGTGGCCCACCCTCAGGTCCCTCGAACTTTTCAGCCCCCAGGCCTAAGTTATCACTTAGTATTGTGTGATGTGGTGTGGACTCTATGTCCTCATTCACATCGGGCTATTTTTTCCATACCACATACATCCCCTTGAGACACCCCTCCAATATTCGTCCTCTCCACATGATGTTAAACTAAATCTCATCTCTTAAAACTATGTTTGGATTGATTCCTATACTCATGGGATTCATAGGAAAACCTGATCATTTTTTCTTCGGATCCAACCCAGGTTCATTTATTCTTTCTCTCAGACTCTCATCCCAAGTTCTCCCCAGAAATTATGAAGGGTGTGGAATATTTGGGCTTATGTCCTCATTCACATTGGGTTATTCTCCATGATATACACATTCCTTGTCAAGATCCCCCTTCCTATCTTCATCCTTACTGCATGATGTTAAACTACATGGCGTCTTCAGAACTATGTGTGGCTTGATTCCCATCCTCAGGGGATACATGGGAATGCTTGGACATTTTATCTTCGGGTCCATCTCTGTCTCTTAGAAACCTCCTCATCTCTCTGGAACCTTATCCCGAGTCCTTCAGGAGGGGTTATACAGTGTGTTATGGGATTATTTCATCATTCGCGTCAATTTTGTAACAGCCACGCCATGTACCTCTCCCTCTTGATAGTTCTTCCTCCCCCTATTCACCACTTATCTTTTCGAGTCAGCTACTCTTGATTTGGCCCCCTCAAACCTCCTTGGCAGTTCACCAATGTTCCCAAGAGCACTCTGGCTCAAGACCTAGAGTGTCGGATTCTACATAGACATGTTATCGCCCATTTACATGATTCATGTTCCCCTTTATTTGGGATTTGATCATCTTTAACATTCGAAAGGACCCCAAAATGACATGGATTCTAGGCCCTGGTTCTCTCCTACAACCTTGGGACAATGTCCCTGAGAATTTTTAATGAAAAATTGATATGATTCATGCATTTTGAATATTGTCTGTGGTCGACACTCATTTGTTGTCCCCATTTCAGGTCTCACGATATGGATGATATGTTTCGAATATGGTCAACATCTATCCTCCATCATCGTGCCACCCCCATTAAGCCCTGAATATTGGTTGCATGATTCACATCATTTTCCAATCCATCATGTCAAAGTGTAATTTCGACACTCTTGGTGTTATCCCTCAGTGTGCATTTATAAGTTGAGAGGACAAGACCATGGTGAGGTGTCATTTGAGGCTCTGCACCGCTTTTCCCTTTTCCTGTATTCCACGTGTTGTAGAGACCATATCCACCCTTGTTTCCCACATCGAGTGCAGCTCATGTGGGCTTAGGGATTTCGTCAAGGTTTGTGCCTATTTGGGAGAGTCTCACTTTTTTATGGTCTGAGCTCTAAGACCTCAAACTAATATCTCTCTATGTATTTTCCATAATACGTTAAACTGCATTACATCTTTAAGAACTACGTATGGCTTTATTCCCATCCTTATGAGATACGTAGGAATGCCAGGGCATCTTGTCTTTGGGTCCAACTCATTTTCCACTAATTATCTATCCTATTCAGACTTTTGGCCCTGACTTTCATAGGATTTCATGGTGTGGTGTATGTGGGAATATGTCCTCATTCACTTCAGGTGTGCAATAGTCGCACCACATACTCCCCTTTTAGGAGCTAGTCTCTCATTCCCCTTGTTCCTCATGACGTTAAACTGCACTCTCATAACTACATATGGATTGATTCCCATCCTCATGGGATACATAGGAACACCTAGATGTTTCATCCTTAGGTTCATCCCCATATTCTCTGACCTTTTTTGGCCCCTTGGCCCGAGGTTTCTTCCTCAAAATTGTGCGTGGTGTGGTGTGGAACTCGTTCTCATTCATGTCGGTTGTGCTTTATCATGCCATGAACATTCCCCTATAAAACCCCATTCCTTCTATATGAGTCCAATCCAAATGACATTAAACTATATTTCCAGGTACCACATGACTTTAAACTATTGTGTCTTTACTACATGATGTTAAAATGCATGGTTTGGTCCTATCATATGACCCTAAACTATGACATTATCATCCTGGCCACACAACGAAAAACAGCACTGCATTGTGGTGTCCTCACTCAAGGGGATATCATGTTTGGTATCGGTTCTTCACTATGCCATTTTTCAAGGACTACATATAGATTAATTCCTATAGAGATGCCTGGATTCTCTATCCTAGGCTTGTTGCTATATAAAAAAATCACACATCCATCCTAAAGAACAAATAAGATTTATCAAATGCTACTTATTTTGGTGTGTGGGCCAGACCCGCACGGTAGTATTGTCCCTGGAATTGGTACCCTACCATTCCACTTCTAGAACTACATGTGGATTGATTCCCATTCTCATGAGATACGTAGGAATGATTAGACGCTCTGTCTGCGGGTCTATCCCCAGGAATCTTAAATCATTCCCCTTTTTTTGGCCCCTTGGCCCGAACTCCTTTGGGAGCATGTGGTGTGATGAGTACCTCTTGGGTTCTCATTTACATCAGGTTCTGCAACAACCACACCATGTGTCTCCCTTTTCTCTTCCCAACCTGGTTCAAACTCTATGACCTTAAACTAGGATCATATAGTCCTTGCAACATGACTTTAAACTATTATACTTGGTCCAGGTAGTATGAACTTAAAACTATGTGCACCATACTCACTGTACGACATTAAAATACAAGTCTATCATCCTCATTAGTATGATTTAAAACTATAAGGCATTCCAGGTCCTCACCAGATAGGTCCTGTCTAGAGATAGGTACGATCCCTGATCAAACTGATGCACTTCCCTAATGTGTTTCCATCACAGTGGCATAATTTCAACAGTGTTGGACTCCATTTGAACAACCCATCACTCCACCCTCCACACTTTGTGTACCCTTTATTTGGATACTCATCCTCTTTCATGCCTGAAGGAACCCCCTAATAGTATGGATTATTGGCCTATGGCTTGCCTACTATCCTGGGCTAATGTTCTGGAATACTGATAGATGAAATCTCGAGTTAGGCCCTGTATTTCAAACATGGTCAGCGGTCGTCCCTCATTTGTTATCCCCATTTCAGGCTAATGCAATAGGGATACTGTGTTTTGAACATGGCCAACATTTATCCTTCATTTTCATTCCATCCCCACAGTGTTCTGAATTTTGGGTATCGTGATTCACACTTTCCACTCCCTTATGTTTGGAATCATTTCTAACTCCCCTAGAATTACTCCACTCGTGCACTATAGCACATTGGGGAAATATCAATTCAACTGTTCTGAGAACTTCATTCTATAGTTAGGCCTCCCTCTTTTATCCTAGAAGCCTGGATTGGTCATTTATACTCTGGATTCCCAATTATTGGTTGGCACTCCCACATTCAAATGAAGTAATGATGCCACCATCCCTTGTTTCTCACATCAGGCATGACCAACATGATCTTAGGGATTGATCGTTGGATATTTCATTGATGTGATGAAAATTCAACAAATAAAACAGATAATGGAACTCTTGCATGCAATCAAAATAAATAAGAAAAGAATAAAAAAAGTTCATGAGTTTATATAAATTACAACGACCAGGGGTTATCCCCTTCCAAATATGGTTTGACCTATTCAACGAAGTGTTTTAGCTCTGCCACTCATTGGCTCATGGAATCCCGAATCTGTTGTTTCCTGTTAAGATCTTGATCCTCCTTGACAGCAATGGGGAATAGTTCATCAGCCTTGATCAGGGCCTGATCCTCATTGGCTCAGATAAGAGACATATCTTTTGAAGATCGCCTCATCTGTTCTTTGTCCTCTTCTAGATGGACCTTCAGTTGTGATATGATCCCCAATTGCACATCAAGGAAAGCAGACTGCTCATTCTCCCACACCCTCAACTTATGAATCTCATGTTAAACCTCCTCGAGTCTTTGAATATTGACAGCCTTTATTCACTACCAACCAACACTGAGACTGCACACGTCCTCCCACACCGTCTCGGAAAGGTAGTCCCAAATAAGAATGTGAGGGCGTTGGGAATTTACCCCTCCAGTTCATAGTTCGCACTGCTGGGAATGAAGCCTCCCCATCTGACCTATCCATTGTGCTTTCTAGGTCTCTGTGATAAAGAAATTAATCAGCTTCCAGGATCTATGATGAACGTACTTGTTTTCCTCTTTATCGTAAGCAGTTTCGTCCTGATCCTATGGGTCGGTAGGTTCATATTCAGGAAATGCCTCCAGGAGATCAGCAGCAGGGTCTTCCTCAAGTTGGTCTTTGTCCCTGGATTCCACTTCAATGATGTCCTCCTGGTCAATGTTAAACTTTGTTACACCATTAGTATCACCCACCGCCATCAACCGTTCATAGGGAGCTATGGCCTCGTCAGTTAGGGCATTTAACGCGATAGGGAGAGGCACCTCTATTCGTAGTGGAGCCTCCAGTATTCCATCCATTTTCATTATCAACCTATGAACCATCCTGGAAATTATACATGAAAAGGTCGTGTTAGCTAGTTTGACCGACCAGACAATGGGTACAGCTCTGGAGTATGAGACCTACCATGGTCTGTCGCTTAGTCTCGCATCAGGTCTACCATTATCGGGAGGCTGGGGAGCGGCCCTCTAAATATGATTGCAGGATCTAAGGATTTTGGGATGGTCACACATACTTCCCCAACATCACTTAATTCCACAACCATCATCTCTCTGGTTGCAGGCCTCAGTGTTGGGTCCTCTGTGACTGTCGCGCCTTCATCGGCTAGATTAGCTGACTGAAAGTTCTCTTTTACAGATATGTGTTAGTTGATAAATTAAGATATAGTTGGGAGGGCATTAGTGCATTGAAAGGGAGTGGGTACTTACTTTTAAAGTTGCAGTGAATTCACCCAAGGAGATTCCCCCAGAGGCTGGTAGCTCACCTTCTTCAGGAGAGGCCCCCTAGAAGTCCCCTTCATTGCTCAGTTTAGATCTCCCACATTAAATTCTTCCCACCATGATTCGTCTGTGTGGTCGGGAAAGGGGAAACACTCTTCCAATTGAGTCACTGTCAGTTCGACATCGATCGCATGTCGCCACAGGAATGTATTACCTCTTATACCTCCACTACAAACTTTCTTCACTTGATAAGGGTAGCATTGAAGCCTCTGTTCACAAATCCAATCTCCCCCAGCAACATCCCATGCACTTTCAAGTTCATCCATAAACTGTTGATGTCGAGGTATTGTTTTCTCTTTTACCAATCATTCCATGCCTCTAGAAGGATGGCATCAGGGGGGATCGATACCGGATATTTCTTCTTCTCGAGAGCTTGAGGGGTGATCCTACGGAAGTCTTAAGATAATTCACCTCCCTCCTAGGACCTCCCAAATGGTGAAATCGGGCCTGGAACTACCCCCTCTCCCTCTTCACTTTCGCATCACGCATGGGTGATTCTTATGGAACACGTTAATATACACCCAGGGAGTTGTCCTCTACAGGAAATGGAATTGTCGGGCAAACCGGTGCGGTGTATATGGCTCATATATGGATTCACAATATACTTGTGCCACCAACACACCACCACAAAAGAACATCAAATACGACTATTTCTCTATCGTAACTGTATCTTCATTGATATAGGCCCTGGATGGCAAGGGGAATGGGTGGAAGATGAATTTTTATGCTCGCCTCGTCATACCTAGCATAGTCATAGCATCCAACTTCAACAGGGTGCTCCCCGCAATGTTAAAAATTGATGGTTTAGAATGTATCTCTGGAAGAGAAATGGGGTTAAGGTATTTGTATCCCCCCATGTACGGCACGATCTAGCTATACAAAAAGTGGAATGGTCTGCACACTTGCAGCGGCCTCTTCCCCTCAATTACGCGCTAAAGAAGATGATACAACTTTTCCAGCACTAGTATGCCAAGATTTACGTGATCCCCACCATCTAGTTGAGCCACCATGATAAATGTACTTGGTCGCACCCCCATGTGGGCATCTCTTACCAGTAAAATCCACCCATAGATCAGTGATGAGATAAACCGAGAAATATTGACAATGGCCATTGCTCAGTCTTAATAATGTATCCCCATAGCTTCCACTATCTATCTTCCATAATCCGCTAGTATGAACCATATTTACCCCATTAAGATCCTCACGGACAAATAGGGGGCCTCATCAGTAGTGTTTCCTCTTCCGAGGGGGAATTCATGAAGTAAATGAACCACTTTTTTAAGTGGATGTCTCGGGTGTTCTTTTTTCCTCATATGTGCTTGGCACAATCATTAGAAACACCATCACCAAAGGTGGAATTTTATCCCTATCCCCCCAGACATTCGCAGTGGGGAGGAACTCGTCATACATCCCTCCTAGGATTGGGATGCCGAAAATCAGATGAAGGTCTGAGAGGCTAATGCCAACCTCCCTGTGATGTAGATGGAAAGTATTGGTATCTGGTGACCACCAGCTCAACAACTCTGATATAAATTCCTACAGTTGGGAGATGCTAAATTGGGAGGCCCAGGACACTTCATACAGGCCAACCTGACTCGGGACATTCTCAAACTCTTCATAGGACGCACATGCCCAATAGTCCCAGACCTAGTCATCTGTGAAGTTACCGCCCTAGTGAAAGTCTCATCTTTTGATCCACCCCTTGTATGTATTTCCAAGTCTAACCTTGATTATCATCTTGTATAGGGGTGGGGATGTCTCCTACGCCAATACCCTACCATCGATGTTGTTGACATGATAATACAAACAATGCATTGTAACCAGAGTATTATCTTTTTTAATGCACCCATCCGTGGCCCTATGCCATTGATATTTCTCAGGAGTTCTCCTGAACCAGTAGGCTATCTCATCCTTGCTGGTTTTGGGAATGAAGACTTTATCCTACAAGCCAAAACCATATAATGTAAGGAGTTTTCACAGCGGATATTCCCTCTGCACCTCTGTCAGTCGTTCTGTCAATGATTTGTGATCATAAGTGCTCCAGATGTACTCACCTATTTTTAGGTTGTTTTACATGGCCTCCCTTCGACTAGAATCATCACAAACCTCTCACTCAGCCTCCTGAGTAGCCATTGGATCTGAGGACTTTGAGAAAAATTGTGGTTGAGGCACAAAAGTTGAGCAAAGAAACAGTTATCAAAGATCCTTTCTGAAGACCATTCGTGGAGATAATCATGTAGTCCCTCTGTGCCACAAAGAATAGTTGGATTCAGCCTACATTTAAAAGAAAGTAGTGGAGCATGATGCTTTAGTTCACTAAAAAGAGTCTGTGAAGCAACGGACCAAAGACTCTGGTTTGCTAAAGCGTTCGCGGAGATGATCGTTTCGTAAATAGAGAGTGCAAGTAATGTCATTCGCAAAGATCTAAGTGCGTAAAAAACACTATGAGCCCCTATATTTAACCCCCCACGATTTCATAGTATGTTATCTCATTAAAGTAATTCAATAGCTTGCACTACACGCAACACCGAGTTCGAGCGCACCACAACTTACCAAAATAGCCGTTCAAAAAGCAGTTATGAATAGTATTAATTGCATTTTGAATCTTATATACTCTATATAATTTTAACATCCATATAATGTGTTTATTAGACATAATATAAGAACCAATTCACTTTTTTAGATAAAAGAATTATTTTTCAAAAAATGTAATTTTACCACCTTTTAATGGCGAACCCTTTTTAAAACCAATATTTGAAACTTTTATATATTTAATTTATTTAAATTAAATTCTTCTTTAGAATTGGGACATAAATATTTAGTTTGGATAAATTTTTGGTACATTTCTAATAACTTTCATATTTTGACGAATAATGAAAAATACTATGTTTTAATTGAAAACAACTTTTCTAATAGAAATAATTTATAGTGCTAAATTATACATTTGAAAGGTTTTGAAGTATAATTAGATTATATTTTTATCATTTAATAAAATTTAGGTCATTATAAGTAATTTCACATTTAAATTTGACATAAACACATGTCAATCTTTTGATAGTTTTTACTTTTAAAAAACCCGCTTTTTTGGTTTTGACAACGGGAATTAATTTTAAATTAATAAATGCTACTTCTATGATTTGAATTTGGTAAAATAGACTTTATTTTTGAATTCTAAATATCAAAATTATTTTTGGGTGAATTTTTGGTATTTTTCTAAAAACTTTCAATTTTTTAAAAAAAAATGGGTACAACTGCGAAAGCGACACACGACGCAAAGAAGAAAATTACATTAAATTGTAATCCTGGGAACTTGTGAAAGATATTGCGTTATTATTTAAAACTGAATTTTTATTTAAATAATTATTTATTTTATTTAATTTTTTTAAGTCAAAATAGATATATAATACCTATATAAGTTCAATGTAATTCATTAGAGTCATTTTATAATAAAATTTGATGTATAAAATTTTATTGAACTTTTTAACCTCTTTTACCCACCTTCTAGGAGCATTTTCAAATTTGCATAAAACTTAATTTTACCGCTTCTGTGAGTTGAATTTCAAAAATTCGACAGACACAGTTGATATTAGTAAGTAAAATTTGGTTTAATATGATTAAAATATTTTTTGGTGAATAGTAACTTTTGACTTTTATTTACCATGGTTAAAAGTAAATAGGGTAATTAAAGGTAAAAATGATATTATAATTACCCTAACACATGTCCTAATTCTATTGGATAAGTGTATTTCGACTAAAAAAACCTTAGAAATAAAATATGATCATTTAGGTCCACTTGGATTAGATTAGGACATTTATTATTATTTTATTTAAAGAAGAGTTAAAAGTATTAAATTCAAAGATCAATAACTAAACTATTTTTAATATAGGGTTACACATAATATAAATTCGACTATAAATATTCATTATAAATCTAAAAAAATTTCCTACATAATGGTATTTTATTTATAATTTTTAGACATTAAATAATTTAATTTATTTATGACACAATGATGATGCGGTAATTGCCTTATTAATGAAAGAATCAAATAAATGGTATTATAAATATTAAAATAAATATGATTTCAAAGTTTTTATGACATACACAAAATTTCTAGGCTAATATGACATGTTAAGGTTTATTCAATGTATCTTGTTATAATTAATCAAGTTGTGATGACTTTCAAAAAAAACAAATTCCAAATAATGTCAAAATTGACATAAATTAATTTTTTTAAAAAATACTATATTATTGGTTGATATAATATTTATAAAAATATAAGGTTCATCCAAATGGATTAAATAATATTATATATGTCATTAATGAACCACTTTAGGTTCTCTTGTAAGTTTAGAGTAAGTTTATTAACCATATAGTGTAATAATACAAGAAGACACGGTAAAAGTTAAACAATTTAACTAAGAGTTAAATCTAAAAGATAAGGTTAAAATGGAAACCTAAACTTGTATAAAACCTATTGGTTGAGAGGATTTAGACCCATAACCACCTAAGGATTTAAATAAATTTATTTTTACCCATTATAAACTAAATATTATTTTATAATAAATTAATATTTTAATCTTTTCCAAAAGTGACCATCACCCCTCTTATAAAAGGGAACTTACCCTTCTCTCAAAATCGAACCTCCAAAGCCATTTGGATTGGCCAAACCCTGCCCAAATATCCGCACAACTTCCCTAAAATCAACCTAGAGTCCTTAATTTTATCATAAATCCAACCTAAGAAGCCCTTTTGATCAACTCAAAAGGAAACACTCGAATAAGAGGTAATAATTTCACAACCCTTTTTCAAGTTCTTTTCTTCTTCCACTTCATCTTTCTTTGTTATTTCCTTACCAAAATAATAACTCCAATACCTCCTACAAACTATGATGTTATTATAAATATGGTACAATCATATTCATTATTTTATCCATCCTATAAATGACAAAGTCGTCATACGTGTGTATGTACGGATTACCGTCTCCACGTCGTGGTGTAGTTTGTTATTCAAACACTTAATTATTTGGATGGGTATAATAATGAGTATAAATGAGGTATATAATAAATATATCATGTTAATTATTCTGTATATATGATATACCATCCAATTACATACTATTTCACCATCAATATAATGATATTGTCGCTCATGCGTACGTACGGATTACCGTCTCCACGACGCGATGAGATTCATTCCCACATTCACCATTCAACGATGATTTTAAAAATATATATTATTAATAAGTATGTAATATATGAAATAATAATACTACTGGAGATATATATATATATGTATGTATGTGGGTATGTATGTACTTACATATATCTTATTCACTTACTTCCATTCAACACGATATGAAAATGGAAACATCGTTTATGCGTACGTACGACCTACCATCTCCATAAACGGTGCCTTCCATTTCATATATATATATTTTATAAATATTTATATTCTAAATATATTTGATATATAAATCAAGTTTTATATTTTGGAAGTATTTAAATCATGATCTAAATGATACTATCAAGAATAACAAGTTAAAACACGTACGATAAAGAAAGCGATTATTACCCAAAATGTAAATTTAACATGGAAATCATTATTAAATGGGTAGTATAAAGTCATAAATTAATCATGTATGATATAATAAATATGAATATAGTTTTGGTATAATTTAATAACACGCAATGGTCATTATATGGGAGGTTAAACGTACCCTTGACCAAAGGAAAGTGCAAGGTAAGGGTTAATTCCTCAATCTCATTATTATTTGAGATTGTTTATGGTTAAGTTTTTACTAGGAAATATTTATTATCCATGTCCATATTTCATAAAATAGTTTTCAAAGGGATTATTTTTAAGGGACTCATTTTTTAAACATGATTTAAAATGTTTTAAATATTTATTCTTCTAAATCATTCTCATTAATATCCATGTTTTCAAAATGTTTTTTAAGGATTTATTTATATGAACGTGAATGTTTTTAAAATTTTAATTCCATTAAAAAGTTTAAAAGTGGTATGAGACACTTTTATTCAAAAATGTATTTAAAATTCTTCCTTTATAAATTTTGTGACTTTTAAATGTTTTCATGAAAAAGGGATATTTCTCTCAAAGAGTCTTACAAATCATTTTCATCTATGTCAACATCATTTGATGGATTTTAAACTTATTTGAAGTTGATTTATTATGATAAAAATCTTCCATATTATATTGAAGGTTTTGTGATATGTTTGACTGTGGATGTGTTATTTTTATACCATTCATGGTTTATGGATAAAGTATTGAAATTTCGTATGATAGTTTTAATACGAATGTTTATTTTATGTTTCAACCTTTTCATATAAGGAATGTATTGGACATAGTAAGTGACGGGTGGAGCCCACTATATCTCCTCGATGCATTGGTAGGTCTCATGAGACAATTAGATGTGTAATTTGACTAGGCCTTTCCCAATTTGATATATAGTTTTGGCCGAGGCCTTAATCATTTTTAGACGTCTTGTCCAAGGCCTTAACAAAATGTTTCAGAATGTCTGGAATTATGCATTCTCTCATTATGAAAATAATATTGATGGTTCATGTGGTTATTCGACTAGTATAATAGCCATGACTATGTTTTATTATGGCATTATTTACTAAGATCATATTTATGCCATAAATTTTTCATGTTTATTATTTATAAAGGCATGTGTTTTCAATTATTCCACATGCCTATTTTTTATGTTATCTTCCTCTAAATTGTTTACCCTTACTGAGAACCTAAGATCACCCCTTTATTATGTTTTATTTTCCCAATATTTCTAAGAAGTGTATTATGACTGACCTGTAGGGATAGTCTAAGGGATGTGAATGTGTTCAATGGAGACAATGTTATTGTTGTTTTTCATTTTATAGTGTAATGTAACGTTCATGTATGTAATCTATTTCCAAGACAGATAAACTAATTGGTCTTTCGGGACTTGATTCCTTGTAATCATACCACTGTATTAAAATAATTCACCGACTCTGGGTAATTGGGGTCAAGACATTACACTATATATAGGCTCCAGGGGCTCCGGCTTCACAAAGACCCCAAGGCTCCTCACAGAGACCCCCAGGCTATTTGCAGCACCCTTTTCTCCATGGAATAATACCTCTTCACAAATAACCCTTCACAGGAAAGGGAATTCATCACCCTTAGTAAATCATCTTCTCCCCCGCCTCTATGGTTCGCTGAGAGTTCAATTATCCAGGTATCTTCAGTATATTTCCATCATAATTCTGCCCTCTCTTTCCGTCGTCTCCAATTCTGAGGGGGGAATTTGTTGGCACTGAAAAATGCATCCCACTCATTCCACAGACTCAACAATGTGATTAGGGAAAGCCACCTACTAAAAGGGTCGAACGGACCTCCAAGCCATTTCAAAATGGTCCTGCGCGAAATGCTCTGCACGGAGAGAGCATCTCCATAATGACATCTCTGCAAGGGTCTTTGTGGTGTATCGCCTTCCATGAGTCCAACGCCAACCGAAGACGCTTCGCGACATCATTTTCCCTCCCTGGTCGGCTCCGTGATGGCCACGTCAATGAACCTCTACATGACGTCATGCCCCCTCTGGGAGGCCAATGAGGGCCAATGGAGTGGTTCCTCTCTACGGCATCACCCATATCTATGGAAATTTCTATGATAGCACCGATTGGGGTTGACTATAAATAGAAGGTTCCCCCCTTCCAAACCATTATGACTCTTCCCTTTCAACTTCCCAGGACCCGTTTCGAATAGACCTCCACGAAACACTCAAATGGATCACCAAAGGTACTTGGCCTCTACGAGCCATACCTATTTGCATTCTTTTCAGCCTCCCCCTATGGTAGAGATTCTTTTCGCAAAGGCATATTCCCTTCATGGAGGAATGGTACCATTCGTGGTTCTTGAGGTTTCATGATGCATAGAGCCTTCGTGAAACTCTCTCCAAACAAAGAGGTGTTCACTAAGTCAAAGCCCTACTCCCTTAAATGTTACTCTTCATGAAGCCTTGTCATTTCATTAATACCCCCCTCTCCATGAAACTCTTTTCCTTCGCGAAGCCCCTACTTGTTGGATAGTATTTTCCCTTCATAAGGGCAATCCTCTTCATGAATCATCCATCCTTCATGAATCCCATCCTCTTCACAAAGCACCTCTTTCTAAGAGTGAATGATTCACACACCCCTTTCCCATACAGCCGTCTAGGCTTGTGTGAATCGATTTCAAGGTCCCTTGGGTGGTGCTTCATGTTTCATTGCTTAGCCTCATGCTTCTTCTCATGGGAATGCTAACGAATATTTCTTCTTTTCAAAGCCACACTAATGTGAGCCGATCAATGGATCACTCCATATCACCTCCCCTTCATGGCATTGCTGATGCCTTCCCTTCCCCAAGGGTGGGTGGGTATCAGTTATGTAAGTCATAGGGGTGTATAGTGAACCCTCCTCATCCGAGCTACAGGACGATAAAATGCCAAGTGCCATCGTCCTTAGCACATGACGTTAAACTATGGCCTTGACCCATGCAATATATATGGGGTGCCCCATCTCATACATTCTCCACACCCGCTCGTCTCCACGGTAGTAAGATCTTCCTCACATGGAATGAGATCCTCTTTGCTGGAATAGCATTCGTCTGTGGGGAATGGAAACCATATTTGTGTAAGCCCCTAGTCTTTATTGTGGGAGGTAGCATCCATGCTCCTCCTCTCTTATTCCATGCCAAAGGATAGAGGAGAGATGGGCACAGGTAATTTTGTTACCACGTCCCTCTCCCTCTAGGCCTTGTCTCCATCAGACCTCCATCCTGAAGTAAGTCCCAATATCTATCTCCATGGGCCTCTAACCACGCATAAGACCTTGTTTCCTCTTTTGGATGCTAACCTCACATAATCCCTACTTCATTCCCCATGTATACACTTTTCGTGATGTGATTGTCAGGTTTTTTATGCCTCTTATTTCTCACACCAAGCATGACTCACATAGGCTTAGATTAAGCATTGACCATGGTATTTTTCTTGGGCTGCCCTAGCATAAGTCCCAATCCTTCATCCAAACTAAGTGGAATTTAATCCTTTCCCCTATCTGAGCAAGGTACGTAGGAAGCCTCCATAAGGTCCAAGCCCAACACCTACTTTTCCAGACCCCTTCACGTCGGTTCAGCTACATCCTTCATGATGTTAAACTGTATTCACCATCCGAACTATGTGGACTTTGATCCTTTCCCCTATCCATGAAAATTTCGTAGGAAGACTCCTTGAGGTTCAAGCCCAACACCCATCAGTCTCGACCACTTCACATCGGTCCACCTCCATCTTGCATGATGTTAAACTATACGCCCCCTTTCTATCTCGCATGACGCTAAACTATATACCTTCAAACTACGTGGGTTTTGATCCCTATATCCTAGAATGGGTATGTAGGAAACCTCTTTAAGGTTCATCCCCAACTAGCGGTAAGCCATTGTAGTCCCCAAATAGAGTTAATCCATTGTAGTCCACAACTAATGGTAAGACGTTGTAATTCTCTTTGTTGGGACCCATATCTCGTGTATGTCCTAGTGGCGTCAGACCAACCCAGGTTTCCAACCATACGTAATCCCCAGTATAGTGTCGGGTTGTTGTCCTATGTGTACACCCCAATTCTATTCCCTCATCCTGAACTACATGAACTTTTATTCCCTACCACAGGGATACATAGGAAGCCTCCATGAGGTTCAATCTCATCACTCATTTCCCATTGTGGTATCTCCCTTGATCCCCCTATATTCTAGGAAGGTTATTCCCTAACCCAGAGGTTCTACTTCCTTAGGGTTCCATCCATGCATCCATCCTCATGGGCCACCTCCTTAGGTGTCTCGTATCCCCACCGAACTATGTGAACTTTGATTCCCTGCCATGGCGATACATAGGAGATCTCTCTGAGGTTCAATCCCAAGGTTACTGTCACTTTCATGACGGTTCCATATCATTACATATACTTCTCTCAACCATACATATCCATCCTGATTCTGACCTGGGGCGCCACATCCCGATGATATCATGTCACCCACTTTCTCACTACTCCTAGAATCAATTAGGCAGCTAACCACACGTAAGCTCCGCACAGTTCACTGTCATCCACCCAATAGAAACCCTCTTATGATAGACCAAAATCCATATGTAATCCCCAACATCCTATCTAGGTAACTATTCTCTAAGAGAACCATGATTTATCACCCCTTTGAGATACGCGGGTTTTGATCCATGTCTCTCGAGATAGGGTAAGTAGGAAACCTCCCTGAGGTTCAATCCCAGCCAATGATAAAACTTGGTGTATCCTTTGTAGGGACCCAAGAACCCTCAGAGTCGTATTCATTATACGTTGTGATTTTCCTATCTAATAGGACTCTTAGGTGCTCCCTCATGGGGTTGCACCCATCTAATCCACTCTTATTAGTGTTTCAATCAGTCTAATCTATCTCCACAAGACATTAAACTCACGGCATACCCTGTGTTAAGAATTGGAAGATGAGGAAAACCTCAGATACATGACCATGGAATATAATTCCCCACACTCTATGTGGGATTCCTTGGGCTTTTGTGCCCTTCAGAATCCCTATCGTAAGGGGAGAAACCCAAATGCATCAGTGTTACAGCGTCTAGACATGCCAGCGATGTCCAACGTGACTACTCCCCCGATTGAAGGTTTCTTCCCTGACTTGACCCCTTGGAATGTCCAGACATAAGTAGCATAATTAACCAGTGTCCATTAATACATGGAACTGGGAAGAGTTTCATGAACAATGACTTAGTCTTTAAGGGAGACCCATACTAGGTAATGAGTTCTGAGGAAGAATCCACAGAAGGAGGAACCTACATCCCATCATCCCATTTCGATCAAGGAGAAAATGTCCCTAAATAAGTGATGGATGTCGCCTGCATTTGGAAAGCAAGAATGTGGGATAATAGATCAGTGTATCCTTGACAGATGGATGCGCACCCTGGAAAAAGCATCAGAAATAGAAATTTATAGTGCTTTTATTGAATAATAGTAAATAGTTCTATGATTCAAAGATAATAATGGGGTGTTCTCATGGCTGCCTCATGCTCTAAGTATTATCATGGAATGTACATGAGTTGGGGTGTTGTCTGACTACTAGATTAAAGGGAGAAATGATGTTTTTTTGTGTTTAGGTTGTATTAGGCATGGGATACTACCAAACATAGAAGTGATGAGTTAAAAACTCACCATGTGTAACACCATACCAATTTATTAAGGTATGATCCATTTCTTTTTATATTGGTGCGTAATTAAATAAAAGTATCCATGAAAATACATGTTTCCTCTCTTGTTTCAGCATCGTCATCTACCCCAAAGTGTGGAGATACTTTTTAGAACCCTTGTTTTTTTATTTCTATTTGACGATTCTTAAAAAATAATATTCAATAATAAAAAAATAAAGTATTAATGAAAATCACCATCATATTTAATCAAAAACCAAAAATTTGATTAATAATTTAAACACATAACTCTTACAATGAGAAATATTTTCCCGATATTGTGTTTTTAGAAACTCATTTAGGATAGGTATAGCCACTAAATTTGTTCCAACTCTAGAAACCCATCCATTATATAACTCGTGTTTATATTCTCTTTATAGTTCACCTAATTATATTAGTTGTGGAATCCTCATAACCTCACCATTTGGAAAATTATAATGAGGATGTTATCAAAATATTAATTCATATAAATACAATAATAATATAAAATTAAATCTAATGAATTTTCTTACTCGTATTTGAGACCAAGTATTATCCTTTATTTAATTTTCATGGGGTCTCTAAGAGACTAACTATATGGGAATGATTCCATGGTATTTTATAATCATTTTTGTAAAAATCTTGTACTCTCTCCCTATTTTACCAATCATTTGGTTATCCTCATTGTACTCAACAATCACATGTGTGTTTTGATTCTACATTTCATGCATATGTGTACACCCATGTTGCCTTATAGTGGCATATCTATTTGTAAAATAATAAAATACAAATATTAAATTAATACATATTATACGAAAACAAATTATGGTCACAAAATTTACTAGGGTTCTATACATATACCAAATCCAAGTTGGTCAATGGGTATTAATGGATACCTAGGATGTGAAGGATTAAAAACCTATGTAGTACCCATGGAGTATAATTTTTTATTGTGATGATCAATATAATCGATAGGTTCATAATGTTCTAGAGTAGGATTCAAAGGAAAATGAGCATAAAATATTATAGAGAAAAAAGTAGTAGGAAATGGAGTTGGTATAGAAGTATATAGAAAATGACAATATGCATGAGGATTGGGAGCCACCATTGGATAATGGAAATATATACGAGGAGGATTGTACATATATGGTGGTGATATTTATATATAACACTACTTTTAATTCATAAATAATATATCTTATTATTTTAATATTCATTTCATATCAATATGATCCACACCATAACCATACAGTTTTAGTGTCTTTGGAAAATTGTATATATAAACAACTGGTACATAAAATATCTAAAATATTTCCCATTAAGTTATTCATAACTAGAACCCTTCTTAGACATATCTTACTTAAATAATTTCATCATAACCCGTGGAAGGGAAACATGGTAAAGGGTGAACTCATATGCTCAATAAGGATAAAAATAAGATATATCAATCAATTATCATAATTTATCATAAGATAATCATAAGGGTATGATAACATGGTCATGAATTACAATAATAATACCCAATCAATCAAATGTATTTAATTATGAAACATGACATAAGATTTTTTAAAACAAAATAAATAAGTCATAAGATTGCAGACTCATCAATAACTAATCGCGATCCATGAGAACATAACATAAGATTAAGGCATAAGTTTGTGGCATTCACGTAATCATGCAGAATAAATTATTTAGTAAAGGTTCACTACCAAGACTATAATTTTGTACAAATTCCCATAATAGAAATTCCTACCCATCCATTTCCAACATTCCCATAGGATTAAGTTCTATCCAGTTAACTCTATCATCTCTTAGGAGTTTATCAACTATGTGATATCTTAGGAGTTTCTCAACTTTATCATAATTACCCAATGAATTTGAGGGATATAATGGACCAACCCATCCTTGGTTTATAATGGAAACACTATTCAAATAATCATAATTCATTCATATATATTCCACAAGATCATGAAAATATTTATCATCACATCAAATCTAAACCCATGGAAAGAAAACATATTTCATAAATATTTAATCATCATAAACATAAACCATCTAGATAAAGAGTAAATAAGGTAAAATTGGATCATATCCCTAGTAAATCACAAGAAACATCAAAGGATTATTTTATAGTTGAAAAATATCCTTAAAATATCTTCAGAACACTTCTTGAGGAAAATATCATTTTCATTTTGAAATTACTTATTTAAAATCTAAAAATTTACAAAATATTAAAGAAAAAATTTTCTTTGAAAAGAAAAAAGTAAACATATGAAGGAATATTAAATTAATATATTATTCATGATTATGGGGAAATTCATTCATGTGGTGTACATTTAAACAAAAAATTATTTCACATTTTCAGTAAAAATCCAAAAGTACCTCATTTGGAAAATGAAAAAAATATTCCTTTAAAATTTTATAAAAATTAAAACATGGTTAAAAATGAATTTAATAAATATTTTTATAATAGTAAAAAAATTCTTTAAAACATTTTAAAGAAACTATGGACATGGAAGAAAATATTCCTCATCGAAGAGAAAAACATGGTTGGTTTTCATTAAAAACATTCCTTTGTTATCTTGAGTACTAAAGAGTAGAAAATGAAAGGAAACATGAAATTTAAAAAAAAATAGATATGAATAAAATCTATATTACTTGGGAGAGATAGATCATACAATTTCATCATCTAAAATCTAAGAATAAATAATCCTGGTAAAAAACGAGATTGTAACATAAAACCCTTACTGCTTTGGTAAATTTTGATTCATGAACCAAATGAAAGAAATAACTTCCAATGAAACTTTAAACACCAAGAAAATAAGGATATTCATGATAAAAAATATCAAAGGGTTAGTATATACACCACAAAAAAATAATACAATATTATAATATAACATTTTTCCCAAAGAAGACAATTTGAGATAATAAACTCTTACCACTTCAGTAACTTTCAAATCAAAACACGTAAGATGAAATAATTTGAATTAAGACTTTATACACTATTAATTAATAAGTATACATGGTATAACATTTCAAAGTATTAGTATATATACCATATAAATATAAATAGGTGCATAATAACAAACTTATCTCAAACAAAATTGAGATAAAGAACACTTGTGATATTATTGATTTTTGAATTAAAAGTAATTTAAATCTTTGAAAATAATATGTTTATGTAAATACCTTGAATTAAATAATTTATTATTCCAAAATACATTATTTGATAGTATATACATCATATAAATAATAAATTAGTATATAATATCAAAACATGTCTCGATGAATAGAAATTGAGATGAAAATCTTACGTTATATCTTAATTGATTCATAAGAACTCTAAAAACTGTATAATAAATTTATATTTATTATAATTATATATTAGAATCATATTCATACATGTAATATCATATATGATCCAATTATATCATTTCAACACCCTTTTATTAACAATTCTCTATTAAACTCATCATTTTGGCAATTATGGTCCTTACAATTTGATCATGGTTCATCCATATCCTGAATTTTAATAATTATATAATTATCATATATAATCATTATATATATATTTATAACCAAGCATATTAAGTGGTGAGGATAATTTAATTTCATCACTTCATGGAGATGAAAATTTGTATGTGCACATGAGTGATGTTTCCACTTTTTGATGGATGGGATGAAATAAAGGTAAATAATAATTCATTTTTATAGAATCATTATAATATCATAAATATCATATATGTTAATGATATATATTCTTGTTACAATCTAAGTAAATAATAAATAAATAAAATCACATTATTTCATGGTGGTGGTAGTCAATATGTACGCACGAGCGATGTTATCATTTACTAATAGATCGAAAGGTAAGAAGATAGATAAGATATTATAATTAAAGAAGCATAATTATGTTATAAATATCATATATAAACATTAAATCCATAATTATAACCACCCATGAAATATGGTGATGGAAAATGAATCGTATCGCTTTGTAGAGATAGTAGTCCACACGTACGCATAACCGATACATTTATTTCCCATTTTATGGAGAAGAGGTGGTAAATGGTTGTTGTCACGACCTATCCCCCAAGGTCCATGTTGTGACTACCCAAATCCTACCTCTAATAGGCTAGGGGATGGTGACTAGCACCAAGTAGACATATCCAAAAAATGGGAGGCATTTGCCTAAGTACCTGTACACACGCACCCATCTCCATGACCAAAGTGATGAACTAGAAACACTGAGTAAAAAAGCATGTATACCACTAAGATACCAACAAAAGAGTTTGATAGTACAAAAAAATAAAAATTAAATGGGGCTAGAATACAAGCCCAACCAAAAGGGAAAGTACAAGCTCCTGAATATCATCTGTAGAAAACCCTACCTGGATGGTAGGTTTAGAAACCGCTGTCTGAAGTCGCTGAAGCACACCTTGTCTGTTGGGACTCTCTCTAAGTACCATATAGTCCCAGTCCACCAAGGACTCCATCAAAGCATTGATCGTCTGAATAAGACACAACACATGCAGGTATAGTCTGTGTAGGGGTGAGTAAAAAAATACTCAGTAGGGACCCCGAAACCATGAAGGAAAATACCACTAAGAAGTACAAAAATTATACCACAAAGGAAAAAACATTAATTATGCCCCAAATGAAACACATGAAGTACACCATAAAGAAAACACATGAAGTACAGTCAATACAGTCAACTCATATAGGTATAGGTCTAAAGCATGAAGAGTAATATTTCTAGTTGTAGTCCACAGATCTCTCAGTCTCTATGACACTAGAAGTTTCAGAAGTGCACAGAGCGGCGATGGAACATAGAGAATATATGGAGCACATAGATTAGATGGATCATAGAGTGTCAGTGGAACACGGAGCATTGGCGGTGCACGGAGTGTCAGTAGCGCCCGGAGTGGTGATGGAATTTGGGACGTCGATGGCATACAGGGCATCGATGGAACACGTAGCATCGATGGCCCACAGAGTTTCAATGGCGCATGGATCATAGATGGTGAATGGAGCATCGATGGCGCATGGAGAATCGATGGTTCAAGCAGTCCTCCAAGTCACATAGTCATAGACAGCTACGAGATTCCACTCGTAGCGCGCTTGTTTCGGGAGAACCTACTCCTCAAGTTGTTAGGTCACATACCAACTTTCAAAAAAACTAACATAGAGTATCTCAAAATGAACTCCCCATCGCAAGGGTCCCAATTTCATAAACGACTAGTCAAATGGACACATAGTTTGACAGATACGATAAATTTAGTAAAAAGTGTTTGGTCTAGTATAATTCTGACCTAACCTAGTTCGCCCAACCCGACCCACCCAGTATGAGCCAGCCCAAACTATCCCTGCATAATGGTCCAATGGGTTGTGTGGTCTAGCCTGTTGGGCTGTTGGGGTGTCCAGGTTTTCCCAGCTTAGCCCACCCTGGCCGCATCCCTCTAGTCCACACGGTCGCACGACTGTGTGACCAACCGACTCCCCCAGTCAACATAGCTGAACCGCATTTCACGCGGTCAGTACGCGTTACCTACCTGTTCCTGTGGCCTCCTCATTGCCATGGGATTCCTCCACTACGACCTCCTGTCGCGACTCCTATCTGTCGCCCATGGCCTGTGCCACCATGGGCTCCTCCTCTGATATGATCACGCTGGACCATGGTTGTGTGCCCCACCAGAACCTAGACTCCCATTGGGTCGCACGCTTCCATCGCCATCAGTCACCCTACCAGCAGCCCCCCATTTTTCATGCCCTTTACTATGAGTTGCCTTCTTCTTGTTTTACTCATGTCCCACCTTCGCAATTTCTTCGCAGATCACAACCTTCGGTCTCGGATCATTTCACAATAAATCATGGGTGCAATGATCAACCATTCACGTAGGGTTTCAAAGGGTGGAAGAATTCATGAAGCACATGATAGAAATAGGGTGGAAATATTAAGCACATGAACACCCAAAGAATGGATCTTGGTCTTTTTCGGTCGGCCTTGATTCGTTCATGTAAGAGGGATCACAAAGAAACCAACAGCAAAATAATCACTAAGATATATTCCCTTTAATCCCAAAATAATTATCCACCCTGTAAGAATGATCGAACCGCGGATAAACCTATTCGTGGGTTGGTATTCTTTCTTCATTTGATTATAAGAAGGGGAAAAGAAATCACAAAGATATCGACACCCTAGCTGGATGATTGAATCGGTTTTTGATAAAGAATGTAGGTTTGTGTCATCGTCGATCCTTGATCCGTCGGTGTTCGTCATCAGGAGATAGCTTCCTTCTCCTTGACTTAGGGGAATTCTAGTGTTATGGATATAAATCTGAATTCCTCTAACATGCCTTATTAAAAAGGTAAATCACTACTACATCAACATGTAATGTTCAATAAAATATTTTTATTAGATATTTTAATGACATCTACATCCAAAATCTAACTTTCACCCTCAACCTGTGCCAGTCGACGTTAGGCTCTACCAAAGGAAAACACCCCCTTATGAACTCAACGGTGGTCTTGGATTTCCAATACAAGTTATCATTTATGAGTTATTAGGATTTAAAAATAAAATAATTTTTATTTTATTATTTTATTTAAGGTTACACCCCTGGGAACTTTTTCTACATGTAACCTGCGCCGACCAATGTTAGGTCGTGCCTAGGGTAAAGCCACTGCTCTGAGCTAAACGGTGCACTCATATTTCTTATCTAGGCACTATTTTAATATTTATTTCACTATTTCAGAAAATTCACGTGCATGTTCTATTAAAACTATAACATTTTTTAAATAATCATTCTGGTCACCCCGAGTCTCGGAATTGCATGCCGCCTCAGCACTTAGTCTTGGAATTTTCCCAAACAATTTCTAAAAATAAAATTGGGAAATCTGAGTCATTATAGTTGTTCCATAAACATAATAAAATCTTAGTATATTGATTATACTAAATTAATCATGTTTCTTTGTATAAAATATATTTAGATAAGGTGTCATAAGAAATAAAATTGAAAGATCTTGGTTAAGATTTATACCTCTTCTTTGAGAGACCTCATTTGGTTTACACCTTAAGCCTTCAAGTATTGGTCTTAAGAAAAGACCGAAATCTCTTATATAAAGGGAAGGAATGTAATAAGGTTTTGGATTATGTATTTTCTAATTTATAAGGATCAAATTTTGTAATAAGGGAGGTGGAGAGGTACCTTTTTATAAGTGAGGGGAGGGACGTATAAGGAACTTCTTAAAATATTTCAAATATATATGGTCACTTTCATGGGAAAGTGGATACAAATGTATATAGATTAAAATTTAGGATAATATAATATTGAAATATCTATAAAAAATAAGTATTTGATAGTTTTTTGTTGCAATCATATCCTTATTTATCGATTTAATCCCCTCCCCAGTAAACCTGTTTTAACCGTAATCGTGCTAACAAAATTTTATTGTTTTTACTATTCAATATAACTAAGAATTAAGTTGACCCTATTAAATTATATAAATTATTATGATTTCAAATATTAAATTTATTTTACCATATTCATTTTTTATAAGTGGCAGAATTTAATTTTAATTAAGCGTGAAAACCGTAACAAAAACACATTTTCAAAAAATGGATTTTTAAGAATAAAAAAATTACTTCCATTAATTTACATGTAAAAACCATAAAATTAATGTTAAAATATATGATTAAATATATAATATATTAATTTCAATAAAACCATTAATCAATATATATTAATTTAATTTATTAATATAAAAACAAATTTCATGAATAAAAAACAATTTTTAGAAAAAAGTGTTTTAAACCTAAAAATTAACTTATACCAAAATCAAGTATAATGAATATTAATATTTAATTAATTATATTATTTATAATTAAATTATACTTATATTAATTTAAGATAAAATTATAAATGATACTTTTACTTAAAAATAATTGACAATTTTTACAAAAATTGATATTTTTCACTATTCACTAAAAAATAAATCTTTTTAGAAAAATACAAAAAAAACTCACCCTAAGATAATACTAACATTCTGGTTTAAAAAATTATATTAATTTCATAAAATAAAATTTCTATAAATGGTGTAAATTAATTATAATTTTTACAAGCAAAAATGTGATTAAAACCATTTTTTAAAAAAAAAATGTACTGTTGAAGAATAAAATTACTTTAATGAAAATTGAGTACCTATTTATTATGATTTAATCAATTCATTTGATTTATTTAAAACCTTTATACATATTTTTCATAATGTGGTTATTACTATTCATAATTTTTAATTTAATGGCTAGCTTATATTGGATTTCTATATCATGCTTTATATGGGGTTGTGCATATGGAAATCTATTGAACACTTGAAATTGAAAGAAAAATATATATTTGAAAATCTTAGGGTGTTACATTATCCCCCAACCCCCTAAAAAATGGATTCCTCACAATTATTATCTTTATAATAAATGTTTCAATATTTTTAAAAACATTTGTTTAAAACCCACAACACACAAAGGGACAATGAAACTTCCTTTGAAAAAGTAAAGCCAGAAACATAAAGGTTGCCTTAAATAACACAAAATCGGGTTCCTAGATTATGAGGACATTAGTATGAAGTGAAAATATGGAAATATAGGAGAAAGATAATGTTCAAATAATAATAGAGAGTGGTATAGAACATGGTCAGGAGAAATTTAATGACCACAAAACCATAAATTAGTGAGGAATGAAAAACAAACATCAATTCATTAGACATAACTATAAAAAGGAAAAAAATTATTACCAATATCATTTTTCTTGGAGTTAAGGAATTATTTTACCAATGAATACAATAAAATATACTTAATTTATTTCTTCAAATACATAAATATAATTTAATCCTTTGGTTTTGTGTTTTAATTAAATTTTATCTAATTTCATCCATATTCTAATGATGAATGAACAATATGAATTTTCCATGTCTGAAGCACTAAAATAACTTTTAATGGATCATAATATTAATAAAATAATGACAAGTAATTATTTTTGTCTCTAAATTTTTACCAAAACCAAAATGGTTATCACAAGTTATCAAATATGGATAAATATTGATACGATGAATAATACATTTATCTCTAAATCCTCAACAATAACACCCAAAGTTAAACATTAACCATTCTATAAATATTTAAACTTAAGACTCCTCCAAAATATATTTGACCAAATTCAAAACACAAAAATTTATAAAAAAGGTCACAAAAGTTCCAAAATCAAGTTAACTTTAATCCCCAAACAACATAAAGTAGCTATTAATGTCACATACCAAGCATGTGAATACTTTGATCATATATTCTCCTAAAACATGCTAATATCCTAAATTACCATAAAACCTCAATGAAAACATATATTCTTCCAAAATATAACTCTATCATATTTCTTCAAATAAAATCACAAACTATCCAATATATTCCATAAATCCAAAAATGTAATAAACTCATAAAATATAACATAAATCACTTTATCATCACATCACCAATCAACTTCATGGTCAAAAACACTATCCAATTTTCTTTATAAATATCTATCAACTATTTATAACAACTAAAAATAATTCTCTCAACCATAGGCACATATTAAGAGTTATTTATCCCTTAATCATGTGTTTTCCAAAAATATCACCTTACCACTAAATCACTTTTTTAGGTTATCAATACCATTCAATATATGCTTGCAAACCCTTAAAGAAAAACTGTTATGGAATGATCCTTTGATGTTTCATGGTTCTCATAACCTATAATATCATTAATAAAACACTTCTATAATATAATTCTCAAATCCAAATATATAATAACTTCAATAATTATTCTTCAATAATTAGAATAACATAGTATATTCCTTGGTATAAGAGTCAGCCCTTGGATTAGAGAATTGGCTTGGATAATTCCCCAATTATCCACACATAAGTCATTGAACTATAAATGTTACATTGGTATTTACTTTATTTCCCTCCATTAAACTCTTAATTTTTTCCCAACAATTACTTGAAATATATACTTATTTTCTACATATAAAACATCTTCGTATTCCTTTGATACATTTCCCTGAGTGATTATTCCAACATTATCATCATGTAGGAAATTGAATCTTCTTTCATCAATGATATTCATGAAACTCCATTTTTTCTTATTTGGTTCATTTAGAAACTCACCTATGTTCAGGTTGATAATAATATAATGATATATCTATTTATGAATAATCACAAACTTTCTCATTCCATCTCCCATATCATTTGACTATTTTTTATGACAATCATTACATAATGTGAAAGAATAATGAGTAATCATCTAATCATGAAAAATCATTCATAGGATGTCTAAACCATGACTCCTTTTTTCAACCTATGACACATTAGGTTTAACCTATTTCATCTATGGTCATTATCTATCCAAATCCATCATAATGGTTCATAAATAAAATGTGAGTTAACAAAGTCATATCGCTTAGGAGTGTCAAACCAGGTGCATAGTAAGGGATAATTCACCATGCACTATAATGATAGTCAGGATATTTTTTACCAACCCTTTTTAGGTTTATTACCCCTAGATGAATGTATATTAAAACCATGTCTACATATAGTATCCAGATAGGGATGTATTGATAGGAAAACCATATAATCACTACCTTTCCAAAACTTTAGGATTTTATCATATACTTAGGCTTATCCTATGGTTCCAACTAAAGTTTTCTCATCCTAGTTTCCAAAAATAACTAAACATTACTCTGATACCAACTATAGTGACCCATAATTTTCATAAATAAATACTAAAACAATGTGATCCATTCCAAAACTATAAAGGTTTAGTGTCTTTGGAAATTTGGATACATAAACAACTGGTACATATAATATCTGCACCATTTTCCATTAAGTTCTTCACAACTATCACCCTTATTAGACATATCTTACTTAAAAATTTTATTCATAACCTAAGGAAGGGAAATAAAAGAAATGGTGAGATCATATGCTCAGTAAGGGTAAACAAAAGATATAATAATAAATGATCATAAGTTAGTATAAGATAACCATATGGGAATGAGAAAATGATCATGAATTATAATAATAATGCCTAATCAAACAAAGATATTTAATCATGAAACATATCCTAAGGTTATTTCAAACAAATGAAATAATACATAAGTGTGTGGAATCAAAAATAATAAATCATGAGCCATAAGAACATAACATAAGAATAAGGCATAAGTTTGTGTCATTCACTTAAGCATAGAAAATCACTTCCTTGGTCAAGGTTCAATCCTAATACTGTCATTGTAGAAAAATTACTATAATGGAAATGTTTACCTGGTCATTTCCAACATTCTATTAGGAGTAAATTCAATCCGATTAACTTTTCCATCTCTTAAAATTTTATTAACTATGTCATATCTTAGTATTTTCTCAACTCCGATATCATTAACCAATACATTGTATGCATATAATAGACCCACCCATCCTTGTTTTATAACATAACCACTCGTACTTGGTTTATAATGGAACTGAATGTATTATAATCATAGTCTGTTCATATTTATGTTGCAAGATCATAAAAACATTTATCATTACATAAAAGTTTAACCCATGTAAAGAAATTGAGTTTCATATAAATTTCATAATCATAAACATAAAACATCCATATAAAGAATAAATATGGTAACATTGAATAATATCTTGATTAAATAATAAGAAATATCAAAGGATTCTGTAATAATTGAAAAATACCCTAAAAATATTACTGGAAAACTTCTTGATAAAAATACCCTTTTCATTTTGAAATCAATTATTTTAAATCTAAAAATTTACATAATATTAAGAAAATAATTTTATTATAAAATAAATAATAAAATTATAAATTAATATTCAATTAAAATTGTATTCATGATGGTTGGGAAATTCGTTCATGCAGTGCATGATAAAACAAAAATTTCCTTCACATTTTTGGTAAAAAGTCAAAAAGTACCTCACTCAGAAAATGAAAATAAGATTCATTTAAAAAAAATTAAAAAAGGGTAAAAATGAATTTAATAAATATTTTAACAATATTAAAAACATTATTCAAAAAAATTTAAAGAAAATATGGACATGGAAGAAAAGATTCTCGATTGAAGATAAAAACATGCTCGATTTTCCTTAAAATCATTCTTTAGGTCTCTTGAGTACTTAAAGAGAGAAAAATGAAAGGAATACCTGAAATTTATAAAAATAATGAAATGAGAAGAAAATAAATAATATTTTATAGAGTTATATCATAAAATTTCATCATAAAAAATTTAACCATAAACAGCCCCGGTAAAAGAAAGAGATTGTAACATAAAACCCTTATCACTTTGGTAACTTTTGATTCAGAACCCCCATAAAAGAAATAACTTCAAATGAAACTTTAAAAACTATGAAAATAAATATATTCATGATAAAACATATCAATGTTTCATTATATACACCTCATAAAATAATATAGGTGTATGACATAACATATGTCTCAAAGAAGACTATTTGAGACAATAAACCCATACCACTTTGGTAACTTTCGAATAAAAACCTCTTGGATGAAATAATTTGAATTTTAAATTTATATACAATTAATTAAGAATTATATACGGCATAAAATGTAAAATTATCAATATATAAACCTCATAAACAAAAATAGGTTCATAACATTTAACTTGTTTCAGCGAAACAAAATTGATATGAAGAGCACTTACGACTTTAGTAACTTTTAAACTAGAAGTCATCGGAAGCTTTAAAAATCATGTGGTTCCATAACTAAATTGAATTAAATCATGTATTATTTCAAAATAAATTATTGGGTAGTATATTCACCATATAAATAATAATTTGGTGTATAACATTAAAACATGTCTCAATGAAGAGAAATTGCGACAAAACTCTTACCTTATATACGACTTCATTCGTAAGTGATATATACTCATATATAATAAGTTTATATTTATTATAATTCTATAAAATACTCATATTAATATATATAATATCATATATTATCCATTTAGGACCCTGGGACATCCTGAGAGGGGAGGGGTGAATCAGGGTGTCAACTTTTTCTTTTTAAACTGATGGATCTTGTTTCCACATTGGTAGAAACTAGTTTGACTTGTATGATGGAAATGAGAATAAATAAAACATTCACATTCAAAGGGATGACATAGAAATTTTTACTTAGTTCACCACTAAGGGCTACGTCCAATGAGCATACGCCGACAGGTTTTCAGTCGTACCAAATTCCACTATTCTTCACTCATTGTGGATTTCAAAGGTTCGGGCACAATCACTATGTCCCAGGCTCACTGCCTTTAAAAAGGTTCAGGGATAGATCACTACATCCCTCGGGTCACTCCCGTTGACTCCCCCTATCTCACTACCTTCGGTGAAGTCCCACTCAGTTTATAGACGTGAAGGTATCTTCATCATTGAAAAATAATGCATCCTCTATTATATGTAGATGCTATGTTGAAGTCCAACTCTCACCATTAAACTAATATCACTTTTCACCGAGGGTACCGGAAAATCTCCCATCTTTCGTGTAGCTTCAAAAAGATGGGTGTACTTCAACAACACCTGGCGCACTTCTCTAAGCCGGCGCGCAAGCTTTAAGGACGGCGTGCAAGTTATAACTGGCACGCAAGTCCACCTCCAACACTTGCGCGACTCAACCTTATTCAATACCAAACTTGCACGACCCACACCCTTTCTCGTCCAAACTGCCTTGGGTATGCAGAAAACAACTTTTTCACAACTTATACTTGTGCGACTGACAACCACTTGCGCGACCACTACACCTGCGCGATGGGAGCACTGAATTTCTCCAAGTCTCGAACTTCGTTGCAAATGAGGAGGGGTGGTCTACTATTTATAGGCAAAATGGACACCTTGCGCGGTGGCGCGCAAGCCTCCTCTTGGCGCGCAAGTTCCAGCGCACAACTCCAACCGCCCTAGCTTCTGTCATGCTACTCACTTGCATAACCAAACCAATACTTGCATGACCCTCTTTCCTTTGCCATATTTTGAATATCTAATCTTGAAAAACATATAGCGTTGCAACTTTCCAATCCTCCTACGCACCAGCGCGCAAGTCACTTGTGTGACACATGTCTGGAGTGCAATTCCCTTTACCAAAAAAAAATTTATTTCCCCTTTTGTCGAATTTAAGGTCCAAAAATTTGGCAAACACTGGAAAACGGTGCCACCTTCAATACTGTTATCTGCATGACCAGTATGAGTACTTTGGTAGCACACATTCTGAACTTCCTATGAGGATTGATAACAAACACAATCCATTCTCCAATTCATGAATATATGTACATGGTTCCAACAATCCAATTAAATCATTTCAACACCTTTTTATTAACAATTCCCTATTAATTCCATCATTTCAAGTGTTATTTTCTTTGTTTTTCATGTATGTCTTAGTTTAGTGGTTATGGTCCTTTCACATTGATCATGGTTACTCTATATTTGAAATTTTTATCATGATATAATTATCATATATAATAATTATATACATATTTATATCCATTCATATTAATTTTTGATGAAAAATGAATTTCGTCACTTCATGGAGATGGTAATCTGTATGTACACACAAGTGATGTTTCCAATTTTCAATAGATGGAAAAAAATAAAAATTAATGATAATTAAAATTTATATAATATTTATTATATCATAAATATCATATATTTCCATTAAATATATCATTTTTATCATCCAATTAAAGTGGAAATGATAAACAAAGTGCTTCGCTTCGTGGAGGTGGTATTCCACACGTACGCATGAGCGATGTTTTCATTTACTAATGGATTAGATGGTAAGAAGTTAGATAAGATATTATAATTAAAAAAGAATAATTATGTTATAAATATCATACATAAAAATTAAATCCATCTTTATAACCACCCATGAAATATGGTTATATAAAATGAATCGTATCGCTGCATGGAAGCGATGGTCCACACATACCCATGAGCAATACTTTTATTTTCCATTTGATGGAGAAGAGATGGTAAATGGTTGCTAAATAATCATAATAACATATTATTATATTGATGATACTTGATTAATCATGTTTTTATGTATTAAATTTTTTTATAGAATATGTAATAAGAATTAAAATTGATAGAGTTTGGTTAAGATTTATACCTCTTCTTTGAGAGGCCTCCTTTGTCGTAAGAGCCTTGAAAGATTTTTCATAAGAGAATAAAAGAATATCTAGGATGAATGGAAGTAATATATTAAGGTTTTAGAGTATCTATTTTTCTATATATAATGATAAAATGGTGTGAATAAGGAAGGTGTAGATGTGCCCTTTTATAAGTGAGGGGAGGGATACACATAGAATTTCTTGAAATATTTCAATTATATAAGGTCACTTTCATGGAAAAGTGGATCCAAATTTCTAGATATTAAAATTTAGAATAATATAAGGTCTAAATATCATCAAAAAATAATAATTTTATATATTTTTATGGAAATCCTACCCTTATCTATTGGTTTAATCCCCAGTAAACCTGTTTTAACCTTAACTATGCTAACAAATTTTTTCTATTTTCATTATTCACTATGACTAAAAATTAAGTTGAACCTATTAAATTATATTAATTATGATGATTAAAATTATGAAATTTATTTTTCTAGATTTTATTTTTATAATTGGTGGAATTTAATTTTAATTAAGTGAGCAAACTGGAATGAAAACTCGTTTTCAAAAAATAAATTTTTAAGCATAAAAAAATAATTTATTTCCACTAATTTCCTTGTAAGAAACATAAAATTAATATTAATATATATTATTTAATTAATAATATATAAATTTCATTAAAACCATTAATTAATATAGATTAATTTAATTTATTAAGATAAAAATACATTGTGTGCATAAAAAAAGTTTTTAGAAAAATGTGTTTTCATGCCCAAAAATTAACTTATACCAAAATAAATTATAATGAATATTCCTATATAATTAATTAAATTATTTATAATTGAATGATAATTATATTTATTAAATATAAAATTCAAAACATAATGGGACTTTTACTTTAAAATAAATGATAGGTTTTACAAAAATCGGTATTTTTCACTATTTACTAAAAAATAAAAGTTTTTAAGAAAATCCTATAAAATCACCCTAAGATAATATTGACATAATGATTTAAAAAATTATATTAATTTACTAAAATAAAAAAATTTATAAATGTTATAAATTAATTATAATTTTCATGAGAAAAAATATTATAAAAACCATTTTTAAAGAAAACATATTTTTGAAGTATAAAATGACTTTACTAAAAAGAGAGTAATTATTTATTATGAATTAATTAATTCACTTATATATATATATATTGCATAATGTGATTATTACTATTCATAATTACTACTTTAATGTCTAGATAATAACATTTTACTATATCGCGGTTCATGTAGACTCAGGGTTGTGTGTAAGGAAAGTTATCGAACACTTACAATTTAACAAAAAAATATGTTATAAATTTTTGGGGTGTTACAATATTATAGGAATTATAAATATAAATAGATCCTATAATATAACTATGGGATAATAAATTGTGCTATATGGTATATCTGACAAATGGTCTGGGTGTAATTCGGTATGACGGGTGTTAAAATTAGCTATAGTACCACCCCCATCAAATCACCTGGCTAAGCAACATTGCCTCTAGGATAGTTAGAGAATAATTTTCTCTTGGATGATGGTTATTAATTAAAATTTAAAAAAATATTAATAACATGAAATTTTATGTTATTGATATATATATTTAAAATAGTATACTCACAATAGGTACCAGAGTAGGAATGTCCATCTCTCTCATACGATGATTATTATGAGACATTATATTCCTTCATATCCATTAAATATTTTTCATTTACTACATTTGAAAATAAATAATCATTTAATTAGAAATTTTTAACTGATGTGTAATCCAAACAAGAAAGAAGAGATGATGTGATGTAACAATTGGGCCTTGTAGGCACTCTAGCTACCTCGTAGACACATGTTGTCCCTTCCATGGGTCCCACTCACATGCTTGAATGGTAATTATACTAATGAATTCCCCTATAGGTAAACACATACTCTTTCCAATGTTTTTTTCCTCACTCACACACCCTAAGAAACTTCCCAAGAGGTCACCCATTCTAATCACTACTCTAGGCCAAACCTCTTTAACTGTAGAGTTCTAATTCTTTCCAGGGTGATTTTTCCTCACTCGCGCACACCCTAGGAAAATTACTAGGAGGTAACCCATCCTGATGACTGCTCTATTCCAAACATCTTTAACTATAGAGTTTTAATCAAGTAGGATCTTGAAAAGAAACACACATCTTTTTGACATGGGTAGTAACATTTATCCTTTTAAAACTTTTTAATATTTTGGGGTATTACACATGACTTAATTAATGGGTTCTAATTGTCAAGTAAAATAAATTATATGTAGTGGCATAACATAATTATATCATATTTAGAAAGAATATCAAAATATGAAATACATGTCATAGAAAAATCAACAAATTCTAAATAGCATATTAAACATGGGTATGATATTGTTTTCTTATTCTATTTTCAATTTGATCTAATTAAATTTTGGATAGGTTATTTGGTTCAATTTGATCATTTTATTAGGCTATTTGTCCATTTTTTAGTTTATTTTATTTGGTTTATATTTTGAGTTAGGTCATTTTCCCATTTTTAGGTTAGGTCATTCGGCCAATTTTTTGGGTCAGGTCATTCATTTCACTATTTTTGTTTTTTCATTCTAATTAGTTTAATATGTTTTGATTCAATTCATATTTTTTATTATAATGTGATTGTTTCATTTTTTTGGTTTATTAGTTTGCAATACATTTCAATTAAATATTATAAAATTCAAATCAAATAAAATTTCAACCACATTATATTAAAATTTCACATGAAGGTAAAGTTGAATATAAGATATTTGAAACCAACATTAAAGTAATTTAACTAGTTTTTGTTTAGGTTATTAATTTCATTGTTTTTTTCATTCTAATTAGTTTAATATTTTTTGGTTCAATTCATCTCATTTTTTTTATTATTGTATTGTTTCAATTTTTTGGTATATCATGTTTTAATAGAGTTTAATTCGATATAAGAAAATTCAACTCAAAGAAAACTACAACTACTTTATATTGAAATTTCACATGAAGGTCAAGTTGGATACAAAATATTTAAAACTAAAATTAAATCAATTTGGTCATTTTTTGGGTTAAGTCGTTCATTTAATTGTTTTTTTTCATTCTAGTTAGCTTAATATGTTTTGGTATGATTCATCTTGATTTTTTTATAATTATATTGTTTCAATTTTTTTGTTTTTTAGGTTTTAATACAATTCAATTCAATATTATAAAATGAAACTCAAAGAAAACCGCATACGCTTTATATTGAAAATTCATTTGAAGTTAAAGTTAGATACCAAATATTTGAAACCAACATTAAAGAAATTTGAATAGTACCAACCTAAAAAACCCAAGTTGTGCTAAACCAAAATAACTAAGAACACGTATGTATGATTCTATATATCACCCACTATAACTTCAGGTTCACAACCAACTCTTAAAATTATACCATTTTTCCATTATAAGTAATAAATTGATTGAAAAAAATGGGGGGTAGTGATGGTGTCAATTTCATCCCCACCATCAACAGAAATATTTCTGGGGATTACTTAAATAATGACACTGAATTCAGGTCTTAGGTGATATTTCACATAAAAAATTGTTCCACCAATGATTCCAAAATATATGTCTCGTCAATAATAAGAATGTGAGTCATGTTAATAACTCTAAATCCACTATCATAAATAAATTTACCTTCTCTCATCATTTAATCAAACCAATTGCATTTCATCATAGTGACTAGACCATGAGAGTAATAATCCAATATTATTATTTTCTCAATTACTCCAAAATAAGATACATTTTCATAATGAAGCCTATAATCTGATGCATTGGCATAATATTCTATCATTATAGTTACCATAACACCATCACTTTGTGTTCTTATGTTCACTACTTGATTAGTGATAATAAATTTGCAATCATTGGTCACAATTTATTTGAATTCATGAACCAAATAATTATGACCAAAATCCAAATCTCTTATTTCTTCAAAGATAGATTCAATAGGTAAACTCAATACCTAAAATATGAATAAATATTAAAATTAAATGAATATTTGTTTTTTATGTTATTATAATAATACTTATACCTTCAACTCACTTCTATTGATCTGTTTTGATATGTTTCTTGAATATGCATCAAGAACCTTGACAGTATCTAGTGATTCTAGAAATTTATTTTTGTATGAATGTGTTGTCGCATAAGAAGCTTACATAACTTTCCATTTATTTTCACTGATACACAAAAGATGAAATTCTGATTTAATTCTTCAATCCACCAAATCACACCAAGATCATAAATCATCCTTTTTCATCCCCTTGAAATTTATAAGAATTGAGAGTAATATTTTACATATATTTTTTCAATGTTCATTACATATAAACAATGATGTAACAAATTGGTTTTCCAATAAGGAAACTCAAATAAGATATTTTTCTTATTTTTATTGTAATTAGATTCAGTGAATACATTTTTTTATTTCGATATTTCATCTGACCTTTCTTGAATGAACAACTAACATCTTTTAATTCATTAAGCACATCAATTTTGGACATATAGTGAGGTGTATTTTTGGTCTCAATGGTATTTCCAAACCATTAAAAAATATTCCTATATGAATGATCCATTGGAAATAATCATCGATATCCCATAAAAATAAAACTACAATGATATTTAATTATCCTATGTCATGTATTCTTCAGAAAAATAGGACAAGAAAGTTTTCCCTTTATGCTCTATCCAAAAAACAATTCATAAGTAGTAAAATCATTTACCGTCCACATAAGTGTAGTACGCATCTAAAATATATCTTTTGAGAAAGCATCATATGTGTGCACACCCACATTCTAAAGAATATTAGACTCTTTTATTAAAGGTTACAAGTATACATCTATATCATTTCTAGGATTAAAAGGTCTATATATGAGTATACTCATGAAATTTAATGGTTTGTTCATACTTATCCATGGAGGAAGGTTATAAATGTGTATGAAAATTGGACATGTTCTATGTGAAGTAATCATCATACCAAATAGATTAAAATCTTCACATGATAGAACCAATATAAATTTACACACCTGAGTTGAAACATCGGGATATATAACATCAAATTTCCACCATGCTAATCCATCTACAGGATGAAAAAAATCATAATTGTCCTTATTTCTCTCAGTATCATTATATCACATATTTTTTGATATTTCATTATACATGAAAATATTTTGGAGTCTGGAAATCAATGAAAAGTGAAACATTACTTTTTTGTCACATGATATGGTGTTCCATGAGTATTTAGATTCCATAAATATGTGCCACATTTTATACTATCATTTAGCCCAACAGTTTCCTTACAAAATAAGCTGTAATATTTTAGGCAAGCATTATTTTTTTTTAGAAAATCCAAGTTGGTAAATTAACTGCCATGACATATAATGTTTTTTGGTAATATCACCATCATCTAGAAGTAATTCCTTAAAAAATTTAAGAATATATATAATGGAAGTATTATAATTTCCATATGTGGTTTTCCAATGAAACAGTCATTAAAAATTACATCTTTTCATTTTAGCACATTTTTTATATACTAGATTCTTGGAAGCATCCTTTAATTATTTCACCCTCATAATATCATCATTTTCATTACATGCAAAGTGTTCTTGTATCATTTTATTCTTATATTACCATACTTTATTTCTCATTATGATGAGTAAATGGAAACTGATCATATAATAAATTCTATAATTCATTCTTCTCATTTAGATCATGAACATTTTGAGACTATATTTTCTCCCGAATATGATACTAGATATAATAGTTTGTTTGAAAACCAAATTTTTTTATATGGTAGCTAACTTCTTCACAACAAAACAAAGTCCTTCCAACACAACTATAACATGGGCAGTGTATAAGACCTATATCTGAATCATTGTTAAATGAAAAATCTAAAAAACTCTCTGACTTTTTTTGAAAATAAATTAAAATTCAAGTTATATCAATTATATTAAAATAATATTATATATATTGTATTAAAATAATTGAAATAATATTAAAATAAAATCCAAATTACATTTAAGGACGCGAAACTTGTTTACTTTATTTCAATCACTTTGAAAAACATTAAACTAATATTGAAATCAAACACCTTTTTAATCGAATTTCCATGGATTATGATTTTTGAAAGTATCATCCTAATATGGTGAGGCCGTTCTTGGGCTCTCACCTCGGCTTAGCTTCTTCCTATTCCTAGGGTTTCCCCTCTACCCGGTAGTGTTGGTTCTTCTGATTCATTTTCCTTTCTCTCTCTTGCTTGTTTTGGTTTCCTCTCCCTGACTCGATCTTCCTTTGGCTGCCATTTTGCACTCTGGCTTCGACCTCCATCATTCCTCTCTAGGTCGGATCTGGAAGGATAGACACACCGAGGATCTGGGATTGCGATTTGGCGAGTGAGTATCCTCTCGGCATCTCTTTTCTCCCTCTTCTAGGGTTTCAGCCCGCGTTTCTGTTTTAGGGTTTTATCTGCTCGCAGTTGTGATTTTTAGTTTTATTTTACTTTCCTTTTTAAGTTTTTTTCCTGGTTCTGATTAGGGTTTCATCCTCATTTATTCTTCCTCTCGGTTTTTTTTTGGATTGTTTTTTTGTTGGGGGTCTGTTGCAACAGATGGTGAAGTGACGATAGGATGCAACCTGGTCAGTCTCTTCCTCGATCTGACTTCTTTGATGGCTCTGTTTTTGAGGAACGTCTTCTTCCCATTGTTTCGGGATTTTGTCTCATGGCATTGGCGGGTTTCGTACCCGGTTGGAGTGAGAGGTGCGGTGGTGTTTTAGTTTTTGAATTTTGAAATTTGTAAGGTGAACTGTGTTTTTAGAGGGTATGTGTATGTTATTTTAGTGAATGTTCTATATGGTCCCACTTTTCCTTAAAGTGGATTCTTAATAAAAAAATTATTTAGAGGAAATGCATTTTTAATCACTCTCCGTTTTTTTCATAAATAATAAATTTAACATACATGAATACGTTATTGTAAAAAACAACATAGTTTATCATGAAAATTATAATTTAAGAAGGGAAATACCATTTTAAAATAATTCAAACTATATATTTATCACGTATATCCTTAATTTCGTAACTCAATCCCATGAGACAACAAAATACCATATATATATAACCATAATATTGAAATCCATTTCATCAATGACTAATAACTATACATAATACCACACAAAAATGTATATGTATAGAATAACTGACAAACTGGTTCATATGAGAATTATAATATAAAAGATAACAATGTATATCAAACACAAACCATGGTATATATAGTGATCTAAATATCATAAGTTACAAACCAAACATGGAATTATTTTAGGTTGATCAATAACTAGATTATATTAATAGTGAACTAAGTAAGTGTTTGGTATGGAATAGGTCATAACAAATTCTTACTCAAAAAAAACCCACACAAGGCATAAGGCATAACAAAAAACATATCTTTAGGAATATCAAAAAAAGGAAATTCTCCTTTATATAAATATGTTTTACATATATTTATATAATTTAATAAAGATGTTCATGTAAAAAAAATCCATCCATATCAAATTTTTCCTACACCACTCATTTTAAAAGAAATGAAAACTTATGAAAAAATATATAGATTTAATTTTAGATGAAAAGTGTGTTCTGGTAAATCTATTTTAAAGTTGAAAAGGAATACCTCAACAAAAATATTTTTGAGAAAAATTTTATTAAATGAAATTCCTTGTATAAATCAAATATGTATTCAACCATTTATGAAAACAAGACCAATATATATATTCAAATAATATATTAAATTTTAAATACAAACATGTTTAAGACTATAAATGAATAATTTCAATTATTAAAATAAAACATTAAAATAAATAATTTCATAACCCCCTAATACATTCACAAAACAAACAAAGTATAATAATAATTAATTATATATTTACCTCGTATGTCACACAAAATAATAAGTTTTTATTAGATTTATATAGAAGTAGCGTGTAACTAAATTAAAAAAATACATCACCTACACCCAGATTTATTATGAAATACTATAATAAATATAATCAAAAAGAAATATTGTTCAATGAATCAGGAAGAATCCAGACCTTAAAGAATCTAGGTTAGTGTTTTATACATAGGAAAAATGAAAATAATGCTTGGAATAAGAGATGATGGATTTATAACTCATCAATTCTATGTTCAAGAAGAACAGAATCAAAACACAACTTATGAGAGATTTTCAGGGGTGGGGAAGAACGACTCTTTTAGGTTTGAATAAGGATGTGAGTGAGATGGAGGGAGGGAAGACCATGCGAATGGGGTTTATTTTGAGGTATATTCCAAAAAAAAATTAAAAAAATGGTATAACTTGACTCTATACCAATGGTTTATATAAACCATTGGTATATCCTTATCTAAACCAATGGTTTCTATAAATTTGTGGTATAGCCTTAAATAGTTGGTATAGGGTGATCTAAACCAATGGTTTCTTTAAACTGTTAGTATATGTTTGTCGGTATAGATCACAATTATATTAGTGTGTGAATCTTATACAAAAGTTAGGGTTTTAGTAGATGATATTTCTCTTGAGGAGTAGAGATAAGTGAGAAGTATACATAGAGTACTTTTTATATAAACTACTATAAAAAAGTTTTGTTCTTTTTGTTTATATTATTGTTACACTTGTATTTATTATTTAAGTTTAGTTTTGAATTTTATTTATATTAACATTTTATACTAGAAAATTCACCCCCCCTATTTATATTCTTAGCTATCTTAACCTAAGAAAATATATTTTACACAAATTGGATAGTGATGACATGTACACAGCTACTGTTGAGAGTTACATGTCACGTACTCTAGATTGCATGTCATGTACTTGGTAGTTCTTTGTATTATTCATATTTTATTTCTTAAGTGTCAGATTTAGGCCAATAAATAGTCTATTTCAAGTGTTTTTTCCATGTAGAATTCAATGGTGGATATATCTTCATCATTTGAGATTTTTTTTGAGTCATGTTTGAAGGATAATATTCCTTAGCTTTGTGAAGATGGTGAAGGGAGTAGTAGAAGTGGTTGGAGTAGACACGGGGTTAGTAACCCCCTAGAAGCATACTAATTACAAGGCATGGATCCTATATATAATTATTATAGTAGTTAACCCACTAGTGATGGGATGTAGTTCCTCCACTTATGGATTTGGTAACCCCCTTGGTCTAAACACATTTTATATAATGAGGTGTGGGTCCTACATAGGGGTTGGTACCCCCTCGGCTGATACACACTCTTTAGCAAGGTGTGTTTCCCCCACTACTATTATAAAGAGACTGTGTGGAGGTGATGGAATTTAGGTAGTGGTTCAGTGATCTAGGAAGTTTAATTTCCTTTCATTGTATAACTTTTTTGATGTTGATCCATGGAGATTGATATCTTTCCCAGCCTTGATTGACCTGTTCTCACATAGAATATTTGGGTTGAATCTATTGAGTTGAATTATAATCCTATTTCAATTTTCTATTACCAAGGTGTCTTACTGGGTATATTACACTCACCCCCATATAGGCCCTATGCGCACATGTGTTGTGTTTATGGAGATGATTCATAGTTTAGTGGAGACTTCAGTGGATGTGGTGATCGTGGTGTTGGAGTATAAAGGAGCTCAATGCTAGCCATTGATGGTACTATTTTTGTTAGTGTTGGTGAGATGAGAAGTATTTATATCCCAATTGTTCGAGGTTGGTCTTTACCATGGGATTTAGGGCCTTTTACTTTTCCCTTGTTTATTGGAATTTATATTTATTAATAAATTGGGATATTTTTCATGATTCACATCCATCTTATACTGTAATTAGTTATATACATGGTTTCATTGTTATATATATTATTCCAAAGGCATGTGGTTATATGTGGGTTTATAAAATAAGACCTCTCATATGTGTGATATGCCTTCTTGGTGCTTGTCGTCGACCCCTAGCCTATTAGATGTGGGCTTGGGGTAATACACTCGGCTCACTACTAGCCCTGGCGGGGTCCTGATGGGTTGAAGCATGTCATAATCACATCATAGCAGTTCGAGTCTTAGGTATGGGGTTTTGAGTTATTAGTCTTTCAGACATTGGTTTGGGACATTTATGGAAAAGAGTTAGGGGTCTTGAGTTCAGTTAATCGGCCATGGAACTCAATGATTTGTGTGGTCGATCGATGTATCCCTTTATTGTGACTTTGATAACTTGTCAATCTAATTAGTACTCTAAGGATTAAATTGTAGGTTTTAAATGGTAAAGTACATGAATCATGTAGCAGGAAGTGTTATGAATGCGGCGGAAAGGGTCACCTGACACGTGACTGTCCGACTCCTTGTACAGTTGATCCGCAGGCTTTGGAGGAGCCACCGAGGCAGAAGCAGCGGCGGGTGCTTGAGCAACAGCCGAGCAGTGGACAAGGAATTAGAGCTCCAGGAGTAGGTGGACAGGAGAGGAACTAGTGGATACGTCCCTTGTACTTCTAGTTCCATGTTGTTGTTGTATTCGTGTCTTTGTTCTATGAGCTGCAATAATAAAAAGACACTTATCTTTGTGATGTTTGATTTCCTGTCCTTTTTGTTTGGTTGATACTGAGTGGCCCTGGTTAAGACTGTTGACTTGACCCTCACTTTCGAGATTTCTACTGGAGGAGACCCAGTGACCTCACACTGATGCCGATAGTGTGACTCGACCCTTGGAGGCAAGATTAACAGTTGGATCTCTTGGTAGTTACGTCGAGGCCTTACGACGTCATCCATGGCATGAATGCATCCTTCATGGCAGGATTGACTGTATTAGGCAATGAGCGTGGTTCATCCAAGGGATGAGATCGAGTTTCTCTTTTTGGAAAAGGAGAAATTTTCGCAGCTCTTCTAGGTCATAGGAAAAGAAGGTGCAGATCATCCAGGAGTGGATGAAGACTGCACAGTGTAGTAAGAAACAGGAAACCGGCGCCAGTCTTAGGGACTCGGGCGTGTTAAATGTTTCAAGAAGAGGAAGCTTTAAGGAGAGATGAGTCTGCAAAGAAGCAGACGTGGAGGCAGAGCTAGGAGAGCAGCATGAGGTGGTGTACATCTTAACATGCTACAACCACCCGCCTTAGTTGTCCCCGCCAGGCTCAGGTAGCTGGGGGCAGGGGAAGAGGGTAGCTGCGTGCGGTCAGGGAGAGTGACCCGATGACTCTAAGAATGATTCGAGGGACAGTCTGTGTCCACTACTAGTTGTTGTAGTAACGGACGTCGATATTAATCATTACTTGCTTTCACAAATCTTTTTGCAGACCTAGAGTTTCCGGTAAGATGTGGACTTGACCCTCACGTCTTGAGATACCTTGGGAGAAGACTCGATAATCACACTTATGCCGACAGTGTGATCAGACCCTCGAGGCGAGAGTTTCGGTTGGAATCTCTTGGTGGCAGCGTCGAGGCCTTACGACGTTGGTTTGAGTATGGACTAGGAAAACACAGTTCAGAAACAAATTGACGGTATTAGGAAAAAAGGTTGTGGTTAAACTACGACATTGGAATGGGTTTTCCTTGGTCGGCGAAAAAGGAAACCCCAGGCAGCACAAGGTAACTCATGCACAGGAGGGTGTGACCGATCACTCTTGAGTCGGTCAACCTTACCCTCGTGGCAACAGTCGTTTTAAGTTTCAATTCTAACAGGAATTGGAGACCTCTAGAGTTCGAGGATGACGATCACATCCTTATATGGGTCTCACCTCGACGAGGTTTACAGAGATGTGGCCAAGGCGGCAAGTTATCTTTGAGTTTCATCGGACCTTCTTAGGTCCTCATCTGGGTAGGCGGGGTGGTTTACTGCTTGACCCATCCACCTCAGTTGCACCAGGTGCATGACGACTTCCACGTATCTCAACTGAGGAGATATGTGCGTGATCCTTCACATATCATCGACCATGGGAAGCTGGACGATGGCAATGGGGTTACTTTTTCAGAGGTTCTAGTGGGGATCAAGGATCGACAGGAGCGGATCCTATGAGGAAGGTTGATTCCTCGGGTGCGCTTTCACGGGAAGTACGAGAGTCTCCAGGTAATCACATGGGAGCGGAAGGCTCAGATGCATGCTCAATACCTCTTTTGTGACCCTAGTTTTTGTTGAAGCTTTACGGGGACGTAAAGCCCTGAGGTGGGAGTAATGTAAAGACCCGAAAATTTCAAGAAATTTTTTTTTTCTTAATTTTCTTTGGAATTTTACAAGAATGCAGTTTCTGACGGCGCCTGATACCGAGGCCCGGTGTTCCCAGAATCATTTTCCGAAGTTTAGCTCGGGTACGTTCAGTGAACGAACGAGCGGGTTTTTCTAACTTTTAAACAGGTGCTTGGAATTTAAATCTTAGGGCACCGATGAAATCGCAGCGCCGGTATTTGCTTAGAAATGCCTTTTCCGGAGTTGCGTTTGCTCAGATGTGGTTTTTAATTTTTGGGGTTAAGTTAAGAAATAAAATAAAGTGGTGCGATAACTTTATTTTATTTCACTTAAAGCCACTTAAAAGCCACTTAAGCTAAGTTAAGTGGATAGGGTGGAACCCAAAATATCCTACCCACTTGGTAGGATATTTGTGAGGTGGGGCTCGCACGAGCCCCACCGTTTCTTTTCCTCTAAGTAATGCACCCGCAACCCCCCTCTTTAATGAAAGTCAACCGTGCATTTTTCTGGTTAAGAAACGCCTCATTAATTGGGCAGTTAAATCGTTACAATTAATTCATTGGATTAATTGTTCATTTCTTTTCTTTTGAATTTCAAACGTGTCATGTGTGTTAATAAAATAAGATAACACTTATTTTATTTCTGTTGGAACTTGTGGCATGGAGTGGATTTGGAGGAAAACGTTCTTCTTCGACGAAGAACGTGAAGAACGCGAAGAACGCTCTGACCTCCGACGAAGAATGCCAAACCCTCGGAGATCGATGACGCGACGCCGTGTACCGCGACGTCAACGACGCTTCTTCCGCAACGCTCCTTCCACGACGTTTCTTCCGCGACGATCCTTCTCTTCCGCGAAGAACTCGCGTTTGACGACTACGCTCTAGGTAGGGGAATTTATTTTGGTGTTCTCTTATCTTTTGAGAAAAGAACGACAAGCGCGGACCAACCAATTCCAGGTTGATCCGCGGATCGTTCGTTCATGCGGATTGATGTTGAGGATTATTATTTAATTTGTTCATGATTATTAACTTGACAATCTTCGTGAAATATGACCATTTTCTATCAATTAACGAGAGGGGGCCGGACCGCACAAACACAGCCGACCCTCCTCCTTATCCATGTGGGTTTCTTTTGTGGATTGAAACGGGAATGGCGCGGTGTCATCGCACCACGCGGAAACGTGCGGCAAGGAATGCGCGGCGCCGTCGCGCCGCGTCGGAGAAACCCAAAGACATCCGCGGACGGAGTCGGGCCACGGAGAAGGGGCGCGGCGCCATCGCGTCGTGCCAGAGAACCACGAAGACGGAGTGTTTTGTTAATTGACGTGTGGATTGACGGGCGACGACAAACAAAGCCGCACAGGCATTGTGGGATCTTTGCAGCGAAGGTCGGATCCTGGGGTGACCTCTGGCGAAGACCACAGGCTAATCGGACCACCGGAGCGCATCCGGTGGTCCGCGGAAGCCCTTGCCGGTGCGCCACGCCGGTGCGGCGGCGCCGACGGTCGGGGGCGGCGGCACCCGGAGCGCCGCCGGAAGAATTCTCCACGGCTAGAGCCGCGGCGGCGGAGCGCGGTCCCGAGACCGCGCTGGACCAGAGGGGAGTGGCGGGACGCGGCCGGCTGCCGCGTCCGCTGGCACGAGCGGCCCCAACTGCGGGGCCGCGGCTCTTCATGCGGGGGCAGTGCCCCCCGCACGGTTCGGTCGTTCAGCCGAACCCCCGGCCGAGCCGGGCCGGCTTGGGCAGACCGGGTCGAGCCGTGCCCAGCCGGGCCGGACCGCACCGGCCGGGCTGGACCCGCACCTGGGTCGGGTCGACCCGGTTCGGCCGACTGAGGGGGTCTCGGGCCGGGTCGGTCCGGGCCCGAAACCCCCGTTTTCAGACCCCTCACGGTCTTTTGCCCATATCTTGAGTTTTAGACCTCCGATCGACTCACCGTCAGCGGCGATGCGATCCTTGGATCAAGACGGTCGTTTTATTATATCGCACTCAAAGTTTTGGAACACTTTGGGTTCGGCCGGGTTGGTTCGGATACGAAACCAACCGGGCCCTCGGAGCGGAAACGCTCATATCTTGAGCTCTGGACGTCCGATTGACGTGCCGTTGACTTTAATGAATTTTTCTAAGTGAGACGGGTGTTTTGGCTTACTCCGCTTGAGGTTTGGATGTCTTCGGAGTGCGGTCGGGTTGGTTCGCTCACGAAACCAACCGGGCCCCTGAAACGAAAAAGTCAATAACTCACAGACCGGGCGTCTGATTGACGCGTCGTCTGTCTCGTTGAATTCCTCTAAGTGAGACGGATCTATTGTCTTACTCCGCTCGAGGTTTGGATGCCATCGGAGTACGGTCGGGTTGGTTCGCTCACGAAACCAACCGGGCCCCTGGAACGAAAAAGCCAATAACTCACAGACCGGGCGTCCGATTGACGCACCGTCTATCTCGTTAAATTCCTCTTGAGGAGACGGAACTTTTGGCATACTTCGCCCGAGGTTTGGATGCAGTTGGAGTATGGCCGAGTTGGATTGTACCCAAAATCCAATCGGGCCCCTGGAACGGAAAAGCTGATATCTTTCAGACCGGACGTCCGTTTGACAAACTGTTAGCGGCGTTGGTGATCACGTTGAGAAACGGTCCCTTTGAGTATACCCTATGAGAGTTCGGGGTACAGTTGAGATACGGCCGGGTTGGTTCTCTCACGAAACCAACCGAGCCCCTGGGATGAAAAGGCTAATAACACACATACCGGGCGTCTGATTGACGCGCCGTCTGTTGCGTTGAGACCCCTATAACGAGGCGGTCCTTTGAGATACTTCTTCGTGGGACTTTGATATACTTGGAGTATCGACCTGTAGTTCGTGGAGCGGACCCTCCCAGAGACGAGCGTGCGGAGTACGGAGACCGTGTAGTCGACTGAGACTTGATGACTGCTTGACCGACTCGACTTGGAGTGAGTCTACTAGCCCAGTGGACGGATCACTACTTTGTGTGGTGCAGACCCATGGCAGAAGGAGCACTACCTGTGTGACAGTGCAGACCCGCGGTACTCGTCCGGAGAGTACCTCTGCAGGCTACTAGGGGGTGTGCACTACTGTGTTTGGGTGGCATACCCCGGCGGGAAGCACTACTGTGTTTGGGTGGTTGGCCCGCGGTACTCGACAGGAGGAGTACCTCAGCAGTCTTAGGTTAGTGAGAAGTACCTAGGAGTCATGACAGGACCACTGTACACTCCAGAGACGGGGCTCTTCAGTAGTTACGGTTTCGATAATAAAAATCCTGGTTTGAGCTGATTCTATGACCTTTGTGTTTCCTCATGATTGAGATTGGTTACTTGATAACTTAGATATATGTATGGGCATATACCTGGGTAGTGGTTATCCATTGATTTCATAATCCTTGTGTTTCCTCATGATTGAGATGGGTTACTTGATAACTTAGGTATATGTATGGGCATATACCTAAGTAGATGTTATCTGTTGAGATCTTCTTTGTGGTTATCCTTGTTAGTATTAGTGAGACCTTGAGGGTCTCGGGGTCCCTACTGAGTATCGTTATACTCACCCCTGCACGGGCTATGCCCGCACCTCGTTGTGTTGGTTGCAGACGACGGGCAGTGCTGACGGAGGCCGAGTGTTCGAGGACTGGACGGTACCCGAAGGTGGACTACACGACGAGTCAGTACCCGGAGGTGGACTACATGACCAGTCAGTATCCGGAGGCGGAATTCACGGCAAGACGACACTCGGAGGAGGTTGACGTGCGAGAGTTTTGTGGGGGAAATCTGTACCTACCCTTCAGGTAGGACCCGTGGTGGACGATCCAGGAGCTGCGCCATCTGTACCTACCCTTCAGGTAGGATTCGAGGAGGACGACCCAGAAGATGCTTCCATTCTTCCAGCTGTTGTATTTTTCTGTTGTACTTTGTTCAGTTGTAGTTGTACTTTCAGTTGGGTTTGTATTCTGGCCCATTTAGCTTTCAGCACTTCTCTTTGTACTTAGTGTTTTTCTTCCGCTTGTACTCTGTGGTGTTTTGTTTACTTTTATAAAGGAAATTCCTTCCCATTTATCAGGATTTATGCCTTTGGTGCTAGTCACCAGCCACTGGCATATAGAAGGTAGGCTTGGGGTAGTCACGGCACGGGCCCCGAGGACGGGTCGTGACAATTGGTATCAGAGGAGTCGGTTCTACCGCAGAACTTATGACTCTAATATTTTCTTTCTGTGAAGCAATAGTGTTAAGGGTACCGAGTGTGGTCTTCAGTTCAGGGTGTCCAGTGTTGGTGCGGTCGGCCGACGTATCCATACACCAGGACCCTGACAACTGAATTTCGACTTTGTGCATGAAAACACTGATTGCATGTGTGTTTCCAGAAGTTTTATTTAAATATCATCTCAAACCAGGTCAGCTCACCAAGTATAATCGTTTGACCGTGTCATGTTGTTTCTTTTAGGATACCTTTTCTCGGACGACCAGCTAGATCCCAGAGGGATGTGCGTACTGAAAGCCTGTCAAGGGACGAGACTTCAGTACATGGCCCTCTTGCAGTTGAGGCACCAGCGGAGGCACCAGCAGTACTACCATACATTGGGCCACCGATGCCACCAGCCCCAGCAGTAGGCGATGCACGCCACTTGAGCACGCTGCACGAGTTACAGCGCCAAAGGCCACCCAGGTTCTGGGGAGAGACGGACCCGCAGGCGGCTAAGGATTGGCTGGGGCAGTTGTGAGAGTCTTCAGACTAGTGGGGACGCCTGTAGACTTCATGGTGATCTTTGCTGCTAGCCTTCTTAAGGTTTCAGCAGGCAGGTGGTCGACCCACTTGTTCCAGTTTTGCGACGGGATGACCTTCACATGGGAAGACTTCGAGACCTTCTTCAGGGTGGAGTTTGTGTCAGTAGCTCTACACCCCGAGCGTGTTCAGGAGTTGCTGCCTTTGCCGCGTGTTTTTCGATCAGTAGCCGAGTCATCTGTGGGCAGTAGACAGATGATGCAGAGGTCCAAGAGGGCCAGAGCCAGCCGTACGAGGAGCAGAAAGTGTTATGAATGCGGCAGAAAGGGTCACCTGGCACGTGACTGTCCGACTCCTCGTACAGTTGATCCGCAGGCTTTGGAGGAGCCACAGAGGCAGAAGCAGCGGCGGGTGCTTGAGAAATAACCAAGCAGTGGACAAGGAAGTAGAGCTCTGAGAGCAGGTGGACAGGAGAGGAACTAGTGGATACATCCCTTGTACTTCTAGTTACATGTTGTTGTTGTATTCGTGTCTTTGTTCTATGAGCTGCAATAATAAAAAGACACTTATCTTTGTGATGTTTTCTTTCCTGTCCTTTTTGTTTGGTTGATACTGAGTGGTCCTGGTTAAGACTATTGACTTGACCCTCACTTTTAATATTTCTACTGGAGGAGACCCAGTGACCTCACACTGATGCCGACAGTGTGACTCGACCCTTGGAGGCAAGAGTGACAGTTGGATCTCTTGGTAGTTACGTCGAGGCCTTACGACATCATCCATGGCATGAATGCATCCTTCATGTTAGGATTGACTATATTAGGCAATGAGCGTGGTTCATCCAGGGGATGAGACCGAGTTTCTATTTTCGGCAAAGGAGAAATTTTAGCAGCTCTTCCAGGTCATAGGCAAAGAAGGTGCAGATCATCCAGGAGCGGATGAAGACTGCACAGTGCAGTAAGAAATAGGAAACTGGCACCAGTCTTAGGGACTCGGGCATGTTAAATGTTTCATGAAGAGGAAGCTTTAAGGAGAGATGATTATGTGAAGCAGAAGACGTGGAGCCAGAGCTAGGAGAGCAACATGAGGTGGTGTACATCTTAACATGCTACAACCACCCGCCTTAGTTGTCCCTGCCAGGCTCAGGTAGCTGGGGGGCAGGGGAAGAGGGTAGCTGCGTGCGGTCAGGGAGAGTGACCCGATGGCTCTAAGAATGATTTGATGGACAGTCTGTGTCCACTACTAGCTGCTGTAGTAACGGACTTCGTTATGAATCATTCCTTGCTTTCACAAATCTTGTTCCAGACCTAGAGTTTCCGGTAAGCCGTGGACTTGACCCTCACGTCTGGAGATACCTTGGGAGAAGACTCGATAATCACACTTACGCCGACAGTGTGATCAGACCCTCAAGGCGAGAGTTTCGTTGGAATATCTTGGTGGTAGAATCGAGGCCTTACAACGTTGGTTTGAGTATGGACTGTGCAAACACAGCTCATACACAAATTGACGGTATTAGGCAAAAAGGTTGTGGTTAAACTACGACGTCGGAATGGGTTTTCCTTGGTCGGCGAAAAAGGAAACCCCAAGCAGCACAGGGTAACTCATGCACAGGAGGGTGCGACCGATCACTCTTGAGTCGGTCAACCTTACCCTCATGGAAACAGTCGTTTTAAGTTTCAGTTATAACAGGAATTGGATACCTCTAGAGTTCAAGGATTAAGATCACGTCCTTATACGGGTCTCACCTCGACGAGGTTTACGGAGATGTGGCCAAGGCGGCAAGTTATCTCTGAGGTTTAGCGGACCTTCTTAGGTCCTCAGCTGGGTAGGCGGGGTGGTTTACTGCTTGACCCATCCACCTCAGTTGCACCAGGTTCACGACGACTTCCACGTATCTCAACTGAGGAGATACTTGCGTGATACTTCACATATCATCGACCATGGGGAGCTGGACGATGACAATGGGGTTACTTTTTCAGAGGTTCCAGTGGGGATCAAGGATCGACAGGAGCGGATCCTATGAGGATGGTTGATTCCTCAGGTGCGCTTTCACTGGTAGTATGAGAGTCTCTAGGTAAGCACATGGGAGCGGAAGGCTCAGATGCGTGCTCAATACCACTTTTGTGACCCTAGTTTGTGTTGAAGATTTACGGGGACGTAAAGCCCTGAGGTGGGAGTAATGTAAAGTCCCAGAAATTTCAAGGATTTTTTTTTTAATTTTCTTTGGAATTTTACAAGAATGAGGTTTCTGACGGTGCCTGATTCTGAGGCCCGGTGTGCCCGAAATAATTTTCCGAAGTTTATCTTGGGTACGTTCAGTGAACGAACGAGCGAGTTTTTCTAACTTTTAAACCGGTGCTCGGAATTGAAATCTGAGGGCACCAATGAAATTGCAGCGCCAATATTTGCTTAGAAATGCCTTTTCCGGAGTTGCGTTTACTCGGGTGTGGTTTTTAATTTTTGGGGTTAAGTTAAGAAATAAAATAAAGTGGCGAGACAACTTTATTTTATTTCACTTAAAGCCACTTAAAAGCCACTTAAGCTAAGTTAAGTGGATAGGGTGGAACCCAAAATATCCTACCCACTTGGTAGGATATTTGTGAGGTGGGGCCCGCATGAGCCCCACCGTTTCTTTTCCTCTAAGTAACGCACCCGCAACCCCCCTCTTTAATAAAAGTCAACCGTGCGTTTTTCTGGTTAAGAAACGCCTCATTAATTGGGCAGTTAAATCGTTACAATTAATTCATTGGATTAATTGTTCGTTTCTTTTCTTTTGAATTTGAAACGTGTCATGTGCATTAATAAAATAAGATAACTCTTATTTTATTTCTGTTGGAACTTGTGGCGTGGAGAGGATTTGGAGGAAAGTGTTCTTCTTCGACGAAGAACGTGAAGAACGCGAAGAACGCGAAGAACGCTCCGACCTCCGACGAAGAACGCCAAACCCTCAGAGATCGACGACGCAACGTCGTGTACCACGACGTCAACGACGCTTCTTTCGCAACGCTCCTTCAGTGACGTTTCTTCTGCGATGATCCTTCTCTTCCGCGACGAACTCGCGTTTGACGACAACGCTTGAGGTAGGGGAATTTATTTTGGTGTTCTCTTATCTTTTGAGAAAAGAACGACGATCGCGGACCAACCAATTCCAGGTTGATCCGCGGATCGTTCGTTCATGCGGATTGATGTTGATGATTATTATTTAATTTGTTCGTGATTATTACCTTGACTATCTTCGTGAAATATGACCATTTACTATCAATTAACGAGAGGGGGTCGGACCGCACAAACACGGCCGACCCTCCTCCTTATCCATGTGGGTTTCTTTTGTGGATTGAAACGGGAATGGCGCGGTGCCGTCGCACCGCGCGGAAACGTGTGGCAAGGAATGCGCGGCGTCGTCGCGCCGCGTCGGAGAAACCCGAAGACATCCGCGGACGGAGTCAGGCCACGGTGAAGGGGCGCGGCGCCATCGCGTCGCGCCGGAGAACCACGAAGACGGAACATTTTGTTAATTGACGTGCGGATTGACGGGTGATGACAAACGAAGCCGCACGGGCGTTGTGGGATCTTTGCAGCGAAGGTTGGATCCCGGGGTGACCTCTGGCGAAGACCGCAGGCGAATCGGACCACCGGAGCGCGTCTGGTGGTCTGCGGAAGCCCCTACCGGCGCGCCACACCGGTGCGGCGGCGCCGGAGGTCGGGGGCGGCGGCGCCCGGAGCGCCGCCGGAAGATTCCGCCGTGGCGGCGGAGCGCGGCCCCGCGACCGTGCGGGAACGGAGGGGAGCGGCGGGATGCAGCCGGCTGCCGCGTCCGCTGGCATGGGCGGCCCCAACCGCGGGGCCGCGACTCTTCACGCGGGGGCAGCGCCCCCCGCACGGTTCGGCCGTTCGTCCGAACCCCCGGCCGAGCCGGGCCGGCTTGGGCAGACTGGGCCGGGCTGCGCCCAGCCGGGCCGACCCAGGGGGTCTCGAGCCGGGTCGGTCCGGGCCCGAAACCCCCGTTTTCAGACCCCTCACGTTCTTTAGCCCATATCTTGAGCTGTAGACCTCCGATCGACGCACCGTCAGCGGCGATGCGATACTTGGATCAAGACAGTCGTTTAGGTATATCGCACTCAAAGTTTCGGAACACTTTGGGTTCGGCCGGGTTGGTTCGGATACGAAACCAACCGGGCCCTCGGAGCGAAAACGCTCATATCTTGAGCTCCGGACGTCTGATTGACGTGTCATCGACTTTGATGAATTCCTCTAAGTGAGATGGATGTTTTGGCTTACTCCGATCGAGGTTTGGATGTCGTCGGAGTGCGGTCGGGTTGGTTCGCTCACGAAACCAACCGGGCCCCTGAAACGAAAACGCCAATAACTCACAGATCGGGCGTCCGATTGACGCGTCGTCTGTCTCGTTGAATTGCTCTAAGTGAGACGGATCTTTTGGCTTACTCTGCTCGAGGTTTGGATGCCATCGGAGTACGGTCGGGTTGGTTCACTCACGAAACCAACCGGGCCCCTGGAACGAAAAAGCCAATAACTCACAGACCGGGCATCTGATTGACGCACCGTCTGTCTCTTTAAATTCCTCTTGAGGAGACAGAACTTTTGGAATACTTCGCATGAGGTTTGGATGCAGTTGGAGTATGGCCGAGTTGGATTGTACCCGAAATCCAACCGGGCCCCTGGAACGGAAAAGCTGATAACTTTCAGATCGGACGTCTGTTTGACGAACCGTCAGCGGCGTTGGTGATCACGTTGAGAAACGGTCCCTTTGAGTATACCCTATGAGATTTTGGGGTACAGTTGAGATATGGCCGGGTTGGTTCACTCACGAAACCAACCGGGCCCCTGGGACGAAAAGGCTAATAACACACAGATCGGGCGTCCGATTGACGCGCCATCTGTTGCGTTGAGACCTCTATGATGAGGCGGTCCTTTGAGATATTTCTTTGTGGGACTTTGAGATACATGGAGTATCGACCTGTAGCTCGTGGAGCAGACCCTCCCATAGACGAGCGTGCAGAGTACGGAGACCGTGTAGCCGACTGAGACCTGACGACTGCTTGACAGACTTGACTTGGAGTGAGTCGACTATCCCAGTGGACGGAGCAATACTTTTTGAGGTGTAGACCCATGGCGGATGGAGCACTACCTGTGTGACAGTGCAGACCCGTGATACTCATCCGGAGAGTACCTCTGCAGGCTACTAGGGGGTGTGCACTACTGTGTTTGGGTGGAATACCCCGGCGGGAATTACTACTGTGTTTGGGTGGCTGGCCCGCGGTACTCGACAGGAGTACATCAGCAGTCTTAGGTTAGTGAGTAGTACCTTGGAGTCGTGACAGGACCACTGTACACTCCAAAGACGGGGCTCTTCAGCAGTTACAGTTTCGATAATAAAAATCCTGGTTTGAGCTGAGTCTATGACCTTTGTGTTTCCTTATGATTGAGATGGGTTACTTGATAACTTAGGTATATGTATGGTCATATACCTGGGTAGTGGTTATCCTTTAATTTCATAATCCTTGTGTTTCCTCATGATTGAGATGGGTTACTTGATAACTTAGGTATATGTATGGGCATATACCTAAGTAAAGGTTATCTGTTGAGATCTTCTTTGTAGTTATCCTTGTTGGTTTTAGTGAGACCTTGAGGGTTTAGGGGTCCCTACTAAGTATCATTATACTCACCCCTTCACGGGCTATGCCCGCACCTCGTTGTGTTGGTTGCAGACGACGGGCAGTGCTGACGGAGGCCGATTGTTCGAGGACTGGACGGTACCCGGAGGTGGACTACATGATGAGTCAGTACCCGGAGGTGGACTACACGACCAGTCAGTATCTGGAGGCGGACTTCACGGCGAGACGACACTCAGAGGAGTTTGACGGGCAAGAGCGTTGTGGAGGCTATCTGTACCTACCCTTCAGGTAGGACCCGTGGTGGATGATCCAGGAGCTGTGCCATCTGTACCTACCCTTCAGGTAGGATCTGAGGAGGACGACCCAGGAGCTGCTTCCATTCTTCCAGCTATTGTCTTTTTCTGTTGTACTTTGTTCAGTTGTAGTTGTACTTTCAGTTGGGTTTGTATTCTGGCTCATTTACCTTTCAGCACTTCTCTTTGTACTTAGTGTTTTGCTTCTGCTTGTACTCTGTGGTGTTTTGTTTACTTTTATAAAGGCAATTCCTTCCCAGTTATCGGGATTTACGCCTTTGGTGCTAGTCGCCAGCCCCTGGCCTATGGAAGACGGGCTTGGGGTAGTCACGGCACGGGCCCCGAGGACGGGTCGTGACACTAATACTTTTTCATCTTTCTACAATAATATTTCTCACAATGACTCATTTTTCTACAATAACAGCATTGGTCTCTTGAGACACCATGGCCGATGTTGGATCCCTAGAAATCCCTTCCATTTTTGTTGGTTCTATCCTCTATCTTTCATCATGGTGGTTGGTGGAATTAGTTTATCGACCTAGAGTCATTGAAGTATCCCTCTCCCATCTGTTTCTCCTTCATCCATATGGTCCACTCCTCCTCGGTGAGGAGCAGCTTCCCTCTATAATTGGTAGTGGTTTCCAACTCAAAATATTCCTCTGTTTCTTTTATTTTTTATGTTACCTTCCCCACAGAGATCATTGAGATGTTAATAATTGTATCAATTAAAAGATAAATTTAATAAAATATGGAGGGGATGACGTGTAGGTACTTCTCAATGACCTTTTATTGAGGCTCTGAATCACCAAATATTGTGAGCTCGTTGACCGACCTAATGAGCTGCATTGTGAAGTCATCCACAGATTCACTATAGTGAAAAGAAATTCCTTCATATTTATTATAGATACTATATGAATTGAACTTATGCACTCAATAAATATTGATATACATGGTTTTTACAGTGTCTCGTGCTTCCTTGGTTATTTCCCTGATAGCGAGTATGAAGATCATATCTGGTGGGATAATGCATAGGATAGCCTCTAATGCCATCCGGACTTCCTAGAGGTCGTCATCGCTAGTGTTGATGACATACCAGAGTTTTCTTGCCCAGAGAATGAATTTCATTATCAATTCCTACTCATTATAGTTAGTATTTATAAACATTGGATACACCTTTGATCCCCCGACCTCCTTTACCACCCATTGTACCACCATAGGGCCATTGTCACCATCAATGATGGATATTTGATGTGACGATAATTTCTGTAAGTTTTGAGTCAAAAATTTCTAGGAGTTTGCATCACAAATCAAGTCAACCAACCTCTAATACCAAATGTTAGAGATTCATGATAGGTCAACACCCATGAACACATACAAATTCCAAGAAGGAAAAAAATATAAAACACAAGTGATGTTTCATGTATCATACAAAAGGGGCCTTTAACAGTGCTAGAATAGGCCTTTATTAGTGCTAAAAAAGCGCCGATAATCAGAGCATGGTTAAAATCCTAAAGCTTTTATCATCACTCTTTTAAAACCAATAAAGGAAATGTTATTAAATGGGGTAAAATTATGTTTTTTCATACATCCATGATCCTGACCCCTTTATCAGTTCCTCCACAACACTTTTTATAGATCTCCCCTCACCTTTATCATCACTTTTCACCCCACCACCCCTTTTATTAGGGCGTTGAAAATGTCCAGCCTCGTGCACGTCCGCCTGGATTCGAACCATAAACCTCTCCTTTGAAGATGGAATGCCTTTACCACTACACCATGTTGTTTTATTCTCTCTTTAATGGTATTTCTATTTATTTATATATATATACACATATATATTTACATATATATTTTTTATTTATGTATTTATATAATTATTTTTAAATACATTTAAACAATATATATGTGTGTGTGATATATATACTTATATTTATTTAAATATATTATATATTATATTCATTTGAATATACTAGAATATAATATAAATATATATCTGTTTATTAATACATACATATATGTATATATAAACATTATAAATATCTTTATATAATGTAAAAAATTGTTAGATATTTTTTTAAAAATATTTTTAGAACATGTATTGATTTATATATATTATAATATACATTTTTACTTAAATATTTTTATATATGTATTTATATGAGTGATTTATTATAAGTAAATATAAGAAATCATGCATATATTTAATTATAAATAAAAATACGTTATGAAAAATGATAAAATTTTAAAACCAGAATAACAATATGAATGTAAGACATGGGAATAAATTTAGTCTCCACTAAACAAAGGCAATAATACCCCCTTAAATAAGGCTTAAAATCCATCGAATGTTAAAAAAATAGGATACCCTGACTAAAAACTCAATTTTTGAGGTCTTTTGAAATTTTTTTCCCTTGAAAAATGAGATATAGATTTATATATATCACTAAGGGAGTAGAGCTCGTTGCAAGCTTCAATTTGATATGTGGTAGAGTCTAAATGGTCACCTGGATCAAAAGTTGTGGTTATTTGAAGTTCGAGTTACGTTTTCGACTTATTTTAGATATTTTATTAATTTTGGATTTTTTTATCTTCAAATTGATATTGAATGACTATTACTCAATAATAAGAAAATTATTAATTAAAAATATTCTTAAAATTATTTTATAAGCCATTTTCACTAAATATTTTATATATTAAGGGTAAATTCCTATTTACATTATTTAAATCATATTTTAAAAAAAATATTATATTTATATCAATATAAATATATTTATATATTAATATATTATTTTAAATGAAATATAATTTTTTTAAAGTATATCATTATCAGTGCTCCTAAAAAAACGCTGATAAAGGGGGTCATTATCAACACTTCTAAACAAGAGGTGGTAACCCCCCCCCCCTATCAGCGCTTTTTTACAAGTGTTGATAAAATTCCCCATTTATCAATGCTTTTTTAAAAGCACTGATAAGGTCTCTATTTAACAGCACTTTTTTAGCACTGAAAAATGGGGTCTTTAACAGTGCTTTTAGCTAGAGTTGTTAAAGCCCTACCACTGGATAAACCCAGTTTTATAGTAGTGGATTTATTGGGGTTTTCATTATATTATATACACACACAAAACTAGCTATGTTTAAAATGTAATTAAAACCCACATGGTAACCTTAAAGACATCAAACCAGATTGATCCAAAAAATAAAAATAATTGAGGGAAAATAATGAGAGGATAAAAAATAACGGTGAAATTAATCAACAAAATGAAATTTGTGTAAATAATTTACTCTAGAAATATTCTTTGAATATCAACTACCAAATTAATTAAATTATTTTCATTGGATTAAATGTGTTTTGTTGGAATTTTATTCTTTTTAAATGGTTATTAAATATCATTTTGTTTTTTATTTGTTGGGCTAGATGTCATTTTTTACTGGACCAGACCACATAGGAACATCATTGTCGGGTATTATCAAATAACAAGATATTTTGGATTAATCTAGGGATTAGATGAAAGTTGGGGAAGGTTTTTTGAACCAACCTATCCAACTTCCTTATTTGGTTTTCATAGTTTCCCCTTACTCAAACTAGAATAGTCTCACTTTTATTTTTCTCCTGAATCATTGATTTCTTCCTACTACCTACTTTGTTTTTATAGTTGTATTCACTATGTTTTGTACTTTTCTACTTTACATAATTTGATTCACTAGTTTTTTGTTTGTTTCACCCATCACCATCACTAAAACACCACCTTTGGCAATTATTTTAGTCATCTACACTTAAAAAAATATTTAAACCCACTGAATACGCACTACCTTATTCATGGGATCACTATAATTTCCACTATACTAGGTTAGAGTAGGTAAAACAAATTTGTCCATCTAATGACTAGTAAAAAAAATTCACTATTTTTAGGGAAGATATCATGTGTTAGGGTTTAAAAAAACCTAAAATAAAATAATAAAACAAAACTATAATTTTTTTTACGAATACAAAAAAACTTAGAAAAAATACTACTATATTTTTGAGATTAAATCTAATTATTTGGTCATTGTCACACTTCAAAATAATTTTTTATTTTTATTTCTATTGTAATCACTTTAAAACACCTTTTTGAAACTGAAAATCAGTCATTTTAGTTGGTGTGTTTGTGCTAGGAAGTGAAAATTTTCTTATTTTGTGTATTGTTTTCAGTTAGAAAATTTCTTTTTTATTATCTAAAAACATTGTTAAAGTCATTTTTGTTTGTTCTAATCTTATAAAGTTATGAATAAATAAGTTTTACTACTAACTATGGTTTCTTAGAGCTAGTGTTTTTCTTAACTTTCTGTTGAAAAATCTTGTGTTTATGCATAGGAATCTTAAACATTCTTGAATTGATACTACATGCACACTAGGAAGAACTCAACTGAGTTAGAACCTTTTATCCTATAAATTTAAGAAAAAAAATAGTGGCCTTAAGAGAGAAAAGAAACTAAAAATTCAAAACGTAGAGGAGATATTTTCTAGGAACCAAAATAAAAAACCCATTCAACCTCATCCTAGTAATGAAAATGTAGAGAGGCCTAGCCTTAGAGAGTACCAAATCCTAATCATTTTTTGTGATACCTCTTATGTTATTATTTCTAAAGGTTCTATAAATTATGACTTCAAATAATCCTATATTTCACTATTACCCTCTTTAATGGTTTTCCTAAAACGAACACCTTTTCATTGATTAACGACTTCTATGGAGTGGTTGAGTAGCTACCTCTTCAAGGATTGAGTGAGGATGGTTTTTAAATGAGATTTTTCCCATTTTTCTTGAAAAAAAATGTTAGTAATTGGTTCTTTCAATTATATGAGATCACTTTTAACACTTTTTATCAACTCTGCAATGATTTTGTCATCAAATTTTATCCCAAACATTTAGTGGGAGAACTTAGAAGTAATATAATTAGTTTCATGAAATATGAGGGTGATCTGTTCTGTGATTCATGGGATAGGTATAGAAATATTAAAATATAGTGTATACACCTCCATATATCTACACACTTTCTCATGGATTCATTTTATGAGGGACTCTTTCCATCTTGTCAAAACTCAGTTGACTGAGCTGCCGTTGGCACCTATACTAATAAAGATGGATGGGGAACTCAAAGAAATCTATAACATGCTTACCCAAAACTCATAAGTCGTCTATGATAAGTAGATTCAATAGGGGTGATAATAAAAAATCATGGGAGTAAATGAATTCCCAGCTTTCTAGAATTTAGAAACAACTTTAAACACTGATGTCCCATAGTGAAAAACAAGTCAGATTTTAAAATCAAGAAATACCAATTAGTGAGAAATGTGTATTTTATGGAATGTATGGATACTCTAAACCATTTTGTATAAATTTTGATATTAATGTATATCCCATTTATATTTCTATCTATTTTGGTTATGGGGGAAAACAAAAAGTAAATTCTGAGCCTTTTTCAAACAACTACAATGTCGGTTACAAGAACCACCCAAATCTGTCATGGAGAGACTAAGGGGTGATGAAACAACCTTATACCCCTAGTTAATCAAATATTATAAGAAATAAATTTCAAAATAGTGTTGTACCTTCTAATTCTAATATTGATGTTGTAGGTTTGGTAAGACAATCAATTGCTAATGTGGATCCCTAACAATCTAGCATTCAAAGTTTGGAGGTTCAATAGGGTCAAATGGCTAATAATTTGAGTAAAAGAGAAAAGGGTAAGATACCTAGTACTATTGAGATGAATCCTAGGGAGAACATCATGTCTGTCAAAAATAGGATTTACTTAAAAACTCTATAAACCACTAGGTTTTTATAGGAAATACTAGATGGTGAGTTGTGATGGATCTAGAAATGAAAAGAAAAAAATGATGATTTTGGAAATTTGGACTGTAAGGTCCAAAATGTTATAGAAGCTAATCCTACACCTAAAAACACAAGTAAATAGAGCTTAAATTCTTAAAAAAACTAGGATAAAATGTAGGTTAAGGAGGATTGTTCATGACATGAGAAATATTTCTCCTCTCATACCATTTCCATATAGGCTTAAGAAAAAGAACCATGATTTGAACTTTAATTCCTTTAGTTTCAAATATTTTACAATTTTATTATATGTTTTGAAAATATATAATACTTGAGTTGATTTTTGGGAGTTTTTGTATAGTTTTTTAGTGTTTTGGAAGTGTTTATGGAGGTGCATGGTAGTAGTTCAAAATAGGTTGTGGGCCCGTGAGCTTGGGGTAGGTTTGGGGCAGGGTGAGTTTATTAAAAAACCATATCTAAAATAGGTTTATTTAACAGACAACCTGCTGACCACTCCACGCCATGCCTAAAATGAAAAAAATATTTTCCTCACTTATTCCCAATATATCCCTCATTTAAATTTTATTTAAAAGACATCTCTCCAGGTCACCTCCTCCCTCCCTATTGTCTTCCCTTCGTTCCCTTGTCAGCTTGTCTCACATCAGCTTCCTCCCTTCTCTATGTAGGACCCCATAACACCCTGATAGGGTAAGGGTGAATCAAGGTATCAAATTTTTCTTTTAATATGATGGATCTTGTTCCCATGTTGTTAGGAAATCATTAAAACTATATGATGGATTCGATCCACAATCAAACATTCACATGCAGAAAGGCAACACAACAGTTTTACTTGGTTCACAACTAAGGGCTAGTCCAAGGATCATATGCAGAAAGTGTATCATTTGTATAAAAAGTGTTTAGAAATAGTAACTCTATGCCAGTAATACTGACTTTAAAATATTTTAGGGATATCACACTACATCCCTTGAAACACTTCTGTCGACTCCCCTAGATCACTACCTTGGGTGAAGTCTTACTCAATTTATCAATTTTAAGGTCACTTCAGTAGATTGGCATTAAAGTCTTTGTCCCTAAATAGCATGAGACTCTTCTTGAATCGATATATTGAGTTGATTCACTTTGAAATCACTATTCACTTAATCTAGATGTTCAATACTACCATTCATAAAGCTCCTTCACGATGCTCACTACCTTCATGAAGCAAACTACCTTCACGGAACAAACTATCTTAGTGAAGCACAATGATCCTTCAAGGAATAACCCATTATAGTGAATCACCCATTACATAGAATCATTAGCATTAGTCAAGACTTAATTATTCTTTTCATGATGCTCAATCTCACGTAGAAACCTAGATTCACAGATCTCCCCTAACTTCATAAAATCAGAGCAATTCCATATTTTCCCTAAATAATTTCATGTCAAATGAAGTAGGGGGGACTTATATTTATAGGCTCATCCATTTTCAATTCTCTACTAACTCCATCACATTTTTTAGATCTTTCAAAATCATATTCATGGATCTCATCCATTTTCGAATCTCTATTGATATTTGATATTGTCGTGAAGTATTCCGTCAAACCATCACGCACTCGTGATGCTTCAATTCTTGTAATCGTAGAGAACATTGTCACAATTAATGATGTTCTGCATATTCTCAAATATTATCCCAGTCTTTAGGAAGCCCATGCCTTTACCATTTTTATGAAGAGTTGTTTCCAGAAAACAACTTGTCACGGTGCTAGCCTCTTCCTCTAGATTTTTTACCACAAAATTTTGGAAAACACTGGGAAATGACGTCACCTTCAATATTGTATCCAACTTGTACTATAAGATCTCTTTCCTTGAAAACTCTCTAATCTTCTATATCAGGATTGAAAAAAAAATATACTCCATTTCCAGCCAATAACATCCTTGGTTCCAACAATCTCTCCCTTTGGGTTTGTTGGTTATCTGCAGATAAATTCTATGAAACATTAGTCGCTATCAAAACCTGATATGAGAGAAGCAAATAAATCAACTCTCTAAGTATATTTAAGAAAATCTTAGTGTAGAAAACAAGATTGGAAGCATGAATTGGGTTGTCATGTTTTGGAATCCTTAAAGATGTCCAATCTAAGCTCTAATCATGTTACAGAAGCATTTCATTCCCTAAACTATTTCATCGTAATACCTGATTCCCATCGTGTCATGGAATAATTGCATGGTTTTTCAAAAACCTGCAACTACTTTCTCCATTATCCATTATCCTATAACCAAAAAACCATAAATTTTTCATTCTCTTCCTTTTTACCATTTAATTTCATCTAATTTATCCATTCTCTCCCATTGTAAATAAACCCAAACCTATATGTGTATTGTAGAGCTCAAAACACACTCCCCCTGGATCGTATATCCCCCATAAACTTGCATTACTTCCACAAACATATTAAAATAGTTAACATAATTGGTTATAGGGGAACACTCATGACCTCCTCATGAACTGGGAGGTAGTTGAACATCGAAATTCAACTGATGTTTCTCGAACACATGTGTTTCTAATGGCTTAGTCGGAATGTCATCCACTTGGTCATCGGTTCCAATATGATCCATTTTAATAATGCCTTATTCAACTTTTTCTTTGATAAATTGATATTTGTTCTCAATATGTTTAGTATGAGAATGCTAAACAGGATTCTCTGTAAAATAAATTTTTCTATTGTTATCATAGTGAATCACCATTGGTTGTTTCACCTCATCACCAATATCATTCATTTATTGCTTCAACCACAATAGCTAAGTTCAAGCCTTTGTAGCAGGTATATACTCTGCTTCAGTTATACTAATAGAATTATTTTCCTATTTCTTACTCAAAAATCCCCCACATTTCTTTCCAATAAAGAATGATCCACCACTTTTGGACTTTATATCCATCACATCTACAACATATTTAGCATTAGAAAATATTAATAATTAATTATATCTTCCTTCAACAAATTATAATCCATAATTTTGAGTACCTTGAATGTACCTCGTGATTCTTTTAACTACCTCCAAATGTTCTTCCTTCGGATTAATTTGAAAGAGGTCCACTAATCATGTTTCAAAGATGATATATGGTTGTGTTACAGTCAAGTACAGAAGGCTTCCAATTATTCTCCTATACATGGTGGGATCCACATAAATCTCATCCTCAATCTTTCCAAGTTTTTTCCCAACCACAATCGAAGTCGGAATTGTTTTGGAGTCATGTATGTTGAATTTATTTAGTAACTCACTTACATACTTTTCCTGAGAAATGTAAGTGTAATACCTCTTCTGAATCACCTACAGTCCCAATAAGTATGTGAGTTCACCAATCATAGACATTTCAAATTATGATTTCATGTGATTAGAAAATTATTCCCTTGATCTTTTCCTACTTCCGCCAAATATAATATCATCCATGTATACCAACACCATAAACTGATCTTCCTATGAATTCTTCACATAGAGATTATGATCTAAACCTCCTCTTTTAAATTTAATCTTCTTTAGATAAGTATCCAATCAAAAATTCCATGCACATGGTTCCTTATTTAGACCATAGAGAGCCTTCTTTAATCTATAAACCTTTGCTTCATCATTTACAATCATAAAACCCAATGATTGTTCAATGTAGACTTCCTCTTCAATAACTCCATTTAAGAATGTTGTTTTTACATCAATCTAATAAACTTTGTATTTTATATTAATTTCAATAGCATGGAAAAGCCTGATCATCTCCAGTCTTGCTATTCGAACAAACATTTCTTCAATATCATTTCCTTCTGCATTTGAATTTGTTCCATGTCCATTGATCATGATACCTCGTGGGATGAGAAAACATATGTTTTTCTTCAAGTATCATTTACTCTCATTCTGGGGTGAAGATACTAAATGTGATAAGAATATTTTGAGGACATTCAAAATAAAACTCCTTTTCCAATGACATGATCTTCAAGAAATTTACAAAATAATCATGTCTAATAATAATGGAGATAATGATTCTGACAGGTTCTTTATCATTATTCATTTTTATCTCCCTCAAGGGAAGCACTTCTCATCATATTCATAATGTTGGATCTCATCAAGAATTAATTTTAAGAAATTTTAGTATAAATAATACACCAAAATGGGTCTTCAACTTGTGATTGTCCACATTGGACAACTTTCACAATATCACCAAGGATAATCTTCTTGAACACTTGCTCTCCAGGATAACATAAATAAAATCAAGCCATGATGATACCTTCTTTATCCTAATTTTCTAGAATAGAACATTTTTATATTCATCCAAAAAATGATCCTCCATTATATCTGTATTTGAATATCAAATTTAGGAATAATTCAAATATGGTGACTTATTTATCTTGGATATCAAGAATTGAAATCCATATTTGCTTCTCAAGTTCTCCCCCCCCCCCTAAGAAATTTATTCACCTTAAATTTCCTTCATTATAAGAATAAATACTATACACAAATTATTAAGGGAAGAAAGTGGATCCTCCTTGATTCATAAATATAAACTACATGGTTGAGATGATCTTCTCAACCATATTGTTTTATTTTCTTCAGTCTTCATGTGTGCACATCTAAACATATGTTCTGATTTATGTTATCATGGAATGGATCTATTTACATTATCCTATTAATTGTGTGGATAAATATTCTTATTAACATCCATCATAGATGATACATTATTAATCCTATTAAAAACTACTTATTATTTTGGTAGTAAGGTTAAACAATATTTTGCAATGTGACTAGATTTCTTGCATCTCTAGCACATAATTTCTTTAATATAAGAGTTTCCTTTTGTTTGAAAACTCTCATGAAATTTGTCTTCCTCATGTAGAATCATTTATTTTTATTTTTCACTAGACTTATCCTATAAATATTCAATTTTCCTCATTCATTACAAATATTCTATCCAAATAACTAACCTATCCTTAGGAACCCTTTCAGCAAGTTTGGATCTTCCACATTGGTTCTGCTGAGTATCTTCCTAATTAATAGTTATTTTAGAAGAAATAATCTTCAACTTTGTAGATTTAGAATCCAATTTATTCCCAGGTTCCTTACTTTAGATCTTATTAGGAGCATTTGTGTTCACAATATTCTTCCGATTTATTCCCAAGGTAGATTCTTCATACATATCCATCTTTTATAATATTCATTTCTTATAAAAAATGAATGCATATTGATATAAGAATTTACACACCTTGTGACCACTTCCATTTCATACATCACATATGTTATCAAGCATCCAAAAAAAAATTATAGTATATATATTAATCTGGACCTGTGGATGTTTCATCTTCTTTTCCATCTTTCTCCCCCTTGAAATAGTCTTCCTTTGTACTTTTTTATTTAGAGGATTGTACCAAAAATCCAATGTATAATGACCAAATCTACTGTAGCACCAAAATTGACCAACAAACCTTTATCTCCTTATATCTTATGTATAAGGTTGTTTGATCTTCTTCATGAATTATTGTTCTATTTGTGGGAAACTGGCTTCCATACTCTTTTTCCTATCTACCCAAGTCATGGTGTTAGGTTTCTCATCACCTTTATTCATCCATACGTGTTCAGTATTTTTCTTAAAACCTATAGTCTTCATGATAATAGGTTTAGAATAATCAAAACAAGTTGGTATGGATGGTACCTTTTTCTTCTCAACTTCTTGATATAGATCTTCAAAAGATTTCATGATCTTATTATCACATGTTATAGGTCTTTTAGATTTAGAATCCTCTAGTGAAAATTGAGTAGCTACAAAAAATGTTTCCTTTTTTTTGAAGTCTCAATATATTTCTTTTAAAGATTGGATAATTGAGCTTCCAAATATAGAAATTTCATAATGAGGATGATTTTTTGATCTTCAATCATAATCATCTTTTCTTCACAAGCCTTATTCATTCTAACAACTTCTTATTCATGTAACTTAACTTTATTCTGAATTAAAGAGTCAAGTTCCTTGATCTTCTTGGATATATCTTCCAATTGTAAACCCTTGACATCAGTGCTAATTTTATATTTCTTTTCAAGTTCATGGATATTTTATTCAAGAGTCTTCTTAACTTTCTATTTTTCTTTAACTTCTTTGAAGTATTATAAGAAACTTATTTCAAGTTACCTATTTGTTTCTTCAAAGGATTAAACTTTTCTAGAGATATTAAATTACTCAAGGATTTTTATTTGCAAGCCTTCCTCTATAGAATCTTCTTCTTTTCTCAGTTGGGTGATTTCCTTCAACATAAAATGAAATAATCCACAAAAAGAAGACTATTTCTATAGAAACACCGTGCATAATATTTCTTAATATTACAACTGATATAGCTTGATAGGTTGTAGATTGATCATCACCACTTTTTCTGGGATCATTATTTTGAGGAAAACTTTAAATGGTACTAACACATACCTCCTGATCACTTGAATGATTTGATTTACCCATGGTAGAAATGTTTTCCTTTTATTTGGTGGAAACCTGAGCCACTTGATCTTTAATTTACAAGATTGATATATCTTAATTATCAGAAAGGCATGGAGAACTAGATACCACCTCTTATTTAGATAAGAGGTACTTCTTCAACTATCTATTATATTTCTTTTTCCTATTCATCATGGTCATGGTGGATATATAATTCTGATCAGAGATAATTGAATCTTTATCAAAACTACACTTTATTGTTGACTCATGAAAGAAAATAAATTCTTCAACAGAGAATAGATTTACTTTAGAGTATCTAACATAGGTTAACCTTTAGATCTGATACCACTTGTAAGACCCTGGAACACCCTAAGAGGGGAGGGGTGAATTAGGGTGTCAAATTTTTCTTTTAATGTGACATATCTTGTTCCCACATTGGTAGGAACTCATAAAACCTATATGATGGATTTGATTAGCAATAAAAAATTCACATGTAGAAAGAAAACACATCTGTTTTACTTGGTTCACCACTAAGTTCTAGTCCAAGGATCATATGTCGGCAGTGTATCGGTCGTACCAAAATCCACTAATATTCACTAGTTATGGAATATAATAGTTCGGGCATAGTCATTATATTCTAGGAACACTACCTTTACAATATTTTAGGGATAACACACTACATCCCTCAGAACACTTCGGTCAACTACCCCTAGCTCACTGTCTTGGGTGAAGTCATATTCAGTTTATCGACTTGAATGTCGCTTCAGTAGACTGACATTAAATTCTCTGTCCCTGACTAACACAAGGCTCTAATGGCATCGATGTCCTGAGTTGATACACTTTTAAATAACTATTCACTTAATCCAGATGTTCAATACTACCATTCATGAATCTCCTTCATGATGCTCACTACCTTCTCAAGTCAAATAACATTCATAAAAAAAATATCTTCACAAATCTCACTAAGCCTTCATGGAATACCCCTTCATCAGGGAGAACCCATTACATAGAATTATTGGAATCATTCTATACTCTTTTTTCAATGCTCAAGCACGCGTAGAAACCTATATTCATGGAGATCCCCTAGCTTCGTGAAATTAGAGTGATTCTAGATTTTCCCTGAATAATTTCATGCCAAATGAAGTGGGTGGCCTTATATTTATACGCTTGGATATTCACGATGATCCACCACCTCCAGTGCATTTTTTAGATCTTTGAAAATCATATTCATTGTGGTCCTTCATTCGTGAATCTCCATTGAGATTTGATGTTATCGTGAAGCTTTTTGTCAAACCATTGTGCACTCATGATGCTGTAATTCACATAATCATAGAGAACACTGTCATAGTTCATGATGCTTCACATCTTCATGAATATTATCTTAGTCTTCACAAAACCCATTCCTTTACCATTTTCATGAAGATTTGATTTCAGAAAACAACTTGTCGTGATCCTAGCCTCTTCCTCCAGAATTTTTGCTCTAAAATTTGGGAAAACACTGGGAAATGATGCCACCTTCAATATTGTAGACATCTTGTACTATAAGATATATTTCCTTGAAAACTACCTGATCTTATATGTGATGATTGACAACAAATACAAATCATACTTCTTTTCCAAAAAATAACAACCTTGGTTCCAACACTCCATATAGATAGCAGACGTGTCGCCTCACCATCAACTCATTACCACCCTCACCAACATTGTGCACCTCATTGATCAACCCCCCCCCCACCTATCGTCATCCTCAACCCCCAACCCGTACCTACCTCCTATGATGGCCCCCACCTGTCATCTTCATTTGAACCCCAACCCACACCTACCCCCCCTCCACCTTTCTTCATCCTCCAAATCTCAACCCATACACATCTCCTCCTTCAGTCCCACTATCATCATCCTCCAGCCTATACCCACCTCCTTTTTCACCCCTATCACAATCCTCCATCCCATATCCCATGCATGTATCCTCCACTATTCCCCACCCATGTATACCTCCTCCATATCCCCCCGCTTTTCATTATCCTCTAGCCCCCAACCTATGCACGCCTCCTCCACCACACCCTTGTCATCATCCTCTAGCCCCCAAATCATGCATGCCTCCTCTTATGGACCCCCACCTATCATTATCCTCTATCCCCCAACCCTCACCCACCTCCTCCATCGACACATAATTTTATTTTTATTTTTTACTATTTTTATTTTATATTTCATAACATTATTTTAATTTTTAATTTTACTTTTTAATAATTTTAAATATTTTGATTTTTTATCTCATAATTATTTTAAAAAAAACCTATCATATAATTCAATATTTGTATCTCATAACGTTATTTGTTAATTTAAAATTTAATTCTTTTTACAACATATCTATATTATTTTCTTATTTATATGGTTATTAAGTCTTAAATTTATTTTGGTGATAATAAAATGTTGAACTACATTTGATAGTAAAATTATATAATGATTATAAAACATATTATAAAACCATAAAAATAGTTATTTAATATCATTAATTTTATCAGGTCAAAAGATTTGAATTACCACACCCGGTTTTTTTCTTTCATCCTTTTTACAGGCTTATCTTTTGGATCTTAGTTTTTCTTCCAAGTTTCGAGTGTTCCATATTCAAATTTTATGTTTTGGAGGTTTGGGGGATTTTGTTTAGACCTATTCTTGGTTATCGTAAAAGTTATGAGGATGAGGTAGTTTGGAAAATGAGTTTGTAACACTCCTAGTCACACCTCTTTATGGGTTATGTTTGTTGGGTGGTTTACCCCTTTGATTTATATGAGTTTTGGGGTGAAAAGGGTGATCTTTGGGGACTTTTTCTAGGTCACATGGTTAAGGAACATAGTTTTTTTAACTATAGAGTAAGTGTGCAGGGGGTCGCACGATTTCTGTGCAGTTTAAAAAACTATGCAACCAAAGTGTTCAGCCCATCCAACACTAAACAGTCGATAATTAAACGATTTGCGCATGGTTTGTCAAACCGTGCGAGCTAACCATACGACCCACTCGGGAAAGGGTATTTTAGTATTTTATCCTTTTTAATTGGTGTTTCTTCCCTTATCCTCCCCTATTCAAACCCTAAAACCAAAACACCACCTATGGTGTCTTTTGGCATGTCCAAGCCCCTCCAGGTCAGATTCAAGGTGATTTCTTGGCGATTCTTCACCCAGATTGAAAGGTTAGGGATTCCTTCTTCTTATCCATTGCTTTATTTCCATTTTATTCTTCTCATATAACCCTAGTGTCTATGTTGGCTGATTTATATGCCCAAGGTTTCTCGGTTTTTGGGGGGTTTTACTTCTTAGGGCTCCTTGAGGTTGGAATTAGCCTCCCTTGGGTGTGGGTGAGGTGAGAATGAGGTTTCGTACTGGATTCCGGAATTTCTTCATCATATGAGGTAGGATACCTTTTCACCTCTTCTTTAAAGTTAATATTTAATTTATTTCTTGATTTACATACCTCTCTTAATCATTATATAGTGATGTTTCATGCTTATAATGATTGTTCCATGTGAAAAAAAATGTTTTGCCTGATCTTTTTCCATGTGTGATATGAATTTGATGGGTTTTTCACACCACGTGTTTGTTAAATTACCCGGTTAGATTTTTCAAGTGGTTTTTGATTTTTAAAAGAAAGGTTTTTTTGTGCTCAATGTATTTTTGATATAAAAATGGTGATTGGTGTTTCTCAAATGGATTTATAAATTGATTTTTCATGAAAGTGTCTTCTGTGTAGTTTTTCAAGAAAGGTTTTTTATGTGAAATAATTGTAAGGACATTTTGGCATCTATTGTTAAATGGTTTTATTTGGAAAACCCTCCTAGGCGTGAGTCAATTGACTTTTTGGTTGAATGTGATATGGGAGTGTCCTTAGTATGGGACCTCCCTTATGTAATAATTGTTTTTTTAAGAAAAGGGACCACCCATGGGGTGGCTGAGGTGGTGTCAGTTTGTGTGATAAGTATGATGGCATGTGTGTATATAGTTTGTTTCTTGATTTGATGTGGAACACACCTTTACAAACATAGCATGGGAACCTATCAAAGAAAAGAGGAATTCTGAGAATTTTTACTACACTAGTAATTCATGCATTGACCAGTGTCTCGTAGTATGTGGATATTTGGGTTTATTACTATGGGATTGGGACCCTCAGTCTATCTTGAGTTATGGTGGTCGGTCATTTGTGTGTTTCGATTTCATAATGTGTGGCATGATACTGGGTATGGGGTCATAGGTATTAGTATGTTCTGGTTCTCCTCTAAGTTCTTAGGTTTTCATGTGTTCCTCTGTTACTAATACATTTAGTAATGTTGCTATCGTTGTATAGAATTGTATTCCTTATGCTTGGTTTTTGTGTTTACTTGGAAATTGTGAATGTGTGGTTATTTAAAAAGGTTTTCAAGAATAATTTTTTTAATGAACAAGTATTTATCCCCTTTTTCACTGATATGAAAAATGAGCACTTCTTACTCGATTCCTTTTCCCCTTATTCCCTTGAGCCTTATTTTGGAATATGAGAGTAATGGATTGTGGTGTGAATTATTTCTGTTGAAATTTAAATTATGGAAAAATCTATATTTATAAATTGTATTTTAAACCTATTAATCAATTCTTCATTATTTAAAGGATGTGCATTGGTAATAGAATTATTTGGGCCTACCTACTGAGTTTTAATACTCATGCCTATAGTGTTTTCTTTTTTTAGTTTATGCAGCAGGTTCTAGATTCAGTTTGATCGCCTTGGGTGATGGTTGGTGTGGATTGGAGAGTGACCCTTGGGTTAACATAGGGATGTCTTGGTTTTAGGTTTGATTTGGTCAATCTAGTGTAGTTTTTTGTTTAGTTTTTTTACCTAATTTTGTAATGTAAATGATGTAAAGTTTGAAAACCACATTTAGTTTGGTTTTCCTAATTATTTATTTAGATACTTTTATTTATCATATTGGTTTAAACCATTCTTGTTATCTCTATTGATGCCCTTGTCTCTTATTTCCAGCCCGGGAGGATCCAGAACGTCTCTCAGGCCTTGCCACGAATTGTCTCAGGTGACCGGTTCAGGGTTGACCTGGTCTGGTTCGTGAAAAAATGGTATCAGAGCAAGTCACCTCTTTTGAGGACCTTGATTTTTAGATTTCCTATTGTTATTTGGGGATTACATGGTAGTATTAGGATTTTCAAGATTGAGGTGTAAGAATGGGAAGGACGTCATGAACCCCTTCTTGTTCCAAACCTCGGGTTCCATGGGATGTCCAGGTTTTTTGGTGTCCTCTAGTTCTTGTAGGTTGTTTGGTGTTGGGAAATGAAAAGGGAGTTGGGAAGTGGTCCCCGTGAGCTCATAGGGTCTGTCAAGCCATGTGTAGTTGTGTAAATCACCCTAGAATTATCCTTGTGATGGTGGTGTGATTGGCATATGGTTTCCAACTATATGGCCAAGTCACCCATCGACACTAGTTTTCCATTTTTTAATCATTTGTATCATCCCTAATTTTAAAAATTGTATTAAAAGTCTTATTATGGATTTTTGAAAAGATGAATTTAAAAATTTAATGGATTTGTTTTGGAAAGTGGAAAATGGATTTTCATAACTAATTTAAGGAAGTATTTAGAAATTGGGTTTTTGTGAAATGTTTTTTGTGATGAAATAGAAATGGTTTAACAGAATTGGATTTTTATAATTGAAATATGGAGTTTATTGAAATAATTTGTTTGTAAAACATAAAAAAAAATTAAAAGGAGTTTTAGAATTCATTCTAGATGAGAAGAAATGAGTTTTTAGTTAAAGTATTCTTGATAAAATGAGGTTTTTGGAAGTAGTGGAAATGTTTTTAATGAGATGGATTAGTTTTATTGTGATTCATTATTTTATTCTCAATTTCTCTTTAGATTTTGATGTGATTCAGATTTAAATTTTGAATTTTTGGGTGTTTTCCCTTGGCGCAAGGTCAGTGCATGGTTTGGGAAAATAGTGCATCTTGCTTCAGGTAACCATTTTATCTTTGGTTTGCTTGTGGTTGAGGACACACAACCTACACACAGTTAGTCAAACTATGTTTAAAGCGTGTGGGAAGCCACTGCCTTAGGAAAAAACCATGATGCAGGGTAGTCACACACCCTCCTAAACCGTGCAGCCAAACCATGAAGGTGCTCGTGTTATCCAGTAAGGGGTTCATGGTTGGTGTATGATTTGGTAAATTGTGTGGCCTAACCGTGTACAGTTCCCATGTGTCTTAAAAATGTGAAAGCTTGGGGTTTATAGAAAACCATTTTTTGAAAGTGGATGTTTTTTTGGTATTTGTTTAAATAAAAAGAAGTGGGTTTTCTTAAAATTATTTTTTACAAACTGTAATTTGATGAGTTATGAAAAAATGTTTTGAATGAGGTGAAAAGAATATTTCTGATGGAAATTCATGGGATTCTATTTTTGAGTATGATGAAATGGTTTGTAATGTGGAATTTTAAAATTGTTCTTGGCTTGAAAGTTAATAAGTTTTTGGAAATTTTTATAAATCTTGATCTATGAAGTGGGTTGGTATTGTGAAAAAATGGGTGGAATGTTTTGTTTTAGAAAGAGAAAATGTTTTTTTCAACCTTTGGTACTTCCTTGAGTACTCACATGCATAGATATGTGTGGAAAGTGGATGGATGATGTTATGGTAGGATGAGTGTTGGTGATTGTCACGACCCGTCCTCGGGGCCTGTGTCGTGACTACCCCAAGCCCGCCTTCCATAGGCCAGGAGCTGGTGACTAGCACCAAGGCGTAAATCCCGATAAAAAGGGGAAGGCATTGCCTTGTAAAGTAAACAAACACACAGAGTAAGAAAGTAGAAGTAAACACTAAGTAAAACTGGGTATAATAGTAAGTGAGGAAAAGTAAGTGGGCCAGAATACAAACCCAAACTGAAAGTAAAGTACAACTGAAAAAGGGAGTACAGCAACTGAAAAGTAAAGCCTCAACGTCGAGCCATCCACTGGAAGTCCCACCTGAAGGGTGGGTACAGATAGCCTCTATAGCTCCTCGGGTCCAGCCGTCCACTCCGAGTACATCTCGTCCAGTGGTCCACCTCCAGGTACCGACCTGCTCTGCAAGCCTCAACCACGATCAGCGTTGTCCGTCGTCTGCAACCAACACAATGTAGTGCGGGTATAGCCCGTACATGGGTGAGTATACGCTACTCAGTAGGGACCCCGAGACCCCCGAAGGTCTCCCAGAATCCACAAAGGATAATCCACAAAGGAAATATAAAATCACGAAGTAACATCCGAAACTACTTAGGTATATGCCCATACATATACCTAAGTCATCAATTCCAGTTCGGATCCAACATCCGAGCCCAAGTTCGATCACATCCACACAGGATAGTACAACACAATCCATATAGGAAAGCAAGTCAATTATATCGAAGATAATGATTGAAATTCAAGATTCAGCTCACACAGGTATACTTCTTCGAAAGATGATAGAGATGATCAGATGTAGTCACTGAATCATCTAGGTCGTCGGACCCACACAGGATCGATAGGTAACTAACCCCCGCAATGACCCACAAAGGATCGATAGGTAACTAACCCCCGCAATGACCCACAAAGGATCGATAGGTAACTAACCCCCGCAATGACCCACACAGGATCTGACCCACACAGGATCGGTATGCGCTGGCCCACACAAGACCGCTGAGCGCTGACCCACATAGGATCTGACCCACACAGGATCGGTAGCACTGATCCACGTAGGATCGCTGAGTGTTGTAGTTGTCGCCGTCGAATCCATGAAGGATTTCTGTACTGTCTTCATCGTTGTCGCAGTCGCAGCCAGCTCTAGGGTTCTCGCACACAGCAAGCTCGTTAGGGAGGGTCCGCTCCACGAGCTGAGGGTCTGATACATCAACTGAAACGAAGTCCGGAGTTGATGTATCCAATAGTTCCGTACCGTCAACAGGAACTCAACGTCACAGACGGTGCGTCAATCGGACGCCCGGTCTGAGAGTTATTGGCCTTTTCGTCCCAGGGGCCCGGTTGGTTTTTAAGTCAAAACCAACCCGAACGTACTCCAACTGCGTCCAAACCTCGAGCCGAGTAAGCCAAAAGGTTTGTCTCACTAAGAGGAATCCATCAAAGTCAACAGCACGTCAATCGGACATCCGGAGCTCAAGTTATAAGCGTTTCCGCTCCGAGGGCCCGGTTGGTTTCGTGTACGAACCAACCCGGCCAAACTCAAAATTCTCTGAAACCTTGAGTGTAATATACTAAAACGACCGTCTCGATCCAAGGATCACATCGCAGTTTATGGTGCATTGATCGGAGGTTCATATCCCAAGTTATGGGCAAAAGACCGGAAGAGGTCCGAAAGTGGGGGTTTTGGGCCCGGACCGACCCGGCCCAAGACCCCCTTAGTCGGCCCGACCCGGGCCCGGCCCGGCGCGCTGGCGGTCCACTGGCCAGATCGGTGTAACCGAGCTGGGCGGTCAAGGGGGGGGCGGCTGCCCCCTGTTCAATTAAACGCGGCCCCCCACGTGGGGGCCGCTCCTGTTCGGCCAACCGGGGGTTACGAACCCCCGGCTTCTCCCCTGACCGGTCGGCCCGCTCTGGCCGGCCGGCTGCTGCCGCCACGAGACCGGCTGGTCCGGTCCCCCTGCTCCGACGCCGGCGGCCAGAAACCGGACGCCGCTCCCTGCTCCGCCACGGCCTAAGGTCGCGGCCTTGGTCCGTCCGGCGCGACGCGATGGCGCCGCGCCCCTCCGCCGCGGCCCCGCTCCGGCCGCGGTATTTTCGTGATTCTCCGGCGTGGCGCGACGGCGCTGCATATCCTTACCGCATGATCCCACGCGGTTCCATTGCACCACGTCACTTTCCTTCGAACCGCAACAACACAAAGATAAGGGAGGAGGGTCGGCCATGCTTGTGCGGTTCGGCCCCCTCCCGTTAATTGATAGTAAGCGGTCCAATTTGTAACGAGGAACGACGACGGAAGAATTAACGAATAACAACAACAATAAATCCCCTACCTCAAGCATTGTCGTCGAACAAGATTTGTCACGGAAAGGGACGTCGCGAAAAAAGAGGATCGTTGGCGTTTGTTGATCTCCGAGGAAGGCATCTTTCGTCGTCATCCGTCGTCAGAGGTCGGCGTTCCTCGTAGGCGGCGGTGCGTTCTTCACGTTCTTCGACGAAGAACAAATAACTTCAAGACTCCTCTTTTTCTCCCAAAAACTCCACACAACAAGCCCAACCATAATAAAATAATCCACCTCTTAATTTATTACTCAAGCCTTAAGTTTGAAATTCAAAATTGAAATAACTTAAGTAATTAAACCTAAGTCATTAAAAGGAGGGTTATGGGGGGTTAGGGAAAATGAAGGGGTGGGTTTCATGTGGGATCCACTGCCCTCATAACCTCACTTGGGTGGTTACCCAACTTCCACCCATAGGTTAACCACTTAGTAAAAATAAAATTTATAGCTCAATTTTATTTTTAACTTCCACAATTTTTAACAACTTATCCCATGTAAACGGAACTCTGGAAAAGGTGTTCCTAAGCAATTATCGGTGTTGCAGTTCCATCGGTGCACTCGGAATTTGATTCTGAGCACTGGTTCAAAAGTTAGGAAATCCCGCTCATTTGTTCACTAAACGTACCCGAGCTAAACTTCGGATAAATATTCCGGGCACACCGGGCCTCGGAATCAGGTGCTGTCAGAAACTGTGTTCTTGTAAAATCCCAAAGAAAATTAAGAAAAAAATTTCCTTGAATTTTACGGGTCTTTACAGATTCATGGTTGATGGGTGCTCGAGGTGTCACGGGAATGTGAATGTGAGTGAGACTCTATAGAATACCATTGATGATTATGAAAATCCACCAAGTTTGTTTTGTTTTTAAAAAGTATTCTTAAGTTGGAAATTGTGGTGTTTTTTTAATCCAATTGTCATGTGGTTTATTTTTCTATGCTTTTAAGTGTTGTTTATTTGGTGTGCTTCATTGTTATTTGTAGGTGATGTTATGTTGCATTTTTAGATTGAAATTTTGTAGGTAGTTTGGTCTTGAAGTAGTGTTTAGTGGTTATCTAGAAAGGTTTTGGGAATCTGTAAGATTGTTTCCCTTTTTTATAGTGTTTATTTTTTGTGAGTTTTGGTTCATAAGTTGGTTTTGATAGAGCTCTTGGTTTTCTTATTTCCATGTGTTATCCTACGGGTGTTCCCCCATTAAAAATCTTTCTAGTTTATCAACATAAGGATTTCATTATTGAGTCTTGAAAGTTAGATCCACCTCTTTAAAGGATACCCCAACCCATTTACTAGAGTATAGAACTGTTTGGTCTCGATTTAAAGTGTCTTACTATTATGATGATTCTATCGGTTTTGGCAGTTGTGATCAGTGGTGTTTGGTGTATTTCATTGAGTTCCTTGTTAATCCATCTCCTTATTCAGAGTGAGAAGGAATGGTGTGTTCATCTTCTAAGTCCCTATTTGTGTAAAGGTGTGTTGTTTTAACTAGTGAGTTTCATGGGGTGTTGTGATAATTAGCTCCTAACTTTTGTACAAAAGATGCTTCAAACATCAGGGCTTTAGCCATAGGCCTTGGAGTGAACCTTTTCACACAGTCAGGAAATTTCTAGGGGTGTAGAGAGTTCAGCTCAACTCATGTCTCCACCATTGCAGAAAAACAGTTTTTATGTTCTTATTGTGGTATCTCTGTATTTGTTAATTACCTCTTATTTTAAAGATTGTGGTGGACTTTTCACTCATGTAATGCCTATGATTGTACCTTCTTGGAGGTATGTTTTTTATTAATGGTCCTTGTGTGGACGGACCATGTGAATCAAGTGTGGCTTTGGTTGTGTCCATCTAGAGGTGATGAGTTGTGGGTAGTTGTTGGTTGTGGTTTTAGGGTTCCAATAATTAGGACCGTTCCCTCCCCTTTTCTTGTGGTGGGGTTTTTTGGTATTTTTGTGGAAGTTTTAAAGTTTTCTTAATCTCGTTAGTTCTTAATGTGGGGAGACCCACTGTGTGTCTTGTTGAAAATTATTCTATGAGAAATCAGTACAAGGTTACTTCAAATTGTGGGGAGTCTGTTCGGGCATCCCCATGTCAATGATCTATTTTATTTCTAATGTTAGTCCAGTTGAAGTGAATTTATTTTGAAGTTGTTTGATTTTGGAGTTTCCATTTTGGCTTGGGTAAACATTGGGATTTTTGGAGTGTACCTAATGGTTCTGTTTAAAGTGTGGTTGTGGAGGTTGTGGCTCTAATTTACCGATTGATTCTCTGAAAGTGGTTTCAGTTTATTGGTCTGTTTTGAGAAAGAGGCATAAGTTATGTTTGATTGTGTTGGGATATTTTTAGATCAAGGGGTTGTATCTTGTGGTTTTTAGAATCCTCAATCGTTGATCGATCAAATGGAAAATGTTATGGTTTTTCGGGGGTGTAAAGCGTTAATGGTGGGGAGAATTTTCACACTCAGATTTTTTTTTCCTTTTTATAGGATTATCTTTTGGATCTTAGTTTTTCTTTTGATTTTCAGGTGTTATGGATTTAAATTTTATGTTTTGGAGGTTTGGGTGCTTTTGTTTAGACCTATTCTTGGTTAGAATGAAAGGTATGAGGAGTATGTGGTTTTTAAAATGAGTTTGTAACACTCCTATTAGAACTTCTTTATGGGTTATGTTTGTTGGGTGGTCTATCCCCTTGAGTTAGATGAGTTTTTGGGGTGAAAATGGTGATTTTTGGGGACTTTTTCTAGGTCACATGGTTAGGGTACACAGTTTGTTTAACCATGTAGTAAGTGTGCAGGGGGGGTCACACAGTTTGCACACAATTTAACAAATCATGTATCCAAAGTGTGTATCCCATCCAAAACTAGATAGTGGGAAATCACATGGTTTGCACACAGTTTGTCAAATTGTGCAAGCTAACCATGTGACCCACTTAGGAAAGGGTATTTTGGGATTTTCTTCTTTTTAATTGGGGTTTTTTCTCTTAGCATCTCTCATTCAAACCCTGCAACCAAAACAACTCCCATGGTGGTTTTTAACACCTCTAAGCCACTCCAAGTTGGATTAAAGGTGATTTATTGGTGATTCTTCACCCAGATCGAAAGGTTAGGGATTCATTCTTCTTCTCCACTGCTTTCCTTTCATTTTATTCTCATACTCTAACCCTAGTGGACATGTTGGCCGATTTACATTCCTAGGTTTTCTTGGTTTTGGGTGGGGGTTCCTTCTTGGGGATCCTTGAGGTTATAACTAGACTCCCTTTGGTGCGGGTGAGGTGCGAATGAGGTTTCACACCGGATTCCGGAAGTTCTTCATCATATGAGGTAGGATCCCTTTAAACCTCTTCTTTAAATTTAAGCTTTCATTGATTTATTGATTTTCACACCTCTCTTAATCATTATATAGTGATGTTACATGATTATAATGATTGTTCCATGTAAAATAAAATTTTTTTCTATATCACTTTCCATGTGTTATATAGATTTGGTGGGTTTTTCACACCACGTGTTTGTTATATTATCTGGTTGGATTTTTTAAACGGTTTGTGATTTTTAAAAGCAAGGTTTGCTTGTTTTAAATGTATTTGTGATAGAAAATGATGATTTGAATTTCTCAAATGTATTTTTAAATTGATTTTTCATGAAAGTGTCTTGTGTGTAGTTTTTCAAGAAAGGTTTTCTATGTGAAATCATTGTAAGGCCCATATAGAATGTGTTATCAAATGGTTTTATTTGGAAAACCCTCTTAGGGGTGAGTCACTTACCTTTTTGGTTGACTATGATATGTGAGTTTCCATGTTATGGGACCTCCCTTGTGTAATAATTATTTTTTTAAGGCAAGGGACCACCCATGGGGTGGCCAAGGTGGTGGCAGTTTGTGCAATAAGTATGATGGCAAGTGTGTATATGGTTTGTTTATTAGTTTTATGTGGAACACCCCTTTAAAAACATATCATGGGAAACTAACATAGTAAAGATGAATTCTGAGAACGATTACTACACTAGTAGTTCATGCATTGACCAGTGTCCCATAGTAGGTGGATATTTGGGTTTATTACTATGGGATTGGTCCCCTCAGTCTGTCCTGAGTTAGGGTGGTCAGGTGTTTGGGTGTTTTGATTTAATAGTGTGTGGCATGCTACTGAGGATAGGTTCATAGGTATTAGTATGATTTGTTTTACCTCTAAGTTCCTAGGTTTTCTCATGTTCCTCTGTTACTAGTACATTTAGTACCATTGCTCTCATTGTGTAGAATTGTATTCCTTATGCTTGGTTTTGGTGTTTCCTTGGAAATTGTGAATGTTTGGTTATTTAAAATGGTTTTCAAGAATAAAATTTTGAATGAAAATTTATTTCTTCCCTTTTTCAATGATATGAAAAATGATCACTTCTTACTTGGCTCCTTTTTCCCTTATTCCCTTTAGCCTTGTTTTGGAATATGAGAGCAATGGATTGTGCTGTGATTTATTTATGTTGAAATATAAATTATGTAAAAACCTATATTTATAAATTTTATTTTAAAACTGTTAATAAATTTTTCTTAATTTAAAGTATGTTCATTGGGAATAGAATTATTTGGGGCTACCTACTGAGTTTTAATACTCATGCCTATATTATTTTCTTGTTTTTAGTTTATGATGTAGGTTATGACTTTGGTTTGATCACCTTGGGTGATGGTTGGGTGTGGATTGGATATTGGCCATTGGGGTAACATGGGGATGTATTGGTGTCAGGTTCGGTTTAGTCATTATGGCGTAGTTTGTTGTTTAGTTTGTTGTACCTTCATTTGTAATGTAAATGGTGTAAAGTTTGAAAACCATATGTAGTTTGGTTTTCCTGGTTATTTATTTAGCTTATTTTATTTATATTATTAGTTGAAACCATTCAAGTTGTCTCTATTGATTCCCTCGACACTTGTCACCAGCCTAGGAGGATCAAGAACACCTCTCGAGCCTTGCCACGGATTGGCTCGGGTGACCGATTCAGGGTCGACCCGGGCTGGTTCGTGACATGAATAATTATAATTACAACCTATTATCCAAAAAATTCATTATTTCAAATTAGATAAATGAGATTATTCAAATTATAAATAATTATATTTGATCCATAATTCTTTATATTCAAAATCACATTATAGTTGAAACATTATTTCAATTTAGTTAATGAAATTTTGAATAATTAATAAATTTAAAATTATATAATGTGATTATCCAAAAATAATAATTATATATTATAAATTTTTTTTAAAAAAATAACAGTTTCATCATGTTTCATTAAAATCTTTTATTTTTTATAATCAAATTAGATAATTATTTAAATTCATTGATTTTTTTTTGAAATTATGATTTTTTTCGTAATTTCATTAAAAATGTAACCATTCATTTTTTTTATTTTTTATTTTATCATATTTCATTAGAATATTAAATTTATCATTTATTTTTTTTATTTTAATTATAATTTTTTAATTTTTAATGATTAACATTTATGAGTGTAAATATATAATTTTTTTAATGTTTAGTGTGATTTTTGTTTTGACTATGATAATTCTATTAAAAAATTATATAAATTATGTATCTAATATAGATATAGTATTTTTTTATTGAAGGTTATCTTAAACTTGTATCAACTTAAAAATTATGTTGAATTAGAAGAAATTCATAAAATTAATGATAGTAACTCTGTGATGCATTGTGTGGATAACACTTGCCAATCTAGTTAAAGCATGGATAAAGATGAAAATAAAAATGATGGTGTTTATGTTGAGGAAAAAAGATAAAAAAAGACTATATTTTATGTTTGGATTTATTTTGATAAAATTAGTATAATTGATGAAAACCCTAAGGTTAAGTGTAAAGGATGTGGATTAGTATTTGTGGGAGGTGGAAGAAGATACAAAGCATCAAATTTTTCTTGACATATTTAAAAATGTAATGGAATCAAAGAATTAAAAGATTATAATGTTTATTTGATGATCTTGGGTCATTCTAGGAAGTTATGAAATAAAAATTTTGATTCAAAGGTGTTTCAGGAAAATTTTACAATGACCATTATAATACTTGATGTTCCATTTATTAATATATTTTCATCAATTTTTTTTATCAAAATTAATTGCATCAATACATTTATTTTTTACTAAATTTTATATTATATGTATGATTTGAAATATATTTTTAATTGTGTTTTGATGTAGTATTTGGAGGAAACATTAAAGTAGATAAGGTTGAATGTAATATTGGAGAATCATGAGAAAGTGATCTACCTCATTCTATATTTTTTTATTGAGTGTTGTATACTTTATATTTCTAACTTTTATTTTGAAAATTTTGAATTTTAATATTTATCATGGAAAATTTTATAATTTTTTGAAATTTTGAATACACATCACAATAATTTTTAAATATACATATATATATTTATTTATTTATATTTAAGGTTACATTCCCATTTTCAGGATTTTCAACCATAAATTCACTCATTATTCATGTGGGAATTTGTGAGCCTATTAAAAATTAAAAAATTATAAAAACAATAATGAATGTGGGTTTCCAACCCATGTGACTTCTCGCATCTGTTGTAGGGTGGGGTGAACTTGATAAATTCACACATTTTTCATGTGGTATTTTTAAAGTCTAACTTGATTTGGCTCAAGCCCCTACAATCTTGGATCACCCTACCTGTTTCTCATTTCTAGTGCACGATTTGAGCATGGTTAGGGGAAACCATGCACTATCTATAGGAAATAATGCAATGGGTTTTTGAGATCCATTGGTCAGACACACGGTTGGCACACTATTTGGCCAAACCATGTGGGTTCCCAAGAGAAACCATGTAGGTTGGGAGCCTTTGGATAGTGATATGTGCATAGTTGGTGCAAGGTTTGTCAAACTATGCAGTACAACCATGCAACTCTCTAGAGTACACAACCGGTTGTCGCACAGTTTGACAAACCGATTGGCCTAACCATGTGATGTGCATTAAATGCTATGAAAATTAATATTTAACTCATATTAAGACCCCAAAACTCTCATTTTCTACCATTCTCATAGGTTCCTAAACTCCTCTCCTTCCCTGGCATCCTTGGTGATTCCTTTTAATCCAAAAATAGGTTTTGAAGAATCAAAGTGTGTTGGATATTTAGAATCAACAGTAAGTCCTCATTCTTTATATCTCTAGATATACTCATATTCTATCTCACGGATCCATAAATCTAATCTATTATGGATATATCTATGTTCTATGATGTTTATTTTGATGAGATCTTATTGTTATATTTAAAGAAAAAGTTTCAAGTCTAGATCTAAAAGTTTTGTGTGTCGTTCTTCATTATCATTATCCATTGAGAGGTAGGTGAATTATCTCTAATTTTAATTATTCTAGAACATGAAGGGGTGATGTTTAAATTATAATCTATTGTTTTGTTGATGAACACAAGTTTTTTTCTAAAATTATTGGAATAAAATTATTTTCAAAAGAAATGGATTTTTTTATAATTTAGCCATAGTGTTGGGAATCATGCGGGAGCACCGTCTTTGTGTTATGCTTTCAAAGTGTGGTTTTTGGATACAAGAGGTATGTTTTCTTGTCCATATAATTTATGAAAGAGGAGTCTCTATAGATCCTAAAAAGTTATAAGTTGTTATATCTTGGAAACAACTAAATAATGTCTTTGAGATATGCTTTGTTTGTGATTTTTCATAGCTTGTCTTATTATTGATAGTTTTGAAAAAAAAGGTGTTACTATCCAATGGAGAAATGAGTGATAGCAATATTTTCAATAACTTAAGTTTTAGATTACATCAACACCTATCCTTATATTTCCAAATTTTAGGACAAAACTATACAGTTTATTATAATGCATACAGATCTGGTTTGAGAAGTGTTCTTATGCAAGGAGGTAATGTTTTAGTTTATGGCTCACGAAAGTTATGAGTCTTTGAGAAGAATTGTTTGAAACATGGTTTTAAATTATTTTTTCTAGTCCACACCTTGAATACTTAGCATTGTTATCATTTTTTGGTGAGAAATTCATAGTTTTCACATATCATAAAATCTTAAAAACATATTATCACAAATATATTTGAATTTAAGGTAATGAAAATAGATTAAATACCATCAAATGTTTGACTTTGACTTGATGTATACATTGGGTAAAGGAAATGTCATGGTTGATACATTGAGTAGGAATTCATATAGTTAGTTCGCTAAATAGGGTTTAGATCAGTGGTAACCAATGTTAGTTATAGCCAATATACATCTGGATTGTGTTAATCAAGGCGATGTTGAAGTTTTCTTTCTAGTTTATTTTGTTACTGATTTGATTGAATAGGTTAAATATGCTCAGATATCTGATCTTGAATGTCTCACCATGAGGTCAAACCTCAATGGTGGGGAGACCATTGAGGGATGAAAGCTAGATGAGAGATCTGTGTGACATTTTAGAGATCATATTGCGGTTCCTCCAAATTATTAGGAACAGTTTTTTCTTCCTACCACCACTTGATATGGAATATTCATCCAAGAATTTAGAATATGTATAAGGCAATGAGAACACAGTTTTGGTGGGATGACATAAAGAGGAAATTCATGAAGTATGTCTCTAGATTCTTCACATGTTAGCAAGTCAAGGTGAAGCACTAATGACCAGTTGGTATGTTGTATTTTTTACTTATTCCCATGTGTAAATGGGAGTAGATAACTATGAATTTTGTTACATGTCTACCAAGAACGGTTTATAAACACGATTTCATATGGGTGATTGTGTACAAACTCACAAATCCATCTTATTTCATCACTATTTTTGAATTCAATATGGTTGAATACTTATCAAAAATATACATTTGGAAAGTTATAAAGATGCATGGTGTTATAGTTTCAATTATGTATGGTCGGGACTCTAGGTTTATATCTCGATTTTAGAAATCCTTGCATCAATACCTTGGAACCCAATTGACTATGAGCAGAAATTTTCATCCAAAAATAGATGGAAAATAAGAATAGATTATCCAAATGTTGGAATACATGACTATAACTGGTGCTATAGATTTTGGAGGCTTGTGGGAGGATCATATACCATTAGTATAGTTCTCTAACAATAACATTTTTCATACCTAGATACATATGGATTATTTCAAATCTTTGTATGGTCATCCTTATCATTCTACAATTTTTTGATGGAAACAAGTGAAATTACACTTATTAGACCTATCCTTTTACAATAGATGATGAAATAGATTCAGATGGTCAGGAAAAGGATGGAGATAGCTCAAAGTTGTGAGAAATCATATATTAATTATCATCATCAACTGTTATCATTTGATGTGGTTGATTATGTTTTTTTAGAGTCTCTCCGAGGATAAGGTATAATTGTTTTTTTAATCAATACAAATTGTATCCTTAGTACATTGTCCCTTTTGAGATATTTGAACAAATCAGAAATGTGGTTTATCGGTTGGATTTACTGCCAAAGTTCATATTAGTACACAATGTTTTTTGTACATCTCAATTGAAGAAGTATTAGCTCAATCCTAAACATGTTATTCGATGGTACCATATTGAGCTTGATTCTAATGATTACATTGATTCAAGTGTCAACACAGATTGTGGATAGATGAGAGAAGATCTTTTCTGGAAAAAATATCGATTTAGTATGAGCATTATGGAAAAATGGTCAGATTCAGGAAGATATGTGAGAACATGAGCAGGAAATATTAGAGTATTGTCCCTAGATATTCCTAACAAACACTAATTCCCAACTTTATGAGGACAATTTTGAAAGTAATTATAGGTATTTTTCTTTATCTAACCACTATTAAACCTGATCTTATGTTTAGTGTCTACATGTGTACTGGATTTAAAGATAACTCAAAGGAAATTCAATTAAAATCCATTAAAAGGGGTTATAAGATATGTTAAAGGTACAATAAATCGTGTTTTATTTTAGAAGGTCCTCTTTTGATTTAAAGAGTTACTAAAATTCTGATTTTAAAAGATTTAGAATTGATAGAAAGAGTACTTCTGATGTTTTTTGCTTTTTAGGAAAAAAATTAATTTATTGGAGTTCAAATAAACAATTATTAGTTGTTGTTTTTATATCTAAAGAAGAATACATTACCACTTTTAGCTATTATATTCAATCTTTATGGATTATACAGAATTTATCTAACATTGATGTTCTTTTTAGAAGAATTCCAATTATTTGTTATAATTATTTTTTGTTTTTATTTCTTATAATCCTTTTCATCATTATTGAAAGAATCATATAAAAGTAAAATATAATTTTATTTGAGATCATATTTATAAATAAGATATAATTTTGAAATGTGTTTCTATAGATGATCAGTTTGCTAATATTTTTTTCAACCTTTTCATTCAGTCAAGTTTGTGAAGATTAAGTATGAACTTGAAATGATATAAGTTGGAATTTTATATATGAGGAGTTCAAATATTTACCACTGTTTATTATTATTTACTTTTTAAATTTTTTTTGTGGCTCTTTTGTATATTTTTTGTTACCTATTTATAGGAGAAATTTAAAAGATTGGATGTTAATTTTTATATATATTTTAGAAAGAGAAAGCTAAAATTTTAATGAACTTATCAATGCTTTAAAAAATTATTTCCTATGTTTTTAATTATTTTTAATTGTTTTTAATTGTTTTTAATATTTGTTTATATTTTAACATTTTAGTTATTCTTTTAGTATACATTAATTTAGGGGGAGTTATCAGCTAAACTTATCTCATTTAATTTAAGAATATTGTGATTCATTTTAATATCTTTAATCATTTTTTAGATTTTAGATTTTATTCTTTTTAAAAAAATATTTTGAGAGAGAGAATCTTTTAGTCTTTGAAAATTATTTATTTCTATTTATTTCAACTTTTTTGATATTTATAAAAAGGGAGATACTTTTATGTTTTTAGTGTTTTTTTTTTCTAATTACTAAAAAGGGAGAGATTTGTGGAGTGAATACATCCCCTCTTATCTTTTTTTTATAATTACAAAACTCTCTTTTGTGTTTATACTTGTTTTATAGTTTTTATTTTAGAATGATGTTGTGTATGATGGATTTTTTCCATTTCTATAATGTGTTTAAAATTTCTCTAAGTAGAAAAAATTAAATATCATTCTTGAAAAACTTAAATATGCATTTTTAATTCTTACATATCTTCCTTTATTTTAATATTTTTTGGTAATATCTAAAAATTTATGTATTATTTTTATGTATTGTTTCAATAAATTATATATTCTAGGTTTCAATATTTTTATTAAGTATCACTTTTTATGTATGAAGTATCTTCTTTTGTATCATATTATGAATGATTTTCTTTCTTCCATATTGTTTTTTAACTTCTTAAGTAAAAATTCTAGTAAAAATTTTCATAAAGGAAAACTCTTTGCATGTATAGGTAAGTACTTTAATCTTGTTTCATATTGAATATTTTACAAATGAAAACTTGTTAAGTATTGTGTTACTTATATTTAAATAAGTTATGTATCATGATTTTTTGGAAAACTCTTTCACACTTATATATCATAGGGAATATGTAAGTTACTCTAACATGTTTTTCAATGAAATTTATGTTTTCTAAGTTTACTATTATAATGTGAATAACTAACTCTTACACTATTTATATTTACTCTTACAAAATGTGTTTACTTGAAACTTTTCTAAGTGATGAATGACTTACGATTATCTGTTATGACTCTTACATTATATAGAATGAATTTTATAGTTTATATATATATATATTTACTCTTACATTTTTCAATTAAGTAATTATCAAAATATAGGTTATTAAAATTTACAATGCATGGGTATCAAAATATATGACTTGAAGTTTCTAGAAGATATAATCTTCATGCCAAGTAGTATTTATATATATATATATATTATGACTTTTTTTGTTTTATTTCATAAAACATTAAATGAAGAGATCGACTATGAAATATGGAAACTATTTTATGGTATCAATGGATTTCTAATATTTTGGAAACCACAATTAATTGAACTATTTAACATGAATTTAGTATCATCATGGATTAATTGTTGAATATTTTCTCTATAAAATTAGATAAATAAAACCATATGAAAGAACTAGAACAACTATTTAGAGTGAAATTTTGATATTGTTATCATGATTGTAAACTTATTATGATCACTGAAGAGATTCATCATGCTAAAATGCATTGCTGAAATTGATTAATCTACAATGATTATTATACTCTCTTATGTTCTTACTTTTCTTTATTTATCAACTTATATTTCTTTATCTTGTTTTATTTCATTTCAAATACAATTGGTTTATTTTTTTCCCTTACAAAAGCATATATTGTTTTGTTGTGTAACCTTTATAAAAGGAAGGTCATGTGTGTGTTTTTCTTCTAATTATAAAAGGTAGGGTTGTATTAGGTTGTTAATCCCAAAAAAAAGTGATTGTCTTGTTCTGGTTATACCTCCACTAGAAAAAGTATTTCGTAAATTAATTTGTCACTGCTAGATAATTACCATATACCATCAGTTTAAAATCATTGGTATAGTCTAGGGAACTGTTGGTATAAGATATACCAATAGTTCCCTAAACTATTGTGTGGTTAGGTGTGGGATATCCCTATACCAATAGTTTCCTTGAAACCATTAGTATAGGTCACGTAGATTTCCCTTTAGAAAATAGTTTTATTAAACCATGGGTATACATGCTATAAAAATGGTTTATTAAACCATTTGTATAATATTCCTTCACCAAGGAAGCTAGAAACACCTCCCATCTTGGTCCAGAACCAGCACACACCCCAAACAACTACACCCACACCCTAAACAATTGTTAGATAATATAAAAAAATTGAGAAACAAATTAATGAATTAAAAAAGTTACAATACATATTTAAAATAGAGAATATATTTTATATTTTATATTTAATCAGTTGATAACTGCAAAAAAAATCATAACTCATATATGAAATCATGTTCAATCATCAAACATAGTGTGTCATAAATATTAGTTAGAAATGTAGAGGATCAATCTCTCTCTTATGACTACCACTATTATTTTCGTCATCACCAACGTACTCATCGCCATCATCACCACCATTTCCATCATCATCATCACATCATCAACACTACCACCACCACCACCATCACCATCACCATCACCATCATCACAATCAACATCAACATCACCATCACTAATACTAGGAAAGTCATCACCCAACTGCCATTAGGACCATCATCACTATTGAGCTAACTTTGTGTGTGAGTTGTATTTATTTTCAATGGTTGTGATTTGTTATCTATGGTTTTCAATGAAATAGAAAGATATAATTTATGTTAATATATTGAATAAGTTATAAATAAGAAGTTTTAGGATAGTTTGGTTGAAGTATCCAAGCATAGTAATAAAGTTGATTTAGCTTAGATGGAAGATAGTGATCAAGTATTATTCTATTAATAAAGTTATTTAAAGACTTTTATTTTACAAATGTGATGATTGTTGAACCATTATTATGTTCAAATACATGTTCCAATTTCACCAGGAGAGTTCACAATATCTATAACATTTGAAGGTGAAGATCATGAAAATTTTTATTTACATGAAGATAATTTAAAGAAGAATACCATGCAATATTCAATCATTTCATGAGGATATTTCTTGTGAAGGGAATTAAAAAAAATCCATGTAATATCTTATTATTTCATGTGTTTTATTTTGAATAAGACATTTGAGGATGGATTGATACTAAAAATTCAATACTTATAATATTTATAAGTATCTGGTAGTGGTGTTCCTTTATTAAAAAAATGATCCAGACATACAAACCTTGAAGGCCATCTCAATCAACCATTTAATGGAGAAAGATCAACCATAAGGGAGATCCAGCCTGATAAATCCTACATAGTGGTGGGGTGAGGATGTATAGAGACTATAGGGAGTTCATGGGTGAAGTAGTTGCACACTTATAAGTATGGTGGATTCATAGTGCTCACAGGGTGTGAATAGGTGAAACACAAATGGGAAAGTAGGTACGACCCACCCCATGTATTGTGTGCAAGTGTTCTAGGTACTGAACCCTGGTGTTAACTCAAGAGGTAGTGAGAACTGAATGGATTATATAGCACTACCTAACTAAGCACAAGCCTAATGTGGGATAAGCATGGAGTGGGAATTATTAATCCATATTAAAAATATATTGATAAAACATAGAGCACGTTATGAGGAAGATCTATGTCATCCGATTGAAACTATGTGTCATCTTTAACTACCTACGCTTAATGGGTTTATGTTCTTTTAATTTTTTACATGTCATGGATTCCATCATCAATACAATCTCAAATGATGGATATTCTAAGGAAATGAGGCCCTGAACATTCATGTATGCATTCTATGCTTTATATAAATTCATCTAATCAAATAACATATCATTATCGACATAAAATGGGAGTTACAACATACCATTCATATATGTATGAGTTCAAGATATAAAAATGATGGATCATGGGATCATTTTCATATGAACATGAAGATTTTTCATGAAGGGAGAGATGCCATGATATTCAGTTTCATGAAATTCTAAGTTGGAAAATCACTTTTTGAAATATTTCATGAGTTGAGTTCTTTGGATGTTTAAAATATTAGTATATATGGATTTTGACTCTATATATTATTCAGAAATTTAAATAAATGAAAATGTGGATCAATGGTGGTGATCTAGGTCTATAAATACTGATCACCTAACTTGAAAGAATGTGCCTTCCATTTTTTATTGAGATATTTTATTTTCTAGAGAGAAATGGAGCTACTTTGTGCCTCTATTGTTAAAAAGGGAACAATACTCCACAAAGATTTATACTTACACAAATAATAACTTCCCCTGAGCCTAAGTTGGTTTTGTGAAGGAGATGAGATTTTTTCCTTCTATTTATGTGAAGAATAAAACCCTACATACACTACATGTGATCTTCACATACAGTCTTATGTGAAGGAGGTTGATATATTCTATGAAGCACAATATATTTTATGAAGAATAATAAACTTTACACTTAAGATCATCGCTTTCATGATAAGAAGGTTTGTGAAAGTTTTTTTACCTAAAAAAGAAGTTCCATATATCTATTCTGGTGTATATGAAGAGGTAGATATGATCATTGAAGATCATTTAATCATTTAGATTTATGAATGAGTTGGGAAATATAGTATATGAAACACAATTCATGCATGAAGATAGTATTATTTGGTCAAAGATAATATAACATGTGAATACCCCATGCGTATATACATGATTCACATGAAGAGAACAATATGCATAGTTCTAATTGTGCATGATCACATTGACATGAATAAGAACACATGCATGATCTAATGCACATGAAAAGAATGAAACACATTAAAAGAAATGTTACACAGAATAAATACATTTATAGGGCACATAAAATAATAATAATAATATTTTCATGTGTTGGGGTTTGGTGTAAATGTGTTTAGATTTCTAGAAATGTGATGAATTATTCTTATGTGTTATTCTAAATAATTTAATTTTCATAAGAAAGTGTTTTTCATAAAGTGGGAGAGTGATTATCATTTAGGCTGGAGTTTTGAAAGAAGTAGGATAAGATTTATATGTGTCATACTGAACAGAAGGCATTAGATGAAGCAATAGAATCATATGAATAGGTATCGGATGATCAAGAAGAATAAAGGTTCATCTAGATACCGAACATATCTTTTATTATCATTAGGTATCATATGAATTTGGTGAAGAAAAAGGATCATGTGGACAAGTTCTGAATGAAGGAAGAAGAAGTAAAGTTCTTACTTGCTGTTGTGGGATAAGAATAAAGCAGCATTGTGACATCCAACATATGTATAAATAGTTTGAAGACTTTCTTGGTGTTATAAATTACCTTAAGGATAAGGTGAATACTATATTCAGAGGTAGTATAAAGAACTAACAAGGAGCTGTAAGTTAGATGATGTTATCACCAATCTAGGTAAGAATTATTGTTTTCTTACCCCCTCCTAAAGTGTTGGGACTCACACTTTCATAATGATTGTTTTCTAGCCACACCACTATATTGGCTATCTCATTATAGTGAAGAATCCATGTACTATTTGTCACAATACAAGGAAATGACTACCTATACTTATTGAGCAGTGAACCGTATAAAAATATCATTTTCCATCTTTACTTGATTTTACATACTTTCATATGATAAATAAAATAGAATAAGATAATCAAGATCCTAATAGGTCTAAAAGGTAAAGGGATAAAAAGTTATAAAAGGTTAAAAAGTTCTTAACACTAATTCACCCCCCACATCCCCTCTCTCAGTGTTGAGTATATCTTAAAGTGGTCCTCTCAATCGCCATTGCTCGGTGTATCAAATAACAAATTCATCATCAACATGCATGTATCAAAAACTATGATGGTATTAGGTGGAATTTATGGACATAATACTTCCATAACTTTCATAAATTGATTATTGTAATTTTGACTTCATCCAAACTCCTTAATGACTATCTTCTTGGATTTTTTTCCCTTTTTAAGAGACTTTATTTCCTCTGATTGAGCTATTTCCAACTCAACACTACCATAACTATTAGAATCACCTAAAGTGGGGACAATAATCTTCCCTGGCCAACAACATATTATACCATGGTGCTCATCTCCTAATATCTTGTTAAAATTATCATTTATCCCAAATATATCAAATTTATTCTCACAAAGGGCCTCTAAATCACATTTTTTCTAATATAAATGAATTATTTAGTTACATGATATATATTAAAATTTTAACGAAGAAAAGTAAAACTTACAATATTTTTGTGTCTGTTCATTTATAGAAATTCTATATTTATTATTTCTACTTAAGAAAAACAATTTTACTCAAGACACACAACCTTTAATGTCCAATACTGCCCCTATAATGAAATTGAATGTAGAAAAACATTATTCAATAATACTATATTTTTTTAAAAAAAATTAACTCATTTTAACCAATATTTAACTAATAATAACCAAAACCAATTGAACTAAATTTCATATAAATTTATTGTATTATCCCCAACTATGAGAATCTAGAATCAATCAAACCTAAATGAACAAATTTGGATTGTTTTGGTGAATCTATATTCAGATTATTTTTTTTATTATTGTATTGGGTCAACTTCATTTTTTATTGGTTAAACTAAGTTTTGATAAATTCTATTTAAGTAAGAAATGTTTATTTTAATTAGGAAATTATAGATCAAATTCCTCATTTTTTAGTTTAGTTGTGAATAAAACTTATTAATTTGGGTTATTTTAGGTCAATATAGTTTAGTTTAGTTTGAGAAAGTTATGTTGAGCTTAATTTTTATTGGTTTATTATTCTTTTGTTTATTTTAGTTTTAGTCATTTTAGTTTCATTAAATTCATGTTTTGGTTGTATTTAAATTTAATAAAATATATAATTTTGACTAGTTTACTATTTATATATTTAATTAATATGATGACGTGTTTTGAAAAGGTAATTATTGGAGTGTTTTTTTAAAAAAAATTGAGTGCTGATCATTTCTGGTTACTTTAGTTGTATTTTATATTAATTGTGAGGTATTGGTGATGTGTTGACATTTATAGGTCTTATATTGAATAATAGTATGTTTTTCTATGATTCAAATATGATAATGGGGTGTTATTTTGTATGGCTCATGCTCTAAGTGTTATCATGAAATGTATGTGAGTTGGGGTGTTTTGTGACTACTGGATTAAAGTGATAAAGGTTATGTTTTGTTTTTAGGTTGTCTTAGGTATAGAAAACTTCCAAATATAAAAGTGATGAGTTAAAAACACACCATGTGTAACACCCTACCCATTTATTAAGGTATGATCCATTTTCATTTCTATTGGTACCTAATTAAATGAATGTTTCTATAAAAAATACATGTTTCCTCTCTTATTTCGGCATCATCCTTCACCCAAAAATGTGGACATAATTTATAGAACCATTTTTTTATTTCTATTTGACGATTACTAAAAAACAATATTCAACGATACAAAAAAAATATTAATGCAAATCTCCATCATTTTCAATCAAAAAACTCAAATTTGATTAATATATTAAACTCGTCACTCTTCCAATGAGAAATCATTTTCTGATATTTTGTTGTTGGATACTCATTCATGATAGGTATATCCTATAAATCTATTCCAACTCTAAAAACCCATCCATTATATAAATCATGTTTATATTCTCTCCATAGATCACCAAATTTCATTAGTAATGCAATCATCATAACCTCACCCTTGGGAAAATTATAACAAAGCTACTATCAAAATATTAATTCATATAAATAAAATAATAATATAACATTAAATCTAATGAATTTTATTACCCATATTTGACCCCAATAATTATCCTTTATTTTTTTCAAGGTGTCTCTAAAAGTCTGGTAGGATGGGAATGATATCATGGTATTTTATAAGTTTCACTGTAAAACTCCTGCATTCTCTCCATATTTTACCAATCATTTGATTATCCTCGTTTTACATAGATGTCACATGTGTTTTTTGGTTCTATACTTCACACATGTTTGTATGAGCATGTTGCATTATAGTGGAAAATAAAGTTGTGAAATAATAAATGACAAATATTAAATTAAAACATCTTATAATGAAAATAAATTATGGTCACAAAATTTACTAGGGTTCTATACATATACCTGAGCCAGGATGATCATTGGGTACTGTTAGATACCTAGGTTGTGAATTATAGATAACCTATGTAGTACCAGTGGGGTCTAATGCCTTCTTGTGATGTTTAGTATACTCTAAGGGTTCATAATTCACCAGAGCATAAGTCAAAGAAGCATGAACATAAAATATTGGAGATAAATAAGTAGTAGTAAATGAAGCTGGTATAGAATACTATGGAAAAGGGATGATATATTTTAGGATTGGGAGCCATAATTAGATAAGTAAAAGATATATAAGTATTATTGAACATAAATGGTGGTGATAGTTATAGCATCCCATACTTTTCATAAATAAATAATATATCTTATTAGTGTAATATTCATTACATATCAATATGATCCATTCCAGAACTATAAAGTTTTAGTGTATTTGTAAACTTGGATACATAAAAAACTGGTACATAAAATATCTACAACATTTCCCATTAACTTCTTCATAACTAAAACCATTCATAAACATTTATTACTTAAATCATTTCTTCATAACCTATAGAAGGGAAACATAAGAAAGGGTGAGCTTGGGTGCTCAGTAAGGATAAACATAAGAGATATCAATCAATGATCATAAGTGATCATAAGATAATCATAAGGGTATGAGAACTTGATCATGACTTATAATAATTATACCCAATAAGTTAAAGATCGTTAATCATGAAAAATAGTGTAAGGTTACGTAAAACAAAATAAATAAGGCATGTGAGTGCAAAATCATCAATATCCAATCATGAGCTATGAGAAAATAACATAATAATAAGGCATAATTTTTTTCATTCACATAAGAATAGAAAATAACTTCATTAGTCAAGGTTCACTCCCAAGAATATAATTTTTTATAATATCTCATAATAAAAATGTCTACCCATTCATTTAAAACATTCTATTAGGAGTAACTTCCATCCAGTTAACTCTATCATCTCTTAGTATTTTATTAACTCTATCATCTCTTAGAAGTTTCTCAACTCCATCATCATTACCCAATACATTAGAGGGATATAATGGACCCACCCATCCTTGTTTTATAATTTAACCATACATCCTTGGTTTACAATATAACCACCCATTACATAATTATAATTCATTCATATTTATACCATAAGATCATGAAAACATTTATCATCACATAAAAGCTTAACCCATGGAAAGAAAATGGTTTTCATAAACATTTCATCATCATAAACATAAAACATATAGAGAAACAATAAATATGGTAAAAATAGATCATATCCAATTAAATCATAATAGATATCAAAGGATGTTTTTATAGTTTAAATTTTTTATTAAAATATCATTGAAACACTTCTTGAGGAAAATACCTTTTTCATTTTGAAATAACTTATTTAAAATATAAAAAAAACTATAATATTAAGGAAAACGTTTTCTTTGAAAAGAACCAAGGAGAAAAATAAATATTCAAGTAAAATATTATTCATGATAGTGGGGAAATTTTTTCATGTGGTGTTAATTAAAACAAAAATTTATTTCACATTTTTGGTAAAAAGCTAAAAGTACCTCATTCAGAAAACAAAAAAAAATATTCAATTTTAAAAAATATAAAAATTTAAACATGAGTAAAAATGAATTTAATAAATCTTTTTATAATATTAAAAATATTCTTGAAATTTTTTTAAATAAAATATAGACATGAAAGAAAATATTCCCAATAGAAGAGAAAAACATGGTTGGTTTTCCTTAAAAACAATTATTTCAGTCTCTTAAGTACTAAAGAGGGAAAACGAGAGGAAAAATGAAATTTTAAAAAAATAACCAGAGTTGAATAAAATACATATTGTTTGGGTGAGATATATTATACAATTTCATAATTAAAATTTTAGCATAAACAATCTCAGTAAAAAAGGTAGATTGTAACATAAAACCCTTAACGCTTTGGTAACTTTTGATTCATGACCCCCATGAAATAAATAACTAAAAATGAAACTTTAAACACCATTAACATAATAATTTTAATTATAAAATATGTCAAATTTATATTAGATAAACCTCATAAAATAATATAGGTTTATATTATAACATATGTCCCAAAGAAGATGATTTGAGACAATAAATCCTTACCACTTTGGTAACTTTAGAATCAAAACCCCTTGTATAATTTAAATTATAACTTTATATACCATGAATTAAGAAGTATAAATGGTATAACATGTAAATTTATTATTATATACACCTCATAAACATAAATAGGTGCATAACATCAAACTTATCTCAACGAAACAAAATTGAGATGAAAACACTTGTGAGATTATTAATTTTTGAATTGAAAGTCATTGGAAGCTTTGAAAATCATATTTTTATTAAAATAACTTTAATTAAATCATTCATTATTCCAAAATGTATTATTAGGTCATATATACACCATAGAAATAATAAATTGGTGAATAACATTAAAACATGTCTTAATAAAGAGAAATTGAGATGAAACTTCTACCTTATATCCGACTTGATTCATAAGTACTCTAGCCTCCTGTATAATAAATTTAGATTTATTATAACTCTATATTAGAATCATTTTCATACATATAATATCATATATTATCCACTTATATCATTTCAACACCTTTTTATTAATAATTATCTATTAAAGTCATTATTTCAGCAACTATGGTCCTTAAACTTTTATTATGGTTCATCTATATATTGAATTTTAATAATTATATAATTATCATATATAATTATTATTTACATATTTATAACCATTCATATTAATTTGTGATGAAAAATAAATTTCATCACTTTTTTGAGATGGTAATGTGTACGTACACACGAGTGATGTTTCTACTTTTTGATGGATGGGATGAAAGAAAGGTAAATGATAATTCACTTTTATAGAATCATTATTATATCATAAATATAATATATTTTTATTAAATTCATCCTTGTTACTATCCAATTAAATTATAAATGATAAAAAAAATCACATCGTTTCGTGGTGGTGGTGGTTCACATGTACGCACGAGCAACGTTGTAGTTTACCAATAAACCAAAATGTAATAGGGTATATAAGATATTATAATTAAATAATAATAATTATGTTTTAAATATCATAAATAATCAATAAATTCATCATTATAAACACCCATTAAATATGGTGATGGAAAATGAATCGTATCATTGTGTAGAGGCGGTAGTCCACATATACACACAAGCGATACTTTTATTTTACCATTTTATGGAGAAGAGGTAGAAAATGGTTATTACATAAACATAATAAAATAATAGTATATTTATGATAAATTATTAATCATATATTTATGTATACAATAAGTTTAGATATGGTGTGAGAATAAATAAAATTGAAAGATCTTGGTTAAGATTTATACCTCTTCTTTGAGAGACCTCCTTCATATTACACCTTAAGCCTTGAAGGATTAGTCTTAAGAGAATATAATAAGGTCTAATATAAATATAAGTAATCTAGGAAGGTTTTAGATAATGGATATTTTTATCTAGAAGGATAAAATTATGTGATAAGGGAGGTGGATAGGTGCCCTTTTATAAGTGAGGGGAGGGACATACATGGTATTTCTTAAAATATTTCAAATATATAAGGTCACTTTCATGGGAAAGTTGCTCCAAATGGATAGAGATTAAAAGTTAGGATAATATTATATTTTAATATCTCAAAAAATAATAATCATATAGGTTTTATCTACAATCCTATCCTTATCTCTTGGTTTAACCCCCCTCCCTGGTAAACATGATTTAACTTTAACCATGGTAACAAAAATTTACAATTTTCACTATCCAATATAACCAAAAATTAAGTTGAACCTATTAAATTATATTAATTATTATAATTAAAAATATTAAATATATTTTATTATATTAAATTTCTATAATTTTAAGAACTTAATTTTAATTAATCATGCAAACCGTAATAAAAACTTATTTTCGAAAAATGAATTTTTAAGCATAAAACATAATTTACTTACATTAAATTCCTTTTAAAAACCATAAAATGAATATTAAAATAAATTACTTGATATATAATATATTAATTTCATTAAAACTAGTAATAAATATATATTAATTTAATTTATTAAGATAAAAGGACATTATACGCATAAAAACAGTTTTTAGAAAAATGTGTTTTCAACCAAAAAAATAACTTATACCAAAATCAATTATAATGAATATTAGTATATAATTAATTATATTATTTATAATTAAATTATAATTTTATTATTTAAATATAAAATTAAAAACATAATTAGACTTTTACTTAAAAATAAATTACAGTTTTTACAAAAAATCGGTATTTTCACTATTCACTGAAAAATAAGTCTTTCTAGAAAAATACCAAAAAAAATCACCCTAAGATAATATTGAAATGATGATTTAAAAAATATATATATTAATTTAATAAAATAAAATTTCTACAAATGTTATAAATTAATTATAATTTTCACATGAAAAAATGTGATAAAATTCATTTTTAAAGAAAACATATTTTTCAAGCAAGATGGATCTCAGTGAGAAATAGTTCAATGTCGTTGGTCAGAGGTGCAGGTGAAATCATTATTAGAGGTGATAGGATGTGGAAATGTCTGTAGGTAGATCATGATAGTGGTAGACTCTTTGGCGATGACGGGAAGAGGAATGTGGCAGTGGTGTTCGAGGGCGGCGCCATCCATGGCAGCGGGTCTCAGTGAGAAATGGTTTGACGAAAAATAAAAAAAAATGTTCATCCAGGTTCAGATATAGATGGGTATTAGAGAATCTACTCCATGATTTTCATATCTATCATATTGTATGATCTATGGGGTATGAAATTTCCATCAGCACCAGGTATCGTGCACATCTGTACTGGATAATGCTCGATGTGCAGCTTTTCAATGTTTGGGAGTCTCTATATAAAATATATATTGTTTGGGTCTGGTCTTGTGGGTTCATGTTCTCCTGGGCCTTCAGGGTCATGTCAGAGGATAAATATACCACTTGGAACTATAGGCCATGTATGGTTCCCCCTCAACCATTAAAATGGGATTATCAAAAATAATGAAAAATGTATGGCCATCGAGCTTTCAGGAGTACTTATTTATTATAAATTAATAAATTCATTTAAATTATTTAAAACCTTTATACATTTTTTTCATAATTTTTTTATTACTATTCAAACCTTCTAATTTAATTGCTAGATTATAACAATTTACTATATTGCGGTTCATATGGGGTTGCCTGTAAGGTAAGCTATAGAACACTTATAATTTAAAGAAATATATATATATTTTAAATCTCAGGGTGTTACATTCTCCCCAAAAAAATAAATTGATTCTAAAAAATTCTTATCTTTATAATAAAAGTTTTAATATTTTAAAACACATTTTTTGAAAACCCACATCACAAAAAGTGATCATTAAACTTCCTTTGAAAAGGTAAAGTGGTAAATATAAATGTTACCTTAAACAACACAAAATCAGGTTCCTAGATAAGGAGAAAATTATAAGGGAGTAAAAATATGGACATAGAGGAGAAATATAATGTTAAAATAAAAATAGAGAGTGATAGAGAACATGGTCATGAGAAATTTAATGACCACAAAACTATAAATTAGTGAGGGTGAAAATGAACATCAATTCATCAGACCTAACTGTAAATAGGAAAAAAATAATTTTCAAGACCATTTTTCCTATAGTTGAGGAATTATTTTACCATATAATATAATAAAATATACTTACTTGATTTCTTCAAATGCATAAATTTAATTTAGTTCTTTGGTTGTGTGTTTTAATTATATTTCATGTCTTTTCATCCATATTCCAATAATGAATGAACAATATGAATTATTCATTCCTGAAGCACTAAAATTACCTTTTAACGGATCATTAGATCCATAAAAGAATGAAAATTTATTCCTTTTGTCTCTAAGTATTTAATAAAACCAAAATGGTTAGAATAAGTTATTCAAAATGGATAAATCTTCATATGATGAAATAATACATTAATATCTAAATCCATAACAACAACACACAAATTTCAACATAAAACATTCCATAAATAGTTAACCTTATGACTCCTCCAAAATATGTCTGATCAAATTTGAAACCCAAAAATTTAGAAAAAATATCATAAAAGTTCAAAAATCAAGTTAACTTCAATCCCAAAAAAATATAAAGTAACTCCTGATATTCATACCAAACATGTGAATACCTTGATCGTATATTCTCCTAAAATATGATAATAACATGAATTACCATAAAACCTCAATGAAAACATATATTCTTAAAAAATATAACTCTATCCTATTTCCTCAAATCAAATCACAGATTGTATGATATATTACATAAATCCAAAAATGTAATAAAATCATAAAATATAACATAAATCACTTTGTCATCATATCACCAATAAATTTTAAGGTCAACAATACTATCCAATTTACTTTATCAATATTTATCAACTATTTTTCTCGACTATAAGAACATATTAAGGGTTATTTATCCCTCAATCACATGTATTCCAAAAATATCACCTTACCACTAAATCAGTTTTTTAGGTTATTGATACCATTCAACATATGTTTGAAATCCCTTAAAGAAAACCTAATATGGAATAATCCTTTGATGTTTCATGATACTTATAACCAAAATATCATTAATAAAAAAATTATACAATATAATTCTCAAATCCTAATATATAAAAACTTCAATCATTCTCATTCAATAATTGGCATAATATAGGAATTTCCTTGGTCTAGGAGTTGACCCTTGGATTAGGAAATTAGTTTGGATAATTCCTTAGTTCCCCACACATAAGTCATTAAAATATAAATGGTACATTGGTATTTACTTTATTTACCTCCATTTAACTCTTCATCCCCCCCCCAAATTACTTGCTATGTATCCTTATTTTCCACATATAAAACATATTCCCATTCATTTGAGATATTTCCCCTAATTTTTCTTCCCACATTATCAACATGTAGGAAATTTAATCTTCTTTCCTCCATGATCTTCATGAAACTCTATTTTATATTATTTGGTTCATTTAAAAACTCACCTATGTTCAGGTTGTTCATCATATAATGAGATATCCAGTTAGGCATAATCACAAGCTTTTTCATTCTGTCTCCCATCTCATTTGACTATTCGTGAGGTCAATTATTTCATCATTCATCACATTCAGAATTAAAATGATTCCTCCCAGTTCCATCCATTAACTAAAACCAAAATCTTAGTATTGTAAATAGTAATGAGTAATCATTTAATCATAAAAAATCATTCATAGGATGTCCAAACCATGACACCTTCTTTTCAACCTATGACACCTCAGGTTTGACCTAGGTCATCCATGGTCATTATCTATCTAAATCCTTCATAATGGTTTATAAATAAAATGTGATTTAACATAAGTATATCTTCTAGGAGCATCAAACCAGGTGTTTTGTAAGGGCTCATTCACCGTTCAACATAATGATGGTTAAGATATACTTGACCAACCCTTTTTTAGGTTATTACCCCTAGATGAATCTATTCCAAAACCATGTCCTCTTATAGTATCTGTATGGGGATTTATTTCTAGTAAAATCATATAATCCCTACCTTGACAAAAATTTAGGATGTTATCATATACTTAGACTTATCCTATGGGTTCCTACTAAGGTTTCCTCATCCTAGATTCCAAAAATAACTATAACTTACTCTAATACCAACTATAGAGACCCATAATTTTCATATATAAATACTACATAAATATGATATATGTCATAACTGTAAAGTTTTAGTGTCTTTGGAAACTTGGATACATAAATAACTGGTACATAAAAGATCTAAAAAATTTCCCATTAAGTTCTTCACAAATATCACCCTTCTTAGACATATCTTACTTAAAACCTTTCTTTATAACTTGGGTAAGAAAAACATAAGAAATGGTGAGCTCATATGCTCAGTAAGGTTAAACACAAGAGATATAAATCAATGATCATAAGTTAGCATAAGATAACCATAAGGGTATGAGAACATGATCATGAATTAAAATAATTGTGCCCAATAAATTAAAGATCTTTAATCATGAAACATGTCTTGAGGTTTTATCAAATAAAATACATAATACATAAGAGTGTGTAATCATCAATAATCAATCATGATCCTTGAGAACATAACATAAGAATAAGGCAGAAGTTTATGTCATTCACATAAGTATAGAAAATCACTTCTTTATTCAAGTTTCACTCCTAAGACTATCATTATGGAAAAAGTCCTATAATGAAAATGTCTACCCAATAATCTTCAATATTCTATTAGGAGTAACTTCCATCTAGTTAACTTCATCATCTCTTAATATTTTATTAACTTTGTTATCTCTTAGTAATTTTCCAACTCTTTCATCATTACCCAATACAATATAGGGATATAATGGACCCACCCATCCTTGGTTTATAACATAATAACCTATCCTCGGTTTATAATGGAACCACTCATCACATAATCACAATCCATTTATATGTATGTTATAAGATCATGAAAACATTTATCATTACATAAAATATTAACCCATAGAAAGAAAATGGGTTCCATAAAAATTTAATCATCATAAACGTAAAACATCTAGAGAAATAATAAAGATGGTAACATTAAATCATATCCCCAGTAAAGTATAAGAAACATCAATTTTTTTTATAGTTGAAAAATACCCTTAAAAGGTTATTGTAAAACTTCTTGAGGAAAATAACTTTTTCATTTTGAAATCACTTATTTAAAATCTAAAAATTTCCATAATATTAAGAAAAATATTTTTTTTGAAAATAACTAAGGAAATATATAAATTAAAATTCAATTAAAAGAGTATTCATGATGGTGTGGAAATTTGTTCATGAATTTTATGTTAAAACAAAAATTTATTTCACATTTTCGGCAAATGGTCAAAAGTACCTCATTCGAAAAACAAAAAGAGTATTACTTTAAAATTTTATAAAAGGTAAAACATGGGTAAAAATAATTTAACAAATCTTTGTATAATAGTAAAAACATTCTTGAAATCATTTTAAATAAATTATGAACATGGAAGAAATGATTCTTGACTGAAGAGAAAAACGTGGTCTGTTTTCTTTAAAAGCATTCTTTCAATATCTTGAGTAATTAAAGAGATATAAATCAAAGTAATACATGAAATTTATATAAATAATAAAATTAAAATAAAATACATAAAATTATTTAGAGATATATCATACAATTTCATCATCGAAAATTTAAGCCTAAACAATCTCGATAAAAAAATAGATTATAACATAAAACTCTTACCGCTTTGGTAACTTTTGATTCATGACCCCCATGAAATAAATAAATTAAAATGAAATATTAAACACTATAAACATAATAATATTAATGATAATACATATAAAAGGTGCATTAGATACACCTCATAAAATAATATAGGTGTATAACATAACATATGTCCCAAAGAAGATGGTTTGAGACAATAAACCCTTACCACTTTGGTAACTTTAGAATCAAAACCTATCAGATGAAATAATTTAAATTGTAACATTATATAACATTAATTAATAATTATACATGGTATAAAATGTATAATTATCAGTATATACACCTCATAAACATAAATAGGTTCATAACATCAAACTCGTCTCAGCGAAACAAAATTGAGACAAAGAAAACTTACAACTTTAGTAATTTTTAATTGAAAGTAATTGGAAGATTTAAAAATCATATGGTTAAATAAGTAAATTGAATTAAATAATTTATTATTACAAAATACATTATTTTATATTATATATATCATATAATTAAGAAATTTGTGCATAACATTAAAACGCGTCTCAATGAATACAAATTGAAACGAAACTCTTACCTTATATCCAAATTGATTTGAAACTGATATATACTCGTGTATAATAAATTTTGGTCTATTATAATTTTATAATAGAATATTATTCATACATATAATATCATATATGATCCACTTATATCATTTCAACACCATTTTATTAACAATTCTCTATTAAATTTGTCATTTCGCTGGTGTTAATTACTTCGTTTTTCATGTATGTTTTAGTCCAGCATTTATGGTCCTTTTAATTTGATTATGGTTACTAAATATATGAAATTTTAATCATGATATAATTATAATATATAATCGTTATACACATATTTATGACCATTCATATTAACTAGTGATGAAAAATTAATTTTGTCACTTCATGGAGATGGAAATCCATATGTACACATGAGTGATGTTTCCAATTTTTGATGGATGGAAAAAAATAATGGTAAATGATAATTTAACTTTAAAGAAAAATTATAATATCATAAATATCATATATTTTCATTAAATGTTTCCTTTTTATGATCCAAGTAAATCAAAAATGGTAAATAAATCACATCACTTCATGGAGGTGGCAGTTCACACGTACGTACGAGCGATGTTATCATTTACAAATGGACCGAAAAGTAATAAGGTAGATAATATATTATAATTAAAAAAGAATAATTATGTTATAAATACCATATATAAACATTAAATCTATCATTATAACCACCCATGAAAGATGGTGATGGAAAATGAATTGTATCGTTATGTGGAGGCAGTAGTCCACACATACGCAAGAGCGATACTTTTATTTTTCATTTGATGGAGAAGAGGTGGTAAATTATTGTTCCATAATAATAATAAAATCTTATTATATTTATTATACTTTATTAATCGTGTTTTTATGGATACAAAAAGTTTAAATAAGGTGTAAGAAAAATTAAAATTGATAAAATTTGGTTAAGATTTATACATCTTCTTTGAGAGACCTCCTTTGGATTTCACCTTAATCCTTGAAGGATTGGATATAAGAGAAGAAAATAAGATATAAGATGAAGTGGAGGAATATATAAAGGTTTTATATTAGGTATTTTTCAATATATAAGTCTCAAATGGTTTGAATAAGTTATGTGGATATGTGTCCTTTTATAAGTGAGGGGAGGGACACACATGGAATTTCTTAAAATATTTCAATTATATAAGGTAAATTTAATGTTAAAGTGGTTTTAAATGGAAATATATTTGAATTTAGGATAATACAAGGTTTAAATATCTTTATAATATAATAATTATTTATTTTTGGGTGGCAATACTACCCTAATATCTTGGTTTAACAACCCGGTAAATATGTTTTAACCTTAACAGTTGTAACAAAATTTTACTATTTTCAATATTCACTATGAAAAAAAATTATTTGATCCTATTAGATTATATTAATTATTATTATTTCAAAATATTAAATTTATTTTACAATATTTAATTTTTATAATTGGTATAATTTAATTTTAATTAAAAAAGAAAACCACAATAAAAACTCGTTTTTGAAAAAAGAATTTTTAAACATAAAACATAATTTACTTCAATTAATTTCCTTATAAAAACCATAAAATGAATTTAATCTGTATTATTGAATAAATAATCTATAAATTTCATTAAAACTATTAATAAATATAGATTAATTTAATTTATTAAGATAAAAATGCATTGCACGCATAAAACGGTTTTTAGAAAAACGTGTTTTAAAGACCAAAACATAACTTATACCAAAATAAATTATAATGAAGTTTCATATGTAATTAATTATATTATTTATAATTAAATGATACTTATATTAATTAAATATAAAATTCAAAACATAATGGTACTTTTACTTTAAAATAAATAACAATTTTTACAAAAATCGGTATTTTTCACTATTTACTAAAAAATAAATATTTTTAGAAAAATCCTGAAAAATAAACCTAAGATAATATTGAAATGATGATTTAAAAAAATATATTCATTTAATATAAATTTTTTTATAAATGTTAGAAATTAATTATAAGTTTCATGTGAAAAAATATGATAAAAACCAATTTTAAAGAAAATATATTTTTGAAGCATAAATTGACTTTACTGAAAATTAGGTAATTATTTATTATGAATTAATGAATTAATTTGAATTATTTAAAAAAATTATATATATTTTTCATAATGTGATAATTACTATTAATGCTTTCTAATATAATGGCTAGCTTATAATAGTTCATTATATCATGATTCATATAGACTCAGGGTTGCATGCAAGGCAAGCTATTGAACACTTATAATTTAACAAAAAAAAAACTAAAATCTTGGGGTGTTATAGTAGTATTAGAAGTATAAATAACCTCGGTTAATCTAATAGAACTGTGGGATAAGAAATTTTGTTTCATGGTATATCTGATGAATGGTCTGGGTGTAATCAGGTATGATGGGTGATGCGATTAGCTCTAATACTACCCCCTAAAATCACTAGGCTGAGCACTACTGTCTCTAGGCTGGTTGGAGAATAATTTTCACTTGGATAATGGTTAAAAATTAAAAATTAAAAAAATATTAATGACATGAAATTATATGTTATTGATATATATATTTAAAATAGTATACTCATAATAGGCACCATAGGACGAATACTCATCTCTCTCATACGATGATTATTATGAGACATTATCTTCCTTAATATTTCTTAAATATTTTTCATTTAATACATTTAAAAATAAATATTCATTTAATTAGAAATTTGTAACTAATTTTTAATAAAAATAAGAAAGAATAGGTGATGTGATGTAACAACTAGGCCTTGTAGGCACCCCAACTACCTCATAGACACGTGTTGTCCCCGCTATAGGACCCACCCACATGATCAAATGGGTTATCATACTACTGAATCCCCCAATAGTCCAACAAATATTATTTCTAATGTGATTTTCTTCACTCACACACACACTATAAAACTTCCCAAGAGGTCACCCATCTTGATCACTACTCTAGGAAAAACCTCTTTAACTGTGGAGTTCTTATTCTTTATAATGTGATCTGTCCTCACTCACACACACCCTAGGAAAATTCCCAGGAGGTCACCCATATTGATCAATACTCTAGGAAAAACCTATTTAATTATGTATTTCTAATCAAGTAGACTTCTAAAAAAATGTTCGCATTGTTGACATCGGTAGTAACATTTAGCCTTATTAATCCTTTTTAACATTCCGGGGTGCTACACATGACTTAATTATTGGATACCAATTATCAAGTAAAATAAAGGATATGTAGTGAAATAACATAATTATATAATATTTAGTGGAAATAATGTTAAAACATAAAAGACGTGTCATGGAAAAATCAACACATTCTAATTAGCATATTAAACATGGGTATGTTATTGTTTTCTTCTTCTATTTTCAATTTGATCCAATTAAATTTTGGCTAGGTCATTTAGTTCATGTGGGTTATTTGATTTGGTCATTTGTTTATTTTTTGGCTTTAGTTCATTTGGTTCATACTTTGGGTTAGGTCATTATCCCATTTTTGGGTTAGGTTATTTGATCATTTTTTGGATTAGGTCATTTATTTAATTTTTTTTATTTTTCATTATAATTATTTTGTTGTGTTTTGATTCAATCCATATTTTTTTCTAATTATATTGTTTCATTTTTTTTAAGTTCTAATTTAGTTCAATTAAATATTATAAAATTCAACTAAAATAAAACTACATCCACTTTATAGTGAAAATACATATAAAGGTCAAGTTGGATACAAAATATTTGAAACCAACATTAAAGAAATTTTTTGATTTTTTGGTTAGGGAATTCATTTATTTTTTTTAAATTCTAATTTGTTTAATATTTTTCAGTTCATTTCATATTATTTGTGTTCTAATTGTATTATTTCAAAAAAAAATGGCATGCTAGGTTCTCATATAGTTCAATTCAATATTAAAAAATGAAACTCAAAGAAAAATGAAACTGCTTTATATTAAAATTGAACATGAAGGAAAAGTGGGAAATAAAATATTTGAAACCAACATTAAAGAAATTTGTCCATTTTTTGGGTTTGGTTATTCATTTCATTGTTTTTGTTTTTTCATTCTATTTAGCTTAATATGTTTCAGTTGAATACATCTTGTTTTTTTCTAATTAGATTGTTTTAATTTTTTTGGTTTGTTAGGTTATAATATAGTTTGATTCAATATTATAAAATGAAACTCAAAGAAAACTGCAACCACTTTATATTGAAAACGAACATGAATATCATGTTTGATACCAAATATTTGAAACCAACATTAAAACAATTTGAATAGTACCAACCTAAAAAAACCCAAGTTGAGATAAATATAAATAACTGAGAACACATGTGGATGATTATATATATCACCCATCACAAATTTAGGTTAACAATAAAATCTGATAATTAGTCCATTTAATCCATTATAAGTAATAAATTGATTGAGGAAAATAGGGGTAGTGATGGTGTCAATTTCATCCCTACTGTTAATAAAAATATGTCTGGGGATTACTTCAATAGTGACATTGAATTCAGGTCTTATATGATCTTTCATATAAAAATATTATTTCACCAATGATTCTAAAATATATGTCTCATCTGTAGAAATAATGTGAGTCATGTAAATAACTCTAAATCCATAGTCATCAATAAATGTTATATGTCTCATCATTTAATCAAACCACTTTCATTTCATCATAGTGACTCAACCATGAGAGTAATAATCCAATATTATCATTTTCTTAATAACTTCATAATAAGATACATTTTCAAATAGAGGTATGTTATTTGATCTACTAACATAATAGTTTTTCATTGTAGTTACCATAATACCATCATGTTATGTTCTCATGTTCACTGCTCGATCAGTGATAATAAATTTGTACCCATTGGTAATAATTGATTTGCATTTATGAACCAAATAATTAGGAAAAAAAACCCAATATCTTATTTATTCAGAGACAGATCCAATATATAAACTCAATACCTAAATTGAAATTAATATTAAAATTAAATGAATTCTTTTATTACAGTAATACTTATACCTTTAATTTCAACCAATCAGGATGTTATTTTCTATGAAAATCATCTCTCATTTTCAAAGGTAATGAATGTTGATTTCTATTTATAATTTTTTTATGTTCCCTACATAAAAAGATTGAAATATTTTGACACATTTGTATAATTACACTAGATGAGATAACATATACATGTTCAATTTACCTACTTTATGTGGTCATCAAACAAATCATAGTTAAAAAAGATTATACGATGTTCTATATCCCGCTTTTCAAGTCTTAATGTAGTCAATATATATGATCTAGGAATTCCCTATATTTTGGGAAGTGATGAAAACTGGGTTCAATTTTCTCATACTGCTCTTCTTCATTTCTAATTGGTCAGTTATTTCTTTTGGTCATATCAAACTATTGCATTAAACAAAAATCCATACATTCTTGATCCAAGTAACCTTTCACAATGGAACCTTCAAGATGATTCATGTTTTGGGTATAATAATTTAATGTTTACATATTTATTTTATTTGGATACATCCAAATAAAATCAATAGGTCCACCAAGAATTAATTTAGTTGTAATATAGATAGTTAGATGTTGCATGCATGCGAAAAATTATAGAGGATAATTTTTCTCTCACTCACACAAAATTAATGGTGTCTCTTCCTGCATTTTTTCAAGAATGAATTGGACAATTTTTTTCCACAAATATATTTATAAAAAAGTAACAATCTAATCAGTACCACCCCTACATTATTGAACAATAGTTGACATATTGTTATTATAATCAACTCATAAAGAAGGATGTGATAATCATGAATCTTTATAGATTTCAACTTCAACTCTCTTCTAAGGACCCATTTTTATATGTTTCTTGAATAGAAATTAGGACCCTTGATAGTCTCCAATACTTCCATAAATTTATTTTTTTCTAAATGTGTCATCACATCAGAATCATAAATAACTTTCCAATTATTTTCATTGATACATACAAGTTACAATTCTAGTCTCATACCCCAATCCACCAAATCATATCAAGATCATAAATCATCCTTTGTATTCCCCTTAAAATTTAGAATAATTGAAAGAAAGATTTTACATATATTTTTTCAATGTGCATTAAGTCTAAACAATGATGTAACAAATTGGTTGTCTAATAAGGAATATCGAATAAGATATTGTCTTATTCCAATTGTAATTATATTTAGTGTGTAAATTCTTCCTCTTTTAAGATATCATCTAACCTTTCCCAAATGAAAAAATGACATATTTCAATTCATTAAGCGCATTTATTCTAGACATACTGTGAAGTGGATTTTTTGTCTCAATGGTATTTCTAAACCTTCGATGATTATTCCTATATTAATGGTCCATTGTAAAGAATAATCAATGTCCCATAAAACAGAAACTATGATGATATTTAATTATTCTATATCATATATTCTTCATAAAAATAGGATAGGAAATTTTTTCCTTCATGATCCATCCATACATCATTGCATAAGTAGGAAAATCATTTACTATCCACATAAGCATAGCACGCATCTGAAATATGTCTTTGGAATAAGCATCATATGTGTGCACGCCCACATTCCAAAGATGCTTAAAATTTTTTATTAAAGGTTTCAAGCATACATCTATATCATTTATAAGATCATGAGGTCCAAATATGAGTATAATCAAGAAAGTGAATGGATTTTCTATACTCATCCATAGAGGAAGGTTATAAATTTGTATAAAAACTAGAAATGTTCTATGTGAAGTAAGTATCTAACCAAACATATTAAAACCATCAAATAATAAAACCAAGATCAAATAACACACCTCAGTTGAAAAATCAAGATATCAAACATCAAATTTACACCATGTTAGTTTGTCTATAGGATGAAAAAACTAATCATTATCCTTATTTTTATTAGTATCATGCCTTCACATATTTGTAGATATTTCATTAGACATGAAAATATTTTGGAGTCTAAAAATCAATGAAAAGTGACACATTACTTTTTTTGGCACATGAGATAGTGTTCCATTAGAATTTGGATTCCATCGAGATGTTTCGCATTTTATACAATCATTTAGGCTAGTGGTTTCCTCCTAGAATAATTTTCAATATTTTGAGTAAGCATGAATTTTGTTTTTAAAAAATCCAAGTTGGAAAATTAACTTTCATTCCATATAATAGTTTGAGGTAATATCTAAATCATATAGAAGTAATTCCTTCCAAAAGGTAATAATATTATTTATAGAAGTATTAGAAATTCCATATATGGTTTTCCTATGAAATAGTCATATTAAAAAATCCAGCTTTTTCATTTTACCGCATTTCCAATATACTAGAGTCTTAGAAGCATCCTTTAATTTTTTTCACCCTCTCAACATCATCATTTTCATTATATGTATCATGTAGGATTGTATCATTTTATTATTTTATTGGCATAATTTATTTATCATGATTATTAATAAACTGAAACTGGTCATATAATAAATTATCTAATACAGTCCTCTTGTTCGAATCATAAAAATTTTGAGACTATCTTTTCTCCTCATTATGATACCATACATAATAGTTTATTTGAAAAACAGATTTTTTTTATATGATAACTAACTTCTTTTTGACATAAACAAGGTCTTACAACATAATTATAACATGGGTAGTGTATAATACCTCTATATGAGTCATTATTAAATGAAAAATCTAAAAAACTCTCCAACTTTCTTTGAAAATCGATTGAGATTTGAGTAGTATCATACATCCAACTTTTATCCATTCCAAGGAAAAAAAAATATTTTATGTCGTGTTGTAAAAGCATTGAAATAATATTTAAGTAAAATCTAAATTATATTTAAGGAAATTAAACTTTTTCACTTTATTAAAATCACTTTGAAAAAAATTGAACTAAGATTGAAATAAAATCCATTTTAAATCACTCTCCATTTCATAAATATCAAATTTAACATAAATGAATAAATAATTATAAAAAAACTTAGTTTATCATGAAAAATTCAATTTAATAAGTGAAAGACCATTTATAAATAATTAAAACTATATTTTTGTCACCCATATCCTTAATTTCAATCCCATGAGATAATAAAATACCATATATATATATATATATATAACCATAATATTGAAATCTATTTTATAAATGACTAATAACTATAAATAATACCACAAAAAAAGTATATTTATGGAATAATTGAAAAACTATTTCATATGAGAATTATAATATAAAAGATAAGAATGTATATCAAACACAAACCACAATATATATAGTGTTCTAAAGCTCATAGGTTTCCAAAAAAACATGGAATTAGTTGAGGTTGATCAATAACTAGATTATATTAGCAGTGAACTAAGTAATTTTTTATTATGGAATATTCCATAACAAATTCACACTCAAAATAACCCACACAAGGCATAAGGTATAACAAAAAAATCTCTTAAAACATATCAAAAAAGTAAATTATCATTTATATAAATATGTTTTCCACATATTTACATAATTTAATAAAGATGGTCATGTAACAAAAAAATTCCATCCATATCAAATTTTGCATACACCTCTAATTTTAAAATAAAGGAAAACTTATTCAAAATATATAGAGTTAATTTTAGGTGCAAAGTGTGTTTTGGGAAAAACTATTTTAAATTTGAAAAAGAATTCCTCAATAAAAATATTTTTGAAAAAAAATTATTAAATGAAATTCCTTATATAAATTAAATCTATATTCAACCATTTATGAAAACAAGACCAATTTATATATTCAAACCATATATTACATTTTAAATTCAAACATATTTAATACTATAAATGAATAATTTCAATTATTAAAATAAAATATTGAGATAAATAATTTCATAACCCCCTAATGAATCCAAAAAAAATATTGAAATAATTAATTATAGATTTACCTCATATGTCACAGAAAATAATAAGTTTATATTATATTTATATAGAATTAGTAAGTAACTAAATTAAAAAATACATTACTTGTAATCAGAATTGTAATGTAATAATATAAAAAATATAATCAAAACGAACCCCCGTTCAATGAATCAGGAAGAATCAAGACCTAAAAGAATGTAGTTTAGTGTTTTATACCTATAAATAAATGAAAATAATGCTTGTCATAAGATATTATGGATTTAAAACTCACCAATTCAATGTTCAAGAAGAATGGAATCCAAAAACAACTAAGGATATATCATCAGGGGTGGGAAATAACATCTATTGTAGGGTTGAATCAGGATGGGAGTGATATGGGAGGAGGGGAGTCCGCGTGACTGGGGTTTATTTTGAGGCATATGCAAACAATTTTAAAAAACCATTGGTATAACTTTCCTATATACCAATGATTTCTGTAAACCAATGGTGTATCCTCCTTTATACCAATGGTTTCTTTAAACTTTAGGTATAGGTTTGTTGGTATAGATCCCATTTATAGTAGTGTGTGACTCTCGAAAAAAAGATAGGTTTTTAGTAGATATAATTTCTCTTGAGGAGTAGGGATAAGTGAGAAGTAGACATAGAGTCCTTTTTTATCTGAATTTCTATAAAAAATTCATGTTCTTTGTTTATATTTATACTACACTTGTAATTATTATTTAAGTTTAACTTTTAATTTTACTTATACTAACATTTTATACTAGTCAATTCACCCCCACCCACTCTTGATCTTATTGACTATCTCTATCTAGGAAAAATGATTTCACACAAACTGGATAGTGGCAACATGTGCATAGCTACTATTGAGGATTACATGTCGCGCACTCTAAAGTGGATGTCGTTTACTTGGTATTTCTCAGTATTCTTTATATTTTCTGACCCAAGTGTCATATTTGGGCCTATAAATAGTCTATTTTAAGTGTTTTACCATGTATAATGAAATGGTGGATATATATTCATCATTCAAGATTTTATTTTGAGGCATGTTTGGGGGATAGAATTCCTTAGCATTATGGAGATGATGAAGGGAGTGGGAGAGGTGGTTGGAGAAGACATGGGGTTAGTAACCACTAGAAGTGTACTGATTACAGGGAATGGATCCTCTTTATGCTTAATGGAGTAGGTAACCCTCTATTAATGGTATATGGGTCATCTACTTATGTATTTGGTAACCCCCTCGGTCAATGCACATTTCATATGATGAGGTGTAGGCCCTTTGTAGGTTTCAGTACCCCATAAACCGATGCACAATCTTTAGAAAGGTGTGGGTCCCCCACTACTATTATAGATGGATGATATAGAGGTGATGAAAGTTAAGTAGTATGTCAATGCTATGGGAAGTTCATGTTCCTTTCAATGTATAACATTTTTGAGGTTGATCCGCGGAGATTGGGATCTTTCTTAGCCTTGATTGACATGTTCTCACATAAAATATTTGGGTTTAATCTATTGAGTTGACTTATAATATTATTTCATTTTTCTATTCTCAAGGAATATTATTAGGTATATTTATACTCATCCTCATACAAGACATATTCTCACGTGTGTTGTGTCAGTGCAGATGATGCATAGTTCAGTGGAGACTTCAGTGGATGTCACAACCTATCCTCCAGGGCCCATGCTGTGACTACCCCAAGCCCTCCTCCAATAGGCCAGGGGCTAGCGACTAGAACCAAGTAGGTTTATCTCACAAATGAGAGTCATTTTCTTAATTACTTGTACACATGAACCCATATCCAAGACCAAAATGCTGAAACTGAAAACAATAACTAAACAAGCATGCGTACCACTAAGATACCAACAATATAGTATGATAGTAAAAAACTGAAAAGTAAATGGGGCCAGAATACAAGTCCAACCAAAAGGAAAAGTACAAGCTCCTGAAACTTGTCCGTAGAAAACCCTACCTAAAGGGTAGGTATAGAAACAGTCATCTGAAGTCATTGAAGCATGCCTCATCTATCGGGCCTCTCTATAAGCACTGCCTGGCCCCAGTCCACTAAGGACTCCATCAAAGTGTTGATCATCTGTACAAGACATGATATGTGCAGGCATAGCCCGTGTAGGGGTGAGTAAATCAATTCTCATTAGGGACCCTGAAACCATGAAGGAAAATACCACTAAGAAGTACACAAAGTATAACACAAAGGAAACACATAAAGTATGCCACAAAGGAAACACATGAAGTACACCACAAAGGAAACACACGAAGTACAGTCAATATGGTCAGCTCACACAGGTATAAGTCTAAAGCATAAATAGAAGGATTTATAGTTATAGTCTATAAATCTATCGGTCTCTATTACACTAGAAGTGTTGGCAGTGCACAAAGCATCGATGGAGAATAGAGCATAAAAAGTGGATGGAGCGTCAGTGGTGCACGAAGCGTCAGTGGCACACAGAGCGTTAGTGGCACCTGAAGTGATGATGGAATCCAAGACATCGATGGCGCAAAGAGCATCAAAGGTGCACGGAGTGTAGATGGTTCATGGATATTCAATGGCGCATAGAGCATTGATGGTTCAAGCAGCCTCCTAAGTCACATAGTCACTAAGATCACATAGTCACAGCCAGCCGCAGGATTCCACTCGTAGCACGCTTATTCCAGGTGAACCTACTCCTCAAGACATTAGGTCATATTATAACTTCCATAAAAACTCACTTAGAGTATCTCAAAAGTACATTATCATTTAAAGGGTCTCAATGCCGCAAACGGGTCATCAAATGAACATACGGTTTGAAAGATATGGCATATTTAGTAAAAATGGATCGTTTCAGTTTGAGTCCAACCTGAACCGAATCGACCCGGTTATTTTAGATCAGCTCGATGGGCCATTGGGTCGCACGGTCCAGCTCGTTGGGCCATCGAAGAAGCCCAGTTATCCATCTTGTCCTATGTCGCGTGTCCCTATCCTGCTCCACTGGACGCGGCCCACCCTGGCCGCGTCCCGCTGGTCAACGTAGTCGCCCGATCAAATGGCCAGCCGGATCCCTAAGTCAATGTGGTTGGACTATGTTTCATGAGGCTAGTCCATGTTCCCAACCTAGACCTGTGGCCTCCCCATCGCCACAGGATTCCGCTGATGCGGCCTCTGATCCCCGTCCCGCTGTCGAGGCTCCTGTCCGCCACTCGTGGCATGCACTGTCATGGGCTCCTCCTCCAGCGCAGTCCCACTAGACCGCGATTGTGTGCCCCATCGGGCCGCATACTTCCCTCACCATCGACCAACCTATTAGTGGCATGCCATTCTTCATGCTCTCCGCCATGAGCTGCCACCTACCTACTGCTCTCCCATCGTACCTCTGCAATGTCTTCACGAATCACAACCTTCGATCTTGGATCGTTGCACCATGGATTGTGGGTGCAACGATCGATTGTTCGCATAGAGTTTCAAAGGGAAATGAACGCATGAAGAATGTGATAGATTTAGGGGGAAGAGATTAAAAACATGAACACCCAAAGAATGGATCTTGGTCTTTTTTGTTTGGCCTTGATCCATTCATGTTAGTGGGATCACAAAGAAACCAACAATAAAATAATCACCAAGATCTATTCCCTTTAATCCAGTAATAAATTAACTATCCCACAAGAATGACTGAACCAAAAATCAACCTATTTGTTGGTTGGTCTACTTTTTTCATTTTATTCTAAGAAGGGGAAAAGAAAACACAAAGAGATTGATACCCTACCTCGATGATTGGGTCGATTGTTGACGAAGAACAGAGGTATGTGTCGTCATCAATCCTCGATCTGTCGGTGTTCTTCATCAAGAGATAGCTTCTTTCTTCTTACCTCAGAGTAATTTCAGGGTTATGGCGATGACCATAAATTCCTTTGACATGGCTTATTAAAAATGGAAACTGCTGCTATGTCAACACGTAACGTTCAATAAAATATTTTTATTAGATATTTTAATGAAGTCTACGTCCAAAATCTAACTTTCACCCTCGACCCATACTGGTCGAGGTTAGGCCTCACCTAAGGGAAAAAAACCCCTTACAAACTCAACAATGGTCTCATATTTCCAATCCAAGTTACCATTTATGAGTTATTAATATTTAAAAATAAAATATTTTTTATTTAATTATTTTATTTACAGTTACGCCCCTAGTGATTTTTTCTATAGATGACCCATGTCAACCAATGTTAGGTCGTACCTAGGGTAAAGTCACTACTATGAGTTCAAAGGTGCCCTTAGATTTCTAATTCGGGCACTCATTTAAGAGATATTTCACTTTTTTAGAAAATTCATGCGTACATGCTATTAAAAACTTAACATTTTTCAAACAATCTGTAAAGACCTAGATTTTTTCATGTAATTTTATTTTAATTATTTGGTATTATTACGAGTCTGTGAAAATTGACTGTAACACCCCGAGATTCTATGAGATTTATTATTTTTAATTTCTTTCATATATTATGTTGTATGTTACACTAAGATTATCTTGCGCTATACGCAAGACCGTATTAGCTTGCAGTATACGCAACACTATTCTTGGATCGTGTTACACACAATTTCAAGTTCGTTTGATAGTAGTTATTCTACCCAACATTGAGTGTGTGTATATATATATATATATATTCAATGTATAAATGAAATATGGTTGGATTCTATTATACGCAACAAAAAAGGAGTCTTGCACTACACGCAACCCTGACTTGGCTTACATTACACGCAATCACGACCTTCCACGATAGCGTGTGTTGTACGCAATACAGAGTTTCACTAAACAAAGATATGCTATTAAAATATTATATAAACTAGCCATTATGAATAGTAATACCCACTTTTTGGAATTTTATAAATATTATCTTTCAAAATGGACATCATTTTTGGATTCAAAATATCGAAATTAGCCTAGGGTGAATTTTTGGTATTTTTCTGAAAACATTCAATTTTTGTTGAATAGTGAAAACACTTGGTTACTATTTAAAAACTGAATTTTTATTTAAATAATTATTTATTTTATTTAAATTTATTTTAGGTCAAAATTGATACATAATACCTATATAAGTTCAATTTAATTCATTGGAGTCATTTTATAATAATTTTAGATATTTAAAAAGTTTATTGAACTTTTCACCGTCTTTTACCCACCTCCTATAAGAATTTGGAAATTCACATAAAACTTAATTTTACCACTTCTGTGAGTGGAATTTCAAAAATCTGAGAGAAAAAGTTAATATCAAGGACTAAAATTTGGTTCAATGAGATGAAAATAATTTTTGGTGAATAGTAACTTTTTACTTTTATTTACCACGGTTAAAAGTAAATAGGGTAATTAAGGGTACAAATGATATTATTATTACCCTAACACATGTCCGAATTCTATTGGATAAGTTTTATTCGACCAAAAACAACCTTAGGAATAAAATATAACCATTTAGGTCCACTTGGATTAGATTAGGACATTTATTATTAATTTATTTAAAGAAGGGTTAAAATAGTTAAAATCAAAGTTTAATAACTAAATCATTTTTAATATAGGGTTATACATAAGATAAATTCGACTATAAATATTAATTAGAAAGATAATAATATTTTCTATATAATGGTATTTTATTTAAAAAAAATTAGACATTAAATAATTTAATTTATTTATGACACAATGATGATACAGTAATTATCTTATTAATGAAACATTAACAAAATTTATGTTACAAATACCCAAATAAATGTAATTTGAGACTTTTTCTGAATTAAACTAATTTTCTAGGTTAATATGACATGTTAGTATTTATTTAATTAACTTTTTTCGAACTAATCATGCTGTTATGATTTTCACAAAAATCAATTATTAAATAGTGTCAAAATTGACATAAAATAATTTTTAAAACAAATATTATATTATTAATTGTTATTATATTCCTAAAAATATAAGGTTCGGAAAAGATACTTATATCATGATAGGTTTATCATTAATGGACCACTTTGGGTCGCTTCGATGTATATGGTAAGTTTATTAACTATATAATATAAAAATGAAAAGTGACATGGTAAATGTCAATCTAATTAACTAAGAGTTAAAACTAAAAGATAAGGTTAATATAATGACCCAAACCTGTCTAAAATCTATTTTTTGAGATTATTTTGACCCATCCCCACTTTATCTTCGAAATAAATTATTTTTGAGCTATTATAAACCAAATATGACTTTATTATAAAATAATATTTTGAGTTTTTCCAAAGGTGCCCCTCTCCTCCCTTATAAAAAGGGCACCCCTTCCATCTTATCTTCACACCCTTTTTAGACTTGAATCTCGGCCAACCCTTGACCATTTCTCTTCTCAACTTCCCTAGAAACATTTTGGAGGTTTTGGTCTTCTCAAAATACCAACTCTACTTCCTTAAGAGGAAGCTTAAAGGAGGTCCGTCGAAGAAGAGGTAATCTCTTCTTCCGATTTTCTCAAGTTTATTTCTTCTTCTAGTTATTATTCTTTAGTTTTCTCATTATAAAGTAATAACATAAGTATTAATTATATACTGATATGTTATTATAAATATGAAACAACCCTATTTCACCTTCTATCTATCTTACGGAAAACGAAATCACTGCGCGTGCGTACGTACGGAATACCATCTCCACGCCGTGGTGTAATCTCTTTTCGACCACCACCTTACTTGGATGGATATAATGGTTTAAATAAATAATTATATATGATTATTGTAAAGTGATATTGATTCTTAAATATTATACATACACTTAAATACAATTCCACGATCATGGGAATGATATCATCGCTCGTGCGTACGTACGGACTACCGTCTCCACGACGCGATGAGATTCATTCTCCATGTTAACCATTCATGAATGATTATAAAGTATATATAATAAATAATAATTAAATATATGACATAATAATAATACTTTATTTATGTATATATATATGTATGTCATATACTTAATTCCATTCAATTCAATAAGGAAATGAAAATAGCGTTCAGGCATACGTACGGCCTACCGTCTCTATGAACTGTGTATTTCATTCCATTTATCGATCTATCATATATATTTATATGATGAATATATATTATATATAAATAATTTTTTACATTCTGGAATTATATAAATCAGGATATAAGTAAAAATATCAAGAACAACAAGTTGAAACTCGTACGATAAATGAAACGATTTTACCCAAAACGGTGCTTTAACATGGAATTTACAAAAGAACGGGTAATATAAAGTCATAAGTGAACCATATATGATATAATAACAATGAATATGATTCTGTAATAATTCAATGACATTATTTAAATCATTATACAGGAGGTTCTAAAACATACGAAGCATATCGGACATAAGGAAAGGGATAATTATTCCAATCTCATTCTTATTCGAGATTATTTATTCCTAAGTATTTACTAGGGTTATGTTTATTATACATGTCCATATGTTCTCAAAATATTTTCATAAAATGTTTACATTTCTTCCATGTATTTTTAAAGTCATTTTTACCCTTTTTTACTTTTACCACATCGTATGGAAGGAATATTTCTTCTGTTTACCATACGATGTACTTTTTGACTTTTCCGAAAAAAGTGTGAGGAGAATGTTTTTTTTACTTATACGGCATAAAAAAAAATTTACGGTTTCCTAAATCCTTATTTTTATGAATTTTACTCTACAAGATTTCATGGTTATTTTCAATAAAATCCATTTCTTCTAAAATTTCGTGGCATTTTGAGAAAAGAAAATGATTTTGAAAAAGAAAGGGTATTTTCCTCAAGACTTCATTTCAAGTGTTTTATCAAAACTATTTTCCATATAAGATGACATTATTAAGTATGTTTATGTTTCAAGTATAATGTATCTATTATTTACATGGTTTGATTTTTCTTATGATGAAATGATATCCATTTCTTTTATATGGATTATGTTATGATGGGATGATGTTTATGAAACCCATTTTATTCGTTGGGTTATTATGAATGATGTGTGTTTATTTTGTGGAACAGGAAAGAATGATTTAATTATGAGATGGGTGGGACCTATATCTCCCTCTAATGCATTGGGTAAATATTTATATCTCATGAGATATACCTGGCTGGAATGGTAATTTAATCTGGTTCAGTGATACAGGACTGGAACGAGGAGTGAACTCGATTCAGAAAGGGACTTTGTCCACTAAGATGGTCTTGGTAGCAATGTCTTGGATACTATAGAAATCATAATAAGTGCTGAATGGTTTCCACAATTACATTATTTATTCCCATGATATTTTATCAATATTTATGTTCCTTTATGATACATGCCTTACGTACTTCCAAGATTTATGTCTTTGTTCAATATTTTGATGTTTAAACATTATGTTCATGTTTTTAAGTTCAAATGTATATGGTTTGTTTTATTTTCTCCATGATTACCCTTAATGATCATTTGAGCTCACTCTTTATATGTTTTCTTTTCCCTAGGATTTCAAGAAAGGTTTTTAGGTAAGAAAACCAAAAGGGGAAGATCTTTATGTGAGATGTTGAAGATCTTTCACCATGATTAGAAGATTACGTTCTGAGTTTCCAAAGACACTAAACTGTTACGATCCTTGGGTGTCTGTTTTTGTTATGTATTAAGTATTCCACAAAAGTAATGTAATGTCTATGTACTTCAATATTTGGGTCTCTATAGTTGGTATCAGAGAGAGGTTTAGTCAACCTTTGGAAACTAGGATGCGAGAACTTTAGTGATATCCCTAGAAATATTTCTAAGCTATGTCTAGGGATGTCCCTAAGGTTTAGTATAACTATAGGTTACAATCCTAGAATTATGTTTACGATCATGAATAACCTAGGGTGAACCTAAGGTGTCATGGATTAAAGAATGTGTGATAAGTTAGACATCCCATAAGTAACTTTTTATGATTACGTGGTTCCTCATTATTTTAACTGTTTCTTACACCATGTTATTTGGTTTTAGTCAATGGAGGGAACCAGAAAGAATTGGGTCAACATTGAATCCAATGGAAAAATTGGTGACTATGAGCAAAGAAATTGTGTAATGACTAGAAAGAATGATTTGTTATTTTTCCGAATCAGTCATCACGATATATGATTAACAAGGTGAACTTTAGTGGTATTCTCAATTCATCAAATAAGAGGAAGATGGAATTTTATGCATGTTTTCATGTTAAGGAGAATAGAGAAAGGAAGATTGAGATTTCTAAAGAAGGAAAGAAGAACCTTGATGAATGCATAAAATGGATGGGAAGATGTTATCTATGTGGAGATAAGGGTCATAGAGTGACAGACTGTTATGGAGTTCAATTTCTTATCTGTGGAGAACATGGGCATTACCCAACTCAATGCCCTGACCTAAGAGGTTACTTCTAAATCAAGTAAGGACTTATTCCATGAAAATCATTGAATAGGATGGTTTCAAGTGTTTAGGTATTGGTATTCAAGAATAATGTTGTTGGGGTACTTTTATGGTATATTGGAATACCTATATATTGGTCCATTTTGGTTTTCCATAAGAATATGGCATTGATAACCATGAAAAGTGATTGAAATATTTTTGGAAAGCAGATGATATATGCATAATGAAGGGATAAAGAGAAAATAATATGTTTGATAGTATTCATGAGCACATGACTAATATAAGGACAAAGTGATATCATGGTTTGAGTATAAAGAATTTTTGGGATTTTGGAATGTGGAAAGAGACAACTTTTGACAGCATTCATGTTTTCAACTAAGGTTCTATGGTAATTTATGTTGAAATAGAATACATGATTAGGGTATTCACATGTTTGGAATGTGACCAACAAGATATATCGTATGATATATGGGGGATAAATGATGGTATTCACATGCTCGATAGATGAAATTTATAGTAATTGTTTTCTTTATACTATGAGCTTGGTCAGAAGTATTTTAGATAAACCTAAAGATTGGAATGGATTATGTTGGACATAAGTTAGTATTGTTTAAGGATAGAACTATTTTCGATATTATTGATTGGATTTTATAATAATGTATTTTTATATAAATGATAACCTGCAGAACGGGCGACAACTCGTCGCGTCGGACAAGGCTGTGGGAATCGAACCCACAACCAAAGTGCGATAGGCCTTTATCGCATACCACTGGCCAATAAGAAGTCTCTGGTTATTAGAAACTATTTTTATTATATTAAGCGGTATGATAGATGAAGTATAAGTCCATTTTTGGAATCATATACGATTTACCTCACCATATATGGACTTTTGTATATTTGATAAATTTTGCTAACCCTATGTTTGAGACAGATGGAATGACCTATCATTCTATCGCATGATCTACTAACACTTCTCAAAAGACAAATTCAACTTCATTTCTTTGAGAGATGAAGTGGAAATTGTTCGAGGCACGAGCAACGTTGAGATTGTACCAAAATCAAGTAAGTATTTCTTTTAATTCAAAAATTATTCAACTTTAGGGAAATGATCTTGAAAACTAAAATTGTTGTCCTAGTGCTCTCATATCTGATGAATCAGATGGTACCTTAGATCATCACAATTTTATGGCCTTTTGACTGTTGAATTTTTCATAGCCATGTTCTCTATCACTCTCCATCCGAACTTGACGGTTATATTTCTCTTCCATATCCATATTTTCACCTATGATCTTCTATATGGGAACCCAAGTGATGAGTTGCTTTGGGTATCCGTTTTGTTTCTAACGTTCATTTTTTTTTAAATTAAGTTTTAGTATTCATATTTACGATGAAAGAAACTCTCAAGTAATAAACCATTTATAACCCCGATGAATTTCGAGGGCGAAATTCATTTTAAGGGGGTTAGAATGTAACACCCCAAGATTTTATGAGATTTATTCTTTTTAATTTCTTTCATATATTCTGTTGTACGCTACACCAAGATTATCTTGAGCTATACGCAAGACCGTATTAGCTTGCAGTATATGAAACACTATTCTTGGATCGTGTTACACACAATTTCAAGTTCGTTTGATAGTAGTTAGTCTACGCAACATTGAGTGTGTATATATATATATATTCAATGTATAAATGAAATATGATTGGATTCGGTTATAAGCAACAACAAAGGAGTCTTGCACTACACACAACCCTGAATTGGATTATATTACAAGCAATTGCGACCTTCCACGATAGCGTGTGTTGTACGCAATACCGAGTTTCACTAAACAAAGATATGCTATTAAAATATTATATAAACTAGCCATTATGAATAGTAATACCCACTTTTTGGAATTTTATAAATTTTATCTTTCAAAATGGACTTCATTTTTGGATTCAGAATATCGAAATTAGACTAGGGTGAATGTTTGGTATTTTTCTGAAAACTTTCAATTTTTGATGAATAGTGAAAACACTGGGTTACTATTTAAAAACAGAATTTTTATTTAAATAATTATTTATTTTATTTAAATTTATTTTAGGTCAAAATTGATACATAATACCTATATAATTTCAATGTAATTCTTTGGAGTCATTTTATAATAATTTTAGATATATAAAAATTTTATTGAACTTTTCACCGTCTTTTACCCACCTCCTAGGAGAATTTGGAAATTCACATAAAACTTAATTTTACCGCTTCTGTGAGTGGAATTTCAAAAATCCGAGAGACACGGTTAATATCAAGGACTAAAATGTGGTTCAATGAGATGAAAATAATTTTTGGTGAATAGTAACTTTTTACTTTTATTTACCACGGTTAAAAGTAAATAGGGTAATTAAGGGTACAAATGATATTATTATTACCCTAACACATGTCCTAATTTTATTGGATAAGTGTAATTCGACCAAAAACAACCTTAGAAATAAAATATGACCATTTAGGTACACTTGGATTAGATTAGGACACTTATTATTAATTTACTTAAAGAAGGGTTAAAATAGTTAAAATCAAAGTTTAATAACTAAATCACTTTTAATATAGGGTTATAAATAAGATAAATTCAACTATAAATATTCATTAGAAAGATAAAAATATTTTCTATATAATGGTATTTTATTTAAAAAAAATAGACCTTAAATAATTTAATATATTTATGACACAATGATGATGCAGTAATTATCTTATTAATGAAATATTAACATAATTGATGTTATAAATACCCAAATAAATGTAATTTGAGACTTTTTATGAATTACACTAATTTTATAGGTTAATATGACATGTTAGTATTTATTTTATTAAATTTTTTATAACTAATCATGTTGTTATGATTTTCACAAAAATCAATTACCAAATAGTTTCAAAATTGAGATAAAATAATTTTTAAAACAAATATTATTTTATTAATTGTTATTATATTCGTAAAAATATTAGGTTTGTCAAAGATACGTATATCATTATAGGTGTATCATTAATGGACCACTTGGGGGTCGCTTGGATGTATATGGTAAGTTTATTAACTATATAATATAAAAATGAAAAGTGACATGGTAAATGTCAATCTAATTAACTAAGAGTTAAAACTAAAAGATAAGGTTAATATAATGACACAAACTTGTCTAAAATCTATGTTTTGAGATTATTTCGACCCATCCCCACTTTATATTCGAAATAAATCATTTTGGAGCTATTATAAACTGAATATGACTTTATTATAAAATATTATTTTGAGTTTTTCCAAAGCCGCCCCTCTCCTCCCTTATAAAAAGGGAAACCCTTCCATCTTCTCTTCACACCCTTTTGTGCCTTTAAGCTCAGCCAAACCCTGACCATTTCTCTTATCCAGTTCCCTAGTAACATTCTGGAGGTTTCGTTCTTCTCAAAAGACCAACTCTACTTCCTTAAGAGGAAGCTTAAAGGAGGTGCGTCGAAGAAGAGGTAATCTCTTCTTCCGATTTTCTCAAGTTTATTTCTTCTTCTACTTATTCTTCTTTAGTTGTCTCATTATAAATTAATAACATATGTATTACTTATATACTGATATGTTATTATAAATATGAAACAACTCTATTTCACCTTCTATCTATCCTAGGGAAAACGAAATCATCGCGCGTGCATACGTACGGAATTCCGTCTCCACGCCGTGGTGTAATCTGTTTTCGACCACCACCTTACTTGGATGGGTATAATGGTGTAAAAAAATAACTATATATTATTATTGTAAAGTGATATTGATTCTGAAATATTATACATACACTTAAATACAATTCCACGATCATGGGAATGATATCATCGCTCGTGCGTACGTACGGACTACCGTCTCCACGACGCGATGAGATTCATTCTCCATGTTAACCATTCAGGAATGATTATAAAGTATATATAATTGACTGACAATCATTTTTTTGATTTTCAAAAATCCGGTTTGAGGGTAGCCGGTTCCCCTACAAGCCGGTTTGAGGAGAACCGGAAAACCACATCATCATTTCAACAAAAATCGCGAGATTAAAGCGGGAAGACCAAAAACAAAATCAAACGCCATGGTGACCACGTGTCCCCCCTCGGTCCACGAGTCCATCACGCAACCACACGCCGCTCTGTCACCTCGGGCTGCGCCACCACGCCCTGACACCACGGACGAACTGTCGCCTCGAGATGCGCATCCAAGTCGCCAGCGAGACGCGCCGGTCCGACTACCGATTCACCGCCAGCAACAGAAGAGTCGCCGACCAGACGCCACCATCAGCCCGTCCACCGGAGAAGAAGCAGGAACACATCCACCAGGAGGAAGGTGGGCTTCACCGGCATTCGACAATTCCACTACGCCGAGGCCAAGAATCATCCGCCGCGGAAAACGCCAACACGCATTGAGAAGGATCTAGAGCGCTCCGAAGAGTGTGTCGTTGAGAGAACCGGTCTTACACTCAAAGATCCATCCAAGAACGCATCAAAAATCCACCGAAGCAGAGATCCAAGGCCAACGGAACCATTCAACCCCCGTCCAGATACACCGGAAAGAGATCCATAAACGATAAACAACAATTCAGAAAAAACAGCACAACCATCAACCATCACCTCCCTGGACGAGGGACCGGTGAGGCTCACGCTGCCGACCACAACTGCACAAAGAAAGATTAAACCCCCCGCGCCGCCATCCAAAACGTCCACAGATGCAACTCTCAACCTTTAAACCCTAAATCAAAGAACAAAGTGACAATCTTACCCGGCCAGACCAGGGACTCAGGCGCCGAAACAACATCGAGTCGCGAAGACCCCGATACGCGCAGGATGAGTCCAAACATGGTATCGACAGGGAGAAGAGCACCACCTCAACCTCTGAAACAGGGAGGAAGAAGAGTCGATCCGTGCCGGAGGAGGCGGCGCGAGAGAACCCTAGCGGTGAGCAGAGCCCCTTACGGGCTCATCGATACCAATCTATATATAATTAATAATAATGAAATATATGAAATAATAATAATAATACTGGATTTATGTATATATATGTATGTCATATACTTAATTCCATTCAATTCAATAAGGAAATGAAAACAGCGTTCATGCGTACGTACGGCCTACCGTCTCCATGAACGGTGTATTTTATTCCATTTATCAATCTATCATATATATTTATATGTTGAATATATATTATATATAAATAATTTTTTACATTCTGGAATTATTTAAATCAGGATATAAGTAATAATATCAAGAACAACAAGTCGAAACTCGTACGATAAATGAAACGATTTTACCCAAAACGGTGCTTTAACATGGAATTTACAAAAGAACGGGTAATATAAAGTCATAATTGAACCATATATGATATCATAACAATGAATATGATTCTGTAATAAGTCAATAACATTATTTAAATCATTATACAGGAGGTTTGGAAACATACAAAGTATATTGGACATAAGGTAAGGGATAATTATTCCAATCTCATTCTTATCCGAGATTGTTTATTCGTAAGTATTTACTGGGGTTATGTTTATTATACATATCCATATGTTCTCAAAATGTTTTCATAAAATGTTTACATTTCTTCCATGTATTTTTAAATTTATTTTTACCATTTTTTACTTTTACCACATCGTATGGAAGGAATCTTTCTTTTTTTTACCATACGAGGTACTTTTTGACTTTTCCGACAAAAGTGTGAGGAGAATGTTTTTTTTAACTTAACGACATAAACAGATTTTTACGGTTTCCTAAAGCCTTATTTTCATAAATTTTACTCTACAATATTTCATGGTTATTTTCAATAAAATCCATTTCTTCTAAAATTTCATGGAATTTTGAGGAAAAAATGATTTCGAAAAAGAAAGGGTATTTTCCTCAAGATTTCATTTCAAGTGTTTTATCAAAACTATTTTCCATATAAGATGAAATTATTAAGTATTTTTATGTTTCAAGTATAATGTATCTATTATTTACATGGTTTGATTTTTCTTATGATGAAATGATATCCATTTCTTTTATATGGATTATGTTATGATGGGATGATGTTTATGAAACCCATTTTATTCGTTGGGTTATTATGAATGATGTATTATTATTTTGTGGCACATGAAAGAATGATTTAATTATGAGATGGGTGAGACCTATATCTCCCTCCAATGCATTGGGTAAAGATTTATATCTCATGAGATATACATGGATGGAACGGTAAGTTAATCCGGTTCAGTGATACAAGACTAGAACGAGGAGTGAACTTGATTCAGAAAGGGACTTTGTCCACTAAGATGGTCTTGGCAGCAATGCCTTGGATACTATGGAAATCATAACAAGTGATGAATGGTTTCCAAAATTACATGATTTATTCCCATGATATTTTATCAATATTGATGTTCCATTAAGATACATGCCTTACGTAATTCTAAGATTTATGTTTTTGCTCAAGATTTTGATGTTTAAACATTGTGTTCGTGTTTTTATGTTCAAATGTATATGGTTTGTTTTATTTTCTCCATGCTTACCCTTACTAAGCATTTCAGATCACCCTTTATATGTTTTCTTTTCCCCAGGATTTCAAGAAAGGTTTTTAGGTAAGAAAACAAAAAGGGGAAGATCTTTATGGGAGATGTTGAAGATCTTTCACCATGATTAGAAGATTACGTTCCGAGTTTCCAAAGTCACTAAACTGTTACGGTCCTTGGGTGTCTGTTTTTGTTATGTATTAAGTATTCCACAAAATTAATGTAATTTCTATGTACGTCAAGATTTGGGTCTCTACAATTGGTATCATAGGGAGGTTTAGTCAACCTTTGGAAACTAGGATGCAAGAACTTTAGTGAGATCCCTAGAAATATTTCTAAGGTATGTCTAGGGATGTCCCTAAGTTTTAGTATAACTATAGGTTACAATCCTAGAATTATGTTGACGATCATGAATAACCTAGGGTGAACCTAAGGTGTCATGGATTAAAGAATGTGTGATAAGTTAGACATCCCATAAGTAACTTTTTATGATTACGTGGTTCCTCATTATTTTAACTGTTTCTTACACCATGTTATTTGGTTTTAGTCAATGGATGGAACCAGAAAGAATTGGATCAACATTGAATCCAATGGATAAATTGGTGACTATGAGCAAATAAATTGTTTAATAACTAGAAAGAAAGATTTGTGATTTTTCTGAATCAGTCATCGTGATATATGATTAACAAGGTGAACTTTAGTGGTATTCTCAATTCATCAAATAAGAGGAAGATGGAATTTTATGCATGTTTACATGTTGAGGAGCATAGAGAAAGGAAGGTTGAGATTTCTAAATAAGGAAAGAAGAACCTTGATGAATACATAAAATGGATGGGAATATGTTATCTATGTGGAGAGAAGGGTCATAGAGTGACAGACTGTTATGGAGTTCAATGTCTTGTCTGTGGAGAACATGGGCATTACCCAACTCAATGCCCTGACCTAAGAGGTTACTTCTAAATCAAGGAAGGACTTATTCCATGACAATCATTGAAGAGGATGGTTTGAAGTTTTTATGTATTGGTATTCAAGAATAATGTTGTTGGGGGTACTTTTATGGTATATTGGAATACCTATATATTGGTCCATTGTGGTTTTCCATAAGAATATGGCATCAATAACCATAAAAAGTGATTAAAATATTTTTGGAAAGCAGATGATATACGCATAATGAAGGGATAAAGAGAAAATAATATGTTTGATAGTATTCATGAGATCATGACTAATATAAGGACAAAGTGATATCATGGTTTGAGTATAAAGAATTTTTGGGATTTTGGAATGTGGAAAGAGACAACTTTTGACAGCATTAATGTTTTCAACTAAGGTTCTATGGTAATTCATGTTGAAATAGAATACATGATTAAGGTATTCACATGTTTGGAATGTGACCAACAAGATATATCGTATGATATATGGGGAATAAATGATGGTATTCACATGCTCGGTAGATGACATTTCTAGTAATTGTTTTCTTTATACTATGAGATTAGACAGAAGTATTTTAGATAAACCTAAAGATTGGAATGGATTATGTTGGACATAAGTTAGTATTGTTTAAGGATATAACTTTTTTCGATATTATTGATGGGATGTTATAATAATGTATTTTTTAGAAAAAGGACAACCTGCTGGACGGGCGACAACCCGTCGCGTCGGACAAGACTGTGGGAATCGAACCCACAACCAAAGTGTGACAGGCCTTTATCGTATACCACTGGCCAATAGGAATTCCCTGGTTATTAGAAACTAGTTTTAGTATATTAAACAGTATGATAGATGTAGTATAAGTCTATTTTTGGAATCATATACAATTAACCTCACCATATATGGACTTATGTATATTTGATAACTTTTGTTAACCCTATGTTTGAGACAGATGGAATGACCTATCATTCTATCATATGATATACTAACACTTCGTGAAAGACAAATTCAACTTTATTTCTTTAATAGATGAAGTGGAAATTGTTCGAGGCACGAGCAACGTTGAGATTGTACCAAAATCAAGTAAGTATTTCTTTTAATTCAAAAATTATTCAACTTTAGGGAAATGATCTTGAAAACCAAAAATGTTGTCCTAGTGCTCTCAAATCTGATGAATCAGATGGTACCTTATATCATGACAATTTTATGGCTTTGTGACTGTTGGATTTTTCATATCCATGTTCTCTACCACTCTCCATCAGAACTTGACGGTTAGATTTCTCTTCCATATCCATATTTTCACCTATGATCTCCTATATGGGAACCCAAGTGATGAGTTACTTTGGGTATCCGTTTTGTTTCTAACGTTCATTTTTTTTTAAAGTAAGTTTTAGTATTCCTATTTACGATGAAAGAAACTCTCAAGTAATAAACCATTTATAACCCCGATGAATTTCGAGGGCGAAATTCATTTTAAGGGGGGTAGAATTTAACACCCAGAGATTTTATGAGATTTATTCTTTTTAATTTTTGTCATATATTTTGTTGTACTCTACACCAAGATTATCTTGCACTATACACAAGACTATATTAGCTTGCAGTATACGCAACACTATTCTTGGATCGTGTTACACACAATTTCAAGTTTGTTTGATAGTAGTTATTCTACGCAACATTGAGTGTATATATATATATATATATATATTCAATGTATAAATGAAATATGTTTGGATTCTATTATACGCAACAACAAAGGAGTCTTGCACTACACGCAACCCTGACTTGGATTACATTACACACAATCGCGACCTTCCACGATAGTGTGTGTTGTACGCAATACCGAGTTTCACTAAACAAAGATATGCTATTAAAATATTATATAAACTAGCCATTATGAATAGTAATACCCACTTTTTGGAATTTTATAAATTTTATCTTTCAAAATGGACTTCATTTTTGGATTCAGAATATCGAAATTAGCCTAGGGTGAATTTTTGGTATTTTTCTAAAAACTTTCAATTTTTTATGAATAGTGAAAACACTGGGTTACTATTTAAAAACCAACTTTTTATTTAAATAATTATTTATTTTATTTAAATTTATTTTAGGTCAAAATTGATACATAATACCTATATAATTTCAATGTAATTCATTGGAGTCATTTTATAATAATTTTAGATGTATAAAAATTTTATTGAACTTTTCACCGTCTTTTACCCACCTCCTAGGAGAATTTGGAAATTCACATAAAACTTAATTTTACCGCTTCTGTGAATGGAATTTCGAAAATCCAATAGACACAGTTAATATCAAGGACTAAAATTTGGTTCAATGGGATGAAAATAATTTTTGGTGAATAGTAACTTTTTACTTTTATTTACCACGGTTAAAAGTAAATAGGGTAATTGAGGGTAAAAATGATATTATTATTACACTAACACATGTCTTAATTCTATTGGATAAGTGTAATTCGACCAAAAACAACCTTAGGAATAAAATATGACCATTTAGGTCCACTTGTATTAGATTAGGACATTTATTATTAATTTATTTAAAGAAGGGTTAAAATAGTTAAAATCAAAGTTTAATAACTAAATCATTTTTAATATAGGGTTATACATAAGATAAATTCAACTATAAATATTCATTACAAATATAAAAATATTTCCTACATAATGGTATTTTATTTAAAAAAATTAGACATTAAATAATTTAATTTATTTGTGACACAATGATGATGTAGTAATTATCTTATTAATGAAATATTAACATAATTGATGTTATAAATACCCAAATAAATGTAATTTTAGACTTTTTATGAATTAAACTAATTTTATAAGTTAATATGACATGTTATTATTTATTTAAATAACTTTTTTCGAACTAATCATGCTGTTATGATTTTTACAAAAATCAATTACCAAATAGTGTCAAAATTGACACAAAATAATTTTTAAAATAAATATTATATTATTAATTGTTATTATATTCCTAAAAATCTAAGGTTCGGCAAAGATACTTATATCATGATAATTGTATCATTAATGGACCACTTGGGGGTCGCTTTGATGTATATGGTAAGTTTATTAACTATATAATATAAAAATATAAAGTGACATGGTAAATGTCAATCTAATTAACTAAGAGTTAAAACTAAAAGATAAGGTTAATATAATGACCTAAACCTGTCTAAAATCTATTGGTTGAGATGATTTAGACCCATCCACACTTTATATTCGAAATAAATCATTTTTGAGCTATTATAAACTGAATATGACTTTATTATAAAATAATATTTTGAGTTTTTCCAAAGGTGACCCTCTCCTCCCTTATAAAAAGGGCACCCCTTATATCTTCTCTTCACACCCTTTTGAGCCTTGAATCTTGACCAACCCCTACCCATTTCTATTCTCCACTTCTCTAGAAATATTTTTGAGGTTATGGTCTTCTCAAAAGACCAACTCTACTTCCTTAAGAGGAAGCTTAAAGGAGGTGCGTCGAAGAAGAGATAATCTCTTCTTCCGATTTTCTCAAGTTTCTTTCTTCTTCTACTTATTCTTCTTTAGTTGTCTCATTATAAAGTAATAAAATAAGTATTAATTATATACTTATATGTTATTATAAATATTAAACAACCTTATTTCACCTTCTATCCATCCTACGGAAAATGAAATCACCGCGCGTGCGTACGTACGGAATACTGTCTCCACGCCGTGGTGTAATCTGTTTTCGACCACCACCTTACTTGGATGGGTATAATGGTGTAAATAAATAACTATATATGATTATTTTAAAGTGATATTTATTCTGAAATATTATACATACACTTCAATACAATTCCATGATCATGGGAATTATATCATCACTCGTGCGTACGTACGGACTACCGTCTCCACGACGCGATGAGATTCATTCTCCATGTTAACCATTCATGAATGATTATAAAGTATATATAATGAATAATAATGAAATATATGAAATAATAATAATAATGTATTTATGTATATATATATATGTATTTCATCTACTTAATTCCATTCAATTAAATAAGGAAACGAAAACAGCGTTCATGCGTATGTACGGTCTACCGTCTCCGTGAACGGTGTATTACATTACATTTATCAATCTATCATATATATTTATATTCTGAATATATATTATATATAAATCATGTTTTACATTCTGGATTTATGTAAATCAAGATATAAGTAATAATATCATGAACAACAATTCGAAACTTGTACGATAAATGAAACGATTTTACCCAAAACGGTGCTTTAACATGGAATTTACAAAAGAACGGGTAATATAAAGTCATAAGTGAACCATATATGATATCATAACAATGAATATGATTCTGTAATAAGTCAATGAAATTATTTAAATCATTATACAGTAGGTTCGGAAACATACAAAGCATATCAGACATAAGGTAAGGGATAATTATTCCAATCTCATTCTTATCCGAGATTGTTTATTCGTAAGTATTTATTGGGTTTATGTTTATTATACATGTCCATATGTTCTCAAAAAAATTTCATAAAATTTTTACATTTATTCAATGTATTTTTAAATTCATTTTTACCCTTTTTTACTTTTACCACATCATATGGAAGGAATCTTTCTTTTGTTTACCATATGAGGTACTTTTTGATTTTTCCAACAAAAGTGCGAGGAGAATGTTTTTTTTAACTTATACGGCATAAACAGATTTTTACAGTTTTCTAAAGCCTTATTTTCATGAAGTTTACTCTACAAGATTTCAGGTTTATTTTCAATAAAATCCATTTCTTCTAAAATTTCATGGCATTTTGAGAAAAGAAAATGATTTTGAAAAAGAAAGGGTATTTTCCTCAAGATTTCATTTCAAGTGTTTTATCAAAACTATTTTCCATATAAGATGACATTATTAAGTATGTTTATGTTTCAAGTATAATGTATCTATTATTTACATGGTTTGATTTTTCTTATGATGAAATGATATCCATTTATTTTATATGGATTATGTTATGATGGGATGATGTTTATGAAACCCATTTTATTCGTTGGGTTATTATGAATGATGTATGTTTATTTTGTGGTGCACGAAATAATGATTTCATTATGAGATGGGTGGGACCTATATCTTCCTTTAATGCATTGGGTAAATATTTATATCTCATGAGATAGACATGGATGGAACAGTAAGTTAATCTGGTTTAGTGATACAGGACTGGAACGAGGAGTGAACTCGATTCAGAAAGGGACTTTGTCCACTAAGATGGTCTTGGCAACAATGCCTTGGCTACTATAGAAATCATAACAAGTGCTGAATGGTTGCCACAATTACATGATTTATTCCCATTATATTTTATCAATATTGATGTTCCTTTATGATACATGCCTTACTTACTTCCAAGATTTATGTCTTTGCTCAATATTTTGATGTTTAAACATTATTTTCATGTTTTTAAGTTCAAATGTATATTATTCGGTTTAATTTCTCCATGCTTACCCTTACTGAGCATTTGAGCTCACCCTTTATATGTTTTCTTTTCCCCAGGATTTCAAGAAATGTTTTTAGGTAAGAAAACCAAAAGGGGAAGATCTTTATGGGAGATGCTGAAGATCTTTCACCATGATTAGAAGATTACGTTCCGAGTTTCCAAAGACACTAAACTATTACAGTCCTTGGGTGTCTGTTTTTTATGTATTAAGTATTCCGAGAAAGTAATATAATGTATATGTACGTCAAGCTTTGGGTCTCTACATTGACGGCACGTGATTCTGAGGCCCGGTATTCTCGAAATTAATTTCTAAACTTTTTTTAAGGTACCTTCAGTAAATGCATGGGCGGCGTTTTCTATCTTTTTAACCGGTGCTCGGATTAAAAATCTAAGGGCACCATTGAATCCTTAGCACTATGATTCACTTAAGGGAGGCTTCATTTTGACCGTAGAATGTCGGTAGAAAAATATAGTTTTTGGACATTTAAAAGAATAATAAAATAACAATGATATTTTATTTCTCTTTTTCCTTTCCTCCAACAGACGAGCAGCGGTGGCGGGACCGACGACATGTCAAGATATTAAATGGCTTGACTATCCTTTACTTGTAACCGCACCATTGGGAATTTGGGAGGTCAGTTAATTAAATGAGCCACATAAATTCCTTGGAGCGTTACCCGCCTCTTCCCCCTCCTATTTATATAGAGCTTGAGGTGGGGTGTTGGGATGGCTTCACCAAGAGACAAAGCTTTGGAAAAGTACCACGACTCCAACCACCTGGAGGACAAGACCGGTTTCAGCGAACAGTAATGAGTGCCACTGAATCACGAACCGACGACAATGATGAAGGAATTTCTATTGATCGTCGTCATTTGGCATCTTATCTAGGTAGGGGGTTGTTGTAAAGTTCATCTTTATGAGATAACTTGTTGATTGCCTGATACGATGCTAATGCGGAGGGCATGGGCCAAACGAACAAGGCCCAGACCGTACACCTCTTTGGTATTTGTCTCATTTTTCTGGAATGGTTTTCCAAATGGATCGGAAGAATGAAAATGAAGGACACGCAATGACAGCGGTGACCTGAGAGCCTCGTTCGTGCTGACGACACCAAAAACAGACCACCGGAGTGCATCTGGTGGCCTGAAGAAGAAACCGCTGGTGTTCCATGTCGGCTATGACTGGCAGTGGCCGAAGGAGACCCGTGACAACCAGCCGTGGGCAGTGGAAAGCATCACGCCATCGTGCGCTGCGGCAGTCAGCCCAAGCCGCCCTTGTGGGAAAAGGGCGGCGCCCGCAGGTGCCCCCAGCGGACAGTAGGCTATGGAAGGAGGGTGCGGAGCGGCCCTGCACCATGCCTCATTGGTAGAAGCTGGTCAGCCAAATGGATGACAGTTTCATCTGGGCTGGATGCGGGTCAAGCCGGACCCGCAGTCCAGCTGGTCAGTGCGGGTGGGCCGAGCCCCACCCATCAGGTCGGACAAACTGCGGCTCAGGCTCGTGAACCAATGGGCCGACCATGACGGGCCAGACCCAGTGAATCGGGCCGACCCTTAATGGGTCTGACCCGGGCGGGGTCAGGTAGACCACGGGAACCTTTATGTCGGGTCGGTCAGACCGAGTCGGACCGGGCCCAGACCCAACCAACCCCCGAATAAATAAACGCATGTAAGTAACAAACTAGGTGTCCATTTGACATGACATCAATGGAATTGGGACCCCTTTTGGGAAGCGTTCCCTTTGGAATATTCCGGCGGGCTCGACCGAGGTGCGATCATCCCCCCGTTTCACAGAAAGGGATGTAACTAAAAAACTGGGCATCTGATCATCACATCGTCTGTGGCATAAGGACCCTTGTAACAAGGAGGTCCTTTGGAGATACTCTAAGTGAGTTTTTATTTATTTTGACGTGTGACTTGGTTTGGATCAGACTTAAATCCAACCAGCCCCTTTTTACAAAAGTTCTCATATCTCACAGACCGAACATCTGATCGATGCATCGTCTGTCACATTGGGACCCCTATGATGGGATGGTCTCTTGGGTATGCTTTTTTTCAGAACTTTTTACGAGTTGAAATATAACTGATGGATTGAGGATTGGTTCTCCCAGAATCAAGTGTGCTATGAGCGGGAATCATGTGGCAAGCTGTCTTTGAAGTAACGATCCTGTGTGGATCAAAAACATAGAGACCCTATGTGGATCAGCATCATATCTACCCGAAGAGGAACAGATTTTGAGCGCCCCATTGATGATCATCAACTAGAGACCCTGTGTGGATCAGCATCAAGTGACCATGTGTGGATCAGCATTGCAGCGACCCTGTGTGAATCAGCATTCAGCAACCCTATGTGGATCAACATTATAGCGCCCCTATATGGATCAACATTCTAGAAAAACTGTGTGGATCAGCAGTAGAATGACCTGATGAGGACCCACCTTATAATGTCCTATCATGGAACAGCGAATTACGTCCAAGATTTGACCGATAGTAGAACAACTTCTTGTGGATCAGTTGTGGATCTTCTACTGGAATAAGATGATATAGCTTAAGACTAATCATCTATATTCCTGAACTTTGAGTTGTATACCTGGTGTGAGCTGACTATCTCTTCGTGCTTTTTTATTGAGTTATTTCTTTTTGGTTTTTCCTTTTTGGAAATCTAGGATACCTTTGGGGGTCTCGGGGTCCCTAATGAGTATTGTTATACTCACCCCTGCACGGGCTTCACCCGCACCTTGTTATGTCTTGTGCAGATTATGGACAGCTTTGACCGAGGCTTGGGAGCCAGGACTGGACGATTCTTGGAGGTGGACCTTTAGGTATGACGTGCCGTAGTGACAACCAACCGTGAGCTATACCTACCCTTTAGGTATGAACCTTAGCAGACAATTCTAGGAGATGTTTTTTTGTTGTTGTTGTACTTTTTAGTTGGGCTTGTATTCCATCCCCCTTTACTTATAGTACTCACCCTTTTTACTTTCATAACACATATTTACCACTGAATTTTTACTACATGGTTTGTGCTCATTGTATTCTTGGACTGTGTGTTTGCAGATTTAAAGGCAATGCCTTCCCATTTTTCATGGATATGTCTTTCGGTGCTAGTCGCCAACCCCTGGCCTATGGAAGGTGGTCTTGGGGTAGTCACGGCACGGGCCCCGGGGGATGGGTCGTGAAAAAGTGGTATCAAAGGAGTCGGTTATATCGAAGAAATATGACTCTAATCTTTTAATAGAGCAATATTGTTAAGTGTTTTGAGTGTGGTTTTCAGTTCGGGGAGTCCAGTGTTAGTGTGGCGGCCGACGTATCCATACACCAGGACCCTAAATTTTGATTTCTGCAAGACTAGAAATTTAAGTTATAGCCACGGACCTATAGCCACGGTTTTATAGGTTCGTGGCTATAGGTTGTTTATAGCCACGGTTTAATTTTTGATCATTAGCTACACAATTATGCCCCCCTTCTTTTTTTTATTCCCGCTCTGCCTCCATCCCCAATATGCCCCCCCCCCCTTTCTGATTCCAGTCAGGCTCCTCCTCCATCCCCGATACGCGACCCTCTCACTGCAGTTCCCTCCTCCCCCGATGGCCTCTCCTCTTCCCCGATGACCTCTCTCACCGCGCCCTCCTCTTTTCCCTTGTGGCTTTTCTCTCTCGACCTCGCTGTTGTCCTCTATCGTTCATCCTCACCGACTTCGGTTCCTCTATCCCTCATCACGGTTCCTTCATTCACAGTGCGTATTATCCAATCACGGTTCGGCTTCTCCATTCAGTGTTTCTCCATCCCTCGAGCGGTACTCACTTCCTCCATACCATTCTTTGGGCGTTCCTCCTCCATTCGGTGCGTCGGTAGAAGGGTTCCTCCCTCCATACCCTTCTTCGTGCCTTCCTCCTCCATATGGTGCGTTGGCCCAACTAATTTACTTAATTCTGTTATGTGGCTGTTGTTTGCAGTTTTGGTCCTAGTCTAATGAGTAAATGTAGTGTTCCTTATAACTTTGGAACTTTCCCCATGATCCATGACTCATGGTTTAGATAAATTTAAAGATTCATGCCAATACTGGTTGATAAATTCTTAGGAAGTATGAATTTTGGTTTTCCAAGGATGTGGTAATTTTTAGAACCATTATTTGGTTAGATAATATATATTTGGAAATTCTCAATAAGATTTTCAGTTATGTGAATTGAGGCCTAAGGGTGATATAGGCTCTCGGGTGTGTGTCTGAACATAGATGAGTGGACCTGTAACCATCTTAAGCTTTAGTTTTTTCACCATGGAGCCTCCATAGAGTAGAGCTCCATGTTTTGGAAGGAAAATACCCAGGTGGAGTGAACTTTTCCCTATTTTCATAAAATTTGGTTTTACTTGTCTCCCTATAGTAAAATATCAGTTTACCATAGCCATGGTTTTGCTTGTTTCGTCTCTTCTTGGGTGAGGTGGCCAGGTGTTTTGGAGGGATTGTCCCATGGGATTATCCCTATTGAAAAAAGGAAGAAAAATACCATTTTGTATTATTTTTGAATGGTGGAAAATTATTATGGTTAAGATGTCTTGTTTTGGTGCCCATTTATACTATGATTGGCTAAGTATGGTGCCCTATATTCACACCTATGGAAACATCGAGTCAAAATGCACTACATGGAAAATTTAGGTGATGGTGGTGCTTCTTGGGAAATACAACCATGATATAGCACCTTATAGTTGGGAATTTTTTATAGAGTTATAGATGAGGGGTTTCATTAGTTATCATTTTAAAAATGATTAGAAAGGGTTGAGGGATTTTTATGGTCCTTAGTGTGTATAGGGCTTGTAGATTTCATTGGATAGGTCCATGACATCATAGAGGAATGGACCTGTGTTTTGTTCGTTTGGTACTTTTGAGGATTCCCCCCAAGAAATGGAGAAAACCACCACAAAAAAATTAATATTTTAATGGATGCTGAAATGATGAGGATGGAGGCTCACTCAAAGAAAGGTAAATAAACATTTATCCGCTTTGAGTTTTTAAACAACTCACCCCTACTATCTTCCTCCCACACATGTGAGCGAATCAGGGGAGGTTGAGGGAGATTCATCCCCTATTCACCATCAATTTCACCTTTAAATGTGGTGGTTTTTATGGACCTCCATGGTGATTCAATGTGTGATCTCATCTTCCTTTCATTCTAGTTTCTCATTTCTCTTCTAACTAATTTAGTGAAAATGAGAACGGAGTTGGAGATGATTTCCACTAGATTATGGTGGAAATCATCCAATATCATGGGGTTTTTTTTTGAATCACTAGTGAGAGTATAAATATGATAAAATATTGTATTTACATTTATTTTTATTGAGGATCATAATTGTATGCTTTTATTTATAGTTTTTTATTAAATTATATTTAAAAAGTACGTGAATCAATGTTTTTTATTATGGGTTGTCATTCAGAATGTATTGGAATATGATGTGGACCTTCCATGAGTGGTTGGTCACCATAATAGTTTGAATATGTTATATGATTATATTATAGACAATTCTTCCATTATTTTTCTTATGTGAGGAGTATAATATGATTAGTCCCCACTAGAATTTAAATTGTGACCAAACTTATGCAATGAGCTTAAGGGGACTAGTCCCCACTAGACCTAAAATCATGACTAGAATTCTGTGATGAGCATAAGAGGACCCTACCTTTCCATATATTAAAAGTATAAGATTTATTATGTGATAAGAATAGGATGATTCACCTTTCCTAATGCATCATAATCCCATCCTTCCTCATGCGATGATCATGGAATTCCTTTGGTGATGAGCATAGAATTCCTTAGGTGATGAGCCTAGAGTTCATTAGGTGATGATCCTAAAATACCACAGGTTACTAGCCTATGATGACTTTGGTGATGAATATAGGATTATATAGGTGATGAGAATAGTATTCCTTAGATTATGAGCCTAATATGTCTATATGGCTTGATAAAAGAAGATATAACAGCCTTCCTTCCTAGATCATAACTGAAGATCCATCGTTTACTTATATGTGGCAAGAATAAGATTCCCTCACTTCCAGAAATGAGAAATATATTTATGGGATTGTCTAAATATACAATGTAATTGAAATTCTGGTCAACTTTGATCATTAGGTTGTCACCTTGATAAGGAAGTAAGTGACATTATTAATTGATGTCTACATGGATATGGAATCAAGAACAAGATTCATGGTCATGTGTTAAACATATAAGAGAAATATGGAATGGGATGGGGGATTGGCAGGGGGAGGGGTGGTGTCCAGGGGGGCTGGAGGGGGGGGGGGTTGGCAGGGGGGCTGGCAGGGGGGGCTGGAGAAAAATTCCAAATTCAGGCTTCATCAACACCACCTTTGTCATCATAAAAGGTAAATTCGGTGATTCACAACTCTGTATGCATATGAAAATGAATCATTTAGAGAATTTCGACTTATTTTTTCATCATCCTATGTGATTTTCTTACTCAACTAAATTGTAGATCGATTTCCTTTTCAAGAGAGACCACCCCAATCTGTTGTCAAGCTACTCTTGGAAGATTTTTCTATGCTCTACCTCTATTCATTATGGTTTTATATGTAAATCCATATATGATTTTTTGATTATTTTGTTCATCAGGAGATGAGATCACATGGATGAACATGTTTTTGAATGGATAAGTGATGGTTCAGTTGAATGTTTTACCTGGTATTCCTGGACTTCTTTGTATGTAATCTCATCCAATCTTTTTATTTGTTTAATCTTTTCTAGATTTAATCATTCTTTTCATGTTTGGGAAAGTGGGATGGATCTCTTATTATCTTTGAATTCAGGCATGGAACTCTTATCCTTTTAATGTTTTCTTTTCATTATATGTTGAAGAAATCATCATGTTTCACTTTATTTAGCCTCTTGGATCCATTACAGTATTTTGGTCTATTATAATCTCAATCACAAATCCATACCATTTCTATAACATCTTAATGTGTTTTCCTTTAGTTTAAACGGTGTGTGATTTAATATTTCTGAATAGATTTTCATAGATTCCCTATTGGTGTTGGAAATAATAAGTTTTATCCCTCATGCAGTTGTATATCTTGATGGAAGGGTACATTTTTTTAAAACCTTGACTCACATAACTCTTTACTAAAGACTCATCTATATCTTTATTATTTTATTATAAATTTTAAAATCTTAATTGTCTACTGCTTTTCAATATCTAGATCGTCTTTGTGTGTATAGGGACATAAATTGATGGATATGAAGGTCTGTATTTTGATAATTAGTTTTAGTATTCCTTTAATTTAATAGCTTTATGGAAAGTGTTCAATATAAATTGCTAATTTTTATTTTTGAAACTATGGATTACAATGATAATGAAATTTTACTTCTCTATGGATATTGATCTTTCTTATAAATGCATTTATAGATTCCTAAATGTTTTTGTTATACAAAAACTAGGAATATACAAAATGAATACATTTTATAACATAGAAAAATTATTAATACTTTTCCTTTAAATCATTTTATTTATATTATTCTTTTGATTTATTTAATTTCATCATCCATTTAGGATAAACTACTATTTGTTTTGTTATCAATGAGGAATGATTCTTATCATATTAGTGGAATAGATGGGATATATAAATACAAGAATACTTCAATCCTACCAGCAATCACAGGTAAAATATCGCCATTACTTACTATTCCCAAAGGCAGGTGATAGGTCAATGACCTCAATTTTACCATCCATAAGACTAATCTATTTGACAAAAACACTATTATTCTGCACTATTTTTTCATATTTTTTCATATTTTATTTCTTCATAATTTTTTTAAATTCAATACTATATTAGACTATGCTATTTAAATTAGGTAAAATGGAATATGTTTACCTTGTTTTCTGAATTAGCCTTCAACATGGATATTGCATAACATATGTTCCATGTTTATGTTTTTTCTATGATCCATATAATGTTTAAAACATCCATTTAAAGTGGTTATTTCACATATTAGTTGAACATGTTTCTATTCCGTATCAGTTGCACATGTTTCTGTTTCATGTGGTTATTCATGCATGCTGAATGTTCAACCAATTGATAGAACTAACTGCAAGAACTTTATAAGTTTTAACATTTCTATTTATTATGTTTATTGATATATTTTTAGAATGGAAAAACACCACTATCAACCGGTATGTATTATACAAAAAATGAATATATATTAACTATATTATGGGTTCTTTAAAATCTGTAGGTACATTTTTTCCCAATACTTATAACTGGTTTTCATTGAAACAAGATGTCTGGATTACTGTTCTTTAGTCAGAATTCCTATGAATCATGTAAGGTAACATAATACATTCTGAATGTTGATAAAACTATGTTTATTCATGTTCTGTAATTGGTTTTCTAAGCTTTATATATAGATTCAACTCTTATGGAAGGATAACTTAGCAAAGAAGAGTGAAAATATTGACTGAACTTTTTAGCTGTAATTACAAGGTAATACTACAGTTTGACCATTTCATATTTTTTTCATATTTGATTTCTGCATAATTTTTTTACATTCAAAATTGTATTAGAATATTCTATTTACATTAGGGAAAATGGAATATGTTTACCCTTTTTTCTAAATTAGACTCTGGCATGGATACTGCATAACATATGTTCCATGTTTATGTGTTTTCTCTGATCCATATAATGTTTAAAACATCTATTTCATGTGGTTATTTCACATATTAGTTAAACATGTTTTTGTCCAATATCAGTTGACATGATTTTGTTCCAATAGAATTTTTTTCTCTCATATCTATGACATATCCACAACACAGATACTGGTTTAACCAGTTATTAACAACATTGTATCTATACATTCAACATAACAACTTCATCACTTTGTATGTTCATTTGGATTAATAAATTTTTACAGAATGTATTTAGATAGTCACTGCTTGAAAAACTACCAATTCATATGAATTGATTTTACAGTTTAGTGAAAAAATACACATACTGCTATAACCTACATCACCTATTAACATAAGCTTACCAAAGATCTTTTTCGGATCAAACTTTGTGGACTATACCAGGTTTATTTTTACATTCATATTTTGGATTCCTCATTTTTAATAGGCATTATTATGATTCTGTATGCATCCAGTTATAACCAAATTTTGTACTATTTTATTCCATAAAACATATGCTTACCAATTCCATAAAAAATACATGCTTACAGATTACTTTTTCATCTTGGATTAATGCCTTATAGAATTTATTTCATTACTTCTGAAGATTCCTTCTCTTAATTGCAGCCAATGATTTTATTTCTTATATATTCCAATATAGTATTCTTTGATTTTATTATAACATAAGATGTAAATATTCTCAGTTACTATCCTTATATTAATTTATCTAGAAGGATGGTTCAAAAGCATGGATTCATAAGGTAACTCACCTATCATCTTCATCATTATTTCCTATTTATTAGTATTAGTAATTTACCTCTTGTATGAAGGCTAATGATCTTATTATGTGTGAAAATGTGGAGTAAATGGTTGATTTGATTTTCTGATAAATATATATTTCTGCATGTAACGGTGTCAACTAAATCTATTCTCAAATATATGGACGGATGGAAGTAAGAAACCACAATGAGGAAGGTGAAATGGTAAGCCCCTATCTGCTATTCATTTTTTGCTTCTCAAATATTATATGCACTGAGGAACTCTTGAATTGACCCATATAGTATCTTTCATGATACTTCTTATGATCTTTCCACTTCCTAATACTGGAAGTGTCTCCCATTGTAATGATAGAAAACTCAGTCATGGGTCTTATATAGAGTTGAATTAATTATTCTACCTATCCTCATATATACCCTTCTTGATTATCAATTCCTTACAAAACACATTTAGTTATGATTTCATATCAAATATCCTTACCTATAGTTTGATATCCGGATGGTGGAATATCTAGAACATACAAGCCTTTTTGGCCTTGATTGTAGCCAAAAATTGGGCAAATCATAGCAGCTCTATGAAAAAAGAAGATTACACAAAGACATTTCTAAGGCTCTTCTGCATCTCCATAAACACATAGTAATAGTCCAACTTCATCATGCTGGTAATTTATTTTTCATGGAAAACCTCCATGAATTTTTTCTATGAATGATCATCTTGTATTCTATCTTGATTAATAGTATTCCACCATCAAATGTTTTATTTATGGAAAATGGAGGTCTCTAGCATCACTCTCTCTTCCACAGATGTATTATATCTTGATTAATGGTATTCCACCATAAAATGGTTTATTTATGGAAAATGGAGGTCTCTAGCATCACTCTCTCATCCACAGATTTCTAGAACTGAGAAAAAATGCACTTGTTGTTGTCTATCCAATCATTTGAATCCTACATTTCTGTAATACATAGAAAGGGTGGTGGATGTGGGAGATAGAACACCTGATTATGTCTGGTCATGGAATTTATAATGTTTCCACCTTAAATGAGAACAATATAATAAAATCCTTAGTAAACTAGCTCTACAGCATGAGTCACCAGAGACTATACAGGGTGGGGGGAGGGGGGGAGGGGTGGGGTGTGCAGGGGGGCAGGGGGGTGTGAAGGGGGGGCAGGGGGTGTGTGCAAGGGGGCATGGGTGGGGTGTGTAGGGGGGTCAGGGGGTGTGTGTATGATACCAACTGATTCTAATTCCCATGACTCATTTAGGGGCTATTCAGATGTCCTCAAGTTGAAACCAAATTATGCCAATTGATACCTTCTTTATTTTTATAATTACAACCTGAGATCTTGCACTCATCTCTGTACACATGTTGAAAACATTCAAGTACATGTAGCAGGTTTTAGAAATCAGGCTTGAGATCTCAAATTTCCTCAACTTATTGTCATTGATTAATTCAATTTCTCCCCATTAATATCAGACTTTATTCGTTCATTAACAGGGATGAGAGAAATTCATACCTAATAAATTATTTTTTCAATCACTTTCCAGAAATTCCATATTTTCATGGAATAAATAAGTCTGGCAGCTTCTCAAGGGTCTTCTCTACTCATCTCCACATCGAGGAGACACACTATCTTCGCTCCATCAAGGTAGATCTTTCCTTCTGATGTTATTTGGAATACCATTTGATAAATCACTCCATCAAGTTAGGGGTGGGGTGTGCAGGGGGGCAGGGGTGGGGTGTGTAGGGGGGAAGGGGTGGGGTGTACAGGGGGAGCAGGGGTGGGGTGTGCAGGGGGAAAGGGGTGTGTGCAAGGGGGGGAAGGGTGGGGTGTGCAGGGAGCAGGGGGCATGGGTAAGGGTGGAGGGGGGTAGGGGGCAGGGGGCAGGGGGTGTGGAAGGGAGCAGTGGGGGCCGGGGTGGTGTGAAAGGGGGCAGTGGGGGCCGGGGGGTGTGTGCAAGGGGGCAGGGGTTGTGCAGGCACCATTGGTATTGAAATTGATTTCATATATGTTAAGATTATAAGTGAATTTTAATAATTCTCATTGTTTCCTTTCATTCTCGCATGCATGCACTTGCATCTATTTGTGTTTTCAACTTTTTCTAGGTTCTATATGGTCAGGTTTCAGCTGAATCAATGATTGGGGTGAGCGAGGCCAGTAAATATGCACAAATTGTCAAGGTTTAAAATCAACTAGGTTTCAATTTTTTATGCTTATTGAATTTGAAACTTGTATACTGAATACTTTTAGTCATTTTTTTCACCTGTTCTTTTCAGGTATTTGAGGATGCCTATAAGTCACAATTAAGCATCATAATCCTTGATGACATTGATAGGTAATTACAATCAATTTCAATGTAATAAACAAATGGAAAGTGATTTCACATATGTTAAGATTGTAAGTTCATTTTAATAATTCTCATTGTTTCCTTTCATTATCGCATGCGTGAACTTGCATCTATTTGTGTTTTCAACTTTTGCAGGGTTCTATATGGCCAGGTTTCATCTGAATCAATGATTGGGGTTAGTGAGGCCAGTAAATATGCACAAATTATCAAGGTTTAAAATCAACTAGGTTTCCATTTGTTTATGCTTATTGAATTTGCAACTTGTATACTGAATATTTTTAGTAATTTTTTGCACCTGTTCTTTTCAGGTATTTGAGGATGCCTATAAGTCACAATTAATCATCATATCCTTGATGACATTGAGAGTTAATTACAATCAATTTCAATGCAATTCTACTTTTGGTTCTTTCGTTCGATAACCATTGTGTTGTTCTTTTTAGTACAGGATTTTGGAGTACATTGCCATTGGACCTCATTTTTCCAATATTATTTCTCAAACGCTGATGTACCTTTTGAAATGGATTCCTCCCTAGGAATTCTTCTCATCCCTTTTATTAGTATAACTCATTCCGAATATATCTTTATGAGGTTTTATTTGTCTCAATGTCTTCACAAGAACTGGATTTCTTGTGTGTATGCTTTCGCATGATAGGTTGTGTCTGTGGATAGGGATGCATAATATACAGATAACCAACAACAAAACATAGCCCATGCTTATGCATGTGAGAATATATATAAGGATCCTCTTATGCGTGGCTTGACACCTTTGAGGTAGAGTCCCTCTCCCAGCCTCTTTAATTCAAGAATTTTTTAAATTGCATTTAACTGCCTTCTTGATTCCTGCTTGTTTATATTAAATTTTAATTCTTGATCAAGTGTTAGTTAAAATAATTGTTTTCTTTTATAAATAATTCATTATTTTGTAATAAAACCCCTCCAATGGAGGTGCGTTGTCTGCAAAAACTCACAATGGTATTTTATTCTTATATAGCTTGTTTGACATTATTGCATTTATGTTTTCCATTTTAATCCTTACTCCTCTCATTTGAGACACCACGGGCATCTCCAAAGATTTTTTTTACTCACAGGGGGGTGTGCAGGCTAGGGGGCTGGTGCAGGCTAGGGGGTGGTGCAGGGGGGCTGGTGTAGGCTAGGGGGGTTGGGGGTGCAGGGGGGTACAGGGGGTTTGTGCAGGCTAGGGGGCTGGGTGGAGGGGATAGGGGGCAGGGGATAGGGGCAGTGTGGAGGGGGCAGGGGGAAGTGGGTAGGGTGGAGGGGTTAGGGGTAGGTATGCAGGGTAGGGGGCAGGGGGCAGGGGGGAGGTCTGTAGGGCAGGGGCAGGGGGAGGGTGGAGGGGGGAAGGGGGGAGGTCTGTAGAGCAGGGGGCCAGGGGCAGGTTAAGGGGGAAGGGTGTGGGTGGAGGGGGTAGGGGGTATGGTGGAGGGGGGTAGGGGCAGGGGGCAGGGTATGACATCCCGCCATTTTATAACATAAACTTTCATTACATTACACAAAACTGAGGATCTTTAAGGTCTAGTGTCTTGGAAACCAGGAACATAATACATAAAAAAACAACATAAAACATTCTTCTTAAACACTTGAAAGGCGTCTCCTTAAGTTCATTCTAGGTTCATTACTGCATCTCATAACCTGGGGACATACATCAAAAGAAAGGGTGAGCAGAAGGCCCAGTAAGGGAAACAAGAGGAACATTTTACATGTGAACTTGAGATACTTCAATAAGGACATGAAAAGAACTTTAAGGCATGAGAAAGAAATCATGAGGTATTTCATAATAAAAATAACATTTTTCATAACTTGAAGATGTGGCTACATCATTTAACATAGACAATCATGAACATATCACCAAGGTCCATCCCCAAGGTGTCATTTGAAAATTACCAAGGTTATTCACCAAGGTATCGTGAAAACTGTAATCTCTAGTGGTTACATCATTACCCAATGCATTGGAGCGCTATCAGGGCGCACCCTTAAATTTGCCTTTATTATCATGTGAGCCACATATATCATCATCAAACATTTCATAAATAACCCACATAGCATAAAATAAATGGGTTTCATTTCATAATCATAACGTTTTAAAAACTGCTTTAAAGACATGATCTTTACGTCACTTTAAACCCACAGAAAGGGAAAGAGGGTCTCATGTATGTAAATCCCAGAATTTAAAATGGAACATTTTGATATATATGTGAATACCCTTGTAGAAATAAGAGCTTTGAGTATTCACTTTATAACATAAAATAATTTTTGAGAAAAGAGAGAGACATTTTGAGGGGAAAATTCTGCAGCATAACGGCTAAGTTTCGGGGTTTTAGAAAACATTGAAATGAGAGGGGACATGGGTCACCCACTCATAAATGATCCATAAAACAGTAGGGTTAAATAATAAGAAGGACATATGGACATGGTAATGAAATTTTAGGGACATACCATTTGAAATGAAAAACATGGAAGGAAAAAGATTAGATTTCTCTTATGAAAATTCGGCAGCCTTACGGCGTCACTTAACTTCAAAAGAAAATGATTTGACAAGATCAAAAAAAGGTCCCTCATCATATGATCATAAGAGATCAGTATGATTGATATAGAGATCATACCCCAAAATAATAAAAAGGAACTTGAAAGACTTGACATGAAAATCGAACTTGAAAAATGAGAAGGGTGAAAGAATCCCTTAAAAATTCGGCAGCCTAACGGCGTCACTTAAACATTCTTAAAACGAATTGATGAGAGCAAGGGGGGTCTCTCATCATATGAACATGAAATAGGCAGTAGTATGAATATAAAAGAACATCCTCCAACATAAGAACATGGAGTATAAAATAAATGACATAAAAGAGATTACTTGAAAAGAAAGAGAGGGGTCGGATCCCTTACCTTAAAATGTGACTCTTGAAACTCAAAGGATTGGACCTTGAGGGCTTGGGGGCACCTTGGGAGGACTCTTTGGAAGGTAAGAAGACCATAACTTCGTTGGGGGAGAGTTGGGAGTGAAAACTAAGGGAGGAAAGGGTGGGTATTTATAGGGAAAGTGAGGGGACAAAGCATTAATGGCCAAGGGACACCTCACATGTGCTTTTCTCAAACCCATGTGCTCTCCCTTGGCATTTATCATGGAGTTAGGCCACATGGGGCCCCCAAAACAATAATTCATCACCCTTGGCCGGACAACCCTCAAAAGATCTCATGACATCATCATGACACCATTATGATGTCATTAAACATACTGAAACCCTAAAACTCTATTTTTTACTATTCACTGAAAATTCAACTTTCTCAGAATAACCCCAAAATTTCACCTTAACAAAATATCAATGCTCTGATTTCAAAAATGAAATCCATTTTATAAAAATAATTTTCTAAATATTTTTAATTTAATTTTTAAATAAAAACACTATTCATCGAAAATTCACTTTTTTCAGAAAAATCCCCAAAAATTACCTTAACATAATATCGATGCTCTGAGTTCAAAAATAAAGTCCTTTTTATAAAAATAATTTTCTAATTATTTTTAATTAAATTTTTAATTAAAAACACTATTCATCCGAAAAAACTAATACTTGAATAATAATTTATGAAACCGTTATTTAACCATTTTATTGAATCACATTACTTAATCTAGGTGTCTAAATTATATTAAAACTTTCTTTGAGTGAAATTACTAATCCATTTGGTCATATTACTAATCCTAAGCGTAAAATCACTATTCATAATTTACTATTCATCAAAAATTAAGTTGATCTTATTAGACTCCAAATTCCTTAATGAACACTTTTGTAGAAGACCATTTTTTGAAAATCATTACACATCATTAGTTATTTAGGGTTTACATAAATATTTCAAAATATCCTTTTTTCTAAATTCATCAATAAAATACATTCTAAAATTATCTAGACATTTGAAATTTCACAAACATAACTAAAGGAAGAAATCTCAATTTATTCACCCGAAAGGATTACACAAGGAAACTAGGGTCTCATCACATAGCCCCTTATAACACTGGCATAAGACCTAAGTGTAAGGTGTGCTATGGTGAGAGAATTTGAGGGAGTCTCAGATAACATTGCCCTAGTAGCAATCTCCACTAACTGGAACTTCTCCTGCAAGCGTTTTCGTTCAAGCTTGACACGCTGGAGCTCAGATTGGGCTTGGTCCAAAGCGAAGCCCACAGATGCTACCTCCTTCCCAAGCTCTGATAAGTGGGCTTTGTAAGGGTTGAGTCTACTGGATGAAGCCATCGACTCCTCTTTCTGCATTAACCATTAACATCTTATTAAATAAATAAGAGTAAGTTAATATAATACTCAAAAAGATTGGGTCGTTACATTCTTCCCCCCTTAAGAAATTTCGTCCCCGAAATTTATACTTGAGGCCTAGCCGAAAAGGTGAGGGTACTTTTGCTTCATCGTTTCCTCGGGCTCCCAAGTCGCTTCTTCGTACTTATGATTCCTCCACAACACTTTCAAAAGGTGGGTAGTCTTGTTTCGTAGAACCTTGTCTCTACGGTCTAAGATCTCCACTGGCTTCTCTTCATAAGAGAGGTCATGTTCAAGTTGTACCACCTCTGGGTTCAGTACATGCGAAGGGTCGGGTATGTACATCCTTAATAGAGATACATGGAAGACATTGTGAACTTGAGCTAGGTTCGGTGGAAGTTCTAGACGATAGGCCACTGCTCCTATGCGATCAAGGATTTCATAGGGTCCAATGTACCTAGGGCTGAGCTTCCCTTTCTTCCCAAACCGCATGACTCTCTTCCATGGAGAAATTCGAAGGAAGACTTTGTCACCAACACCAAACTCCAAGTCCCTTCGACGATTGTCAGCATAGATCTTCTGCCGACTCTGAGCAGCCTTTATGTGTTGTTGGATGGCATGAACCTGTTCTGTCATTTCTTGCACAAGATCAGGCCCAAGAAGCTTCCTCTCACCAGTTTCATCCCAACAAGTAGGAGTTCTACACCGCTTTCCATACAGAGCTTCATAGGGTGCCATCTGAATACTCGCATGGAAGCTGTTGTTATAGGAGAACTCCACTAATGGGAGGTGTTGATCCCATCCACCTTTAAATTCCATTGAGCATAATCTCAACATGTCTTCGAGTGTCTGAATAGTCCTTTCAAATTGGCCATCAGTTTGAGGATGATAGGCCGTACTAAAATTCAATTCAGTATTCAGAGCATGCTGAAGACTTCTCCAGAATTTTGATGTGAATCTTGGGTCACGATCAGATATGATGGATAGTGGTACCCCATGCAGCCTTACCACTTCCTTCACGTATATCTTGGCAAGCTGATCCAGAGAGAAATCTTCCCGAATAGAGATAAAATGGGCTGTCTTGGTGAGACGGTCCACAATAACCCATATCGCATTGTTTCCTTTGGATGTTTTTGGGAGACCAGTTACAAATTCCATGGTGATATTATCCCACTTCCATACTGGTATGGGTAGCGGTTGTAATACCCCCTTAGGAAGTTGTCTTTCTGCCTTTACTTGCTGACACACCAGGAACCTTGTAGTGTAATCAGCAATCTCCTTCTTCATGTTATCCCACCAATAATGATCACTAAGGTCTCTATACATCTTAGTGCTTCCCGGATGTATAGAGAAAGTAGAGCTATGAGCTTCATCCATCAGTTCTTTCTTTATCTCCGGAATAGATGGAACACATAGTCTTGTACGAAATTTCAATACACCTTCTTGATCAATATTGAAATCAGGGAACTTCCCATCCTTTACAGCCTCGAACTTCTCCTGCAGCAAAGGATCTTCTTTTTGAGCCTTCTTGATCTTCTCTAGTAATGAAGGTTGAGAAATCATTTGGGATAGGGTTGATGATGTCCCTTTCCTTATAATTCCCATGTCCAGTTTTACTAGATCTTTAATCAAGGGATCTCCCAGGATCCTCATTGTTGCCAGAACAACAGGATCTTTCCTGCTTAACGCATCCTCAACTTTGTTTTCTCTTCCAGGGTGATAATGAATTGAACAATAATAGTCTTTAATAAGCTCCAACCATCTCCTTTGTCTCATGTTCAATTCTTTTTGTGTGAAAATATACTTTAGACTTTGGTGGTCAGTGTATATATCACATTTCTCCCCATAAAGATAGTGCCTCCATATCTTTAGAGCAAAAACAACTGCCGCCAGCTCTAGATCATGCGTAGGATAATTCTTCTCATGAATCTTCAACTGTCGAGATGCATAAGCAATTACTTTGTCATTTTGCATGAGGACGCACCCAATCCCTTTCAGAGATGAATCGCTAAAAGTAACGAATCCTTCTCCGATAGAGGGTAGTGTTAACACAGGTGCAGTAACCAATCTCTTCTTCAGCTCTTGGAAACTTTCCTCGCATTCCTTTGTCCAGATGAACTTAACCCCTTTTCGAGTCAACTTGGTTAGTGGATTAGAAAGCCGTGAAAAGTTTTTCACAAACCTCCTATAATATCCCGCTAAACCAAGGAAACTACGAATCTCAGTTACTGTTGTGGGTTGAGGCCACTCCTACACAACCATTGTCTTTGCAGGGTCAACCGAGATTCCTTCATTCGTTACGATGTTCCCCAAGAAAGCCACTTGTTGTAACCAAAACTCACACTTGCTGAACTTCCCAAAGAGCCTCTCCTTCCGTAGAGTTTTCAAAATAACCCTTAGATGATTTTCATGCTCCTCACGACTTTTTGAATATATCAAAATATCATCAATAAAAACTACCAGAAAGTTATCAAGGTAGTCCTTAAAGACTCTATTCATCAAATCCATGAAAATAGCAGGAGCATTAGTCAAGCCGAAGGGCATAACAGTAAACTCATAATGCCCATATCTTGATAGGAAGGCAGTCTTTGGAATATCTTCCTTCTTCACCCTCAATTGATGATAACCAGATCGAAGGTCAATCTTAGAGAAGAATTGAGCCCCACGAAGTTGGTCAAATAAATCATCAATTCTTGGAAGAGGGTATCTATTCTTCACTGTGATCCCGTTCAGTTCTCTATAATCAATGCATAACCGCATTGATCCATCCTTCTTCTTCACAAAGAGAACTGGTGCTCCCCAAGGAGACACACTTGGTCGGATAAACCCCTTCTCCAACAAGTCTTGGAGTTGTTTCTTTAACTCTTCTAGCTCCACATTTGCCATTCTATACGGAGTCTTTGATATCGGTTGAGACCCAGGTACGAGTTCAATGGAGAACTCTACCTCTCTTTCTGGGGGAGGTCCAGGTAACTCCTCAGGAAATACATCCATGTATTCCTGAACAATCGGAACATCTTCAATTTGTAATCTCCCTTTCCCTTCTTCCTCATCACCGATTAACTCCATAAAGAAAGCTATAGGAGGAGCTTCTAGATAGGGATCAGTTTGGGATATCTCTCCTCGGAAGATAACTGTAGGTCGTTCATTCAAGACTACTGAGATTTCCTTACTTCTGCATTTGATCTTAGCATTATACTTTGAGAGCCAGTCCATCCCTAGTATAACGTCGAATTCAATCATGGGGATGACTACTAGATTTGCGATAAGATTGTGCTCACCAAAGTAAACACTAGAGTCTCTAAACACTGTTGATGCATGGATAATCCCACTTGGAGTCTTGACTGACAACTCTACCTCAAGAAATTCGGGGATTGATTCTATATTCTTTGCAAACTTGGAAGAAATAAAGGAATGCGTAGAACCAGAATCAAATAAAGCACTTGCTAGTTTTGAGAGGACAACAAGAGTACCTGCTACCACATCGTTCGGAACTTCAACTTCAGTTGTTGTGATAGAGAAAGCACGACCTTGCTCCCTTGGCCTCTGCTGAGGTTGATGGTGATTCCCCTCCACCGCCCTCGGATTTGGACATTGATTAGCAAAGTGCCCAAGCTGTCCACACTTGAAGCATGTGACTTCGGGTAGGGCCAGAACCATCTTTCCTCTGTCGTTAGTGTTGGGAAGTTGAGGCTTCACATCACCACGACAATTCCGAGAAATATGGCCTTCCTTTCCACACCTATAGCACTTTCCACTTCCGATCAAGCAGTTCCCCGGATGCTTCTTCCCACATTTATTGCATGTGGCATGTTGCATATGCTTTCCACCTCTTTCCTGATCAAAACTTCTTCCCAGGCTTGGTTCTAGAGTTCTCTTCTTCTCATTAGATTTGTGAGACCACTGTGTCTCCCCAAACTCTAGTTCAACTTTCATAGCACTTCGAACTATTTCTTCATAGCTATCGTAGTCCCTGTTGGCTAGATTCTTCCGCATATGTGGTCGTAGTCTGCCAAAGAATCTATCAACCTTCCCATTAGGGTCCATGACAAATCTTGAGGTATAACGGGAAAGCCTTGTGAAGTTCATCTCATAGCTTCCGACAGATTCGTTCTCCTTCTGCTTCAGCTCGAGAAACTCTTTCTCCATTTTCGTTCTCATGGAACTAGGGAAATACTTGTTAAAGAAAATCCCCCGAAATTCTTCCCACTCCATAGCTTCCATCTCTCCTCGTGGCTTCGTGTTTTTGATCAGTGACCACCACTGATCAGCTTCTCCCTCTAGGCGGTAAACAGCAAGGGTGACTTTTTCTTGTTCCGAACAATAAAGTACAGAAAATATCTTCTCAATGGAGCTTATCCATTGCTCTGCAACCAATGGGTCAGTAGATCCACTGAATGTTGGCGGTCGTTGACGCATGAAGGACTCAACAGAAAGTTGTTCCCTTCGTGGTGAGGTCGGCCTCTCAGCTTGATTCAAGTTATTACTCATAACTTGAGTCAGTTGGTTCATCATTCGCATGAATGTTTCCATTCCGGCTTCCATCGGAGGGCCGTCAGCACATGGTGCATTGCGGTCACCATCGGCACGGTTTCTCCTATTTCCCGCCATTTTCTAAAAGAATAAAACCTTAGTGAGAAACTTATTTCATTTATGAATCTTTTAACTAAGACTTCGTGCTTATACAATTATATTTCTCTATAATTCCTTCATAATGATTCATAAAAAGTATGTGATTAACCAAACATATCCCCCGGGAGTGTCGTAACCAAGAGTGCAGCAAGGCCCGTTATCGTGCACCAGTTCCCGTTCGAGTCTAGCTCAAAGCGGTGTTTTCGGGTTTTACCCCTATGTACATCTGTTCCAGAGCCGCCTCTACCTGCTCGTATCCAGACAGGGATGTATTTGTTTGATAGACCACTTACTCAATACTTACCAAAATACCAGGAAGTTTTCCTATATTTAAACTTTTCTATAGGGTTCTTCCTAAAGTTTTTATATCCTAATTTCCACAAATAACTAAACCTCCCTTTGATACCAACTATGACATCCCTCCATTTTATAACATAAACTTTCATTACATTACACAAAACTGAGGATCTTTAAGGTCTAGTGTCTTGGAAACCAGGAACATAATACATAAAAAAACAACATAAAACATTCTTCTTAAACACTTGAAAGGCGTCTCCTTAAGTTCATTCTAGGTTCATTACTGCATCTCATAACCTGGGGACATACATCAAAAGAAAGGGTGAGAAGAAGGCCCAGTAAGGGAAACAAGAGGAACATTTTACATGTGAACTTGAGATACTTAAATAAGGACATGAAAAGAATTTTAAGGCATGAGAAAGAAATCATGAGGTATTTCATAATAAAAATAACATTTTTCATAACTTGAAGATGTGGATACATCATTTAACATAGAAAATCATGAACATATCACCAAGGTCCATCCCCAAGGTGTCATTTGAAAATTACCAAGGTTATTCACCAAGGTATCGTGAAAACTGTAATCTCTAGTGGTTACATCATTACCCAATGCATTGGAGCGCTATCAGGGTGCACCCTTAAATTTGCCTTTATTATCATGTGAGCCACATATATCATCATCAAACATTTCATAAATAACCCACATAGCATAAAATAAATGGGTTTCATTTCATAATCATAACGTTTTAAAAACTGCTTTAAAGACATGATCTTTACGTCACTTTAAACCCACGGAAAGGGAAAGCGGGTCTCATGTATGTAAATCCCAGAATTTAAAATGGAACATTTTGATATATATGTGAATACCCTTGTAGAAATAAGAGCTTTGAGTATTCACTTTATAACATAAAATAATTTTTGAGAAAAGAGAGAGACATTTTGAGGGGAAAATTCTGCAGCATAACGGCTAAGTTTCGGGGTTTTAGAAAACATTGAAATGAGAGGGGACATGGGTCACCCACTCATAAATGATCCATAAAACAGTAGGGTGAAAGAATAAGAAGTACATATGGACATGGTAATGAAATTTTAGGGACATACCATTTGAAATGAAAAACATGGAAGGAAAAAGATTAGATTTCTCTTATGAAAATTCGGCAGCCTTACGGCGTCACTTAACTTCAAAAGAAAATGATTTGACAAGATCAAAAAAAGGTCCCTCATCATATGATCATAAGAGATCAGTATGATTGATAGAGAGATCATACCCCAACATAATAAAAAGGAACTTGAAAGACTTGACATGAAAATCGAACTTGAAAAATGAGAAGGGTGAAAGAATCCCTTAAAAATTCGGCAGCCTAACGGCGTCACTTAAACATTCTTAAAACGAATTGATGAGAGCAAGGGGGGTCTCTCATCATATGAACATGAAATAGGAAGTAGGATGAATATAAAAGAACATCCTCCAACATAAGAACATGGAGTATAAAAGAAATGACATAAAAGAGATTACTTGAAAAGAAAGAGAGGGGTCGGATCCCTTACCTTAAAATGTGACTCTTGAAACTCAAAGGATTGGACCTTGAGGGCTTAGGGGCACCTTGGGAGGACTCTTTGGAAGGTAAGAAGACCAGAAATTCGTTGGGGGAGAGTTGGGAGTGAAAACTAAGGGAGGAAAGGGTGGGTATTTATAGGGAAAGTGAGGGGACAAAGCATTAATGGCCAAGGGACACCTCACATGTGCTTTTCTCAAACCCATGTGCTCTCCCTTGGCATTTATCATGGAGTTAGGCCACATGGGGCCCCCAAAACAATAATTCATCACCCTTGGCCGGCCAACCCTCAAAAGATCTCATGACATCATCATGACACCATTATGATGTCATTAAACATACCGAAACCCTAAAACTGTATTTTTTACTATTCACTGAAAATTCAACTTTCTCAGAATAACCCCAAAATTTCACCTTAACAAAATATCAATGCTCTGATTTCAAAAATGAAATCCATTTTATAAAAATAATTTTCTAAATATTTTTAATTTAATTTTTAAATAAAAACACTATTCATCGAAAATTCACTTTTTTCAGAAAAATCCCCAAAAATTACCTTAACATAATATTGATGCTCTGAGTTCAAAAATAAAGTCCTTTTTATAAAAATAATTTTCAAATTATTTTTAATTAAATTTTTAATTAAAAAACACTATTCATCCGAAAAAACTAATACTTGAATAATAATTTATGAAACCGTTATTTAATCATTTTATTGAATCACATTACTTAATCTAGGTGTCTAAATTATATTAAAACTTTCTTTGAGTGAAATTACTAATCCATTTGGTCATATTACTAATCCTAAGCGTAAAATCACTATTCATAATTTACTATTCATCAAAAATTAAGTTGATCTTATTAGACTCCAAATTCCTTAATGAACACTTTTGTAGAAGACCATTTTTTGAAAATCATTACACATCATTAGTTATTTAGGGTTTACATAAATATTTCAAAATATCCTTTTTTCTAAATTCATCAATAAAATACATTCTAAAATTATCTAGACATTTGAAATTTCACAAACATCACTAAAGGAAGAAATCTCAATTTATTCACCCGAAAGGATTACACAAGGAAACTAGGGTCTCATCACATAGCCCCTTATAACACTGGCATAAGACCTAAGTGTAAGGTGTGCTATGGTGAGATAATCTGAGGGAGTCTCAGATAACATTGCCCTAGTAGCAATCTCCACTAACTTGAACTTCTCCTGCAAGCGTTTTCGTTCAAGCTTGACACGCTGGAGCTCAGATTGGGCTTGGTCCAAAGCGAAGCCCACAGATGCTACCTCCTTCCCAAGCTCTGATAAGTGGGCTTCGTAAGGGTTGAGTCTACTGGATGAAGCCATCGACTCCTCTTTCTGCATTAACCATTAACATCTTATTAAATAAATAAGAGTAAGTTAATATAATACTCAAAAAGATTGGGTCGTTACACAGGGTGTGGGTGGAGGGGGTAGGGGCAGGGTGTGGGTGGAGGGGGCAGGGCCAGGGTGGAGGGGGGCAGGGGGCAGGGGGCAGGGGGCAGGGGGCAGGGGGCAGGGGGCAGGGGGCAGGGGCAGGGGGCAGGGGGAGGGGGAGGGGGAGGGGTGGGTGGAGGGGGTAGGGTGGAGTGGGGAGGTCTGTAGGGTAGGGGCAGGGGGTGGTCTGCAGGGGGTCTGCAGGGCATGGGAGAGGGGGGAGGGGTGCAAGGGGGTGGGGTAGTGGGGTAGTGGGGCAGTGGGGAAAGGGGGTGGGGTAGGGGGTGTAGTTAGTCTCTATAGGTTTCTTTAATCTTAGATAAGGTTGAATAACCATTACAATTCATCTCTAACTCCCCTATTTCTTCATGATTAGGTTTCTCCAAATATGCCCTCCTATTTAAACAGATTTCTTTTACTAAATCATGGCTTGATATTAGTTGCAACAAATCAGATTTTGTATGATACCACTAGTTTTTATTGGTATGGATTTAACACCTTTTCTTTAAAAAATCCAGTCCATTATGTCATGTCGTGGTCACACAGCGGTCATGCCGCGGTCACGCCGCGGTCACGCCGCGGTCACGCCGCAGTCACGCTGCGGTTAAGCCACGGTCATGTCATGGTAATGCCGTGATTTGGCCCTTCTCTAGGATGACACCCCACGGCAGTTCACAGTGATAGTATTCTATGAGTCTTGTGATCAATGTTGAGACTGACCAATCACAATTTCTCTTGGCGGGGCGACGACCAGAATTTTGCCCTGTCTTCTTCCGCTCCCTTCACTCCTGACCGGAAGATGCTACCCCGCAGATGTTGTTGGACCAGACCAACATGTAGCGGTCATGCTGTGGTCATGCCGCAGTCATGTCGTAGTCACGCCATGGTCACGTCGTGATTTATCCCTACTTCAGGACGACACCCCGTGGTAGTTCGCAGTGATAGTATTCCATGAGTCTTGTGATCAATGTTGAGACTGACTAATCACAATTTCTATCGGTGGGGCGATGGCCGGAATGTTTCCCCACCTTCTCCCACTCCCTTCGCTCCTTGCCGGAAGATGTTGCATCGTGAATGTCGTTGGACCAGGCCAACATGCCGCGGTCACGCCGCGGTCACGCCGCGGTAATGCCTCGATTTGGCCCTGCTCCAGGACGACACCCCACAGCGGTTCGCAGTGATAGTATTCCACAAGTCTTGTGATCAATGTTGAGACTGATTAATCACAATTTCTATCGGCGGGGTGACGATCGGAATGTTTCCCCGCCTCCTCCCGCTCCCTTCGCTCCTAGCCGGAAGATGCTGCCTCGCAGATGTCGCTGGACCGGGCCAACACACCGTGGTCACGCCGCGGTTGTGCTGCGGTAATGCCATGATTTGGCCCTACTCCAGCCATATCCATCCCATACCATCCCCCTTCCACCTTCATTTCAGCCTGCTGCCACCAGCATTCCATCCCGCAACATCCCCCCTTCCACCTTCAAATCAGCCCGCACCATCCCCACATCACCTACAACCAGCCCCCTTCCACCAACATTCCAGCCCCCTTCCACCTGCATTCGAGCCCGCACCAGCCCCTATCCACCTGCAATCCAACCCACACCAGCCACCACACCAGCCACCACCCCCCAGCCTTCTGAAAAACACTCATGTCATCCCTCTACCACCTGAAAAACACTCATGCCAGCCCCCAACCACCACACCAGCCACCACCCCCGAATGCTTGTGGCCCGCAACTGTCGCGGGTCGAGCTATGCAGACTTTGGAGTCCACTTTACTGTTTCACTTTTGAATTCCAGCTGGCAGCCACTAGAGTATTGGATAAATATAGGAAATGATTTATAAGATTGAAAATTCTATAATAATATTTCCTCATATCTCCATACTACTAAAGAAATCTTCTCCTCCATGAATAGCTTGAGTAGAGTTGTCATCACTTTCAACTGGTCAACCTATTCCTTAAAAACTCATTCTATAGAATCTGCCTTAATTAATATTGATGAGATGAATGCACATCACCTATAATAACATGGAGATACTATTTGACTATAGACTAGATCGAATCAGCATCAAATAAAGCCAAGGGAGGTGGAGCACTAGATGTAGATGCAACAATAGGAGGTTCCTGATAACTCAAAATTCCACTGAAATATAAAATAAGTCTTTCTATAAAATATTATAAATATACTATGGATACAAAATATGAAGGAACTGGGGAAAAACTCTCTCAGCACTAGGTAAAGCAGCCTCTACAGGTTATGATTTGGTAGGTACGTCTAAGGGAAAAGCCTGAAGCTCACCTGCTTAGTCAATCTGCTTAACTAAGGATCCCTTAGGATATGTGTAAGGGATGTGTAGGGGGGTTGTTATCCAGTAGGGGGGATGTCCACCTTCTAAACAACCATCTCCATTGCCACATCATTATTTAGTCATCCACCTCCTAAACATATATTCTCATCTTTCACAACTCTAATATGTCCACCAAAACACCCATAGAGGGATTACAGTTTCTCACAATTTTGGTACAATGTTTTCTCCTAATGTTTGAGGGTGTTTATATGAAGATCATATCCAAAAGTCTTGGTATCATTTCACAATGATTTTCAATGATTTGAATAAAACCTATGATGCATACATGAAAGTTGTAGATTATTGTAAATATGCACCAAAGTATACGACATGATGTAGTAAAAGCCATCATCTTATGGTTTATGTTATCTGGTGATTCATGATACCACACCTAGAATTGATTCATGATACCACACCTAGGCCACTATGAATCCCTACACCTGAGGTCTCCATGTGTTAACAAGGATACCATCATTCCTGCTTTAGTGCCATTCCAAAATTCCACCTGCAAGGGGTGGTGCAAGGGGGTGGTGCAAGGGGTATGGGGTGGCTGTGCAGTGGGGTTGTGCAGGTGTGCAGGGGGGGTGTAGGGTGGGGTGCAGGGGGGTGTAGGGTGGGGTGAAAGGGGGACTGTGCAGCGAGGTGTCGGGGTGGGGGGGTGTCTGTCCGGGGGGGTGTGTAGTGGGGTTGTGTAGGTGTGTAGGGGGGGTGCAGGGTGAAAGGGGGGATGTGCAGCGGGGTGGGGGTGTCCAGTAGGGGTGGTGCAAGGGGTGTCCAATAGGGGGGATGCTGTCAGGGGGGGGCTGTCTAGAAGGGTTTCCAGGAGGGAGGGGGTGTCTAAGAGGGGGGGTCCAGCAGGGGTGGTGTAAGGGTTGTCCAGTAGGGGGGGCTATCCAGGTGGGGTTTTCCTAGGGGGGGGTGTATGTCCAGGGGGTTTCCAGGAGGGGGGGATGCTGTCTGGGTGGGGTTGTCCATGGGGGTTTCTAGGAGGGAGGGGGTGTCCAGGAGGGGGGTCTATCTAGGGGGTGGAGGGGGGTTGATGTGCGTGTGGGGTTGTACAGGGGGTTTCCAGGAGGGGGTTCTAGGAGGGGGGTGTCCAGCAGGGGTGTTGCAAGGGTTGTCCAGCAGGGGGGGGGCTATTGTCCGGGTGGGGTTTTCCTGGGGGGGTCTGTCCAGGTGGGTTTACAGGAGGGGGGGGTATGTCCAGGGGTGGAGGGGGGCTGTTGTTTGGGTGGGGTTGTCCAGGGGGTTTTCAGGAAGGGGGTGTCCAGGAGGGGGGGTCTGTCCAGGGGGGTCCAACGGGGGCTGTTGTCCAGGTGGGGTTGTCTAGGGGGGGTCTGTCTAGGAGGGAGGGGGTGTCCAGGAGGGGGGGTCTGTCCAGGGGGTGTCCAGTAGGGGTGGTGCAAGGGGTGTCCATCAGGGGGGCTGCTGTCCGGGTGGGGTTGTCCTGGAGGGGTCAGTCCAGGGGGGTTTCCAGGAGGGAGGGAGGGGTGTCCATAAGGGGGGGGACATTGTCAAGGGGGGTCTGCCTAGGAGGGGGTCTGTTCAGGGGGTGAGTGGGGTCTGTCTAGGGTGGGAAGGGAGGTTGTAGGGGGAGGGGTTCATGGGGGATTTAAGGTGCAGGTGGGGTGCAAGGGGGAGAGTGGGGGGGATTTTCAGGGGTGGTGGGGAGGATGCAAGGGGCGAGCACCGGCTGAACAGTGTTGGGTTTTTTTTATGAAATGTTTAGGCCTATAGCCACAGTTTTAAACCGTAGCTATAGGTCTATAGCCACAGTTCCTAACCATGGATGTATGTCTATAGCCACGGTTGCAACTGTGGCTATAGGCGATGAGTGATTTTAGCCTATGCCATGGGTTGAAAACCGTGGATTTAGGGTTGTTGACACGGTTTCAACCATGGGTATAGGTCTATAGCCATGGTTGGGAACTGTGGCTATAGGTTTTACCCTATATCCATGCCAATACTAGCCACGGTTGTGAGAATAGTGGCTATAACCTATAGCCATGGTTTTGGGCCTATATCCATGGTTTAAAACTGTGTCTATAGCCTGATTTTGTAGTAGTGTCGACTCAGTGCATGAAAACACTGATTGCATGTGTTTTGGAAGTGTTTTATTTTTGATCGCTTGAGTCAGCTCACCAGGTATAACTTATTGACTATGGCACACCTGTTTTCTTTCAGGATGTCACCATGTAGATAGTTAGCCAGAATTCCAGTGAGAGTTTGCGATGACATCCCACCAAGAGATGAGGCTTAGGTGTAGGTCCCTCTTATGGAGATAGTACCATCAGGTGGTGTACCAATAGAACCACCACCCGTTAGGCAGCCATTTCCACCAGCCCCACTAGCAGATGGTGCACGCTGACTGAGCGTGTTGCATGAGTTTCAGCAGCAGAGGCCTCTGAGATTCCAAGATGAGATGGATCTGCAGGCGGCTGAGGACTGGTTGGAGGTTGTGGCTAGAGTTTTTCACCTGGTTGGGACACCAGCCGACCAGATGGTGATCCTAGTTGCCAATATTTTCCAGGGAGCAACAAGAAGATGGTAGATCCTGACACTCTAGACACATGATGAGGCGACCCTCACCTGGTAAGATTTCAAGGGCCTCTTCAGGACAGATTTCGTTCTAGCGACTCTATTCTTTTTATGTATATAGGAGCTTCTACACTTATAGCAGGGTAGCCTGACTGTTCCCCAGTACTCGGAAAGGTTCACTGAGCTCCCATGCTACTCTATCAACATGGTGCAAGACCCTTTCTTCAGTGCCCGGAATTTCGAGCAGGAACTCTGACGGGAGATCAAAGCTTCTATGGTATCTCTCAGCATCTCGATGCATGATGGAGTGCTATAGAGAGCACTCTTGGTGGAGAGTTTCCTTGCTAAGTATACACCAACAGCGAGACCCACCATCGAGCGACACATAGCAGAGTCATCAGTGGCTGGTAGTAGGCAAATGACACAGGAGGTCCAAGTAGAAAAGGCCTTCTGGTGGACGACCCTGAGACATAGGGTCGGAGGTGTGAGGCTCACAAGGTAGAGCAGGCCAGTAGAGGAGAAAACTATGCTTCACATGTGGCAGACAGGGTCACATGGCTCACGACTGCCCGACCAGCTGCACTGATGACCAACACACGGTCAAGGGACCACCGAGGTAGAGGCAGATATTCGATTGAAGAGGTCCATGGGACGGCGGACATGGCAGAGGAGCGGGTCGTGAAACAGGTGGTGGACAACGGTTTGAGGTTCTACCACTACCACTTCCAGGTGGTCCACCCCGACCACAGGGAGAAGGTGGATAGGGACGAGCTCAGCTCTAGGAAGCTGAGGCCTACGACCACGGCGCTCTAGAGATGATTCAAGGTATGATCTGTGTCTACTCCACCTTAGTTTTAGTACTTATAAATACAGGTGTCAGTCACTCTTTCATTGCCACGATTCTCGTTTGGAGCTCCGAGATTCTAGTGGAGTTGTTGGCTCGATCCTTGCGATTAGAGACTTCTATGGGAGAAGATTTGATGATTACACACTGGTGCCGACAGTGTGAGATTACTCTAGGAGGTGATAGCTTCAGCTGGGATCTTCTAGTAGCAGTGTCAAGGCCTTATGATGTCATCCTCAGTATGGACAGGTTATCCACAGTCCATGCTCAGATTTACTGCATTAGGTGCAAAGTGCGGTGTGTCCGTGAGGATGGGACCAGGTTTTCTTTCATCGATGAGAAGGGAACCTTTGAAGCATAGGATGGACTTACACAGAGGAGGGTGAAGACGATCACACATCAGTTGGCTAGCCTTACCCTCAGATCAGTTGATGTTGAGAGTCTGAGTTATCCTATAGTGGTGGTCCAGTATGCCAATTTCTTCCTTGATGATGTTCTAGGACTACCTCCTCACAGAAAGGTGGACTTCTACATCGACCTGTACCCTGGGACGACACTGATATCTACACCAGCATATTGGATGGCTCCCACAGAGCTTCATGAGTTACGGGTACAGTTGGAGGACATTCTTCGTGCTTGCGTCTTAGATTTTGGCCACAGTTGGGAGGATCACTTGCCCTTGGTGGAGTTCACATACAACAAAAACTATCACTCCACCATTGGTATGGAACTGTTTGAGGCCTTGTATGGTTGACCATGCAGATTACCTCTATTCTAGATAAACCCAGGGGAGTTAGCACTTATGGGTCTAGAGTTGTTATGGGCTACCACTGAGAAGGTGTAGATCATCCAGGAGTAGATGAAGACTGCACAGAGCATACAAAAGTCTTATGCTGATAGGAGACGGAGACCTTTGGAGTTTGAGGAGGGAGACCATGTCATCCTACGGGTCTCACCTCGATGAGGGTTGTGGATATTTGGTTAGGGTGGAAATCTATCTACGAGGTTCATCAGAACATTTCAGGTCCTCAACATAGTTGGCAAGGTGGCATATCACCTAGCTCTTCCCCCAAAGATGCATCGGGTGCATGACGTTTTCCATGTGTTGCAGATGAGAAAGTGCATGCATGATCCATTACACGTTATTGACTAGGGCGAGCTGGACATTGATTATGGGCGATATTTATAGTTCTAATGGATATTGAGGATCGATAGGAGTGGGTCCTTCATGGATAAACGATCCTTCTGGTACGCTTTCGCTGGATGCATGGGAACCTTTAGGAGAGCACATGGGAGAGGGAGGCTCAGATTCGTGCTTAGCACCCCCATTTGTTTTCTTAGTCTATGTTGTGGATTTTGGGGAAGAAAATCCCTAAGGTGGAGAGAATCTAAAGACCTGGATTTTTCCATATAATTTTTCTTTTTTTTAATTATTTGGGATTATTACGTGTTTGTGAAAATTAACGACGCATAATTCTGAGGCCCGGTGTGCCCAGAATGAATTTTTGAACTTTTTTTAAGGTAAATTCAGTAAATGTGTGGGCGGTATTTTCTATCTTTTGAATCGGTGCTCAGATTAAAAATCTAAGGGTACCGTTGAATCTGCAGCGCCGGGATTCTCTTAAGGGAGGCTTCACTTTGACCACATAAATTCGGGAGAAAAAGATAGTTTTTGGACATTTAAAAGAATAATAAAATAACAATATCATTTTATTTCTCTTTTTATTTTCCTCCAATGGAAGAGTGGCGGTGGTGGGACCGATGACATGTTAAGCCATTAAATGGATTAACTCTCCTTTACTTGTAACTGCACCGTTGAGAATTTGGGAGGTCCATTAATTAAATGAGCCACATAAATTCCTCGAAGCATTACCCACCTCTCCCCCCTCCTATTTATATGGAGATCGGGGTGGGGTGTTGGGACGACTTCACCAAACGAGGAATATCTGACAAAGTATCATGACGCTAACCACCTGGAGGACAAGACTAGTTTTAGCGAGTAGTGACGAGTGCCACCGAATCATGAACCGACAACAATGAAGAAGGAAGTTTCATTGATCGTCACTAATGGACGTCTTATCTAGGTAGGGGTATTGTTTTAAAGTTCATCTTTATGAGATAAATTGTTGACCACCTGATACGATGCTAATGCAGAGGGCGCGGGCCAAACAAATAAGGCTCAGACCCTCCACCTCTTTGGTATTTGTCTCGTTTTTCTGGAACAATTTTCCAAATGGAGCGGTAGGATAAAACTGGAGGACACGCAGTGGTGATGGTGACCCGAGAGCCTTGTAGGCGCTAACGGCACCAAAAACGGACCACCGGAACGCGTCTGGTGTCCCGCTGAAGAAATAGCTGGTGTGTCATGTTTGTGGCAGCCGGCGGTGGCCGGAGGAGACCCTCGGGAACTATCCGCGAGTAGTGGGAAGCATCATGTCATCACGCACCGCGGAGGCCAGAGGAGGTCAGCCCGAGCTGGCTATGCGGGACAAGGGAGGTGCCCGCAGGCACTACCGGTGGCAGCAGCCACGGCAGGAGGGTGAAGTGCGGCCCCACGTCGCGCCGCATTGGCGGAAGTTGGTCAGCCAAACGGCCGACCATTTCATGCGGTGGGGCAGTATCCCACTGGCTGGGCAAAATGGCCCTGCAATCGTGGGGCCAATAGATAAGGCAGTCCGCCTTCTGGCAGACACGAGCTGGACCCACGGCCCAAGGGGGTAGTGCGGGTGGGCCGACCCCCACCCGGTGGACTGGGCCAACCGCGGCCCGGGCCCACGAACCAATGGGATGACCCCAATGGGCCAGACCCAGTGAACCAGTATAACCCTTAATGGGATGGACCTAGGCAGGGTCAGGTAGACCTTGGGAACCATTGCATTGGGCCGGTCAGACCGAGTCGGGTCGGGCCCAGACCCAACCAGCCCCCAAATAAATAAACATCCATAATTGATGAACCAGGTGTTCATTTGACATTCCGTCAGTGGCGTTGGGACCCCTTTTTGTAAGCAGTCCCTTTGGCATATTCTGGCAGGCTCGACCGAGCTAGGTCGGACCGAGGTGCGATCACCCCCCGTTTCATGGAAAGGGATGTAACTAACAGGCCAGGCGTCCGATCAACGCATCGTCTATGGAATAAGGACACTTGTGACAAGGCGGTCCTTTGGAGATACTCTAAGTGATTTTTGATGGAGTTTGATGTGATACTTTCATTGGATCATACTTGAATCCAACTGATCCCTTTTTACAAAAGTGTTCATATCTCACAGACCAGGAGTCTGATCGACGCGCCATCCATCATGTTGGGACCCCTATGACGGGACGGTCCCTTGGATATGATTTTTGTGGGACTTTGTACCAGTTGAAATATGACCGATGGATTGAGGAGCGTTTCTCCCAGAATCAAGCATGCTATGAGCGGAAATCTTGTGGCCAGCTATCTTTGAAGTAGCGATCCTGTGTGGATCAGTATCATAGTGACCTTGTGTGGATCAGCATAGTAGCTACCCGACGAGGACCAGTTTTAGAGCAACCCATCGAGGATCGGCAAATAGAGACCCTGTGTAGATCAGCATCGAGTGAACCTGTGTGGATCATCATTTCAACAACCCTGTGTGGACCAGCATTCAGCAACCCTGTGTGGATCAGCATTCCAGCGACCCAGTGTGGATCGACATTTTAAAGACCCTGTGTGGATCAGCAGTATTGTGACCAGATGAGGACTTACCTTATAGTGTCCCATCGTGGAACATCGACTTACGTCCAAGAGTGTACCGATAGTAGAACAACTTCTTATAGATCAGATGCGGAACTTTTACTAGAATAAGATGATATAGCTTAAGAATAATCATCTGTATTCCTAAAATTTGTGTCGTATACCTAGAGTGAGTTGACTATCTATTTGTAATTTGTGATTGAGGTCTTGTTTTGTGGTTTTTCCTTTGTGGAACTCTGGGAGAGCTTTATAGGTCTTGGGGTCCCTACTGATTATTGTTATACCCACCCCTGCATGGGATTTTCCCGCACCTTGTTGTGTCTTGTGCAGACAACAGACAACTTTGACCGAGGCTTGAGATCCAGGACCGAACGGTGCTCAAAGGTGGACCTTTAGGCATGACGTTCTGCAATGACAACCGACCGTGAGTTGTACCTACCCTTCAAATAGGAACCTTGGCAGATGATTCCATGAGCTGTTTTTCTATTGCTTTTGTACTTTGCAGTTGGTCTTGTATTTCGGCCCCCTTTACTTACAATACTCACCCTTTTTACTTTCAGAACACATCTTTTTACCACTGCAGTTTTACTATGTGGGTTGTGCTCGTTGTATTCTTGGACTGTGTGTTTGCAAGTTTAAAGGCAATTCCTTCCCGTTTTTCAGGGATATGCCTTTCAGTGATAGTCTCTAACCTCTGGCCTATGGAAGGCGGGCTTGGGGTAATCACAGAATGGGCCCTGAGGGACGGTTCATGACATAATCATTTTGGGAACCCCAGGCCTCAAAATCGCATGATATCTCAGTACGTGCTCTTGGAATTTTCCCAAATAATTTCTAAAAAAATTAGGAAAATACGAGTCATTACATTATCCCCACCTTAGGGCTTTATGTCCCTGAAAGCCAAAACAAGGGATACTTAATAAAAATATGAGGGTACTGAGCACGAATCTGAGCCTCCCGCTCCCAAGTAATCTCTTGGAGATTCTCGTGCTGCCACTGAACGTGCACCAGAGTAATCGACCGCCCATGAAGGATCTGCTCTTGTCGATCCTGGATCTCCATCGGGTACTCCGTAAAAGTTGTCTCATCGTCAATGTCCAGCTTTCCCTAGTCGATGAAATGCGGTGGACCATGTATGTACCTCCTCATATACGACACGTGGAAGGCATCATGTACTTGGTGCAACTACGGGGGTAGATCTAGGTGGTACACCACCTCGCTAACTCTACTCAGAATTTGAAAAGGGCCGATGTATCTCGCAAATAACTTGTCACCTTGACTGAATCTCTATAATACCTATCAAGTTTAGACCTGAAGAAACACATGGTCTCACTACTTGAACTCTAAAGGCATCCACCACATATCATCATATGAATTTTTCTGGCTCTATGTAGTCCTCATCCGCTCTTGGATAATCTACACCTTCTCAGTGGTAGCCCATACCAACTCTGGACCCATGAGTGTTGACTCTCCTGGTTCTTTCCAGCATAGTGGTGACTAGCATGGTCATCTATACAAGGCCTTGAACGATGCAATAACAATGGTAGAGTGATATCTATTATTATATGAAAACTCCACCAAAGGTAGGTGGTCCTCCCAACTGAGGCTAAAGTCGAGGATGAAAGCATGCATCATTTCCTCTAAAACTTGGATGGTTCTCTCCATCTAGCCATCTTTTGGGGGATGAAATACCATGCTCAAGCGCAACTGAGTCCCAAATTACTCCTGCAATCCCTTCTACAGTCAGGATGTAAAGTGAGCATCATGATCTGAGACGATTTTTGATGTCACTCCATGAATCTGAACTATATCCTACATGTAGAGGTGTCTCAAGCTCTCTACTAAGCTTTTCTCATGGATCAATAGAAAATGGGCCGACTTGGTGAGTCAGTCAATGATCACCTAGATAGTATCGTGTCCCCTAGATGTGCGTGGTAAACCCATCACTAAGTCCATCGATATCTCATCCCACTTCCACTTTGGAACCTCAAGGGGATGAGTCAAACTCACTGGAACCTGGTGATTAGCCTTCATTTGCTAACAAGTGAGGCATTGCGAAATGAAATCTGCCACCACCTTCTTCATCCCCCGCCAACAGAACTGACATCAGAGGTCTTGATACATCTTTTACACTCCTTGATGTACCACCAAAGGGGAAGTATATAACTCCCTCAAGACCTCCTCTCGCAATGTCACCAGCACTACTGTCCATCCTCTAAATAGAATTATGTGCTCCCCGCCTTTCGAATATCCATCAGGGGCAAGCCCTGTGGAAATCTGAGCACGTAAAATCTCACAATTAGTAGCTTTGAGCTATGCCTACCTGACTTTCTGTGAGAGTGTAGGGGTGACAACCATTGACTAGAGGTAATATGCTCTATCTCCATCCACAAAGGATATCTACAATGAGGATAACTACTCTGGTTCCTCGTTCAGTAGTTGTGAACTCGATCTATGGATAAGATCATCTACCACCATGTTCCCCTTCTCAGGAGTATAGACTATCTCGAAGTCATAGTCCTAGAGGAACTCTAGACAATGCATCTATCTCAAGTTAAAATCCTTTTGAGAGAAGATATACTTGAGACTCTTATGGTTAGAGTATATGGTAAACTTCTTGTCCATCAGGTAGTGTTGACACATCTTCAATGTGAATACTACTACTGCCAACTTCAGATCTTGGGTTGCATAGTTCTGCTCATGCTGACTCAACTGACATAAACCATAGGCAATCATTGATTTCCCTTGCATCAAGACACAACCAAGCCCAGTCCCTGATATATCAATAAAACACCACATTCTCAACACCCACCTCCAGTAATCTCAATATGAGAGCGCTCGTCAACTTATGCCTCAGTTCCGAAAATCATCGTCAGCACTTCTTTATCCACACTAAAAGCTACCCCTTTTATGTTAAGTACATAAAGTTTGATGCTACACTGGAAAATTTAGGTACAAACCTCTGATAGTATCCATCCAAACCCACTAAACTCCGCACCTCGGTAACATTCTTGGGTGGATCCCAAGCAAGAACTGCTTCAATATTCCCTAGATCTACTACAACTCTAGCCTTTGAAATGATGTGTCCCATAAAGTGGACCTATTTTATCTAGAACTAACACTTAGAGAGATTACTATAAATTTTTTCCACTTATAGTGTGTCCAGGACCATACTCAAGTGTATCGTGTGCTCCTCCTTGGACACCGAGTACACCAGGATGTCATTAATGAAGACCTCAATGAACCGGTCTGATTATGGTTAAAATATCATGTTCATGAGTCCCATGAACATTTTTGGGTTTTTCATCACACCAAAATAAATCACTAATTACTCATAGTGGTCATACCAGCATCTGAAGGTTGTCTTCGGGATGTCCTCATCCCGTACTTGAATCCGATGATAGCCAGATCTGAGGTCTATCTTTGAGAACCACCCCGCTCCCTTCATCTGATCGAAGAGGTCATTAATCCTTGGTAGTGGATACTTTTTCTTCAAGGTCATCTGGTTCACATGCTGAAATTTCACACATAATCTAAATCTTCCATCTGCCTTCTTGGAAAACAAAACTGGGGCCGCTCGAGGTGAAACATTGGATCTCACAAAGCCCTTTCTTTACAAGTCCTCCAGCTATACCCTCGTCTCACAAAGATTTTAGGGATCCATATGATATGAAGGTGTAGATATCGATGTCATCTCGGGGTATAGATTAATGTAGAAATTTTCCTCCCTATGAGGAGGTAATCCTGTAACATCTTCTGGAAAGACATACTCATATTCATCCACCACTGTAGGAAACTGAGGACTTGTCTCATCTACTACACTGAGGGTCATTCTAGCCAACTAGTGTGTGATCAGTTGTACCCTCCTATGTGTAAGTACATCCTACGCTGCTTGGGTTTCCTTTTCACCAATAAAAGAAAACTTGGTCCCATCTCTGTGGACACACCACACTATGTGCCTAAAACAGTAAATATGGGCACGAGCTGTGTATAACCAATCCATACCAAGGATGACATTGTAAGGCCTTGACGCTTCCACCAAGAGATCCCAACCAAAACTCTCACCCCCAAGAGTAAGGTCACATTGTTAGCACCAGTGTGTGATTGTCGAATCTCCTCCTGTAGAAGTCTCTAAGCGTAAGGATCGATCCAACGGTTCCACGAGAATCTCCATATCTCGAACAAGAATCATAGTGAGAAAAGAGTGACTGGAACCTGTGTCTATCAAAATAATAGCTAGGCTGGAAAAGACATTGATTGTATCTTTAATCATATCTATAGTGTTGGGTTTGTAATCCTTCATCGCCTGAAGCTAGCATTGTCCCTATCCACCAGCTCCCTGAGCCCATGGTGGACCACCTGGGGGTGGTGGTGGTAGTACCTCACACCTCCACCCACCTCCTACTGCCCATCCATCTCCTCTTCCACATCTGACACCTGGTGTACCACCCGGTTCTTTCTTTTGCCTCTGCCTCGGTGGTCCCTCAACCATCTTCTGATCATCTGTATAGCGAGTTGGTCAATCTCGATCAATGTGTCCCTGACCACCGCACGAGTAGTATAGCCTATCTTTCGGCTGACTAGGTCTTCCCTGGGATCCTCACACCATTGACCCCATGTCCTAGGGTCATCCCCTGAACTGTATAATTTTCTTGGATCCCTACATCAACTTTCGGTTACCTGCTGCCGAAGATTTATCTACCTAACAGCTGGTGGTAGCTCTCATTTCTAGTGTCTGCTCCGCTAGAAATCTCTCTACCAGTAGAGCTCGCTCCATTACCCCAACATATGTCGAAATGATAAGGGATATCATGGATGCCCTGATCTCCCGTAATATACCTTTATTGAAGGTTTGGGCTCTGAATAATGGGTCCCACACCATATATGTGGAGTAGTGAGAAAGATTCATAAACCTTGTTGACTACTCCACTACTGTTTGGCTTCCCTGTTGCAGATGCAGTAGCTCCTGTATATGCATGGAGTGTAACATCGCTGGAAAGAACTCCTCCCTGAAGAGATTCTTGAAGTCTTTCCAAGTGAGGGTTATCTTATCATGTGTCTGGGTCACTAAACTCTACTATATCCCCATTGAGCCATGTATAAAACTTGTGGCTGGGACTGCCATCTGATCAAGAGGCGTCCTTGCTATGCAGAAGACACGCGTAACCGCCTCCAACCAATCCTCGGCTGCCTAGGGGTCTAGCTCACCCCTGAACCTGGGAGGTCGCTGCCTTTATAACTCATGCAATGCACTCATCCTACATGCATCCTCTACTGATGATTTTGGTAGTAACTACTACTCTCTAGGTGGTGGTATCACTGGTACACCGCCCGGGGGTAGTATCTCAAGTACTAGTCCTTGTACCGATGCCTCATCTCTAGGAAGATCATCCTTGTGATCACACATTAGAATCTCAGCTAGTTGTCTGCATGTAAGTATCCTAAAATAGATGAAGATGTACCACATTCAATAGAGTATACCCGGTAACATAACATTGACTTGAGAAGGACATGAGAACACACTCAATCCTATATGATGCATGCACCATTTATTTTTTCCTGCAACCAGTGTTTTCATGTACTAAGTCAAAAAGTATAATTCAGAGACTTAGTGTAGGGATAGGTCAGTCGCCGCACTAACACTGGATTCCCTAGCCTAAAATCCAAACTCGAAACACTTGACACTATTTCCCCAAATCAACCTCACATACTCTTGGTTCGTTAGGTAGAACTAACCTCCTCTGATACCACTTTTTCATGAACTATCCCCCGGGGCCCATACCGTGACTACCCCAAGCCCGCATTCAATATTCCAGGGTTTGGAGACTAGCACTGAGTAGGCTTATCCCAAAAATGGGAGGCATTCTCCTAAGTACCTGTACACACACACCCATCTCTAAGACCAAAATAATGAAACTAAAAACACTAAGTAAACAAGAATGTTTACCACTAAGATACCAACAATAGAGTACAAAATTACAAAATTGAATAGTAAATTGGACTAGAATAAAAGCCCAACCAAAATGAAAAGTACAAGCTCCTGAAACTCGTCCATAGAAAACCCTACCTTAAGGGTAGGTACAGAAAAAAACCTTTTGAAGTCGCTAAAGCACACCTCATCTGTTGGGAATCTCTCTAAGCACCACATGGCCCCAGTCCACCAAGGAATTAATCAAAGTGTCGATCTTCTTTACAAGATGCTACACGTGCAGGCATAGCCTATGTAGGGGTGAGTAAAACAATACTCAGTAGGGACCCCAAAACCACGAAGGAAAATACCACTAAAAAGTACACGAAGTATACCACAAAGGAAACACGTGAATTATGACACAAAGGAAACACATTAATTATGACACAAAAGAAACACAAAAATTATAGTCAATACGATCATCTCACATAGGTATAAGTCTAAATAACAAAGAGAAGGATTTACAGTTGTAGTCCATAAATCTCCCAGTCTCTATGACACTAGAATTGTCGGTGGAGCATGGAGCATCGACAACACCCATATCATCGGTGGTGTGTGGAGCGTCAGAGACACCCGGAGTGTTGGTGACACATGAATCATCAATGGGTCAAGCAATCTCCCAAGTCACATAGTCACCAAGATCACATAATCACATCCAACTGCAGGATTCCGTTCATAGCGCACTTATTCTGGGAGAACCTACTCATCAATCCATTAGGTCATATGTCAACTTACATGAGAACTCACATAGATTATCTAAAAATAATTTTCTCATTGAAAGGGTCCCAACGCTGTAAATGGCTCATCGAACGGACACACGGTTTGAAAGATATGATCAATTTAGTAAAAATGGCTCGGTTCGAGTCTGACCCAACCTGGTCGGTCTGGGCCAGCCCAAACTGTCCTGGTTCTCCAGCCCAACCCGCATCATGAGGGCTTGTTCTACTCTAATGGATGTAGACTACCCTGGCTGCATCCCTCTAGTCCATGCGGTCACCCGACCGCGTGGACAACCAGCTCCCCCATTCAATGTGGCCGGTCTACGTTCTCCGTCTGGTCCCGTGGCCTCCCCATCGCCACGGGATTCCACCGACGTGGCCTCTGAGCCATATCCCGATGTCGAGGCCTCCTATAATGGATCCTTTCCACCACTCACGGCCTGCGTCATTGCAGGCTCCTCCTCCAACGCGGTCCCACTAGACCGCGACTGTGCATTCCGCCGGAACCCAGCCTCTCGTTGGGCCGCATGCTTCCCTCACCGCTAATCATCCTGTTGGTGGACTTCAATGAGATATCTCCTACCTGTTGATCTCCTATCGCACCTCTATAATGTCTTCGAGGATCACAGCCTTCGGTCTCAGATTTCTACACCATGTATTGTGGGTGAAATGATCGACCGTTCACGTGGGGTTTCAAGGGGCGAAGAATGCATGAAGAACACAATAGATTTAGGGGGGGAGATTAAGTACATGAAAACCCAAAGAGTGGATCTTGGCCTTGTTTGTTCAGCCTTGATCCGTTAATGTTAGCAAGATCATGAAGAAACCAACATCGGAATAATCACCAAGATCTATTTCCCTTTAATCCCATAATAAATTAATCATCCTGCAAGAATGACTGGACCGTGGATCAACATGTTTGTGGGTTGGTTCGCTTTAGCCATTTGATTCTAAGAAGGGGAAAATAAATCACAAAGAGATAAACACCCTACCTCGATGATTAGATCAGTCATTGATGAAGAACAGAGTTTCATGTCGTCATCAATCCTCGATCTACTAGTGTTCGTCGTCAGGAGATAGCTTCCTTCTCCTTGCCTTAGGGGAATTCCAGGGTTATGGCGATAACCCTGAATTCCTCTAACATGGATTATTAAAAAGGGAAAATGCCACTACATCAACACGTAATTTTCAATAAAATATTTTTATTAGATATTTTAATGATTTATACGTCCAAAATATAACTTTCACCCTCGACCCACACCGGTCGAGGTTAGGCCCCGCCTAAGGAAACCACCCTCTTACGAACTCAATGGTGGTCTCATATTTCTAATCCAATTTAATGTTTATGAGTTATTAGGATTTCAAAATAAAATAATTTTTATTTAATTATTTTATATACGGTTATGCCCCTGGTGACTTTTTCTACAGATGACCCATGCTGACCGATGTTAGGTCGCACCTAGGGTAAAGTCGCTACTCTGATCTCAATGGTGCCCTCAGATTTCTGATCTGGGAAATTATTTAAGAGTTATTTCACTTTTTTCAGAAAATTCACGTGAACGTGCTATTAAAAACTTAGTATTTTTCAAACAATAGTTTCGGGAACCCCAGGCCTCTAAATCACATGTTGTCTTAGTGCCTGGTCTTGGAATTTTCCTAAATAATTTCTAAAAATAAAATCAGGAAAATCCAAGTCATTATAGTGGATGTGGTGATAGTGGTGTTGGAGCATAAAGGAGATCGATGATTTCTATTAATGGTGGTGTTTGAATTAGCGTTGGTGATATGTGGAGTATTTCTATCCCAATTGTTCAAGGCTCGTCTTTACCATGGGATATAGGGACTTTTACTTTTCCATTATTTACGGGAATTTGTATTTATTACTCAGTTGGGATATTTTTCATGAGTCGCATGCATGTTGTAATGTAGTTGGTTATATACATGGTTGCATTGTTATATATATTATTCCAAAGGTGTGTGGTTGTATGAATATTTATAAGATAAGACCTCTCATATGTGTGATATGTATTCTTAGTGCTTATCGTCAACCCCTGGCATGTTGGAGGCAGGATTGGGGTTACACACACATCTCACTGTTAGCCCAGTCAAAGTTCTGATGGGTCAAAACATGTTAGAATCACACCATAGAAGCTTGATTCTTAGGGACGGGGTTTGGAGTTAGTAGTCTTGCAGAGATTAGTTTGGGAAATTTAAGGAAATGGTGTTAATGGGTCTTGAGTTTGGTTAACAAGATTGGGAACTCAATGATTCATGTGGGTGATTGATGTATCCCTTTATTGGGACTCTAATAACCTTTCAATCGAATCAGTACTCTAAGGAGTCGATTTTAGGGTTTAAACGAGATAGTACATGCATTATTTAGCATGTCGGTTGTGTTTTCATCCATGTGTTTCTGGATTCATCTCTTCCATAAATGCTTTAATGAACATGGGTTCGTCTTTTCAAAAGTAGGATTCCACATCATAGATAGCCAGCACTACTTCAAAGTTAGGTCCATGTTGAGCCCGTACTAGTGATTTAGCCTCTAGTCACTGACCAGTTAAGTGATGAAGCTTCAATACAAGGACCCGGTAGAGTGGTGTTTCCCTCACCGGTGGAGAAAAGAGTTGACCCCCAACCTATTGAGTAGAGATCTTACCAAGATACAATATAGAAATAATCCCTATATATAAGGATGAGACTGCTCATATGTTGATTATGCTTCATGAGTTATAGAAATAGAGGCCTCTCGGGTTTCAAGGTGATCTGGATCCTTAGGCGGTAGGGGATTGAATGTGGTATGTTTTCTATGTCTTATGTCTAGCTAGGACACCCACCGACCAGATGATTTTTCTTATTACGAGTCTACTCCATGTCGTAGTAGGCCACCAGTGGTTATTGATCACGCAGACACAATATGAGGCTACCTTTCCCTAAGTAAAGTTCAAGAAATTGTTTAAATAGAAGTATTATCTAGGATTATTGAGTATAGTATAAGTCTTGGAGATGTTGGACCTCTAGTAGGGCAGCATGATGGTGACTCAATGCACTTTGAGGTTTACAAACCTCAGGAGGAACTTCTAGGACATTATGCATGATGGTTATCACTAGGCTTGGGAATTTTAGCATGGTCCATAGTACAAGATTGGAGCTAGGGTTGTACCCCTGTGCATTCCCACCTAGTTCAGAGTTTTGGAGTGTGCCCTTGTGATTGAGAGCTTCTTAGCATAGTCACACCTTGGCATTGGTCATCCAGTGTAAAATCATCAATAGAAGCTAGTCGGAGATAGTAGACGAGATCTTTTTTATGTGATTATTATTTAACAAGTTAAGCACGTGATTTTTTATTATATTTTGGTTACATTTTGATTAAATTGGACTATTAGTGAACAATTCTTTGTGTTATATAAATATTGCACTGAAAATTGATAATCATTTGAATTGGGTTTGAAATCTTGTTATTTAGAAACTAACATTCATTGATTTCTAAATTTCTTGGTGAGCATTCTTATGCTTTAATATATTATAATTTAGAAATAATTTTTTACTAAAATTAATTATGAAAATATAATTTGTTTATAAAAATTATTTTATTTGTTAGAAATGAAAATACTTAAGTTTTAATTCTTAATTCTAAACTGGAAATACCATGTGATAATTGAATTTTTATAATTGATTTTGAAAAATTATTCTAGAAATTATGTGTTGGATTAAGTTTTGTGGGGAGAATTTGTTAGAGATGCTTGACCGGTCAACATCCATGAACACAGACGAACACTATGAAGGACAAAGGAAAAATCTAGAAAACAAGAGTTTTTTTGTGCACCACAAACTGGGATACTTTTTTGGTGGGGTTCTAATTTCTTCATATGAAAAAAAAAGTTAAACGTATTTACAATGTAATTAAAAACCACACGGGGTCCTTAAAGAGGTCAAACCGCATTGATACATAAAATAAAAATAAATGTGGGAAAATAATAGGGGGAGGAAAATAATGGTGAAATTAATCACCGTATTAAAATTAGTCAACAACATCACCCCACTAATTTTTGTCACATTCACTGAATCTCAACAATGCCAATCTTAACATGCAACTCCTAAAACTTGGCACGCCCAAGTGAATTCGTGAGAATTCTTGTGAATTATTCCTACCTCAAATCCTTCTCATTACTCGCCACTAGATTCTCTACAATGAATGTGTAAAGTAGGTCGGTGGGCTTGGCATCCAAGGTGATAGTAGGTTTGTCTATGACAGATACTAACATACTGTTGGACCTTCGATGGAATGCCTTTATTCACCCGCGCCTAAGGACGCAAGACTCAACGCCTTCTTCTCCTTCTCCCTTGCTACCCTAGGTGATTATTTCATCAGCTTCTCCTTAGTAATTGTCTTGAACCATCACAGGTGTTGTTTTTCTTTGCTGAGGGATATTGGCTCGTCGGCTGTAGTGAAGTGTAACTCATTGGGGAAGAGCTTGTGCAGTGCAAACCCATGTGGCGTTGTTGGCCCGATAATTTTAACGATGGTGTGAAACCGAGGTGGGGTGTCTTCATGATCAACATTGAGTGTTTACACCATGTTGGATAGCGGTGAGGTGAACTCCACTGCAGTTGATGGCACATGCATCACCTCAACCATGCTTGATGTTGGAGTGTCTACAGAGAGTGTGCTAGTGGGTGTGGGTGATGATCTTTGATCTATGACAGTGTTGTCGATCTCCACCATCCCTAATATATATACCATAGTGTGCTCGATGGTAAATGGATCCTCGCTGATCAACGCACCTTGTTTTTCATGACCATTCCAGTCCCACTGTGCCACCTCATAGAAGATGACATCGCGCATTACATGCACGCGCTTTCCGTCGGGATCATACATGCGGTATGCCTTGGATCTAGACTCATAACCAATGAAGACCATTGACATACTCCAATCTTCCAACTTTTTCAGGTGAGGATTCATGTTCTTGATAGGAACGATGCATCAAAAGGTTCATAGAAAGTGTACCATTGATCGTTTTTCATGCTAGGCCTTGTACGACATCATCCCATCAAGGCTTCATGTCGGCGCTCTGTTGAGGATGATGACGGAGGTGGAGATGGACTCACCCCCAAAACATCACCATAAGTCCCTTTTCCTTTATCATGCTTCAAGCTATGGAAACCACAGTCTGGTTGCAACATTCAACGACCATATTCTGTTGTGGTGAATAGGGAGTTGTGAGCTATTGTTGTATGTTATGCTCGACATAATATCCGTCGAATTCTTCTGAAGTGAACACGCCACCGTGGTCAGTGAATAGGACCTTCAGCTTATGCCCAGTCTCCACCTCCATCGTGGCCTGAAAGCGTCTAATTTCCAATAGAGTTGAGTCCTTGCTCATGAGTAGATTGAGCCACATGTAGCGACTCATGTCATCCACAAGTTGTAGAAAGTAGCAGTTCTTGCTTGGCATCATCAGCACGATCGCCCTGTAGAGGTCACCGTGGAAAATTTTGAGGACTTGCTTCACGCGATGCTTCTCTTGCTCAAGGAAAGACACTCATCACTGCTTCCCAGTAAGGTATCTTTTTCATACTTGATCCACCTGATCAGTCAATGGCACCCCTCGCACCATATCGTGTTCAGCGAGCCTACACAGAGACTGAAAATTCAGGTGGTTACACCTCATGTGCCAACACCACGCCTTCTTTGAGTCCCTTTCCAAAAAACACACTAGCTACGCAATGTCGATCCTGAGCTTGTACAAACGATTGGGGAAGCATTGCGCCCTTTCCAATAGGCGCTATTGCTGGTTGTAGATCTTCAGGATACCCTTATGGATTAGTACCTAACAACCATTCTCGTCAAGTTGTTTGATACTGATGATGTTGGTGGTGAGCCTCAGGATAAAGTACATCCTCATGAGTATGTGGTGATCACCGGTCTTACAGGTGAAAAAGATCATCCCACGCCCCTCGATATTGATGACGGGTCTATCACCAAATATGACGGTGTTGCATATCTCATAGTCAAGCTCGGAGAAGATAGTGCGGGAACCAGTCATGTGGTTTGTGGCACCAGTGTCGACGTACCACAAGTCGTTGTCACACACTTCTTTTTGATCTTATTGTGTAAAGATGTTTGTCTCAACCAACTAGAGTGGACTGCATCACGATGATGGGGAATTGAGAGTGGCGGATCGTGGTGGTGGGGGATTGGGCACAGTGGCGCATGCGCATAAGGAGCATAAGCTCATCGTCATCACTCCGTATTAGATGGTCTCGGCCTATTTCAGCCTCCTGTGACAATGTTTTTCCCAATGACTCATTTTTCTACAATATCGACATTGGTCTCTTGAGACATCATGGTCGACGTCAGATCCCCAACAATCCCTTTCATTTACATCATCGTCGTCGTCTATCTTTCAGCATGGTGGTTAGTGGCGCTGGTTGCCGGACTTGGAGTCGTTGAAAGATCATTCCCTCATCCATCGCTCCTTCATTCGTGCAACCCACTCCTCCTCGGTAAGGAGCAACTTCCCTCCAGCGGCGGCAACGGTTGCCAACTCAAAATAGTTCTCTATTGCTTTGAGTCTCCATGTTACTTCCTCCATAGAGAGCATCAAGATGTCAAATAGCGTCAAAATTGAAAAGGCAGTTTGAGAGAACCTGGAGGTGCCGACGCGTAGGTACTTCTCAGTGAGCTTGTGTCGAGGCTCTGAATCGTCGAAGATTGTGAGCTGGTTGACCAACCCGGCGAGTTGCATTGCAAAGTCGTCCACTGATTCATTATAACGGAAAGCAATGCCTTCATACTCCTTGCCGAGCTTCTGTGCATTGGTCTTGCGCACTCGATCAATGTTGATGTGTATGGTCTTTACAGTGTCTCATGCTTCCTTTATGATTGCCTTGACAACGAGTATAAAGATCATCTCTGGCGGGACAACGCACAAGATGACCTCCAACGCCATCCAAACTTCCTAGAGTTCAGCACCGTTGGTGTCAACGATATCCCAAACTCTGTGCGTCTGGAGCATGACTTTCATCATCAAGGCTCAATCGCTCTAGTTTGTCTTTGTGAGGAGTGGATGCGTCACCGATCCCCCGACCTCCTTCACCACCCGATGTGCCACCATAGGGTCGTTGTCGCCGTCAACGATGACTTCAGGGCGTGAGAATGATGTTTGGGAGCGTCGAGGCGAGAATGACTCGGAGTCCGACATCGTGAATCAAGCCAACCACCCTCTGATACCAAATGTTGGAGATGTCTGGCAGATCAACACCCACGAACACAGACGAACATCACGAAGGACAAAGAAAAAAGATAGAACACAAGTGATGTTTCGTGTATCATAAACTAGGATGATTTTTCTGGTGGGATTTTCGTTGTTTTATATACACACAAAAAAAGCTAGGAATATTTACAACGTAATTAAAACGATGTGGGAACCTTAAAGAGGTTAAACCGCATTAAGCTATTAAAAGAAAAATAAATGAAGAAAAATAATGGGAGGAGAAAAAATAACGGTGAAATTAATCGACACATTGAAATTAGTCAAGAAAATTTACTCTGGAAATATTATCTGAATATCAACTGCCAAATTAATTAGATGATTTTCACTGGATTAAATGTGTTTTGTTGGAATTTTATTCTTTTGAAATGGTAATTGAAAATAATTTTGTTTTTGATTCGTTGGGCTGGACTTCGTTTTTTACTGGACCATACCACATAGGAACAACACCGTCGGGTCTCATCGAAGAACAAGAGCCGTTGGATCAATCGAGGGATTAGAGGAAAGTTGGGGAAGGTTGTCCGAACCAACCTAGCCTACTTGTTTGGTTTTCATACAGAGCTCGAGTGTGGCGACCTGCGTCTGGATCCAAGAAGATGAGTAGGAGATCGAGCCCTAGCTCGTGCGACACTACCGATTCAATATTTGAGCTATAATTATAGTGCCGAATCAATGTTTGATTGGGATCTGGGTTGCATTTCTTTTATCACTATAACACCTTTCGGTTTAAGAGTTTTCTACTACAATGTTTGCAGGTTAGAGACGTTGGTGCCGTTGTTTGCTACTGGTTCGTTTTAGTCTGGAGCACTGAAGGGGGTTCGTGTGTCACTGGTTCGTGCTGAAAGGACCGGGCTGGTTTGGTTCGCAAGAGAGCTTCACCTTCCAGGATCTTTTCGAGTAGAGCTGATCTGGTTCGTAATGTGTTTGTTCTTTTTGAAGTGACGGATGCGGTGCTTCTTGCTGGAAATTCATGCGTAGCTGGTTGATCTGTTCACTGGAATTTGCAAGTGTAGAGACCACCATTCACTGTTGGTTCACAGCGAATCGATTTCCAAATGCAGGCTTGATGAATTTAAGTTCGTATAAGCTTGGATGGACAATTCATATCACCTATGAGTTTTAGGATGGAACCTCAGAAGGGCTATGTGTTGGGCCTGAATGGCCTAGGGCTGGAAGAGATCTATCCCAACAAGTTTGAGCTGCAGGTCTATTGAAACCCAGTCGGCAAGGAGTTTTAAGGTGGTCCAATGGTGAGCTGCTTACAAGTTGTTGGACCAAATCCAAGGTGAAGTTTTGTTCGCTGTTTTGTTTGTTCAAGTGGGAGTTGAGGAGTAGAGCCACATGACTTTTGCAAGTGGCAGTCCAGCATAACGTGTCTCATTTAGCGAGGGTCCTCGAAGTTCAAAGTGGATGTTGGGAGTTAGCAACAATGAAGTGATGTGGATGTGGTTCTCAGGGGAATTAAAAGGGGTCGGCCGAATCTTCTAGGGGGGGCATTTTTTTATATAGGACCGAACCAGACTGGGAGTTGCATAGAGCACCTAGCTGATCCTTAGAGGCGCAGTGTAGGCCAAACTGGAGGAGCTTGTTCTTCAACCCAGAGAAGATTCTCTCAAACTATTCATTCTTTCTCTGTTTCTCAATTCAATTCTAATGGACTACTTTTTTGCTGATTTTGCTCTGAACTTGATGTCTGGCTAAATTTCTGGTGTGGGGGGGGGGGGGGGGGGGGGGGTGATGTCGCCTTCATAATTTCTATTTCATCTTTTCAATCTCCCTTGTCGCCCCCCGCTTTTCATCGTCCTCTGCCCCAACCTGTGCCCGCCTCCTCCACTACCCCCTTTGTTGTCGTCCTCCGCCCCCTTCGCAAATATGTAATTTTATTTTTAATTTTTAGTATTTTGATTTTGTATTTCATGACTTTATTTTAGTTTTAAATTTTTATTTTTAACAGTTTTCAATATTTTGATTTTTTATCTCATAAATGTTTTATTTAAGTTTAAAAATCCTATCATATCATTCAATATTTATATCTCATAACATTATTTGTTAATTTCAAGTGTAATTATTTTTATAACATATATATATTATTTTGTGATTTATATGATTATAAAGTCTTAAATTTATTTTGGTAATAATGAATTGTTGAACTTCATTATATAATTAAATTATATAATTATTATATAACATATTATAAAACCATAAAAAATAGTTATTTAATCTCATTAATGTTATCGTGTTAAAAGATTTGGATAATTATTATTACAACCCATTATCCAAAGAATTCATTATTTCAAATTAGATAAATGATATTATTCAAATAATGAATAATTATATTTGATCCATAATCCTTTATATTCAAAATTACATTATATTTGAAATATGATTTCAAATTAGTTAATGAAATTATGAATAATTAATAAATTCAAAATTATCTAATGTGATTGTGCAGAAAAATAATTATATGTTATCCATGTTTTAAAAAAATCATTGTTTCATCATGTTTCATTAAAATCTTTTATTTTGAATAATCAAATTAGATAATTATTTAAATTCATTATTTTTTTTAGAAATTATGATTTTTTTTTCATAATTTCATTAAAAATTTAAGAATTCATTTTATAAAAATTTAAATTTTTAAGATTTCATTAGATTATTACATTTTATCATTTTTTTGTATTTGAATTATTAATTATTAATTTTTAATGATTAACATTTATGATTGTAAAAATAAAATTATTTTAATGTTTAATGTGTGTTTTGTTTTGACTCACCAATAATTCTATTAAAAAAATTTATATAAATTATGTATCTAATAGAGATGTAGTATTTTGTTATTGTAAGTTATCTTAAACATGTTTCAACTTGAAAATTGTGTTGAATTGGAAGAAATTCCTAGCATTAATGATAGTAACTCGGTGATACATGGTGTGGACAACACTTGCCAATCTAGTCAAAGCATAGATAAAGATGAAAATAAAAATGATGATATTCAAGTCAACTAAAAAAAAGATAAAAAAAGATTACATTTGATGTTTTGAGTTATTTTGAGCAAATGAGCATAATTGATGAAAACTCCAAGGTTAAGTGTAAAGGATGTGGATTGGTATTAGTAGGAGGTGGAAGAAGATACGAAACATCAATTTTTTCTCGACATATTGAAAAATGCAATGGAATCAAAGTATTAAAAGATCAGAATGTTCCTTCGATGACCTTGGATCATTCAGGAAAATTATGAAATAAAAAGTTTGATTCAAAGGTGTTTCGGGAAAAGATGACAATGACCATTATAAGACATGATGTCCCATGTATTGATATATTTTCATAATTTTTTTTATCAAAATTACTTGCATCAATACATTTATTTTTTATTAAATTTTATATTGTATATTTGATTTGATTTTTTTTTTAATTTTGTTTTGATGTAGGATTTGAAGGAAACATTAAAGCAGATAAGAGTGCATGTAATATTGGAGAAGCAAGAAAAATGGATCGTTCTCATTCTATATTTGTTGTTGAGTGTTGTATACTTTATATTTTTAACTTTGATTTTGAAAATTTTGAATCTTTATATTCATCATGGACAATTTTATAATTTTGTAGAATTTTGAATACGCATCACAATCATTTTTTTATTTTTTTTATATTTTTAAGCTTACATTCTCATTCTCTTGCTTTGCTGTAAGAACCCGGTTTTTGCTACGAAAGACTTTGGAATATTCTTGATGATATTTCAGAGTAGCGCCTTCAGACGGCGTGCGATTCTGAGCCCCGGAGTGGCCAGAATTAAATCTTCAGTGCGTTCACACTGGAAACGCCAAATAAATGAGATAACTCCTAAACGGAGTTCCTGATCTGTAACGACCCGAAATTTTGAATAAATCTTGTTTCCTAGTTTTATGTGTTATTTTATTTTTATACTCAACAAAAATGTTTTATTTGATTACATGATTATAATTAAAATGAGACCGATGAGTTTTGACTGTTATATGACCATTGGTCAATATGACCGCTGGAAACTAAACGTTTTGATTATTGTCTCTAAATACAAGTAATCTTGGTTAATTAATATAGAAAGAAGATTTGATGGCCTCACCCAGTAGTCTTGGACCGATCGAAGCCCATCTAACAGAACTTGGGAAGGAGGTAGCACCACTGGGCTTTGTTCTGGACCAAACCCAAGCTGAACTTCATCGTGTGAAGCTAGAACGGGATCGCCTTTGCGAGAAGTTCAAACTGATAGAAATTACTACTCGTGCGATGTTGGCCGAGCCTCCCTCGGATTCTCTCACCTTAGCACACCTTACACTTAGGTCCTATGCTGGTGTAATAAGGGGCTATGTAAGGAGACCGTAACTGCCTTGTGTAATTATTTGTTTTAAATAAAAACTGGGATTTCTTCTTATGACGATGTTTATGAATTTTCAAATGACCGGATAAATATAGTATGCATATTTTTGATGAATTTTAGAAAAAGGATATTTTAAAAATGTTTATGTAAACCTTAAATAATTAAAAATGTGTAATGATTTTCAAAAAATGGTCTTCTACAATTATGTTCAGTACAAAATTTGGAGTCTAATAAGATCAACTTGATTTTTGATGAATAGTAAATTATGAATAGTGATTTTATGATTAGGATTAGTAATATGACCAAATGGATTAGTAATCTCACTTAAAGAAAGTTTTAAAATAATCTAGGCACCTTGATTAAGTAATGTGATTCAATAAAATGGTTAAATAACGGTTTCATAAATTATTATTCAAGTATTAGTTTTTTTCGGGTGAATAGTGTTTTTTAATTAAAAATTTAATTAAAAATATTTAGAAAATTATTTTTATAAAATGGATTTCATTTTTGAACTCAGAGCACCGATATTATGCTACGGTAATTTTTGAGGTTTTTTCTGAAAAAAATGAATTTTCGGTGAATAGTGTTTTTATTTAAAAATTAAATTAAAAATATTTAGAAAATTATTTTTATAAAATGGAGTTCATATTTGCAATCAGAGCGTTGATATTTGGATAAGGTGAAATTTTGGGATTAGTCTGAGAAAGTTGAATTTTCGATGAATAGTGAAAATACAGTTTTTAAGTTACGGGTGTTTAATGACATCATTAAATGATGTATTAAGTTTGTAATCAATATGTTCGAATTATGAATAGTGAGATAAGGTATGAGGTGTCCCAAGTGGCCAATACCATGGGCAAGCCCATGGTTTTTCCAAAACCACTAATGAGGTGTCCCTTTGCCATTAATGCCTTGTCCCCTCACTTTCCCTATAAATATCAAGCCATCCTCTCATCCATTCGACTCCCCACTCCCCCCCAACGAAGTTCTGGTCTCATTACCTCCCAAGGAGTCCTCCCATGGTGCCCCCAAGCCCTCAAGGTCTCAACCTTTGAGTTTTAAGAGTTATGTTTTAAGGTAAGGGATCCGACCTCTCTTTCTTTTCAAGAAATCTCTTTTATGTCATTTCTTTTATGCTCCATGTTCTTATGTTAAAGGATGTTCTTTTATACTCCTCTTACTGCCCTTTTCATGTTCATATAATGAGAGATCCCCTCTTACTCTCATTATTTCGTTTTATGAAGTTTTAAGTGGCGCCGTTAGGCTGCCGAAATTTTTGTAACGGATTCTTTCTCCCTTCTCATTTTTCAAGATCTATTTTCATGTAAAGTATTTCAAGTTCCTTTTTATTTTGTTGGGGTATGATCTCTAAATTTATCATACTGATCTTTTATGATCATATGATGAGAGACCCCATTTGATCTCTTCAATTCAGTATTTTGAAGTTTTAAGTGGCGCCGTTAGGGTGCCGAATTTTTAAGTGGTTCTTCACCCTTCTCGTTTTGAAGTTCTAATTTCATGTCAATTCTTTCAAGTTCCTTTCTATTATGTTGGGGTATGATCTCTATATCTATCATACTGGACTCTTATGTTAATATGATGAGAGACCCCATTTGATCTCTTCAATTCAGTATTTTGAAGTTTTAAGTGGCGCCGTTAGGCTGCCGAATTTTTAAGTGGTTCTTCACCCTTCTCGTTTTGAAGTTCTACTTTCATGTCAATTCTTTCAAGTTCCAATCTATTATGTTGGGGTATGATCTCTATATCTATCATACTGGACTCTTATGTTCATATGATGAGAGACCTTATTTGATCTATTCAATTCAGTATTTTGAAGTTTTAAGTGGCGCCGTTAGGCTGCCGAATTTTTAGGGGATTCTTTCACCCTTCTCATTCTTTTCAAAGTTCTACTTTCATGTCAAGTCTTTCAAGTTCCTTTTTAATTATGTTGGGGCATTATATCTATATCTATCATACTGAACTCTTATGTTCACATAATGAGAGACCCTATTTGATCTTTTCAAATCATTTTGTTTGAAGTTTAAGTAACGCCGTTAGGCTGCCGAACTTTCATAAGAGAAATCTAATTTTTGTCTTCCTTCCATGTTTTTCATTTCAAATGGTATGTCCTTGAAATTTCATTTACCATGATCATGTATCCTTCTTATTCTGTCTATATACTGTTTTATGGGTCACTTATGAATGTTTGACCCATTTTTCCTCTCTTTTTAATGTCTTCTAAAACCTCGTAACATAGCCGTTATGCTGCAGAATTTCCGTCTCAAAATGTCTCTGTTTTTTCTAAAGTTCTTTTATATTATTAAGTGAATACTCAAAGCTCTTTCTTCTAAAGGGGTATTCACATGTATACCAAAATGTTCTATTTTAAATTATGGGATTTACATACATGGGACCCACCTTCCTTTTCTGTGGGTTTTAAAGTGACGTAAAGATCATGTCTTTAAAGCAGTTTTTAAAACGTTGTGATTATGAAATGAAACCCATTTATTTTATGCTATATGGGTTATTTATGAAATGTTTGATGATGATATATGTGGCTCACATGATAATAAAGGAAAATTTAAGGGTGCGCCCTGATAGCACTCCAATGCATTGGGTAATGATGTAACCACTAGAGATTACAATTTTCACGATACCTTGGTGAATAACCTTGGTAATTTTCAAATGACACCTTGGGGATGGACCTTGGTGATATGTTCATGATTGTCTATGTTAAATGATGTAGCCACATCTTCAAGTTATGAAAATGTTATTTTTATTATGATATGCCTCATGATTTCATTCTCATGCCTTAAAGTTCTTTTCATGACATTATTGAAGTATCTCGAGTTCACATGTAAAATGTTTCTCTTGTTTCCCTTACTGGGCTTTTTGCTCACCCTTTCTTTTGATGTATGCTCTCAGGTTATGTGATGCAGTAATGAACCTAGGATGAACATGAGGAGAATCCTTTCAAGTGTTTTAGAAGAATATTTTATGTTTTCATGTTTAAAGTTCCTGGTTTCCAAGACACTAAAACTTAAAGATCCTCAGTTTTGTAAAATGTAATGAAAGTTTATGTGATAAAGAGGCGAGATGCTATATGATCAGAGATCCGAGTGCACGGATGGGTCCAGAATGGGGTGTTTACCCTAGGAGCGACATAAAACTTGCCGGCGCGGGGTGTTTGGACCCCTCGCCCGCGCCCGGAACGTTAAACGGATAAATAAATAAATTAATTTATTCGTTTAATGGTTAAACTCGAGTATCTCTTAAACGGTGGCTCGGACCGGAAAACCGAGGGCACCGTTGAGTTCAGAGCGTGTCTTTTACCCTAGGAGGGGTATAAGTTTCGCGGGCGCGGGCCGTTTGTGAAAAATGGCCCCAGGGGCGTTTTCGTAATTTAGCGGCTTCAGACGTTAAATTTTATATCTTTTGAACGGGGTCTCGGATTAAAATTCTGAGACCGCCGTTGTGCTCGGAGTGTCGTGTTTACCCCAAGGACGCCTTCCTTTTGTCTGCTTCGAGAGCGGGGTTGGGGGCGTGCCGGGCGGGGGTGTTTAAGTGTTATTACTTAAACGCACCCCTCCCTCTTCTCTTCCCCTTCTCCTCCCTCACACCCTCACCCCTTCCCTCCTCCTTTCCGGCGAGCTCCGGTGAGGCGAGCTCCGGCGAGCCAACTCCGGCAAGGCGACGGTTCGGCGGCGAAGCTCCGGGCAACGCCCACGAGGTAGGGTTATTTTTGCGTTTTAATTTCCCGAACCTCCCTTTGAACCCCAATTTTAGCGTCGAATTGTTGTTGGATCTTTGAACAAAGCCCATAGATTAGTAGAGCTTGATCCGAGCTTTCCGATGCACCTTTCGGATGTAAAATCGGAGCTCCGAGGCGTCCGCAGCGGCCCGACGAAGTTGGGGGTGGTTTTGCGGTTTCCGGCGGTCGGCAGGGCGGTCCGGCGAGATGGCGCGGCAGAGCGGTTCGGCTCCGGGCAGGCGGCGCGGCGGCCGTGGCTTCGGAAGGCGGCGCGGCGGCCGCAGCTTCGGAAGGCCGCGACGGCGGCAGCCGATGGCGCCGGCGAGAGCGAGAGGGGCCGCAGGGCGGCGGCCCCGTGCGGCGCGACAACGACCCGCACTTTGCGGGTCGTTGTGTGGGATGTGCGACCGGCCCTCGTGGCCGGTCGGTGGCAAATCCCGCGCGGAGGGCGCGCGGGTGTGAAGGGGAGCGGGCCGCGGAGCGGCGGCCCGCGGCTTGGCTGGACCGGGCCCAGCGGCTGGGCCGTGGTCCAGCGGGCCGGCCGGCGCGGGCCGGCCCAAGCAGGGCGGACCGGCCGGACCGGGCCGGTCCGGCCCAAGGGGCTTTGCCCCTCAGACTTCGGACGCCCGTATTTCGGGCTACGGACGTCCGTTTTGCGCGCCGTCTGCGGCAGCGCGGAGCTTGCGTCAAGGCAGAGTTTTTGAGATGGTTTCGGGAATTTTTAATTCCCGAAACGAGGGGTCTCGGAGACGCGACACGTCTTTAAGTGGACGAGCGTTCTTCCGGAAAATCTTGTTTTGGACGGCGCGGACGCGTCCGACGTCCAATTTAAGCGTCATCAGTGGATTTGGAACCCTGGCATCGAGGCGGAGGTTTCCAGGGTGGTTCCGGGCATTGAAGCCGGAGTTGAGGCGTGGGCCCCACGGCCCGTCTTTTGAGCTGCGTGCAGCTTTTAGCGTTTTTTCCTCGGACGTCCGTTTGGGGCGTGTGAGTAGTCGATGTTGGGTGTTTTTCTGAGGGGATTGCAATGGTGCAATCCGCCTGCTCAAATTCAGCATGATGGTGCAGGGCCCATGAGGGCTGTTTGGGCGTCGACGGTGATTTTCCATCTTTATCACCGGACGACCGTTTTGGACAAGTGAGTAGTCCATCTTGTGTGATTTTTCGAGAGGATCGCAACGGTGCGATCTGTTCGTGGAGTTTCGGGACTGGGTTGCGGGTCCCACGTGGCACCGCTTGTGTGCGGTGCGCCGGGATGCATCTTTTTCTCCGGATATCCATTGCACTCAAGTGAGTAGTGATTTTGACGTGTTTTCCCAAGGGGATCGCAATGGTGCGATGTGCCTGACTGTTTTCGGGGACGAGGCTCGGGATCACGGGATGCCGTTCGAGCGTGAGGCGGTGTTGGTGACTTTTCCGTCGGGTATCCGTTGGAGGCAAGTAAGTAGTCGATATCGCGTGTTTTTTCCGCGAGGATTACAATGGTGCGATCCGTTTGGTTCTGCGGAGCCTTATACGTGATCTTATTAAATGTGGAGCATGGAAGGTGCTCTAGTGGTGGTTCTCCCTACTTTGTCTGTAGCGGACCCTTGGCGTGTGATCGCGCACTCTTGGGAGAGTGATGTAAATGATTCATGAGATGTGGATGGCCGTGCCTGGGCCTTTGAGGTGGATTTGTTACGTCACGCCTTCGCGTTGACGCTGGGTGCCGCGTGCACGATAGCCTTTGGGCTGGAATGAGGTATACTCCGGGAGTATACGAGAGCGCTTGGAGGTACGTGTGGTTGTTCATACCTGAGAACGTCGGTGCGTTCAGTTGGGGTTGAGATGGGGCCACACGTTGTGTGGTCCCCACGTGCGTGCCGGGTTCTACTTGCGTACTTTGACCTCTCGCGGCGTAGAGGGTCCCTCTGTGTGTTTGTTGGACTAGCAGGGCGGAGTTTTTCCCCTGGCTCGGTGCTCATTGTTGACCAGCAGGGTTGAGTGGTCTCCCCTGGTTTCGTTCTCGATGGATTGGCCGATAGCGATGTTAGTGACACCCAGTGCTGGGGTAGACGCTGCACCTCTTTTGGGAGAGCTGTTCTGGAGTTGGGTGGTTGCGTGACACCCACTCCGTGTTCGGTCGGCCAGTGTGGTACCCTCCTGTAGAGATGGCAGAGCGGTTCTGAGTTTTACCCTCCAGCGAGACTGGGCAGTGGGTTACTCGTCGACTTCCTCGGGCTTACCCTCCAGCAGGGCTGGGCAGTGGGTTGCTCACTGACTTCTAGGGTTTACCCTCCAGCAGAGACTGGGCAGTGGGTCACCCGACGCTATTAGGGTCTACCCTCCAGCAGAGACTGGGCAGTGGGTCACCCGACACACTTAGGGTCTACCCTCCAGCAGAGACTGGGCAGTGGGTCACCCGACGACCTCTTAGGGTCTACCCTCCGGCAGGGCTGGGCAGTGGGTCGCCCGTCGTCTAGTTCCCGGTCTACCCTCCAGCACGGCTGGGCAGTGGGTCACCTGTCGACTTCTTCCAGGTCTACCCTCCAACAGGGCTGGGCAGTGGGTTGCCTGATGATGTATTAGGGTATACCCTCCAGTAGGGCTGGGCAGTGGGTCACCCGATATTTGGTTATGGTTTACCCTCCAGCGGGGCTGGGCAGTGGGTCGCCTGATGATGTATTAAGGTCTACCCTCCAGCGGGGCTGGGCAGTGGGTCGCCAGATGATGTATTAGGGTTTACCCTCCAGCAGGGCTGGGCAGTGGGTCACCCAATATTTTGGTTATGAATTACCCTCCAGCAGGGCTGGGCAGTGGGACACCCGTTGACATTCCAGACTCAGTCCTTCCGACTAGGATAGTCTGTGGCTTTCCTCCGTGATTACCGGAGCGGGACCCTTGGTTATACGGGTTAGTGTTGTGACAGCTTGACTTTGAGGAGACCTCTCGACTGCAGGGCAGTGACGAGGTGTGGTTTGACTTTCCTTAGAGCTCTCAAGTTCAAGGGGCACTTTCCCCACCGAGATGCGTTCTTGTGATGCGAGCTAAAACCGTGCGGGCGAGTCAGTGCCACCCAAAGAGGATAGTGTCGAGGTGCGGTGATTGAACCCCTTGTCTTGCGGTTTGGGGCAGATGTGCGGGATGCTGGGCATCAATGGAGTTTCTTCTGAGACTGTTCGCTACTCTTTTTCTTGGGCTGAGCTACGGGACGGAGATCCCCTTATGAGTTTGTTCGGGCTTCTTAGCAGAGCGTAAGGATATGTATATACCTTATTTCTGGTACCCACTCCTTGGGTTTTGGCTGATCTCCTTCCAGGAGAGGCGAAGACGCGCAGGGTATGCCACGTGCTTTCCGTGTCTAGCTTCTCGTGGTTGGACGAGTCTACTCTCCTGCTATAGGCAGCGAAAGCTCGACGAGAAGTGCATCTTCTCACCGTTCCTAGCTCCTTGTGTTAGGACGAGTCTTCTACGTTTCTCTTGTTGGGTTGAGCTGGACTCTTTACTTCACTTTCAGTTGTACTCCTCTACTTTTCTTGTTCGCTCTACTGCTCACCCTTCGGTACCTCCTTTGTTGCTCCCTCGAGCCTTCGGGGTATCCTACTGAGTATTTTTATACTCACCCCTGCTTGGGCTTTGCTCGCACTTGGTGTGCCCTTGCAGACGACGGACAGGTGGAGCGTGACTTCGGTGGAGCGTAAGATCTTGGGAGCTTGGACCGCGTGCGGTGGTCGTGGCCGGGTTCCAGGTGGGAGACCCATCAGCTTTTCTTTTTTTTGTTTACCTGTTGCCGGGTTGTGGAACTTTTTGGTTGGGCGCATGTTTTTCCCCTTTTCTTTTCAGTTTGTACCTTGTACTGTATAGAGGTCGATGCACTTTGTGGGTTATATTTATAGCAGTTTCCCTTTTCTTTACTCGTCTTTCCTTTTACTCTGCACTTTTGCATTGAGTTTGCTGCGTGTGCGTGTGTACAGGTGCTTAGGCAAAGGCCTCCCCGAGTTGTTGTTCCTTTGGCGCTGGTCACCAGCCCCTGGCCTATGGAGGCGGGCTTGGGGTAGTTGCAGCTCGAGCTCGGGTAGGGTCGGTTCGTGACATTTGCAACCATAAATTCACTCATTTTCATGTGGTCTTTTGCGAGCCCATTAAAAATTAAAAAAATTATAAAAATAATAACGAATGCGGGTTGCTCGCCTGCGAGCTTGCCAACATTCGTTGTGGGGTGGGGTGAACTTGATTGATCCACTTGTTTTTTTATGTAGGCTTTTGCGGGTCTAGCCCGCACGAGATTGACCCACCCCACCCGTTTCACGTTGCTAGTGCACAGTTTGATCACGGTTAGAGGAAATCATGCTCTATATCTAGAAAGTCGTGCAAGGGGGTTTTGAGAGTCATTGGGCAAACACACGATTGACCCATGGTTTGGCCAAACCGTGCGAGTGTCCAAGTGAAACCGTGCGGGTTGGGAGCCTTTGGACAGTGACATGCGCATGGTTGGTGAATAGTTTGTCAAACAGTACGGTACAACCACGCGATTCTCTGGAGCACATGCACAGTTGTTGCACGGTTTGACAAACCGAGTGGCCTAGCTGCATGACGTGCATTAAATTCTTTGAAAATTAATCTTTAACTCGGATTAAGGCCCCAAAACTCTCATTTTTCTCCCATTATCCTAGGCTCTCGAACTCCTCTCATTACTTGGGCATCATTGGTGATTCCTTTTGATCCAGAAGGAAGTTTTCATGAATCAAAGTGTATTGGATCTCCAAAATCAATGGTAAGTCCTCGTTCTTGCTGTCTCTCTAAATCTACTCATCTCCTCTCTCATGAAGCCATAAATCTAATCTGTTATGGATAGATCTATGTTCTATAATGTGTATTTTGATGAGATCTTGTTGGATCTATTTAAGGGAAGAAGTTTCAAGGTCGAATCTAGAAGTTTCATGTGTCGTTCTTCATTATTGTCATCTGTTGACAGGTAGGTGAATTCTCTCCCATTTTACTTCTAGAACATGAAGGCTTTATGTTTAAATTCCTCTCTCTTGTTTTGTTGATGCACACAAGCTGTTTGGAAAAATGATTAGAATAAAATGGGGTTTAAAAGAAATGATTTTTTGATGAGAACTTGGCCATAGTGTTGAACATCTCATAGGAGCATCGTCTTTGTTCTAAGTTTTCAACGTTTGATTTTTAGATAGAAGAGGTACGTTTCATTGGCCACATAATTTCTAAAAGTGGAGTCTGTAGATCCTAAAATGGTAGAAGCTGTTATCTCTTGGAAACAACTGAAAAATTTCTTCGAGATATGCTTTGTTCGTGATTTTCCACGACTTGCCTCATCGATGACAGCTTTGAGAAGGAAAGGTGTTCCTTTCCAATTGAGAAATGAGTGCTAGAAATCTTTTCAAGAACTTAAGGTTTGGCTTATATCAACACCTATCCTTATGTTTCCAGAGTTCATGACAAGACTATGTGGTTTATTATGATGCATCCAGATCTGGTTTGAGATGTGTTCACATGCAAGGAGATCATGATGTAGCTTATAGATCACGACGATTATGGGTGCATGATAAGAATTGTCCGACATGTGATTTGGAATTAGCCTTTGTAGTCCATTCCTTGAATACTTGGCATCATTATCTTTTTTGGAGAGAAATTCACAGTGTTCATGGATCATAAAAGCCCGGAACACATATTCTCACAAAGATATTTGAGTTTAAGGCAATAAAAATGGATGAATTACCTTCAGATGTTTGGATTTGACTTGATGTATACACCGAGTAAAGGAAATTTCATGGTTGATGCATTGAGTAGGAAGTCAAATAGTCAGTTCACTAAATAGGCTTTAGATCAGTGGTAACTAATGTCAGTTATAACTGATATGCATCTGGATTGTGCTGAACAAGGTGATGTTGCTGTTTTCTTTCCAGTTTCTTTTATTCCTGATTTGATTGAGCATGTTAAAGATGCTCAAACATATGATCCTAAATGTCTCATCATGAGGTCAAAATTCAATGGTGGGGAGACCATAGAGGGATGAATGCTAGATGATTTCTCTGTGTTATGTTTTAGAGATCGGATTGTTGTTCCTTCAATGTATCAAGAACAACTTATTTCTTCCTACCACTACTTGAGATAGACCGTTCATCATGGAATTTAGAATATGTATAAGGTGATGAGAACACATTTTTAGTGGGTTGACATGAAGAGGAAACTCACAGAGCATGTCTCGAGATGCCTCACCTATCAACAGGTGAAGGCAGAGCACCATCAACTAGCTGGTATGTTGCATTGTTTACTTATTACCGTGTGGAAATGTGAGCATATATCTATGGATTTTGTTACAGGTCTACGTAGAATGGTTCGGAGCACCAATGACTTGCTGGTATGTTGCATTCTTTACTTATTCCCGTGTGAAAATGGGAGCAGATAGCTATGTATTTTGTTATAGGTATACCAAGAATGGTTCAAAAACAAGATGTCATATGGGTGATTGTGGACCATCTCACAAATTCAATTCATTTCATCCCTATTCTTGAATCTAATACGGTGGAATAATTGTAAAAAATCTACATCCAGTAAGTTGTAAATATTCACGGCGTTCCAATTTCAATTTTATCTTACTGAGACTCTAGGTTTACATCTTGATTTTAAAAATCCTTACTGCAATCCCTTAGAACCCAATTGACCATGAGCACAAATTTTCATCCACAGACAGATGGAAGATCTAAATAGACAATCCGAATGTTGAAATACATGCCTAGAGATTGTGTTATGGATTTTGGAGGTTCATAAGAGGATCATATACCGTTAATGGAGTTCTCATACAATAATAGTTATCAGACCTCGATACATATGGATCATTTCAAAGATTTGTATGATCTTCCTTATCATTCTCCACTTTGTTGGGTGGAAATGGGTGAAAGTACACTTATCAGACCTAGCCTTGTACAAGATACAATGAAAAAGATTCAGATGATCAGGAAAAGGATGGCAACAACTCCGAGTCGTCAGAAATCGTATGTGGATTATCGTTGTCGGTCATTATCATTTGATGTGGGTGATCATGTTTTATTGAGATTCACTCCAAGGCTAGGGAATTTTAATTTTGGTAATAATGAAAAATTTCCTCCTCAGTACATTGGCCCTTTTGAGATACTTGAACGAATCAAAGATATGGCTTATCAGTTGGCTTTACCGCCAAAGTTCATGTAACACCCCAACACTTTACAATCTATTTATTTTAGAATAGATTAAATTAATTACTACTAGTTAATGATATTAATATTATATATTCAATCAAATATTTTTTACATTCAGCCAATATATTTGATAGACATAAGATAAAAACAAATCCAATTTTATGCTTAAAAAGCTGTATTTTTCTAAAGGTTGTTTTGCTGCATTTTAATGACACACTTGTTTTAAATCTAAATTTTGACACTTATAAATTTTATTTTAAAAAATCAATTTATTTTTTAAATAAGAACATTAAAATTAGATTAGGGTGATTTTTTTTTTGTATTTTTTTTGAGAATTTTCATTTTTTGATGAATAGTAAAAAATACTGAATTTTAATTGAAAACTGTTTTTTCAACTAAATAATTTATAATGTTAAATTATATTTTGAATTAGTTTTAAAGTAAAATTAGACCAATTATAAAACTATTAATCCAATTCAGGTCATTAGATTCATTTTTATATTGAATTTATATATAAAAACTTAGTGAACGTTTGAACATTTTCACTTTAAAAACCCGCGTTCTCGTCCTGTCCGCATGATTAATTTTAAATTAAATTCTGCCACTTTTGTGATTGGAATTTGGAAAAATGGATTCCATATTTAGAATCATAATAATTTATAATGTATATTAAGGTCAAATTAGTTTTTGACCAAAAATATTAGTGAAGGAAATTAAAATTAATTACAACGATTAAGGTAAAAATGAGTTTAATTAAAGGTTAAAATTTAATCTTAAGGGCCCAAATGACCTAGACACTTATCCAAACCCCATTGGATGACCATATTTCTACCATATCCCATATTTTATCTAATTTTACGAGTTATTGGGATACTATTCCATGAAAGTGACCTATATAATAGGTTAAGTAAGGAAAAAGACAAAAAAAGAACATTTCATACCTTTAACATTTATAAAGCATTGAGATATGGACAAAACATAATATTTTTGGTTATACAAATCTATTTGAAATATAAATGAGTTATTTTTATCATAATAATTTATCATTAATTTTCATAAATGAGATAATTATTTTCAATGTTTAGAAATGCCAACACAATAACTATTTATTTAATAATTAACTAAGATAAATGATAATAAAATATTAAAAGTGAAGAAAAGTGAGTAAATTATTATGCTCCCATAATTTTATAGATAAAAATATCATGTTAAATAGAAATTAACTTAATATATCTGAATTCCATCGTTTTCTTGAATTTTTTTAGTTCAAATTAAATTAATAATGTCAAAATTGACCTTAACGCTATTTTATAATAAATGATATTTTATTAATTGATTTAAAATTTCTAAAAATCCTATATTATATTAAGTGACTTTTAAATGTTTATAAATATAAAATATGGTCCATTAATGGATTGATTATTCTATTATAATGATTATATTGACCATTTAATAGTAAAAGAAACTCTGTTAGTGCGGTTACGGTTTAAGCAGTGATTTTGCACGTTACTTGCGATTATGTTAAAATTAATTTCCAAAACACCTAGGATTTATATTTTATAAATTAGATATATTATTTATAATTATTGGGTCAAAATTATATAGAAATTATCATTTTATTTTAGTCTTAATAGATAAAATACTTAGGTTAGAAAACCAGTTACCTTAATAAAAACCAAAAAGGTAAAAGTGGGGAAACTTAGAAGTCAAGAAAAAAAATTATAAAAATGAACTTATTTTGTGTTTTGGAGGTTTTTATTGACCAAAATTTCCCTAAACTCCATTACTTTTCAATTTTGGAGGCACATGATATAAGGAAGACATCCCAATAGTGTTTTCCTTTTTATATTTACAAGAATTCCACTCCTCCCCCACTATAAAAAGGCACTCACACCCCTCAATTTTTAACACATCTCAAGAATTTTGGCTCATAAAAAACCTACTTAGATCAACTACCAACATACCTAACCTAATACTAGAAGCCTCACTTTGGAAATAAATCCAACCAAATAATTCTTTTGGTGAAAACTAAAAGGAGTTACCCAAAAAAGAGGTAACGTTCTTCAATGAGCACCTTTGTTTTATTTCTATATCCACCCCTTTAATTATTATTATATATTTATTATAAAATAACATCAGTATCCTAAATATATTGATATATTTTTATCTTAAGGTAATGACCTACACTTTCACATTCTTTCATCAAATGGGATATGCAATCATCATTCGTGTGTACGGCGGACTACCACCTCGCGAACCGATGTCATTCATTCTTCCATTACAACCTTTCAAGGTTGGTAATAATGATGAATTTATAGTTTATATATGATATATTTGATATTTATAATTTCTTTATGCTTTTATAATTACTATATAACACATACCTTTATGCTTTCCATTTTACGGGAATATGATAACATTGTTTGTGGACGTGTGGACTACCACCTCCTCAAAGCGATGTGATTCGTTCACACGTTACATGGAATGTATTAAGGATGAGTTTAATAAAAACATGTGTTATATATAACATAAATATGATACTGAAATGATAATATATATATATATATACATCACTAAATTTTCATTCTTTTAATATGACAAGATAACGGAAAGAGTGTTCATGTGTACGTACAACCTACCATCTCCATGAACGGTGTATTCCATTTCCTATTAACAAATTTTATAGATTAATTTAAATACATTATATATATATATATGATATTTATATCATGGTTTAAATTTTTTAGATGATAAAATCATGATCTAAGTAATAGGAACAAAAAATATTAAGTCAAAACATACTCGAAAAACAAGGCAACTAACACCCAAAATAATGGAAATAATAAAAGATTATTAAAAAATGGGTGATAAGATGTTATAAAAGGACCATATATGATATTATAAACATGATTATGGTTCTATAATAAGTTATAAACATGCTTAAAACCATTATACAGGAGGTTAAATAATGTTCAACTAAATGGAAGCATAAGGTAAGAGATTTCATCTCAATTTACATTCCATTGAGACTTATTTGTTATTATGCACCAATTCACTTATACGTGGTGTATTTATTGTACTTTAAACATTTAATATCATGATTCATTCATTATTCATATTATTTTAAGTTTCACTTTGAATTATTTCATCTAAGGGATTTTGACTTGAAAATTACCAAGTGGTAAAAGTTATTAAACAATCTCACTTTATTTTGTGACCGTTAAATTTCTATTGAAATAATCACTTTATTATAATAATTTTTCATTGGATATTACATTTATATTAAATATTCATATTATTTTATGATGAATATAATTATTTACTAAACCATATTCCATTTTTAGATACAGTGTTTACTTTGAAATTTATTTGATTTACTGGGAAAATTTTGATAAATCTATATATTTTATTCAATATAGATATTTGATGATAAGAAAAATTGTTTATTAATTAAACTGATTATTCGATATATGAGGAATTATTTGGACCCAAAGACATGGGTCAGGCCCGGTTAATGATAGCTCTTCGATGCATCAATAGTCTCATGAGATGAATCAGTTGGCCAAATCAGAGTAGTTTTAAAATGTATTGAGAATAAATGTTGACTGTAAAGGTTTCATGTACCTAGGAAACATGAAATACAATAAATTAATCATTTCATACATTTAGAATTCAGTTATTATTATCCGGTGGATTTTTACTATGAAAAAATCTATGGATGCATTTTATTCTCAGTTTATTGATTAAACGACACATGTCTTCAGTTATTTACCTTTCCATATTGATTATTCCTTATCCAATTGTTTAAATGGAAAGTGTGTTTAGTTATTTACCTTTCCATGTTGATTATACTTATTGATTCATGATTACTTCCACTGTACGCTTACCCTTACTGATCATTTGATCTTACCCTTATTTTGTTTCCTTTCCCTATGATACGAAGATAAATTATTAGAATGTGTTTTCAGGATGAGATTTATTAGTCTATGTTATGTATTATGTTTTATTTTCTATTATCAATATAAAACGGGTATCATGTATGCAATCTGATTTTCCAAAACTCCTAAACTGATCGGTCCTTTGGGATTTGATTCCTTGTAATCATGCCAATGTAATAAAGTAAGACACTAGCTTTGGGATTATAGGGTCGGGGAATTATATTTGGTATCAAAGTAAGTTTAGTATAAATCTTGGGAACTAGATTTAGGAAAACTTACTATGATAGAATTTGAGGATAAGTATAGAAGAACATCTCAAAGAAACCATGTTTATGATTATGAGATTAGATACGCATAAATTTTTCAATTTATGTTAAGTATTTCACTAGTTTTAATATTATACATTATGTTCCATAATGATATGACCTAATATAGTGTACGTTGTCATTTATAAATGGCGCCTAATAGAAGGAATGTGAACCTCACCAATGCACATGATCCAACAAGTAAGAAGGATCATATCTTTTATGTTCTTAAGCTAATCTTTCAAAGGGAACTGGTCTCCCAAACATTCTCATCATATGAGGACATAATATCATGTTCTAATGATATAGATAAATAATTATAAAAGTGTTATAGATTCACAGGGAAGAACTATAACACTAGTATAGATGAGAAAAATATGGATAAAGGAAAGAAGAGAAATAATTATTTTCCCACATGTGATAATTTTTGGAAATAATCACCCTAGGCAGTGATTGAAGGTATTATGAGTTTGTTACAAGTGTGGAGATAAGGATAACCAGGAAAAAGAATGCAAAGGGAAGGATAAAAATAATTCTATTCACTATTTCAACTATAGTGAAATGGGACACTATGAAAATAAATTCCCTAAGCATTAAGGGAATATACCTTAGAAGAAGCCAAGGGATCAAAATCAAGCTTATATTATTGATATAACCAAAGTGGAATGATTAATGTGATTATATATTTGGATCCTTGAGTAATGTTGTAAAAGTATTTTATCAATGATATCCTAGTTATAAGTATTATGAAATGTATAAGGATTGTACTATAGTACTTTTTTGTTAAGGATTTGAAAGCATATGTTGAATGGTACTGATGAATAACAAAAATGATTCAGTGAAAAGTTTATCTTCTTAGAAAACAAATGATTTAGGGAAAGATAACCCTTAATATGTTCTTAATATTAAGATGAATATGTTGGGATAAAAAATTATTGATTTAGATAACATAAATTTGATAAGTGTTGAGTACCTTGGAACTAATTAATGATTTATCGACAAAGTGGTTTATACTATCATTGATGAAGTTTAAAACACTTTTGGACTAAAGGAATATATCCAATAAAATGTTTTTTATTTAAGGAATAAGGAATAATACATGTTTTCAATAAAGTTTTATGATAATTAAAGTTATTACCGTGTTTCAATGGAATACATGATGAAGGTGTTCACATGTTTGGTATGTGATGATTAAAGAGATACTTCATGTTGATTGAAGGCTAATGATAAGTTTATTTTGTAAATTCAGTGACCTTACTTCTAAAGTATGGGATTATAATATTTTGGAAAATTTAACTATTTATGAAATGGTTTAAGTTGATCTTTGGATGAGATTTTAATGGTTAATGTATTAATTCACCATATAATGAAACATATGCTAAGAAATGAAGTAGAAATAGTTCAAGGAACAATAAAAGGATAATATTTTGTTTATGAGATAGAAACATATATTTACTTATATTCTTAGCGAGTGAAATAATCCCTCAACTCTATGAAAAAAGGTCTTAAAACAAAAATGTTGTCCTATTATCATCATTTTTGATGATATCAATGAACTTTTTACACCTATGTGGTTTATGGACTTATGGTCGTTAACCTTCTTTGGATCACCCACTTCTTATGATCAATGTTCCATATCACTCTCCACCAGAACTTGATAGTTATATTTATCTTCCACGTCTATGTTTTCACTAATGTTATCTCATCTGAAAGCCTAGTTTTGTGGTGACCTTTGCATTTCCCTTTCCCAATTATCAAGAAGAGGTGTTATTAACCCTATTTAAGATGTGGATTTTTCAATAATAGTATTTTCAAATATCAAACCCTTAATTACCGAGATCAAGTTTGAATTGCGAGGACATAATTTATTTAAGGTGGGGATAATACAACACCCCAATACTTTAAAATATATTTATTTTAGAACAGATTAAATTAATTACTACTAGTGAATGATATTAATATTATATATTCAATCACATATTTTTTAAATTCATCCAATAGATTTGATATGCATAAGATAAGAATAAATCCATTTTTACGCTTAAAAAATATATTTTTCTAAAGGTAGTTTTGCATCCTTTTAATGAAACACTTGATTTAAGTCTACATTTTGACACTTTTATAAATTTTATTTGAAAAAATAACCTTCATTTTTAAAGTGTAACATCAAAATTATCTTAGGGTAAATTTTTGGTATTTTTCTGAGAAGTTTCATGTCATGAACCAATCCGGGTTGTCATGCAAATCAGTGCCTAACCCGGTCCGTGGTAAGGCCCGAAGGGCATTCCCAATCCCCACAAGTAGAAAAAAGTGCCTGGGTATCAATAATATAAATTGGGAACAGTTTACCCAAATATACAATAATAAAACAACCAATAATATAAAGAAGTATAAATTAAAAACTACAACCAAACAAGCCCTTAACATTTTCCATATTTGAGTTAAAAGTTTAATACAAAAACCAAAAAGGGATACTAACAAAAAGGAACCAAAAAACCAACCCCAAAATCCACCATAAGGTAAGGAGTGCATCTCCATCAAGCCATCTCCACAACATCACCCACGAGAGGTCACTAACAACCTGAACCACCATCTCCATAAGCTTTACCCTTACCTATATCAAACATAACCAAGTCTACTTACACCCAAGGGTGTAAGAAAGGTGTAAGCCATTTCCCAATAGGATACCACAAAAAAAGGATTCCATTCTATAAACATTAAATGACAAATACACTTTCAATTTTTATAAATGAAAGAAATTCTAGGACAATTTCAAAGGAAACAACTTTAAAGAAAAACCACTTTAAAGGAAGGAAATGATAAATAAAAAAAATCCATGATTTTGAAGTAACCAATATTCCTTACCGTATACCAATGGTAAGGTCAAATTTTCCAAAGATCATTAATCATGGGAGAGTCCCTATAGGTAATAGCTATTAATGGGACCCTAAAACCTCACGTATTAGTGACACATGGCTTAGAAACCACAACCATCATCTTTCTTGTGCATGATCCACTAGTTGGGGAAAACCCCATAACCTAGTGGTCTATAATCATTATTCAAGTTTAGTTAGAGTTTTCATTGTAAATACTGCTAAGTAAAACTATGCTGAAGACACTTCTGTATCACTAGCACACTAGTCTTAGTCCTCCCACCTAGTTACTCTGGGTTCCCTTTTTTTGTGTTCATTCAAGTTCCATGTTTACCTAACATGCCACATTCACATACAAAAACCAAACAAGGAACTACACACACTAAATACCACCATTTTCACACCCAAAAACCTCTTTTAAAATCTTACACACAACAAAAAATTCTCTAATCATGGTTCACATCCTTTATAAAACCTAATAAATCATTTACATAATTTATAAAACCAACTCAAAGAAAATAACAAGGCTTTATTTCATGATACACCTAATTTCACATGAAAAATACATTTTCAATTCGAACACATATTAAATCTCTTAAAAAACCACTTTCACACCTCACATGAATTCCATAAAACTTTCTAAAATCCACAAGAAATAATAAACAATTTATTAAGAAATGGTTAAACATGGAATCACCTACCTTGGGTGGATAAAGTTATAGAAATCAGTGTGAAACTACAACTACAACCTAACCGCACCATAAGGAATCCAAATCAAACTCTAATCTAAGAGATCAAACCAAAAAAACTCATGATTAAACCCTAATAATGAAACTCTAACTGTTAGAAAATTAGAACCCCAAGAAAAGAGGGAAGAAACCCTAGAAAAGAGGAGGAGAGGCTAACCCGAAGTAGACCTCACCCACGATGGAGGGAGAGGAGAAGCAGTGAGTGGCCTAAAAGGTCGGCCACATGATGAGGGACTGCCGGAGGAGATCCTAGTGCAAAGGGGGATGTCGGTGGGGTCACGCGAGTGAGAGCGGGGTGCCAGCGAGGTCGCATGAGGGAGAACGAGGCAACAAAGGTCACCAGAAGGAGGTCGCCAGAGGGTTCTGACCAAGGGGGTGGCATTCTTGTAGGTGGGAGGAGGGGAGAAATGTGATGGAGAGGGTAGGAGGAGGATAAAAGGATTTAAGGGAAAAAAAGAAAAGAAAAGGAAAGAAATAAAGAAAAGGAAAACCCTAAAAAAACCTATATAGTTACAATAATAATAATAATAATCATGATGATGATGATAATTTAATAATTATATTATCTTCATCATTATTATTAAAACAAAATTTTTAATTTAATTTAATTTTTCTCATTTAATTTTATCTTTCATTTTATTATTCAGTTTTTTTGAACACCGGGTAGGCCGTATGATGACTTAGGTGAAGTCGCACAATTTCAACCATGCTTTGCCCATGCGCCAGATGCTGCCAAACCCAAAACACTCATTTTTCATTAAAAACTCAAAATTCAAATCAAGACTCGATCTGAACCTTGAAAAGAATATCTAAATCCAAGAAAATAATAAAATAAAATAATTTCAAGGGTCAGGGTGTGACAATTATCCCCACCATGAAAACTTTCCGCCCTCAGAAAGTCAACTCGAAGCTTGATCGGAGAATAAAAATGGATACTCTTGCTTAACCCACAACTTATGCTCCCAAGTCTCATGCACATCATTCCCATGATTCTAAAGGACACAAAACAATAAAATAAACTTCCCATGAAGCACATTCTATTGGGAATCCACTATTCGCACTGGCCGTTCAAACAATGATAAATTGGGATCTATCTCAAACTCTTCCCAATTCAACACATGGGACAAATATATATTATACTTCTTCAATTGAGAGACATGAAATATGTCATGAATTGATGTTAGATGCAAAGATAAATCTAACCTGTATTCCAACTTGCCAATCCTCTTGGTGATTTCAAAAGGTCTGACATACCTCGGAGTTAGCTTTCCCTAATTCCCCATACGTCGATGACCCAAGCGAGGATCCAATTTCAAGAACACTCGATCACCCATAGAAAACTCGATATGTAGACGCCTATGATTAGAAAAATATTTTTGGTGACTCTGAGCTGTCAATAACTACTGCCTGATCAACTTGTATTTCTCGGACGTCTCTTGCACAAGGCTCAGTCCCAAAAGTGAGGTCTCACCCACCTCATCCCAATATAAAAGAGACCGATTGGGACAACCATAAAGTGTCTCAAATGGAGTCATATGAATTGAAGATTGTTAACTATTATTATAAGTAAATTCAACCAACCCCAAATGGTTATCCCATGATCCTTTGAAATCCAAAACACATGCATGAAGCATGTCCTCTAGAATCTGATTTTCCCACTCTACTTGACCATCCTTTTGAGGATTGTATGATATTCTCATCTTAATATGTGACCCCAATGCATTATGAATTCATTCCCATAACTGAGAGGTAAAACAAGGGTCTCTATCTGAAACAACTTCCGAAAAACACCCCATGATGCCTTACCACCTCCTAAAGATACAATCGGCCCATCTCATCCACTTTAGCTGTATCTATAATCGGAATAAAGTTGGATGATTTGGTCAGATGATCAATCACCACCCAAATAGAGTTCTTACCTTGAGGAGTATGATACAAACCAACAATTAAATCCATGGTGACCTCATCCCACTTCCAGATAGGAATGAGTAATGGCTGAAGCAAGCCAGAGGACCTTTGATGCTCTGCCTTTACCTACTAACATGTATACCACCTCGATAAAAATTCAGTTATGTATCACATCATACTTGGCCACCAAAACTAATAAATAACATCATAATACATTTTGGTATCCCTGAGATAAATGAACCACTAATATTGGTGGCTATCCTTCATCACCACCTTCCTTAGAGACAACAACACCACTAAATGGCCCTTGAAGCACAAGATCCCTTTGGGAGACAAGGACCAATCATAATATGTCTCTCCACCATGAAGATACTACATAGACTACTGAAAAATCTCATCGCTAGGATTATCTCGCTGAATCAGCTCCAAAAGAGAAGGATTCAACTGAATGCTCATAAAGAACACACATCCATTATGCTCCTTGGTTTCCAAGTGCATCTGGGAAAAGAGCCTCATCAAGGTCCAATCAACACTAGACTTCCTAAAATCCGATACTATCACTTTTCTACTCAAGGTTTCAACCACCACATTACCCTTACCCAGGGTATATATGATATCAAAGTCAAACCCCTATAAATACTCGATCCAACAGCGATGCCTCAAGTTAAAATATTTTTGGGAGAAGATGTAGTTTGAGATTTTAAGATCAAAATAGACCATGAATTTCTCCCCAAAAAGATAATGGTTCCAAGTATTCTGGTAAATCATCACCACTGCTAATTCCAAGTCGTGTGTCGGGTAATTCTTCTCATGTGGTCAGATTTGGTGAGAACCATAATCCACTACATGATTATCTTACATGAGCACACACCCGAGGCCTATACCTGAAGCATCGTAATAAAATAAGTATCCCTTCCTAGATTTTGGAAAGATCAACATTGGTGTGGTATTAAACCTCTGCTTTAACTACACAAAGGAGTCCTGAAACTCTGGAATCCATTCAAACTTCACCCCTTTCCGAGTGAGTGTAGTCATGGAAAAAGCAATCCAAGAGAAACCCCTTACAAACCATCTGTAATAACCTTCCAGGTTGAGAAAACTCCTGACCTCAAACACATTCTTCGATTTCTCCCATGACATAACTGCACTAATCTTCTCAGGTTCCACTGAAACCCCTTTCTCCAAAATCACATGTCCTAGAAACTTCACTTCCCTGATCCATAAGTTTCACTTGGAAATCTTTGCATAAAGGCAATGATCTCGCAGAGTTCCCAACACGATCCATAAATGATGCTCATGCTCCTCCTCAGATCCAGAGTACTAATATTTCTTCCACGAATACCACAATGAACGAGTTGAGATATTGGTAGACCAACCTATTTATGAGCACCATAAAAACCACTCGATCATTGTTCAATCTCAAAGGTATGAAAAAAATACTCAAAGTGGCTGTACCTAATTTGGAAAGCTGTCTTTAGGATATCTGCCTCTCTCACCCTGATTTGGTGGTAACCTGAACGTAATTCTATCTTGGAAAACCACTTTCCCCCCTTCAATTGATCAAAAAAGTCATCAATTCAGGGCAAAGGGTATTTATTCTTAATGGTTACCTTATTAAGCTTCTGGTAATCGATGCACAATTGGATAGATCTGTCGGACTTCTTCATGAATATAATAGGAACAGCCCAAGGAGAGACGTTTGGGTGAATGAACCCTTTGGATTCCAAATTTTCTGGATGTATCTTTAATTCCCTCAACTCAGTGGGGGATATATGATATTAGAGAAGAAATATGGGATGTGTTCCCTGTGCTAAATCAATTGAGAACTCCACATCCCGCTCTGGGGGAAAACCTGAAAAATCATCTAAAAATACCTCTAGGAACTCATCCACTAGAGGAGGCAATCCACCCTTAGGAGCACCAACATCATCCTCCAGTGTGAGCAAGGATAACTAAAAAGAAAGATTCCCCAACTATGGGAGTGTAGGTCCAGTGCGACCTGACTGAGGATCTCATTCCCCAAGAAAAAACTAAGTACTCTCATCTCATACCATGAAACTCACCCATCTCTTATAGAAATCGATATGCCCTTGGAAGAGAAATAACCAATCCATACCTAGGATTACATCTAAAATGTCCACACCAAAGACTAGGAAATCCAACTCCATCTCAACCCCTAATATGGAGAGCATGCAAGATGGGAACCTGAGTCCTTTATCTTTCTTCTTACCCAACAGTGTTACCAACTCCATTGAAAAAGATATCATCTCGGTTAGTAAGTTCAATAGATTCAAAAGATGGGAAGAGATAAAAGAAATAGATATTCTAGTATCAAATAAAATAGCTATTATAGAATATGTAATCATAATGGTAACTCAAACTATTGAGGGTACTGCATCCGGTCCTGCTGGTGCCTGTCCACAACATAAAGATGCATGGTCTCTGCCTAAGAATGATTGCTCACCTGTGGATTTTCCCTAAACTATCTCTGCCCCGAAGACGATCCAGTTCTGCCACCATGACCGCTAAACTGAGATCCCACCGTCCTGGACGGTTCTAACTGATATGGCATTCCCCTAGAAGCCACCGATCCTAACCCACTCTGATATGGGCACATCATCTTTCAAAAGTTCTAAAAAATTCCTATAAATACACATCAATGAAATGGATTATGAGGAGTTAGAAAAGAAGGTCATATGTGTCCTTCCTTCCCGTACTGATGGCATACCACATAACCTTAACCAGAAGCTATAGATGAAAACTGCCTAGAAGGATGGAATGAATTTCCACCACCCTTCTTCCCCTACTCCTCCCGCTTCCTCTTCTTCTCAGATGAACTACCACTACCCATCATTGACACTGCCATAGAGGAACCAGACCTACCCTTGAATTCAATCTCCACTATAAAAGCTCGATCAACTACCTCAACATAGGTATTCAGCTTGAACAAGAATACCTAAGAATAGATATCAGGCTGTAAACCCCTTTCGAACCTCCAAGCCTTCATCTGCTCATTGGAGACTATTTGAGGTGCATATAAGACTAGCTTGAAAACGAGGTTGGCATACTCTATCACTGAATAGTCCCCCTGAACCCGATCTATAAAATCCTGGGATCTGGACTAATCCAAGACCTCAGGATAGTACTGGTCATTGAAGATATCCTTGAAGTCCTTCAAGCTCATATGCTCATACTTCCCAGCTTGAAGCACTAAGTCCCACCACCTTCGACTGAGACCCTCTAGTAAGAATGAGGCACATTTTACTCTGACTTCCTCAGGAGTATCAAGAAACTCCAACATATGATCAATATTCTCAACCACTCATTCACTTCCTAAGGCTCCATGCTACCTCGAAAAGAGGGAGGTTTGTTCTTGAGAAACTCATGGGATTTATCCTTCCTAATACCAGATTCATCTTCTCTAACTAGAGTAGGAGCAGGACCTGATCCCCATCCTAGAGCCTGAATAGTCCGGACTATAGATTCCACCAACCTATAGTCAAGTGGTGATGGAGAACTCTCTCCAGCTTCCTCCTATGGTTGTAAGGGAGCTCTTCGGGGAGGCATATTTCTACAAAAATCAACAGTCACAAGAAAAATCATTAGTACAACAAATCTGAAAAATTTCAGCAATAACATCAAATATAAATAGACCAAACTCATCATGACAAAAAAATGACCAAACCACTTCACCCCTAGCCATTTTCCACATGCATTCTACAACTTGCACCTCCCACTTGGAAGATAATTCAAAAAAGATCCCAACATCCCATGGCGACTCAAGGTCTGTCATGAGGTGTGCTGGCCAAGCACCCTACTCGCAACCAAAACTCCTAGCCCCTAATATTCCAAGCTCCTATATAACCAGACTCATCCTAAATAAAATTACCCAAAGTGATTAACTTGGCTATGATACCATTTTATCATGAACTAAATTGGGTCGTCATTCGAATTGGTGCCCAAACATGTCTGTGGAAAGGCCCGAAGGGCGTTCCCAATCCCCACAGGATGACACAAGTGCCCGGGTATCAACAATAGAAAGTGGGAATGGTTTACCCAAATATACAATAATAAAACAACCAACAATATAAAGAAATATAAATTTAAAAACACAACCAAACAAGCCCTTAACATTTTCCATATTTGAGTTACAATTTTAATACAAAAAACCAAAAAGGGCTACTTTAAAAAAGGGACCAAAAACCCAACCCTAAAAACCACCATTTGGAAAGGGGTGCATCTCCCTCAAGCCATCTCCACAACACTGCCCGCGAGAGGCCACTAATAACCTGAACCACCATCTCCATAAGCTTTACCCTTACCTGTATCAAACATAACCAAGTCTACTTACACCCAAGGGTTTAAGTAGGGTGTGATCCATTTCCTAGTAGGATGCCACCCAAAAAGGATTACATTCTCTAAACATTAAATGAAAAAAAACTTGCAAGTTTTATAAATGAAATAAATTCTAGGACAATTTCAAAGGAAACAACTTTAAAGAAAAACCACTTTAAAGAAAGGAAATGATAAATAAAAACACCCATGCTTTTGAAGTAACCAATATGCCTTACCATATGCCGATGATAAGGGAAACATAGCTAAAGATCACTAATCATGGGAGAGACACAATAGGTACTATCTAGTAATGGGACCCTAGAACCTTACATCTTAGTGAAATGTGGATTAGAAACCACAACCATCAGCTTTCTCATGAATGAGCCACTAGTAGGGGACACCCCCATAACCTATTGGTCCGCAATCATCATTCAAGTTTAGTTAGAGTTGTCATCGTCAATCCCGATAAGTGAAACCAAGATGAAGCCACTTCCACATCACTAGAACACTAGTCCTAGTCCTCTCACCTAGTTACTTGGGATTCCCTTTTTTGTGCTCATTCAAGTTCCAAGTTCACATAACATGCCACATTCACATACACAAACCAAACAAGGAATTACACACACCAAATACCACCATTAGCACACCCAAAACCTCTTTTAAAATCACATGCACACCAAAACATTCTCTGATCATGGTTTAAATCCTTTACAAAACCTAATAAATCATTTACATAATTTATAAAACCAACTCAAAGAATATAAGAGGGATTTATTTCACGATACACCTAATTTCACATGAAAAATCAATTTTCAATTCAAATACATATTAAATATATTAAAAAACCAATTTCTCACCTCACATGAATTTCATAAAACATGCTAAAATCTGCAAGAAAGTATACAAAATTTATTAATAAATGGTTAAATATGGAATCACCTACCCCGAGTGGAGAAATTTCTGGAAATCGATGCAAAACTCCAACCACACCCTAAATGCACCACAAGGAAGCCAAATATAACCCTAATTCAAGAGATCAAACCATAAAAACTCATGATTAAACCCTAAGAATGAAACCCTAGCTGTTGGAAAATTAGAACGCCAAGAAAAGAGGAAAGACAACCTAGAAAAGAGGAGGAGAGTCTTACTCGAAGTAGACTGCACCCGCGGTAGAGGGAGAGGAGGAGCGGTGAGCAGCCCAGAAGGATGGATGCTCAAGGATGGACCATAGGAGGGAAGCCGCATGTGAAGGGGGATCCTGGTGGGGTCGTGTGAGGGAGAGCGGGGTGTTGGAGGTCGTCGAAAGGAGGTCACCAGAGGGTTCCAGCCAAGGGGGTGGTGCGCGTGTAGGTGGGAGGAGGGGAGCGACGTGATGGAGAAGGGAGGAGAATAGAAGAAGGGAAAGAAGAAAAAATAAAAGAAAAAAATAAATAAAAGAAAAACCCTAAAAAAACCCTATATAATTACCACAATAATAATAATGATGATGGTGATAATAATAATAATAATTTAATAATAATAATAATAATAATAATAATAATATTATTATTATTAAGTAACACTTTTAATTTGATTTTATTTTCTCATTTTATTTCTCATTTTATTATTCATTTAATATTTTTTGAACACCGAGCAGGCCGCACAATGACCTGGGCAAAGCCACACGGTTTCAACCGTGCTCTGCCCCTGCGCCAGATGCTGGCAAGCCCAAAACACTCATTTTTCATTAAAAACTCAAAATTCAAACCATGAATCTATCCGAACCTAGAAAATAATATCAAAATCCAAGAAAATAATAAAATAAAATTATTTCAAGGTTCAGGGTGTGACATTTCATTTTTTTATGAATAGTGAAAAATACTGAATTTTAATTGAGAATTGTTTTTTTGTATAAATAATTTATAATGTTAAATTATATTTTGAATTGTTTTTAAAGTAAATTTAGATCAATTATACATATATTAATCTAATTTAGGTCATTAGAATCATTTTTTTATTAAATTTAGATATAAAAACTTAGTTAACTTTTGAAAATTTTCATTTTAAAAACCCGTGTTCTCGTCTCGTCCGCGGGATTAATTTTTAATTAAATTCTGCCAGTTCTGTGATTGAAATTTGGAAAAATGGATTTCATATTTGGAATCAAAATAATATATAATTTATATTAGGGTCAAATTATTTTTTTGACCAAAAATATTAGTGAAGGAAATTAAAATTAATTATAGAGATTAAGGTAAAAACGAGTTTACTTAGCGGTTAAACTTTAATCTTAAGGGTCCAAATGACCTAGAAACTTGTATAAAACCCATCATATGATCATATTTAGATCATATAACCTCTTGGATAAAATGTTATGAGTTATTTGGACACTATTCCATCAAATATATAATAAGTTAAGTAAGAAAAAAGACAAAGAAGGAACCTTCCTTACCTTTAACATTTATAAAGCCTCGAGATATGGAAAAAACATCATATTTTCGGTTGTAAATATCATTTTGAAAAATAAATGGGTTATTTTTATCATAATAATTTTTTTTTAATTTTTATATATAATATAATTATTTTTATTGTTTAGAAATGCCAACACAATAACTATTTAGTTAATAATTAACTAAGATAAATGATACTAAAATATTAAAAGTGAAGAAAATCGAGTGAATTATTACGATCCCATAATTTTTTAGATGAATATATCATGTTAAATAGATATGAAATTAATATATTTTAATTCCATCATCGTCTTGATATTTTTTAATTCAAATTAAATTAATAATGTCAAAATTGACATTATTGCTATTCTATAATAAATGATATTTTATTAATTGATTTAAAATTTATAAAAATAATATCTTCTATAAAGTGATTTTTAAATTTTAATAAATATAAAATATGGTCCATTCATGAACCAACTATTCTATTATAATAACTATATTGACCTTTAAATAGTAAAAAAACTTTGTTAGCATGGTTATGGTTTAAGCAGTGTTTTTGCACGTTACTTGTGCGTGTGTTAAAATTAATTTCCAAAACACCTAAGATTTATATTTTATAAATTATATATCTTAGTTATAATCATTGGCTCAAAATTATATAGAAATGATCATTTTATTTTAGTCTTAATAGATAAAGTACTTAGGTTAGAAAACTAGTTACTTAATAAAAATCAGAATGGTAAAAGTGGGGAAAATTAGAAGTTAAGGAACAACATTATAAAAATGAACTTTTATTTGTTTTTTTGCTGGTTTGGATCAACTAAAATTTCCATACACTCCATTATTTTTCAATTTTATAGGCACATCATATAAGGAAGACCTCTCAATAGTGAATGCCCCCCCTCCTCCACTATAAAAGGCACTCTCATGCCTCACTTCTCTACACCTCTCAAGCCTTTTGGATCATATAAACTCAACAAAAATCAACTAATAAAATCCATAAACTCATCCTATAGGCCTAAATTTGGGTAAAAATTCAACCAAATAATTCTTTTGGTGAAAACCAAAAGGAGTTACTCGAAAAAGAGGTAACGTTATACAACGAGCACCTTTGTTTTATTTATTTCTCAACCCCTTAAATTATTTTTATATATTGATTATATAATAACTTTAGTATCATAAATATAATGATATGTTTTTATATTAATGGAATTACCTACACTTTCACACACTTCCATCAAATATGATATGCAATCATCGTTTGTGTGTATGGATGACTACCACCTCGCGAACCGATGTCGTTCGTTCTTCCATTAACACCTTTCAAGGTTATGAATAATGAAGTATTTATAGTTTATATATGATATATATGATATTTATAATTTCTTTATGCTTATTTAATTTTTTAGATAACACATACCTTTATGCTTTCCATTTTGTAGAAATACAATAACATCGTTTGTGGACATGTGGACTACCGCCTCCTCAAAGCGATGTGATTCATTCACACGTTACATGAAATGTATTAAAGATGAGTTTAATAAAAACATGTTATATATATAAAATAAATATTATAATAAAATTATAATATACATATATATATATATCACTGACTTTTCATTCTTTTAATATGAAAGGAAAATGGAAACAACGTTCATGCATACGTAGGACCTACCATCTCCATGAATGGTGTATTCCATTTACTATCATCAAATTTTATAGATTAATTTAAATATATATATATATATACTAAATATATATGATAATTAAATCATGGTTTACATTTTTTAGTTGATGAAATCATGATCTAAGTAATAGGAACAAAAAATAACAAGTCAAAACATACTAAAAAAACAAGGCAATTAACAACCGAAACAACAAAAATAATGAATGATTATTAATAAAAAAGTGATAAGATATTATAAAAGGGTAATATATGATATTATAAACATTATTATGGTTATTTAATAAGTTAGGAACATTATTAAAACCATTTTACATGAGGTTAAATAATGTTCAACCAAAGGGAAGTGTAAGGTAATATATTTCATCTCAATTTACATTCCATTGAGACTTATTTGTTATTATGAACAAATTCACTTCTATGTGGTGTATATACTATCCATTTGACATGTAATATCATGATTCATTCTTTCTTAATGGTATTTTAAGTTTTAATTTGAATTATTTTATCTAAGTGTTTTTACTTGAAAATTACAAAGTTGTAAAAGTTATTGAACAATCTCACTTTCTTTTGTGATTGTTAACTTTATATTGAAACAATCACTTTATTATAATAATTTTAATTGGAAACTACATTTATATTAAATATAAATATTCTTGTATGATGTATATGACTATTTCCTAAATAGTATTCCATTCTTACATATGGTTTTTATTTTGAAAGTTATTTGATTAAATAGGGAAATCTTGATAAGTATATATCTTTTATTTAATACAGATATTTGATGATAAGGAACATTGTTTATTAATTAAATTGATTATTTTATATATTAGTAATGATTTGGACCTAAAGACGTGGGTGGTTCCTGGTTAATGATATCTCATCGATGCATCGGTAGTCTCATGAGATGAATTAGTTGGCCAAATTAGAGTAGTTTTAGACTGTCTTGAGAATAAATAGTGACAGTAATTATTCCATGTACCTAGGAAACATGACACTTGATAAATTAAGAATTTACTACATTCAGAATTTAGTTATTATTATTTATAATATTTTCACTATGAAAAAATCTATGGATTTATTTCATTGTCAGTTTATTGATTAAATGGAACATGTCTTCTGTTATTTACCTTTCCATATTGATTATTCATTATCCATTTGTTTAAATGGTAAGTGTGTTCAATTATTTACCTTTCCATATTGATTATTATTATTAATTTATGATTACTTATATTGTACACTTATCCTTACTGACACTATGCTTCTAGGGTCTAAGCATTATAGTTCATATCAGTGCACAATGTGTTTTATGTACCTCAATTGAAGAATTACTGGCTCGATCCTAACCATTTTATTCAATGAGACCATGTTGAGATTGATTTTGATTCTTACATTGATTCATGAATTGACACAAATTATGGATAGATGCGAAAAGATATTGCATGAAAACAGTATCAATTTAGTATGAGTCTTATCCATAATTGTCAGATTCAGGAAGAGATGTGATAGCATGAGATGGAAATATTAAATAAGTATCCCGATCTCTTCCTAATAAATTCCAATTCCAAAATTTCTGAGGATGGAAATAACAATGTTATAGAGAATGTAAAACCCATGATTTTAGGTACTTTAACATTTTATTATGTATTTTGAAGTTATATATTACTTGGGTGGAGTTTCATGAGTTTTGGTATGGTTTTGAAGTATTTTGGAAGTGATTATAGAGGTGAAAGGTATGATCATGGTTAGGGGAAACCATGCACTATCTCTAGGAAACCATGTAAGGAGGTTTTGGGAATCATTAGGAAGGTATATGGTTGATGCACATTTTGAAAAAGCTGTGTAGGTGACCAAGAGAAACCATGTGGGTTGGGATCCTTAAGAAAGTGGCTTGTGCATGATTGACACACGATTTTCCAAACCGTGTAGCACAACCGTGCAACCTTCTGGTTGATGGATAGTAGCAGCCCATAGTTTTCCAAACCGTGTGACACAACAATGTAGCTCTATGGGTGTTGTCTCATATCATGCGTATAGTTGGCACACCGGTTGAAAAACCATGCATCTTAACCATGAGATGTACATCAAATGCTCTAAAAATAAATCGTTAACTCATATTAAGGCCTTGAAACTCTCATTTTTTTCTATTCTCCTAGGATTTTAAAATTCTATCCTCTAAGTTTCCTTAGTGATTTATTTTGACCAAGAATCATGTTTTGAGGAATCAAAGTGTGTTGGATCTCTGAAATCAATGGTAAGTCCCCGTTCATGATCTTTCTCTCCAGATCTTCTCATCTTCTCTATCATAGAGCCATAGATCTAATCTATTATGGATAAATATATGTTCTATGACATGTATTTTTATGAGATATTGTTGGATCTATCAAATAGAATAATTTTAAAGTCCGTATCTAGAAGTTTCATGTGTTTTTCTTCATTATTTTCATCTATTGAGAGGTAGGTGGATTCTCTCCCATTCAACTCGTTTTAGAACTTGAAGTCTTGATGTTTAAATTAATCTCCCATTTTTTTGAAAAAAATATCTTGGTTTTAGTACCTAAATCCTTAGTTTTGGAATTATGCACACAAGTTGTTTGATAAAATTCTTTAAAGAAAATGGTTTTCAAAAGAAATGGTTTTTTGTTAAGAACTTGACACGCGTGTGAAGGTTCTAGGCATAGTGGAAGTACACATATGACATGGACAACTTGATTTTAGTCTTAATTTATGAATAATCATTATTGTGTGTGAAAAATAACATCACGTCCAATGATAATTGACTAAATAAATATGTTTGGAAAAGAAGCATATGATCCTCATATATAATTTATAATTAATTTATGAGCAGATATAGAATTACCCCAACTTGTAATTCTTCTTTCATTGATGATCCAGTTGACTAAATCTCACCATACCATCATTGCGCTACATGATCCAATTGAATAATCCCTCTAGAGGTGATCCACACATGAAACACATTCTCTGAATGTCACTATAGAATCATTGGGTGCTAGCATGATCGATTCTAATCATTTGTGTTGTTCATGGTTGATCACAACTGAATTCTTCTTGAACTAGGAATAAATCTTGATGTTCTATCGATGGATTAAGAGTTGAGGAAGAGAGAGTGCATTATAGATCTCTATATCTCTCTCTAGGGATTGAGAGAGTTTCTCTCTATCTGTTATTCACAATAAGAGTTATTATGGAAAGTGTTATAATTAGATATTTATTATGATAGGTTTAAGGTTGGAAAATAGAATACCAGCCCTTTCCCTACTATAAAATTATTAGTTGACCCCATATCCAATAATAATAATAATAATATTATTAATATCTTAATATATGAAACACTTTAAGAATATAAATAAATATCATTTATACCATTTCCAATTAGAGCATTAAACTCGGTCCACTTTCCCTTTCTGATATTCACTGATCCTTGAATAATGAATATTTATTTAATAAATAAATATCACTACATTATTTATCAATAAATATAATAAATATTATATTTTTAAAACCTTGAAAATAAATATTTATTATTATTATTTAACTCACCTATTATTTTGAATAACTTATTATTAAATCATATTGATCAACCAAACCCGAATAAATATTATTTATTCAAACTTGTTAAATTGAACACTTGAATTTAACTGGGATTATGGATATACTTAGTGCATAACCCTATAGGCCTATTTCTAAGTGTCATTAGGTATAACCACCTAAATTTCCAGGTTAGTGTTTAAAAACACTCTCCCATAGAGAAAGAATTTAATGTCACAACGACATCTAACCTCCTACAAATGCTCACTATGTAATACAATATCTTTATCACAATATCTCAAATCAAGCAGGTTGCATTCCGGTTCCATTAAACTATACACTCAATGCTTATTTCTGGAAATGAACTTTTCCATTTAACACCATGGTTATGGATTTATATAAGTAGTTCCATTTCCATCAAAGGGCCTAAGATATCAAGTTCTGTTAAAAGAAATAAGATATAAATCCTTTCTTGCATCATCCATTGATGAGATATCATTCGTGACATACCCAATGTATCTTACCTCATGATGAGTATATGTTGTCACAGTTTTCATTGATACATCAAAGTACATGAGTTATAATATTCATTAATGATAATATTAAATTCTAAGGATCAATAAATATGTACGTTGATAGAAACATCCAATGACCCATGAAAATTTGGATTTCCTGTTGATGAATTTGTTCTAATAACCTTTTATCTTGGAGATTACCAAGAGTGAACACCATGAGAAGGTGTATTAATGTATTATGATCCTCTTATCCCTGATAGCCTATATTGTATGTGTCCCATCATAAAATATCATCCAACAATATAATAATATTCAATAATATTATCATGACACCTGTGAGTTCTCATCATAGTGGGGAACTTCCATGACCTTTCAGTGAGACATATATTCTTAGGACATTATAACATAAAAATGTCATTCTAAGGAACCATAATGATGTGATAAGAAAACTTCTTTAATAAAAAATATAATAAAGTACTATGAAAGTTGGTTCTAGGATGCCAAATCTAACAGTATGGTTGGTGTGTGTTCCTGTGCATGAGGATATACCATGGTTAGAAGTGCCACTATCAATAAGAAAAATATGGTATGGTTCATGGTCGAAAGTGACATTATCAATGAGGGGGTCTACAAATAAGGACTTTATGACCAGATGACTCACCACTCATGAGATGTTATGCATTCGTGTGTGTGTGTGCAAACATGATATGATTATATAAAGTGGTAATAAATGGTGATAAACTTGTTTAATGTTTTTCATATGTGGAACTTATATATAGATTTGTATTAAACCATTTATCTATTTCTACTATGCTTTATAAAACATGTTGACATGTTCTTGTCCTTGTGGCATGTGATTGGAAGTCTTTGGGGGATTTCCTACTAAGTTTTATAATCACCCCCTACTTGGGAACTTTGATGCATTTGCATATTTTGTTTACTGAGACACAAGAAAGGAAAAGGTATCATACTTATCTAGTGGAACAACATGATGTTTCTTCCATAGGTTGATGTTTGGAGCTTGGGGTTCTCTCTTAGAGTATTTGGAGTGATACAACACCAGTGTTACTACATTAAATGTTCTTTGGTTTCTTTGTGTTGTCTTTTATTTCCTTGTCACTACTACTCTAATGTTTTTGTTTATTTGGGTTTCATTGAGTTGTATTGTTATCACTCATGAATCATATAGTTGGTTTTGGTTGTTTATAATTTACCCTATTAGGTTATGTTTTTTATTCAAGTAAAATTTCCCCCCAATTTTTAACTAACACCTTGACATTTATTGTTGGCCTTTGGTGTCTTGAGGATGTCACCTAAGGTTATTAGATCTCCAACCCAGTCCAATACAATGGGTTAGGGTGAGATGTTACACAAACTATCTCAAGTTTCTTGATATGTTTAAAATAATTAAATAGAATTTATTGTTCATTAATTATTTGGTTAATATGCTATCACATTGTCAGCAATAATAATTCCTTGGAAGATTTATTTACAATTTCCCTCACTAAGGAGTGTAGTGTTGTTCTTTAAAATAAAATACCTAAAAAAATGAAAGACCCCAAAATATTTTTCATTCCTTGTAGTTTAGGGGGCAGTTGATAGAAAAAATTATTACGAGTCCTTGGTGAAAGGGTAAATAACATTCCATTACTTGTTTAAATAATTTAATCTTGGAGAACTTAATCTTACCACATTTTCTTTTCAATTAGTTAATAGGTTCATTACACACCCTATTAGAAGGGTAGATGAAATTATGGTCATGGTGGATGAGTTACTCATACCCACTGATTTTATAATTTTTGATATGAAGAGTGATAAAGATGTTCCTATCATTCGTGGTAGGATATTTCTAACCATTTGAGGGGATATGGTTGATACTGCTAAAAATAAATTAGTGTTCAATGTTTGTGATGAAACTAAGGAGTTCAATTTCTTCAAAACTACTAATAAAACCACACCCATTGAAGGTTTTTATAGAGTATATTTGGTAGAGGAAGTGTCTTATATTGATATAAAGAAAGTTTCTTTAGGAATTAAAATGATTATTGAGATTGTAAGTGGAAATAATTCACAAGTTGATGAAAAAAGCTGACTTTCAAATTGAACATATTTTGTATCTTGGAAACAACTTTCCTACTGTGAATGAAGTTTTAAAAAATTATTTTAAAACTATTTTTGAATGGTTCAAATATTTTGAGTTAGGTGAGGATTTAGAAAAATACACCACCAATGCTGAATTGAATTTCTTCAAGTTGGAGTCAGCCCCATTGCTTGATCTTCAGGTTGTTTTAGAATCTATTTCTAGGAAAAGTGGACTGGTCACAATATGTTTTGAACCCATTATTGAGATTTTTGACACCACTAAGGTGGTGGAGGGAAATGAGGGTAATTTTTCCCCTTTGGGTGAATTTTATGAGATCTTGTCATATGTTTTGGGTGCTAAAAATATTGGTTTAACCTTAAAAATATCCCTAGACAATAGCTTATGTCTTGCTGTCATGGGAGAATTCTGGAAATCATGGTTTGATATTGGAGTTGAAATGCCCTTGAAATATCTTTTTGAGGCTTCCTCACCAAATGGAAAATACAATCATGTCATAAAATCATTCTTTACCATTGATTATGGTTATATATTTTAGAATATAAGTCTAGATAGAGACTTTAAATCTAGTGTTTCATGAGAGTCAACCCATGCTTTCAATAAAACAATGTTTGTTTTTATTTTTTTCTTTCTTTTTCTTTTCTTCTTTTTAGTCGTAATAAATGATACAAACCTATTTTTTCTCCATGTAACATAGTGTACAACCCCTAGAATGCATTGAGAGTGGAAAAATATACTGAACACCAAACAAGTAATTTTTCTATTGGGTTTTGTGATGGATTTTAATGATTTATTTTTTTCTTTGTAGAAGTCAAATGAGAACAATTTGAATGATCTATAATGTAAAAGAGGGGTTTCCACTACTGCTTGTATTCTTAGGTTTCTATTAACACTTAATATAATTGATGGAAGTGACTAAATTCAAAACCCAAGATCACCCATGAATAGATAAGTGAAATACATGAAAATTGGAAATGTGGAATTATTATAAACTACATACCTTTCTCCTGTTTCCACCAGTTGCATCACATGATAGAATGAATTATCATATGATCCATTTTTCTAATACATTGAGTGACCATGAGACATGGAGTATTTAAATCCCATATAACCAAATCATATGTTCTAGATTCTCTAAGTATAATCTAACCAATTCGACACATCACATGTTATTCACCTTTATGGAAGAACATATCACATATCCCTCAAAATTATAGATAATAACACAACACACTCCACAATCCATATCAATCAAGGAACCCAATATCATACTCATCATATGAGATGACAAATCCTACCTTAATTAAGGTCCAACCGATGACATCATTAACACCATACCCAACTACCCCATGATTATAAAAGTCACAATGACTTGTGTAAGAAAGGTATCAAAGTATGAAATTTCTCATTCTAGGTATCTTGATAACATTAGGTTACAAAGACTCATATATGATCCATTCACCCCTAATATACCAAAGATATTGTGACAGCTTGAGATCCACACTTTTAGATCTAGTTCCAAAACATGCTATATATTTTTTTATAAAAAATTCAATGAAAACATTTACAGACCAATAATATTTTTGATTTAGGTTTTGGAGGATTATAAAAAACCTTATAATACATCATAGTTTTAAAACTAGGGGTAAAATACTTTTTTTATAAATACCATAATTTTTTTTGAAAACATTTCATTTTATATCAAATAAACATATTTAAGGAATACTGTTCAAAACTTTTAGAAAGGAATATATCTTTGAAAACCCTTTTTATTTCGAAATATAATAACCTTTGAATTAAACTTAGATCCCTTCTTGAAAAATTTAAAACATTACTTTGAAAATAAATTTTTTTATGGAAAATATAATGATACTTGACAAACCTTAAAAATTCATGAGGCCACTTGGAGTATCAATTTTAGGAAAACATCCCCTTGAGCTCATGGGTTCAATCCCCATTCCTCATCATCACATTCGATACCCAAGTTCCAAATTTTATATAAATAATTTTTGTAAATATTATATTTTTCATTTATAATCCATTAAAACAACCTTTAAAAAAAACTTCATAAATTATTTAAAAATTAGAAAATAATTTTTTTATATCCCATCAACTTTAGAAAAATAGGACTTTAATAAAACACCTTTTACTTATAAAGATCATGAGAAATCCATATTTAATAAATAAGACTTACAATAATTCATATAAAGGAAAAATTAAACTTAGAAAAATGATTTTCATAAAATTATGGAATTTAAATGGTAAACATGTTGGAGTTTGTACCCTAGAACAAAATTAAATATAATTTATGGAAACCTATATTCATTATTTTGAATATTAATAATATCATTATCACATTATGATTGTTCTTCTATGTGACATAGTATGTGATAACGTCCTAAAAGTAGTTTTCACACTAAAATGTCATAGCAGTTCTCCGCTATGATGAGAACCCCAAAGTTCCATTATAGTATTTTTAAATATATGTTCCATATCCTGATGAAATCATTTGAGGGAAAAAAATGATACAAGCTATCAGGGGTGGAAACTCATAAGAATTTGAAGCACATTATCATGGTGTAAACCCTTGGTAATTTCCAGGGTAGAAAATTATGAGAACAAGACCCACCAGTAGAAAATCCACATTTATATTTCATTGGATGTTACTATCTGTGGACATTTTTATTGATCCTTAGTCTTTAATATTTTTATTAATGGATATTATGAGTCACGTACTTTGATGTTTTGATGAAAACCATGGCAATATATGTTCGCGACGTAGTAAGATATGTTGGGTGAATCATGAGTAACATATCAATACCTTTAATGGAAATGATACAACCTAAATAAGTCAATGAACATGGTGTTCTTTAAGAAAATTCAATTTCCAGAAAGTCAAATAAAGAGACATCAAGCATATAGGTTGATGGCACCAGCATTCAACCTGCTTGATTAGAGATATTGTGATAAAAAGATTATATTACACAGTAAGTGTTCGTATGAGTTATCACATCATTATGGTATTAAGTTCTTTCTCTATGGGTGTCTTGGCATGTTTCTAAATGCTAAACTTGGAATTTTGGTTTATTCGCCTAATTCCACTGAGAAAACAGCCTAGAGGGTCACCCACTAAGTGTATCCATCACCTCAGTTAAATAATAATAATATTTATTATTTAATAAGTTGGATAAATATTATTCTCGCACATGATTTAATGATTATTCATGTTTTCTTGATCACATATATTTCATCACTGGTTATTCATGAGAATAATTTGTGAGAATAATATTTAATAAATATTTATTTTCTATTTTGTGAATATAATATTTATTTATTTATTGGAGAATAATGCAGTGATATTTATTTATTAAATAAATAGTCATTATTCATGGACCGATAAATATTGTGGAGAAATGACAGACTGAGTTTAATTGTCTGATGAGCAATAATATATATTGAATATTATTTTAATAAATAATATTTAATTAATTTTTAAACTTTGTGCATGTCAAGAAATAATAATAATAATATTATTATTATTATAAACACATGGTTCCATAGGGATTAAATAAATAATAAGGGTGCATATATAGTTATTATTTTTTAACCCTAGAAGTGTATAAACCCAATTATATTATTTTATTAAGGGTTTCCATTTTCATTTTTTGTGCACAATGACATTCAAAGAGAATACACTCGAATCCCTAGAGAAAACTCTCTCCAAGAACTCTCTTAAGAATAGAAAATGATCCTCCTCTACCACCACTTTTAAGTCTAAAGATATTGAAGAGAACCCTTCCTTGAATAAATTATTATGGTGATCAAAGAAGAATGATTTGAGCCTTAGGATCTACCATGATATCACTCGAATATTCCTACGATGAAATTCAAAAGTTTCATAGATCATGTGTGGATCACCTTTGGAGAGAATATACTTTTGACTCCTACAACATAATAATTTTATGATGTATAGATGTTTTCATATTTATCAATGAAGAAAGAATTCATCACAAAGTTATTTTTTACTGGTTTAAATTAATTATAAATAATATGTGATGATATTTCTCTTTGGTTCTATCGTTCTCTCATCAATTAACCTTTTATTTAATTCCATTTATCATGGTATTTATCATCAATATAAATATCTAATTAATCATCGATTATGAAAAAAAGTCGAATTAAGCTTGCCTCATCTGACACTTACACTATGCTCGGAACCTTCAAACTATAGTTTATGGTCATACCTATAATTATGAATAACACCTATAAATTTTAAAGAACGTTTCATTCATAAATTGAAAGTTTAAACACATTAAAATAAAATTAAAACTTGTAAATAAAATTCTTAAAACAAACTCTTATAGAAAAAGTCTTGATAATTGAATAAAACATTACCCCATAATTAGGGTTTTTTATAAATTATAAATAAAAGTTATAAAATATAAATTCATTACAAATTAGGGTTTTTCAAAACTTGAAATGGGAATTTTCTCAAAAATAATTTTCCTTTACAATCATAAAATAGGAAGTTTAAAAAAATATTTCTCTTACCTTAAAACTTTACAAAAAACTAAAAATGTATCTTTTTCACTTCCTATTTTGATTGAGTATAGAAGGTTGAAAAGAGAAAAATAGATGGAATATGGGATGCAGTTATTTTTTTTGATGAAAAGAGAAATAATTTGTGTTAATATATATGAAATGAACAAAGATGACTTATTTTAAATTATGAAATTTGTAGTTAAATAGTAATCAACTTAAATGTAGTTAATACTGCAATATTATTCTATTTCTCTTGTTAAAAAAAAGGTGTCCCAAGGATATGTTTAAGATAATAAATCATCCAAAAAGTTTATATTATCCCATATTTATATATAACAATGAAAAATATAGAATATATTATCACAAAACAACCTAAATAACCTCTTACAACGTTACTTGATCTGATCCTAACATAGACTGAAGGGAGTTACCAATCCCCAAATGTTGGATAATAGCACCTAAAATCATTTCAAAGATCAAAGGGGATATTTTTTCCATAAGTATGAATAAATAGAAGAAGAAAAATCAATACATAGTCGGTATAAAAAACACTCCTCATAGATAAAATTACCTTAAGTAGATAGGTAAACAACCCAAAGTAATACATCATCCAAAATAAAATAACATCTATCAAGACAAGTCTCAAATACTTGTGTAATAAGTGGAAAACCTCTCCACTAGTCACTACCATCACTCCAAGGTCCCATGAATCATTAAAAACTGCCACTTCCAAGTGGTGCTTTCCCTTTTCCTGTACTTGACATAACCAAATCTATAAACTCCCGATGGAAAAGGTAGGGTGTGAGCTAAATAACCCAGTAGGATCTCACCAAGTGTTTCATAATCAATTCCATAATAATAAACCATTTATGCTTTAAATTTAAATAAAACAAGGTATGATAGGACATTTACATATTTTAAATTAATTTTTTTTTCAAATCAGAAGATGTCAAACATATCAAAAAAGGATTAAATAAAAATTTTATATAAAACATCTATATAAAAAAATTGACATGAATAAAAGCAGTGAAAAAATTAATGACATATAATCATAAAATAAAAACATATCATAACATCATGTCATAAGCCCTAAGGTTAGTTAGTGTCAGGTTCAAGGATCCCCAAACATATCAATCAGTGATCATGAATCAAGTGTGCACATGTAACTTTGAACATAACAATGGGAAAAACACCCCATCAGGGAAAAACCATGATGAACTAGGTTTTTTCTAGAGTTTTCATCATCAATCCATTACTAGGGAGTCATATTCCTAGCATGTTTCTCATATTCATCCACTACCGAGGCTCACACGTGCTTCAATCAATCAAAAAATCATATGAAAATCATTAATTTCAAATAAATTCATCATTCAAAATTAAATTGCCCAATTTTTAAGTTTCAACATGAATTTTAATTTTCCAAAACCAAATCACAGGGTTTTTATCAAATTCACACCTTTCAAATCAATATTCATTTAAAGCTAATTTCTCAGAATCAATTTGAATAATTTTATCAAAATAATTTCCAACATAAGACATCTTTTCTCAAAGATTATTCAATTTCTCAAAACCACCAAAAATGAGGTTTTATTTCAAAAATCCATTCCATTAAAATTAATCATTAAATACTTTTGAATTTAAATAATAGAAAATTAGTTTTAAATTAACTTTGAATCAATCAAGAAATTATGGTTTCAAATGTATGGAAGAAGCATTATAGAACCACCTACCTTTTAATCAAACGATCAACCATTGACCACCCGAAATGGGAATGCCAATGGAGAGTCGAAGGTGAGGAAGATCAATAAAGAATCCCTAAGATAATAATCCATAAAATCAATATTTATATTCATCAACAACGTGATGATACATCACTCTCAAATAATGGGATAAGAGAAGAATAATGAATTCCAAATAAAGGAGTGATCACTTACTAGAGACGGATCGAGACCATCCATCGATAATTTGGTTCACAAGAGAGGAGGTTTGGGGAGCCAAGGAATCCTCTAGAGAGCCTAAAAAAGCCAAAAAGTCAAATAAGGATTGAGGAGGATAATTTGGGATTTAAAATGGGGTTTTTGGAATTAAAGTCTGTAAAAAAAGACCACATCAAAACCCCCCTTGGACACAACGCAGAAGAGTATAAATGACCCAGACCATAACGCAACCTCACCATAACATTATGCGGCCCTTAACAGTCAACCAAACTCCTGAAAAAATTCCACAGATATCTCTATATCTACTTCACATGGGGTAATGTTAGGACACAACCCATACCCAATGCCGCAACCACCCTAAAAAAGTAAGAAGCACCCAAATCGACCAATCAGGCCTCCACACCACAACCTTCTCACTACATTGAAATGGTTCCCAAAATGGTAGATCCATGGAATCCATCCTTGCTGTAGACATACTTCCATGTCGTAGTAGTGACCGAAATGGCAGTGGCTTCAAAAACCCTTCCCCGGGGCTCCATGGTGTAGCCGACTCCCTATGGCATAGTGATGCCTAAATTGGAAGTGGTGTGAAAATTCACTAATCCATAGAACTGCACCCCACACCACATCTATGCAGCCCCAAATTGACTACACTACAACCCTGGTCCTCTACAATGAAACCTACTGTAGAAAGCTGGAAATAATTCTAGAAACTTTGGTAACGACACTCAACCCGAGGGAAACTAAGACAAGGATCAAAATTATTTGAAAGCTGGTAAGAATATGTTACAAAATCCCCTCCATAAATGATATCTTCCCCCATAAATAATTTCAATTAGACTCCATGTTAAAGAGATGAGACCACTGCTCTCTCATCAGTGCCTCATTCTCCCAGGTATCATATGAATCAGAACCATGTTTCCATAGCACTGAAAACAAAGGTATAGACTTATAATGCAGAATCTTTATCTCAAAATCAATAATCCTAATTGGATTTTTAGTCACAGATAAATTCAGTTCAACCTCAAGGTCCTCCCAGCTAAAAACATGAGATGGGTCTAAGCGATACTTCTGAAGTTTCAATATGTGAAACATGTTATGAATCGTCATCAATTGATGTGAAAACGAAAAACAGTATTCCACCTTTCCAATATACTCTACAAACTCAAAAGGACCCATGTATCTCAGTATAAAATTTCCCAATTTTCCAAGCCTTCAGTGACCCAACCAAGGTGAAACTATCAAAAACACTTGCTCACCAATAGAAAACTCTGAAGGGAATTGATAATGGTCATCATAAGATTTATACCGACTATGCGCCATCATCATTATATAATGAATCAACTGAATATTTTTCATCATCTCCTGGACTAAACTAGATCCAACCAAGGAAGTTTCACCAATCTCTGACCAACACAACGTATATTCACATGGGTGGCCATAAAAGGCCTCAAAGGGTTCCATCCTAATGGATGACTAGTCACTATTATTGTAGGAAAGATCAACCAGTCATAAATGAACAAGCTAAGATCCACCAAAGTCAAGAATTTAAGAATGAAGCATGTTCTCCAAGATCGGTATAACTCATTCTGTATGCCCATCCACCTACGAATGATGCATCATGCTTAAACTTGTTTGGGATCCTATTTCCTCCTCGATGCCTCTCAAAAAAAAGAGAAGTGTAATGAATCAAAATTCTATCAATCAGATCTCCCTTTTTATGTTTATTTCATATAGTATAAATTTCATAAAATTACTTAGAGAACACAATGAAAACATTATAAATAAATAATGAATTAAATAACAAGTATTTATAGAAGTTAAGGAACCTATACCGATGAAATAGTAACTTGACCTTAGGAATAGTAATATGGCCCTTATGCATAGTAACATCACCCATGAATGTATAAATAAAATTTAGGCATCTTATAAATGAAAGTATGATATAATCATATCATAATATAAGTAAGTGAATATTTTAAAAATTAATAATTAAGTGTTGGTTTTTTTGTAAGTCGAAAATATTTAATTACAATTTTATAATTAAAAAAATGATTTAAAAGGAAATTTATTTTTCATAAAATGTATTCATAAATTAATATTTTGTTTTATTATGATTTTAGGATATTTTTATGAGACCTTAGTTAATTTTTTAGAGTGTTATAAAATCTGTTAAAATTTTAAAATCTCTATTTTTCGAGTAAATGATGTTTTTAATTAAAAATTAAATTTATTATATTTAGAAAATTATTTTCATAAAATAGAGTCCATTTTTTAATTCTAAACATTGAAAAATGGTTAGGGTGATTTTTTTTCTAAAATACTTAAATTTTTGGTGAATAGTAAAATACGATATAAATACATTAAAAGTTAAATACACTATATCTTGAGTCATCGATGATGTAAGAACCATAATCTTGAAATTAAATTCATTATTTTAACATATTTTATAATAATTCTCAAAATATTCTTCTTCTTGATCAAAAATAATAAACAAATGAATAAAATATTCAAAAAACACCCCTCTCCTCTACTATAAATACCACCCCTCACCATCCCTTCTCTTCACACCTTCCAAGCTTTGAGACTTGTCAAATTTCTTCCCAAAACTGTTACCAAGCCCCCCCCACTTCCAATAATTCTTGGTCTTATCAAAATAATAAAATCAATTCCCTTAAGGAGGTTCTCAAGGAGGAGAATTCAAGAGGTAAAAATCCCCTTTCTTTTCTTTTATTTTCTTTTCAATTTCTTTTATTCTCTTATCCTTAACTCACCTACCCTATAAAAATATACATTATAACTCTAGTATAATTTATATACCATAATTATATCATTTTAATGTAAGATATATCATCAAACTCTTTTCTCTCTCTCTTTTATTCTATAAATGAAAACATCACTCGTGATGTGTCAATTTACCGACATCATGGACGATGCATTTTCATTTTCCATTAACACCTTCAAGGATGGTCATAAAACCATAATTATGGTTAAAAAATATTCAATTATATATATTAAAAGTTATTTATTATTCTATAACCGATATATATATACATGATATTAATTAATAAGACAAAACTATTTTGTGTCGATCGAAACACCACTAAAATGATCTAAACGATTATCGTTAAAGTTTGTATCTAAATAATCATCCTCATATATGAAAAAAATAATATATAAGACCATTAAATCTTATGGATGTTAATTAATAACATATAATTCCAATTCTATAGAATTATACTTATTTTACATGGACTTCATTACTTATAAACAAATGAAATGATCACGAAAACCAAGAAAATGAACACTTCCAAACGATGAAATTAAACTCTATAACTCATTAATAAGTCCATAAATGAACTTGATAAAATTATAATGAATCAAATAAATTTATAAAATGTTCTTAATTAATTAATTAATTAATTTAATTTAATTATCCAGGACATTATGGGTAAATACATGTTTTACAATGTTCCCTTCTCAATTCTTCCCGATAAACAAACCCGATTAAAGAGAACTTTCTGAATTCTTACCCATTTTCAAGTACCATCCATAATCTGTTTTAAGACTCTATTATTTTTCATAATTCAATACTTTTGTCACAAAAAACTATATTTTTTCATTTCTGGTTTTATACAAATAATTATGACAAATACAAACAATTTTTCCAAAAGAACTCTTCTTTGAAAAGTAAAAGAGGTATTTATCTCAAGAATTTATCGATGATTTTATTAGAGTATTTTAATTTATTTAAAAAAATATATTGAATTTTATGCTTTATTGAGATTTATATCTTATGTTTATCATCTACCATATTTTATTAAATATTTTATGATCAGTTTGATTATGGATGTATTATCTTGATACCATTCAGCATACTACTCAGAATAGTTAGTGATTATGTTTACAGATTGGGGAAAGTTATTTACATTTAATATGTATATATTTTTCATGTTTAACCCAATTAATATGAGAAATGAATTGTACTTAGTAAGTGATGGGTGTGACCCACTATATCACCTCGATGCATAGGTAGGTCTCATGAGACAATCTAGATTGAGTTTTTACCCATTATGCATCGTGTCTTGGATGAGGTCTTGAAGATATGTTTATGATGTCTAGAATTATAAATTCTCTCATTATGAAACTAGTAATTGATATTCCATGTGATTATTCAACTAGTATAATATCCATGATTATGTTTTATTATGAAATTATTTAATCATATTTTATTCCTGTCATTTTATGCTCAAGATTATGTTTTAATGACATGTGTTTTTAGTTATTCACTATGCATTATTGTTTATGTTAATGATAGATTCCACTGTATTACTTACCATTAATGAGTATTTTATCTCACCCCTTTATTATGTTTTATTTTTCCCTAGGATATGAAGATGAATGCTATGAATGAATTTCAGGGTTAATCTAAGAGTTTTTGGGTGTTACCAATGGAGTTTATATGTTGTTTTTTCTTTTAAGTTGTAATGTAAAGTTCATGTATGTAATATAGATTCCAAAACTACTAAACTAATAGGTCCATTAGGATTTGAGTCTTGTATCTATGCCAATGTATTAATATAAGGCATTGATTATGGGATACTGGGGTCAGTGTCTTTACAGTTGGTATGAGAGCAAGTTTAGTAGAAACCTTAGAAACTAGATTTAGAAAACACAGATTAGGTAATATAACCTTAAGATAAAATTTTAGGATAAGTATAAAATAAAATAATAGAATTTTGGTAAGGTAGAGATTATGTGGGTCTTCTTAGAAATACATCCCTCTATGGATACTATAAGTGGATGTGATTCTGTTATAGATATACCTAGGGGTAAGAACTCTAAAAAGGTGTCCCGATCCTGACTTAGGGTAACCTAATACATGACAACGAGCCTTACTGCATACCTGGTTTGAAAATCATTGGGTATTTTCTTAGGATAAGTCATATATTTTTTACAAACCATTATAAATGATTTAAAAGTAACTATTTCTCCAAAGAAACCATGTTTATGATTATGAGATTAGATATGCATAAAAGTTCAATTTATGTGATGTGTTTTTATAGTTTTAGATTATACAATATGATTCATAACCTAATCTAGTGTATACCATTATTTAGAATTGGTTCCTAGTGGAAGTAATGGAAACTGTATCAATGCATATATCTTATGTAGGGATTACCCTCCTATGAAAGATAATGATGTTGGTACTAGAGCTACGATTGGTGTTGAGAAAATTATAACTATACTGGGATAAATGACTCAGGTTATGAATAATAAAATTACTTGTATGGAGCATCCTGATCCATAATGTGGAGGATAAATGTTAGACCAATTTATGTGAAGATATCCTTCATCATTGAATGGGAATAAAAATCCATTTGTAGCGGAGTGGTGGATAAGTTCCTTGGGGAATATATTTCTCACTTTGGAAAGTAATGAAAGAGAGGAGGTTATCATGGAATTTTATCATCTCTTAGGAGATGCAGATTAGTGGTGGTTGTTAATTCAAATCACAAAGCATGAGTAAGAAATCATAAATATGGAACATAATTATTTTAAGGAAATTTTCTTGGAAAAATATTTCCCTCATGGACAAAGAGTAGATATGGAGAGGAAATTATTGAGTCTAAGATAGAAAGAGGATGAAAATGTTTCCAAGTATGAAGAAAAATTTACAAGGTTATCAAGGCATTCTTCAGAATACATAATTAATCCAAGGAGTAAGATTGATTTATTATTTTATGGTTTAAAACCATTCCACCAAAGGGCACTGATCTCCCAAAATTTCTAATAACATGAAGATATAGTATCATGTGATATCAATATAGAAAAAATAATTCTCTAAGTCTTATGACTTTAAAGTAAAGCAAGAGAAAAGAGGGATACTGAACACTCTGAAAAAGGGAATAAGGAAAAGGAAAATAATGAAATAGTTGAATTTCCATCATATGAAAATGATTATCCTAAGTTTCAAGGGAAATTTCCCCAAAGAAGAACAAGGGAGAAAGTCTAAGATTTTGCAGTAACAACTACTGAGGTTTAAGTTCCTAATGATGTGGTGGTAGGTACTTTAATTATTTCCTAAAACTTATAAAATACTTTATTTGATTCTGGATCATCACATTCTTTTATATCTTCCCAGTTTTCCAAGAAAATTAGACATTTCCCTTTTTATTTAATAAAGGATTTGTCAGTCAAAAATCCTAAGGGAAGTATCATTGCAACAAATATTTGTTGGTCAGTCCCCTTTATGACACATAAATGCGATTTAGTTACTGAACTTGTCATCATACCTATGATCGAATTTGATATAATCCTCAGTATGGAATGAATTTCAAAATATAATGAAAAAATCAACTGTAAGAAGAAGGAAATTATGATTAGTGAGGAAGATGTAGAATACCTTATCTTTAGAGTAGAAACCACATCATCTGAGTCATATATGGATCCACCTCCAGTAGCTCTTCTAAATGAAATTCTTGGGGAGGAAGAGAAAACATCATCTATGGACGAGGAAAGAAATCTTAAAATTGAAGATGTACCTATTGTATAAGAATATATTGATGTATTTACAGAGGATTTACCTGGATATCCTTTAGAGTGGGAAGTTTAGTTCACCATTGATTTAATTCTTGGTTCAATACCTATATAAAAGACTCCTTATAGAATGACCACTATGGAATTATTAGAACTGAAGAAACAACTAGATGAGTTGAGTAATAAGGGATTTATTCTCCCTAGTTTTTCTCCATGGGGAGACCTTATTCTATTTATCAAGAATAAAGATGGATACATGAGTCTGTCCATTAACTATAGAGAAATAAATTCTATTACAATAAAGAATAAGTATCCTCTACCTCACATTGATGTTTTATTTGATCAACTTCGTAGAGCTCAATATTTTTCGAATATTGAACTTTGATCTGAATATCATCAATTGTGTGTTAGGAATTAAGATATTCCAAAGACAACATTTCCAACTATATATAGACATTACGAGTTTACAGTAATTCTATTTGGACTGACTAATTCACCCTATGTTTTTATGGATCTAATGAATATAGTTTTTAAGGAATATCATGATGAATTTGTTTTAGTATTTATTGATGATATCTGTGTATGCTCCAAAATCTATGAATAACAAGAAAATCACTTATGGATTGTTATGAATACTCTCAGAATAAATGAATTATATGGGAAGTTTAGTAAGTGTAAATTTTGTATTCAATTAGTTTTTTTCTTAGATATATTATTTATAAGGATAGAATATCAGTTGGTCCTATGAAGACAAAGCTAGTTCAAAAATGAACTATACCGATGAACATTACCGAGGTATGTAGTTCCATTGGTTTAGCAAGTTACTATTAGAATTTCGTTTAGAATTTTTCCTAATTAGATAACCCTTTAACCAAGATTACTCGTAAAGGGGTTAAATTTGTATGGAAAAAATAATGTGAGGAATGTTTTGAAGAATTGAATAAGAGATTAGTGAATGCTCTGATTTTGACTCTAGCATTGAGAAATGGTGGATTTGTGATTTATAGTGATTTGTCAAAGAAAGGAATCAGTTGTCTCCTTATGCAGAATGATAGAGTTATTTCCTATGTATCAAGGTACTTATAAATTCATGAATAGAACTATCCAACTCATGATATTGAGTTAGCAGCTGTAATCTTTACTTTGAATATATGGAGACACTATCTTCATAATGAGAGATGTGATATATATATATAGATCACAAGAGATTAAAATATATATTCTCATAGAAAGAACTCAACATGAGGAAAAGAAGATGACTCAAACTACTCAAGGATTATGATTTTTCAATACACTACCACCCAAGGAAGGTGAATAAAGTAGCATATGCATTGAGTAGGAAAGATCATGGAGTTATGAACAAAATGAGGATTGACAAGGATCCTGAGTACATTGATCTAGCAAAGATGGATATGGAAATTATCAAGGAATTTGAAACATAATCACTTTTTCAATTGGTTTACAAACCATATTTCTTAGAAAGTATTAAAAGTTCTTAGTCTGATAATGAGAATCTTTAAAGGAAAGTTAAATATATGAATGATGGTAAGTTGTAAGACTTCGTGTATGAAGATGGAATTCTTAAATTTGGGAGGATGTTATGTGTTCCCTCTATACTCAAGATAAAAAGGGAGTTATTAAATGATTCTCATAGCTTGGATTTCTTTATACACCCTGGTAGCACTAATATGTATAGATATTTGAAAAAACATTTCTGGTGGGATAATATAAAGCATAAAATTACTGATTATGTATCAAGATGTTTAGTATTTCAATGGGTGAAGGCTGAAATACAACATCCTAAAAGACTCATGCAACCTCTTCCTATTCTTACATGGAAATGGGATGACATTACTATATATTTTGTCACCGTATTACCAAAAACACCAAGAAATAATGATGAAATATGGGTAACTTTGGATCGACTTACCAAATCTACACATTTTCTCACTATAAGGGAGGATTTTCTACTGGATCGCCTTATAGGAATCTATATTAATGATGTTTTAAGACTTCATAGAGCACCTATTTATATTATGTCTAACCTAAATCCATGATTTACATCAAAATTATTGAAAATTATTTAGAAATATTTGGATACTGAGCTCCATTTGAGTATTTCTTATCACCCTCAAACTGATGGGCATTTAGAAAGGATGATCCAAACTTTAGAAGACACATTTAGATCATGTTTACTTGACTTTAAAGGTATTTGGGATCAGTATTTACCTTTGGTAGAGTTTTATTATAATAATAATTTTCATTCTAGTATTCAAATGGCACTATATGAAGCATTGTATGGAAAGATATGTTGTACACCAACTTGTTGGGATGAAGTTAGCGAAAGGAAGCTTGTGGGTCCAAAGCTCATGGAGGAAACAAAAAAAAAGGTAAATATTATTCAAAACCATATCAAATCGGTTCAAAGTAGGAAAAATATCTAAGTCGATAATAGAATTAAGGATTTTGAATTTCAAGTGGGAGATCACATTTTCTTGAAAGTATCTCCATGGAAGGGTGTTATAAGATTTGGGAAGAAAGGGGAACTGAGGCCTAGGTACATTGTTCCTTTTGAAATCTTGGAGAGGATTGGAGATATGGATTATCCTTTGGAAATGACTCATAGCCTTTCTAAAGTACACAATGTGTTTCACATATCTTTGTTAAGAAAGTACATGCCAGACCCAATGCATGTCCTCACTTCTGAAGGAATAAATTTGGAACTTGATTTATCTTACTGTGAAGAGCCTATCAAGATTTTGGACACTAAAGAATATGTGTTGAGTAATCATATGACTCGACTGGTAAAGTTACTTTGGAAAAATCGTAAAATTGAAGAGGTGACATGGGAGCCTAAGGAACTTATGATAAAGAACCACCCAAATCTTTTTATGAGGTAACATTTTGAAAATTTCAAGGATGAAATTTTTATATGAGGGGAGAATGTAACAACCCATAATTCTATCAATGAGATTTCCTTTATTATGTATATTTCATATAATATAAATCCCATAAAATCACTTAGAGAACACAATACAAACTTTATAAATAAAGAATGAATGAAATAAGAGGTATTTCTAGAAGTTAAGGAACCTATACCAATGAAATAGTACTTGAACTTAGGAATAGTAATATGGATCTTATGAATAGTAAATAAGCCAAATGAATAATAACCTCACCCATGAATGTTTAAATAAAATTTAGGCATCTTATAAATAAAAGTATGATATAATTATATCATAGTATAAGTAAGTGAATATTTTAAAATTTAATAATTATGTGTTCGTATTTTTTTAAGTCATAAATATTTAATTACAATTTAATAATTAATAAAATGATTTAAAAGAAAATTTATTTTCATAAAATTTATTCATATATTAATATTTTATTGTCTTATGATTTTAGGAAAATTTTATGAGACCATAATTAATTTTTCAAAGTGTTATAAAATTAGTTATAAATTTAAAATCTGTATTTTTTTGAGTAAATTGTGATTTTAATTAAAAATTAAATTTATCATATTTAGAAAGTTATTTTAATAAAATGGATTCCATTTTTTAATTATACACATCAAAAAATGGTTAGGGTGAATTTTTGATATTTTTCTAAAATACTTGATTTTTTGGTTAATAGCAAAATATGGCAATTTATAGTATAAATACATTAAAAGTTAAATACACTATTCCTTGAGTCATATATGATGTAAGAACCATAATCTAAAACTTCCATTCATTATTTTAATATATTTTATGATAATTATCAAACTATTCATAGTCTTGAGCCAAAATAATAAACAAATGAATAAAATATTCAAAAAATACCCATCTCCTCTACTATAAATACCACCTCTCACCAGCCCTTCTCATCACACCTTTCAAGATTTGAGACTTTCCAAATTTATTCCCAAGTCCCTTATAGACATCTAGTAGCTCTTGATCTCATCAAAAGACCAAAACCAATCCTCTTAAGGAGGTTCTTAAGGAGGATAATTCAAGAGGTACAAATCTTATTTCTTTTTTTTTATTTTCTTTTCAATTTATTTTATTCTCTTATCCATCCCTCACCTACCCTATACAAAGAGAAATTATGACTCCAATATAATTTATATATGGTAATGATATCATGTTAATGTAATATCCATCATAAAACTTATCTCTCTCTCTCTCTCTCTCTTTTATTCTATAAATGAAAACATCACCTATGATGTGTCAATTTACTGACATCATGGACGATGAATTTTTATTTTACAATAACGCATTAAAGGATGATAAAAAAACCATAATTATGGTTAAAACATATTTTATTTTACATATTAAAAGTTATTTAGTATTCTAGAACCAATATATATACATGATATTAATTAATAATACAAAACTATTTCGTGCTGATTGAAACACCTCTAAAATGATCTAAACGATTATCGTTAAAGTTATACCCAATTAATCTTCCTTATATATGGAAAAAAATAATACATAAGACTATTAAATCTTATATATTTTCATTAATAACATATAATTCAAATTTTTTAGAATTATACTCATTTTACATGAACTTCATTACTTATAAACAAATAATCCGACCATGAAAATCAAGAAAACGAACGCTACCGAACAATGATATTAAACTCTATAACTCATCAATAAGGACATAAATAAACTTGATAAAAATATAATGAATCAAATAAATGTAGAATTTTTTTTTAATTAATTAATTAATTAATGGATTTAATTTGATTATTCAGGACATTAATGTCAAGTGCAAAACACATTCAGACATAAGGTAAGGGATTCTACCCGAACCTTCATTTTTTCCTTCGGGTTATTATTTAACTATCTTTACCCCAATGCAATGATTATTTATTTTTGTTTAATTATTATATATTATGTTTATATGTTCCAAAATCATTTATCCGGATCATTTTATCTTTATTTTATGGTGAAATACATGTTTTACAAGGTTCCCTTCTCAATTCTTTCCGATAAGCAAACCCGATTAAAGAGAACTTCCCAATTTCTTACCCATTTTCAAGTACCATCCATAATATATTTTAAGATTAAATTAATTTTCATAATTCAAAACTTTTATCATGAAAAACCATATTTTTTCATTTCTGATTTTATACAAACAATTATGAAAATACAAATGATTTTTCTAAAAGAACTCTTCTTTGCAAAGTAAAATGGGTATTTCTCTAAAGAATTTATTGATGATTTTATTAGAGTATTTTCATTTATTTAAACACCACTATTTAATTTTATGATTTATTGAGGTTTATCTATTATTTTATCATCTAACATATTTTATTAAATATTTTATGATCAGTTTGACTATGGATGTGCTATCTTGATACCATTCACCATACCACTCAGAATGGTTAGTGATTATGTTTACAGATTGGGGAAGGTTATTTAAATTTAATATCTATATGTTTTTTATGTTTAAACCCATTCAAATTATGAATTCATTAGATTTAGTAAGTGATGGGTGGGGCCTACTATAGCCACTCAATGCATCGATAGGTCTCATGAGACAAACTAGACTGAGTTTTTACACATTATGTATGGTGTCTTGGATGAGGCCATGATAATATATTTATGATGTATGAAATTATACATTCCCTCATTTTGAAACTAGTAATTAATAGTCCATGTGATAATTCAACTAGTAAAATATCTATGGTTATGTTTTGTTATGACATTATTTAACCAGCATTTATTCCTACCATTTTATGCCCAAGATTATGTTTTAATGACATATGTTTTTAGTTATTAACCATGCCTTATTGTTTATGTTTATGACATCTTTATCTATATTACTTACCCTTACTTAGAATCTGACTTCACCCCTTTATTATGTTTTATTTTTTCCCAGGATATGAAGATGAATATTTTAAATGACTTAAAGGGTTAATATAAGAGTTTTTGGGTGTTACCAATGGAGTTTCTATGTTGTTTTTTCCTTTCAAGTTGTAATATAAAGTTCATGTATGTAATCTAGATTCAAAAACTGGTAAACTGATTGGTCCATTGGGATTTGAGTATTGTATCTATGCCAATTTATTAATATAAGGCTCTGACTCTAGGCTACTGGGGATGGGGTCTTTACAAGAAGTGGACTGAGGATCCTTATTAAAGAATATAATAGATGAAAATCCATGAAATATAACAATATACTACATATATAGACATACCTAGTCCTCAAATTTAGTTATATCTTGAATGGGTATAAAGTGAGATGATTTGGTTAGTTGATCGATCACAATTGATATCACATTTTTTCCTCAAGGGGTACGCAACAACCCAACCAAAAAAGTCCATAATAATATTATCCTACTTTCAAGTCGGTAATGGAAGGGGCTGAAGAAAACCTGAAGGTTTTTGGTGCTCGATCTTGAACTTTTGATAGGTATAACAATGAGAAACAAAATCAGAAATGTCTCATTTCATACCTGGCCACCAAAAATGATAATGCATGTCATAGGAAATCTTTGTGGTACCCAGGTGAACTACCCACTATGAACTATGACAATAAACCATCACAATTTTTCTCATGGGAAAAGGTATAACATACTGAAATCAAAAGTATAGGATTCCCTCCATAGATAAATAAAACTCACTAATAGTCTCCTCTCTATAAAGAGAATCCCTAGTTCCAAATAATTTATCATAAATCTACTGCTCATAAAAAATTATCTTGAGAAGAGAGAATATAAACTATATGCTTTCCAAAAGAACCTCAGTCACATTTTTCCCGACTCCCAAGTGAATATAAACAAAGTGAGCCATCAAGTTCCACTCTTTTGCTGATTCTTTCATGGTTTGGGTTGGAAATTTCCTTCTCAAAGAATTGGCGATGAAATTCCCCCTTCTAGGGGTGTAAGCAATATCTAAATAAAAATATTGTACACAATCCAACCAATGCCTCCATCAGAGGTTTAAATATTTTTATGAGAATATATAACTCAAGATTTTGTGATAAAAAAATATGGTAAACCTTTCTATGAAAAGGTAATGCTACAAACTCTTAAGATCATCCATCACAACTGTGAGTTCAAGGTCATGAGTCAGATAGTTATTCTTATGTGGTCTAAACTGTCAGGATCCATAGACCACCACATGAACACCCTGCATGAGAATGTAGGCCAAACCTGAACCTAATTCATTTTAAAAAACTATAAAGACCCTCCCTACCTTTAGAAGAATCAACAATGGAATATAAGTCAAAATATGCTTCAAATCATCAAAATAATTCTGAAATTTTATATCCCAAATGAAATTTTCTCCTTTCCAACTGAGATGGGTCATTGGAGAAGTCAATTTTGAGATATCTTTAACAAATCAGTGATAATAGCCTGCTAAGCCCAAGAAGATCTGAATCTTGAAAACATTCTGTAGTTATTAAAATGTTATAAAAACCTTCACCTTTTCAGGGTCAAATAAAATACAATGTTTTGAGACCATATGTACCAAGAACTTCACTCCCTGAATCCAAAAATTACACATCTATAGATTGGAATAAAGTCGATGTTCTCTCAAAATTTCCAAAATTTCTATCATATGATACACATGATCTTGGTTTTAGACTAAACCAATATTTCATCCAAAAATACCACTACGAACGAGTCAAGTACTCATGGAATATCTTGTTCATCAGTATCATAAAAACCATAGGACCATTGGTTAGACCAAATGGCATGATAAGATACTCAAAATGACCATACCAACTCTGGAAGGTAGTCTTTGAGATGTCAAATTCTTTGATTCTCAACTGGTGATAACCAGATCAAAGATCAATATTTGAGAACCACTTTTCCCCTTTCAACCAGTCAAATAGATAATCTATATATGGAAATGAAGACTTGTTTTTTACTGTAACTTGATTGATTTTTTTGGTAATCAATATAAAGGAAAAGTGTCCCATAATATTTCTTTGAAAACAGAACAAGCAATTCCCAAGGTGACACACTCAGGCGTATAAATCCTTTTCCAAAAAAATAATACAACTAAGTTTTCAATTCTTTCAATTCAACTGGTTCCATACAGTAAAAAGGTATAGATGTTGGTTGAGTACTAGGTATCAAATCAATGGAAAACTTTACCTCCCATACCAGTGGAAAGTTAGAAAAATCAGATGAATACACATTGGGAAACTCAATGAAAATTGGAGGGAGATTACAACTCAAAGATTATCACTTAAAATAAAAAAAATAAATTGATATTACTCTGATCAACTTTGAAAAAGAAGGTATGGGTATACTCAATCTTGGGTCCCATTATCCCTGAAAAACATGACACACCCCATTGGGTAAAGTAAAGGAAAACCACTGAAGATAATAATCAATCTAGGAGTTATGGACAATCAATCCATCCATCCAGATAATGATGTCAAGAGGTTTCATATCGAGAACTATAAAATCCCATGAGATCTTGATCTATGACAAAGAGAAGACATAATAGGGGCATCAAATAACCTACTTTTTATTCATTCTAAGGGGTGTAGAAATATCCATCACATCATATAAAGGTTTATAAAATTTAAAACATGTGTCAATATGAATGAATGAAATGAACCAGTATCAAATAAAACAATCACTAAAGATGAAGCTATAGTGATGACACCTTTCACCATCATTGGATCCACATCAGCTTCCTCTAAAGACTCTTCCACTATGTGAAGAAACTTTGTTCTAGATGTTTGTAACTAAAATCCCTTAGTTCTTGAAACATATGATTTTATCATAGTACTTTTAGGAGATGATGATCCCATTACACTATGAAGAGTAGAAAATAAATGACAGAACTTCAGAAAGTGGTTTGAGAAACCACATGAACTACATATCTTTGATGCCTCAGTACAAACTCGTTTCAAATGAATAATCTTTCCCCAATGAAAGAAAGTTAAGGAGCCTCTACTAGAAACTTTCAGAATTATGGATGATTCCAGATATTGAGATCCACCATGAGACTCATCATGCTTCCTCTTCCCTTTGAAGGGACCAAAAGAACTGCCACTGGGAGTAAGAGGAACTACCTTTAACTCTAACTTACCTGTTATGTTAAGCTCAACCATTAACTCTCTACCTAACATTTCAGTATAAAAAGTGAGATTCAATATGAAAACTTGATATTGAATAATAGATTGAATACCTATATCAAACCTTTAGTCCTTTAGCTTCTCATTTTTTACTACCTCAGGAGAAAACTAAAAAAATTCAGTAAAACGGTTCACATATCAAGCCACCATCCTGTTTCCTTGTTGGAGACTAAGGAACTCCATAGATTTTTCCAAAACCATTGATCATGTATAGAAATATTTTGTAAAGAGGGATCTGAAGTGTTTTTATTCCAATACTTCATTCTTATTTATCATAACCATTGAATCCCATTATCTCCTATTAGACCCTTCAAGATTAAAGGTATCACACTTCACCTTTATAGCTTCTGGAATTTACAAGAGCTAAAAATGTAGTCCAATATTTTTCAACCAATCCCTAACCTATTCAGGATCATTCGAGACTTGGAAACCTAGTGTTTTTTGATGAATAAAATCCTAATCATGATATCTAGATTCATCCCTTTGAGGTCCTACAACTATATCCAAAATGGGAAAAAGTGCTAACACATATCCCAAATCTTAGATAGTGAACACCACTATCTCAACAAGGTTCTAATTAACTAGATGGATCACTTTCCATGGTTCATTGGTAGCTCCCTCTCAAGGTTTGTCCAAATGTATTTTTAGAGGCATGGTACTACACAACATCAACAGGAAACACTGAAACATCAACAAAGATATTAAAATCTTCAACTAAATCAAGGTACATAGAAATATCAATTCCATCAGAGATAATTAAAGTTTTAGGGATTTTAGAAACACTTAGATCAAACTAGTAAAAGGCTAGAATCAGATCAATTTATCCCTCAAAGATGATTTTCCCAAACATCGATGGTGACTTAAGGCTCACTACGATGAGAGATAACTAGAAACTCGCTCATAAATACCCCCTAAGTCCCAAAAATCCAACCTCCAATCTACTAGAACATCCCAAACTGCATACCGATGTTAAGAAAAGATACACAACTTGTAATTTTGATACCACTTTTTCACAAACCAAACCAGATACCCTCGTACACCGATATCCGAGTCAACCCTGACATAGCCCAAAGGGAATTCCCGATCCCCATAGGTTAAAAACTAGAACATGAAATAATTTAAAATATTAAAGGGAATAGTTTTTACACAAGTATGAATAAACAATGGAATATAAGTCAATACATAGTCGGTATGTCAAGCACTCTTTGAGGAGAAAAGTACTACAAGTAGATAGGTAAAAAAACCAAAGTAATACATCATCCAAAATAAAATAATATCCTTTAACATAAGTATCAAACCCCTATGTAAAAAGTGGTCAAAAAAATCCATTGGTAACTACCATCACTCCAAGGTCTCTTGAATCAAGTGCACCCACCACTTCTAAGTGGCGCTTTCCATTTTCTTGGACCTAACATAACAAAATCTACAAATACCTAAGGACAAAGGTAGGGTGTGAGCTAAACAGTCCAGTAGGATCTCACCAAGTGTTCCATAATCAATTCCATAACAATAAACCATTTATGATTTCATTTTAAATAAAACAAAGCATGATAGGACATTTACATATTTTAAATAAAATCATGATTTCAAATTAGGAGATGAAACCGTATAAAAAATAGTCTTAAATGAACATTTTATATAAAATATCTATATAAAACAACTGACATGAATGAAAGTTCTGAAATAATCAATGAAATGTAATCATCAAATTAAAACATATCATAGAACCATGTCATAAGCCCTGGTGCCTGGTTTAAGGATCCCCACACATCTCAATTAGGGATCACAACTCAAGTGTGAACATGTCCCTTGGAACATGCTAATGGGACAAAAACCCCATTAGGAAAAAATCATGATGAACTAGGTTTTTGTAAGAGTTTTAATACTTAATCCATTTTTAGGGAGTTAGAGTCCTATCATGTTTTTCTTATCCACCCACTAACTACTTAGACTCACATGTGTTTCAATCAATCAAACAATCATGGGAAAATCATTCATTTCATATCAATTCATCATTCATAATTCAATTACCCAATTTTCAAGTTTTAACACACCTTTTCATTTTTTAAAACCAAATCATAGTTTTTTTTATCAAATTCATATCTTTAAAATAAATTTTCATTTAAATCAATTTTTTTAATCAATTTGAATCATTCAAAAACCATATTTTCTTAAAGATCATTCAATATCTCAAAACCCATCCAAAATGGGGTTTTATTTCATAAATCCTTTCCCTTGAAATAAATCATTAAATAATTTTTAATTAAAAGAATAGAGCATTAGTTTTAAATAAACTTTCAATCAATCAATAATTATGGTCTCAAATATAGGGAAGAATAATTATGATGCAGAAGGGTACAAATAACCCAGACCATGGTGCAACCTCCAGATACCATGCTAAAACCCCTCCTGATCAACCAGACTCCTAAAAACCCACTGTAGACCTTTCCAGATCAACTTCACATAGGGTAAGGCTATGACACATCCCATACACCATGTCGTATCCACCCTCAAAAAGGCAGAATCACACAAATCAGTCACTCAAGCATCCATGTCATAGCCTTATCACTATTCCACAATGGTTCCCAAAGTTGAAGATCTATGAAAACCCTCCATGCCACAACCACCCATCCATGCTATATCCTACCATATAAATCTAAACAGACTTCCAGAAACTTCAAAAAATATCGGGAATGACACTGAACCCAAGGGAAACAGATACAAGGATCAAAAGTACCTGTAAATTGGTAATGAGATGTTATATATATATATATACATATACTTTCGCCACTATAACTGGTGTAGCATGAAGAACTTGAGTGGTTTAAAATAGGCCAAAATGGATCTCCCAAAAGGTTTTGATATTCCAAACCTTAATATTGATAGAATATATATATATATATATATATACTTTTTGTCGATACTGGTGTTACCTGAGAAAGAAAACACACCCAGTAAATCTGACCAAGTTATAGTTGATATAAAGTTTTTAAATGCAATTTTTATTGATGTGTATTGGTATAACCCATTCTAAATAGTTCTATTTAACATACCCAAGATGATTTACCAAACATGAAAATACTATCTATTTTTTGACCTTGTAATAGATTTGGTGACTTGAAAAGAATACACAGTGTGGGATACGAATTCGATGTAAACGTGGAATGGATATTATTTCTATAGATTGAAGGAGACAAGGTGAAAGAGACATCATCAACTATTTTTTATTTTGGGTAGTAACCTTATAAAACTAATGCTAAATGTAGAAGATACAAGTTCAAAATGCTGCAAATATCTCCATGTGAAGATCAAAGGGTTCATACGCATCATTAGGTCATACATCACACATGGATTCTATGTCATTTAATATTGTTCAGAGGGAGGAGAGTATTTCAAGGGTTTAGGTTCAATGTGAGGTTGAAGACTATATATTTGGAATATTGAGAGACTCTCATTATTTTGATCAAACAACGATCGTCATATGTGTATTTTTTTTAAATGGGTGAACATTTCCCATATTCCTCGACCCCATATCAAAAATTCAGTTGCTCGATTGCTCACATGTATGATAATATGTTTTGATGGATCGACAGATGTGAGTAGCATGAGGTCCACTTTCATACCCACACTGCACCCATGGGCTTCACAATCTGTGTTAACCCACGCTAGACCACCTGTCCATGAGCTCACTTAAGTGTGCTCTTATGCGCCACTACGTGCACACTGTCCTACCCATATAGGTTCTCACATCATCCTTCCACCATGTGGTTAGTTTGACTAGTTATCCTCATGGCTGAGCTTGCTCCCACATGGGAAGACCGAGATATCCTAGCTTACTATGTGGCTGACCAATTTTTTTACACTAAGATAATTCTAAAATATAAACTATATTAATATACTATTTTAAAAATATGTTTATATTTATTTCAAATTTCTAATAATTTTACTCACATTGTAATTAACTTATTTACTTATATACTGTTTATTAAAATTTTGACATAAAATATTAACAACAATTGTATTAATGTTAAATATTATTACTAAATAATAATAACATTATACTATGTAAACAACACATCAAAATTTACATTTTTCAATAAGGCTTATAAATATTTTAAATTTATTCATATGTCATTTCTTAAAAAGTTTTTAATGACTATTTTTTATCAAATTTCATATTCCCATTCTATAAATACCCCACTTAAGATAAATTTAAATAAATTGAAATATATATATTTCAATTTTCTAGCTCCCAATATGGTTCTTATTTTTCTTCCACTATACATCCTGACTCTCACCCTCTTTAAAGGATTCCTACTTATGTCTAATCCTAATAAAGTGGTCTATAATCTTAGTGTTATTATGTTTATTGGAGGCTTTCCTCCTTTATTACTGATGATTTTTTTAAGTTTAGTGTTTTAGGATCCTTAGTTTGAAATAGATGTCAAAAGAGATGTTATTTTATATGGTTTTTAATAAAAATTACTTTATCTTTTTATAAATTTATAAGATTTATGGTATTTATTTTCAAATACATAAATAAATTAAAATTTTGGGATGTTACATTACACCAACCCTAAATGAATCACACCCCCACAATTATTTTATATATAAGTAAACCCTAAACCTCTTGTCCCAAGATTCAGTCTTGGAGTTTGTTTCCCTGCAAAATAACTTCATTATTATCACTAACCACTAAAAAAATTTATTTATAAATTTTCTTGAAATAACTCATACCTTTATCAAAGTCTCCAATTTCAGTGTCTCTTAAGAAAATCAAGGGTCCACATATCGCAATGGTACCTTAGGATGTTTTAAAAATATTTTATTTCTCTTGTCCAAATGAAACTTATTCAATTTGGGTTAAATTGATGAAAACATCAATAAAAATTTGAAAAATTTCTATTATAAATATATAATTTAAAAACATCTAGTCGACCTTGATTTATATAAAATAGTCTTTATAGTGTCATATTCAAAATTTTCAAAATCATCTTCTATATTCTAAAAAAGACTAAATATTATAATTTGATACATCTAGGTTGCGTGGAGCTCTCCCTCTTACATAGCTTCAAAAAAATCACCAATTATTTCATATATTTTATATAAGGTTAAGAATTTGAAAATACCCTCATGGTACTTTCTATGTTGTGCATGGTAAGAAAAATGAGTGTGCACAATTTTCCAATATACAATCCCTAACCCTTAACAGTATCGGGGCATGGTAGAGGTATTAAATAGCTTATAGAGGCGCTTTCAAGTGACTTGGATGTTAGAGAAAGTCTCAAAGTCATCTGAGCATGACTTTAGAATAATTTTTATAAGTATCTCATCCATAAGGGATAAAAGAGTTGTTCGTCTTATTCCTCCTCCCATTTTTAGACTGATACTCAACAAAAAAAGTTACAGAACAAGGGATTTACTAAAAGTAAAAATACTTAGAAACTTAATCTCTATTTAACCAAACATATTATTCTCAAAAGTCATCTAAACCGTTCCTTCAATACCAACTATAAAGACCCGACCTGAAACATTGCATAATCTTGAGTTTTTAGTCAAGATTTCATTTTCTTACATACCTGAGGATATTTATGGTTTATTGTTATAGAGAATTAGTCTATAACTTATGCATAACAAAATTGTATTTTATAAATTGGACACTTCTGATCAGTATCCATTTTTCCTATAATATAATTTTTTTAAAAAGAAACATGTTTTCTTTTCATTACAAATACTAATGACTTTAAACATGACTTCTTATTTATTCTTACCCATCCTTAAAACTTGTGAAAAACATTTTAAAACATGGTATGAATACAAAAATCTTAGTAAGATACATAAAAAGAAATAAATAAACCATTAGTCCATGAATACTTATAAATGTTTTCCTTTTTCAAAATAAACTTTAGGTTCAAAATAAATATTTTCTTTCCCAAGAAATTAACTTCTCTACCAAAATATATTCCTAAAAAATTTCATAATAAATCTTAAAGTCAAAATAAAACTCATAAAGGTTTATTTAAATTTACAAGGAACACATGATTTTTTTAAAAGGCTATACTTTCTACCTTTATGAAGTAGAAAATAATTTACTTTAAATATAAGATCATTATCTTACTTGAAGAATCATAATATTCCTGTAAAAACCATAGAAAGCATAGATAAATCATGTAGGTAACTTGAAACATCATTTTTCATACCAATCTTACAAATAGAACGTAACACCCCAAGGTTTTCTAAAAATAAATTGAAATTATTGAAATTTTAGTTGATGTAGATATTTATAAGTAGCCTTTAAACATAATTTTACTGCTTCTATGTTTTGAATTTTAAGAAATGGTCATCTACAATTGTGTTCAGTATGTTAATTGGAGTATATTAGAACCAACTTGTTTTTTGGTGAATAGTAACATACCCTTATGAATAGTAATATAAACCCAATGAATAGTAAATTGTATTATTATTTTATTTTATTAAGGATTTAATATAATGAAATCTTGATTAATTTTTTAAATGTGATATAAAAGCAGTTATAGTTTTTAAATTATTAATTTTTGAGTTAAGTATGATTTTATTTAAAAATTAAATTAAAAATATTTAGAAAATTATTTTCAGAAAATGGACTTAATTTTTTAATTCTACACATCGATAAATGGTTAGGGTGATTTTTGGGGATTTTTCTAAAACAGTTGATTTTTTGGTGAATAGTAAAAAAATACAGTTTTGAGTTTTGTTGTGTTAATGACATCATTAATGATGTAATAAATTTTTTCGACTTGTGAATAGTAAAATAAGTCTTGAGGTGTCCCAATTGGCTTATACCATGGGCAAA